>OY744516.1:68147215-68149715 GCA_963556195.1 Sepiola atlantica | reverse complement strand
ATAAATATATATATACATATATATATACATACATAAATATATATATATACATATATATACATACATATACACATATATATACATTTATATACATATATATATACATACATATATACATACATATATGTACATACATATATATACATACATATATAAATACATATATACATATATATATATACATTCATATATATATATACATACATATACATACATATATATACATACATATGTATACATAAATATACATATATATACATACATAAATATACATATATATACATATATATATACACACACCCACACACACACACATATATATATATATATATATGTATATATATATATATATATATATATATATATATATATATATATATATATATATATATATATATGAATTTTAAGTAAAAATTTATTGACTTAAGTAGAGTATAAATGTACAATAGAATGACCCAATTATAACTTTAAAGAGAGTAGAAAGTGGACTTTGGGTTTACTTTCGGCAGCCTCGTCACTATCGCTTCCCTCATGTTGTCCTTTAGTCCTCACATTTGATGAGCGATGTTTTTGGCAAAGGGGGAAGGATTGTTGTTTTCTAGGTCAGACCCTATTCATCTAACACTTATCGTTGGCTAGTTTTTGACTTTGAAGTAGTATTTTTTTAGCTACTTACATGAAGTGGCTTCATGCCTTGTCTGGAGCGATTTCCATAAAAAAAACTATTATTAGTTAAGTCAAAATACAGGCATTTCAATACTCAGAATACTGCAGGTATTAATATCAGCTCAATGGTTGAAACTTTAGATCAAACAGAGCTATTTTAGAGTTGGTTGAGACGAATAAACCTAGCACATTATTTATATCAGTTCTAAAAATTCAAAGTAAGCAAATCTTTGGTGTACGATCAAAATAATAATGAAATATTAAAATAATTTGAAGCAAAGATAAAGAAAAATCAATAATTGTAAAAAATATATAATGAATTATGTGGAATACAGTAACACTAATAGTTATAATCGATAACATCATAATAATAATAATAATCAAGATAGTAATAATATGAATTATTAATTATAATCAGGAAAATAATAAAATATGAAACATATATAGTATTATAAACAATATAAAAGTTTTTTTGTAGATTTTTATAGAATATAACAGAATGATAAAACAATAAAATTAGAAAAAAATATATTTATAAGAAAAATAAATAAATAGAAAATAGAACAATTACACAAAAATAAGGAAAAAATAATGAAGATAGAAAAACTCTAAAAATTAAATATTCAAACTAAATATTAAATAAACTAAATAAAACATAATCTATATAAAAGTTATAGAAAATTAATTAATTTATCTATATATATATATATATATATATATATATATATATATATATATATATATATATATATATATATATATATAACAGTCTAAGGTTACTAATAAATGTATGTGCTCTTATGGTATTTGTAACCTATTTACTTGTGTCCCTATTTTGGAAACAATAGATATCTGTGCCGATTTTTTTTATATCGTAGCCATTTATCGCCCCCTTCCATTCCTGAGAGCACGTTTGTTGAGCTAATGAAATTTGCCACTACATCAGTTGAATTCAGTTTTAACGATGTAATGTATAGACAAATAGATGGTGTTTCCATGGGCTCAGTCCTGGGACCAACGATGGTGAACATTTTTGTGGGTTTCTATGAGAAATAATTACTATCTGGACCGATGAAACCGTTAGTCTACTTTTCGATATATAGACGACACATTTTGCCTCTTCAATAATCAAACAGAGGAAAATACATTCTTCTCCTTATTGAACAAAATGCATCCCACATTAAAGTATAGTTACGAAGGAGAGTGTAATTCATCTCTAGCTTTCCTTGATATATTGATAACAAAAACGCCATCCTGTTACCTTCCGTCAATTTACCGTAAACCTACGTTCACGGGAGTGTATACTCGTTGGGATGCATTTTGTCCAGACAAGTGAAAGTTTAATTTAATTTGGATCCTAACACACAGGGCCCTTATGATTTGTTCAAAATCTAAACTGGACGAAGAAATAAAAATTATTACTAATACTTTGTCAAATAATGGTTGTGATTAGGTCAGTCATCAAAAGGAAAGTAGCTAATTTTTCTGAAATAAAACCTAATACGATGACTAAATGTCCGATTTATACTCGTCTGCCTTGGTTAGGTGCAGTAAGTGAGAAGTTCGCCAAACAAATTAGCTCACCAGTGGAAAATTGCTATTTTGCGTCGAACGTGCGTGTTCTGTATAAAACCCTTGCTGACGTCCTCTCGAAAAGACGTTCTACCCCCCCCCCACCACCACCACCACAAAAATAATTTGACAATGTAGTTGCAGTGCCGACTACGTGTGCGGAACGGCGTTAAGATTGGACAACAGAGTACATAGTAAAATTAGGAATGGAACCTTCCGGCCAACGGACGTTCTATAACGGGTCTGCTATAACCGACCATTT
>OY744516.1:68059715-68144715 GCA_963556195.1 Sepiola atlantica | reverse complement strand
ATGTCAAAAAATATCTGTCATGTCATCATGTGAATTAATTAGTGGTCTAAATCCTGTAATAATACTACTCCATCATTCAATTAAAAATCTAACTAATCCTCATCCTCGAATGGCTTTTGGCCTAGGTGAGTGGTGAAACGTTAGTATAAAAATAAAGTTGTTCCAAGTGTCCAAGGAACGTTCCGGAGTTAAAGACGAGTTGTTTTGTCTGTAAGGAGAAATTGAATACACATGTTTGTTTCGGCTGGTGCATCGTGCATATACGTGTGTGTAAATGGGATAGACATGTATATATATATATATATATATATATATATATATATATATATATATATATATATATATATATTGTTAATGAGAGAGTGTATGTACTAACTTGAGTGCAAGCGAATTCTGTTAGGTGTGTGTATATCGCAGGCTTTGTGTTTAGTAGCCCGTGAAAGTCTCTTGTTGCATCTGTTGTTATGCCGTTTTCACATACGTCTACTGTGAAAGAAACAAGAGAAAGAAAGCTGTGTGCTTGGGTTTTTATAGTACGCGCAAGATTTTGGGACTGAATATTTCTTGTTTGATTGGTTGTAAAAATTGTCCAATCATGAGTGGATACGTAAAACACATTCACTGCCGATGCTATTTCGAACAAGTCTTGGCTCTGTCATATTTGTTGGGCCAACTCTTTCTATTAGTATATCACACAAAAAAAAGAAATCAGGGGAATTAAGGTCTGTTTAATGAGGGGATCACTCTATATAATCACATCATATCTGGAGAGGTTCGGGTTCGGGTTAGGGTTAGGGTAAGGGTTAGGAACACTCTTTCTTGCCTTGATAGAGTAAAAAACCCGACTTCGCAATCTAGTGGGGGATGATCTCTTCTCTTCCCTACAGGCCCTGTTACACAGAAGAGATGTTACTACCCTCTCTCTTGCTGTATCGACTGAGCTCCAATCCCTGCCCTCACTGTAAAACATTCACAGTAAGAATCCGCCTCACTACAACTGTGATACTATGGACTGTCCCCCACCCCCAGAGCAAAGACCTCGGAGTATGTAAAGAAATGATTCACCAAAAAGGAAAGGCGATCGGAAGTAGAATGAGTAGTCAGTTGTGAGTGGCCGAGAGTGCAAGTCATTTCCGCTTATCAGTCACTCTGAGACAAAGACGAGACATTTAGGATTTCCGGTCGAGACTAAATATAGTTAGTAGTCAGACTTGTTCGAGTCAGTTTGTGGCTCGGGGAGGTTCTCGAAAGAATTCGGCTTTGAGCAGATGGGAGCAGACCCGAGGAAGCAGTCAGAGTTTGGCAGAGACTTAGCAGATTGTGAGATAAGCTGATGAGTTCGAGTGACGACAGTAGTGACCTCGACAGACAAATTATCTCAGTTGGATCTTAGCTGATATACGGGAACTTAACTAAAATACGGACGCTAGAGTTTGGGGGTCATTTTCCGCGACGGTATCACACACACACACACACACACACACACACACACACAGCACAACGGACTTATATATAATGTATCTGAGTCTGTGTTTTTTGTTTTTGTTTTGTACCCAACTTGTAAATAAGTGCACGTGTCCTCGGCGGTCGCCAAGACGACACGGCCAGATCAAAAGATGAAGAGGAACAGAAAAACACAGCACACGAACGTTGGGGTCGACGGTAGTTTTTTCTTGTGTGTGTGGGTGGGGGGGGGGGGTACACAAAATTCACAACCACAACAAATAACTTCCCTCCCCCTCCTTATCTCTCTAAAACAAAATACCACGAGGCTGCTTCCCAACCAACTACAACATGATCGTCTTCAGGTCTAATGTAAACAAATACTTATCGAGCCATCGGCTTGGGTAATCAATTCCTCTTAAGTAATCTTCTACCAATTTCACGTATTTTTTCGAGCCCTCTCATGGTGTTGTTCATGATACAACAGACACTCTCTTTAACTCTTAGCCTCGAGTGGCTTTTGGCCTTGGTAAGTGGTGAACCCTTAGTATATAAAATTGTTTTTAAATAAAAAAAAACTCCCAATCCAATTATGGAAACTGTCATTCAACCAAATCTTTTAACTTTGTAAAAAAAAAAGGTAAAGGGCGACTCAAAGAATCTCTTTTTATTAGCTACTACCCGAGATGTAGGTAGGGTGCCACCCCTTTGCCAGGATTGTTCCACTTACCGTTGATTCTCACCGTATAACGCAATGGGAGAATGATAATCTGTAAAAACAGTGATGATGATGATGATGATGATGATGATGATGATGATGATGATGATGATGATGATGATGATGATGATGATGATGATGATGATGATGATGAGTCCCCATTTAGCAGTGAAGTCTAGTGGAGGATGTCCTCGTCCCCTCCCTACAGCGTCTTTCTCACAGAAGAGACGTTGCTAGTCTTTCTCTACTCTTATCGTTATTCTTACGCTAAGTGCTCAACTGAGCTCCAATCTATGCCTCTCCCCCTGTAAAACATTCGCAGCAACAACAAAAACAAAAAAACTCGTCTAGCTACAACCATTGTAAACAAGTTTCCTTGCTTCCTCTGTTTACTTGGAGCTAAACAGAACTTCCATGGTCAGAGCTTCTTTCGAAGAACTACCCGTCTGTGGAACATAATACCACGGAGCTGCTTTCCAGCTGACTACAGCATGATCGTTTTCAAGTCAAAACTTAACATGTTCTCGTTCAACCGTTCCCTTAAATAATCAAATTCTGACCAGTTTCAACTATCGTCTCCAATATTTTTTGTTGGTCTCACCGTTCACCTGATAAGACATTGCCAAGGCTGCCGCAAAGAAGGTTGGCTCCCTCTACCGTGCTAGTAAACTCCTCACACCTGACATTATCCTGTATCTCTACAAAGCCACCATCCGCCCATGCATGGAGTATTGTTGCCACATCTGGGCTGGTGCATCATCTACTAGTCTCTCCCTCCTTGACAAGATCCAAAAAAAGAGTCGTCAACCTAATAAGTCCCTCACTGTCAACCAAGCTCCAGTCCCTGCCCCATCGCCGCAATGTAGCATCCTTGTGCTTGTTTTACAAATACTTCAATGGATTGTGCTCCGATGAATTGCCTGCTCTGGTACCCTTTCGTCGTAAGTTCACTAGACCAACTCGACAATCGACTAAATCCCATCCATTCACTGTGGAGGTCCCCAGATGCCGGAGAGCTTTCTACTCAAATAGCTTCTTTCCTCGTGCTGCTGACCTCTGGAATTCCTTCCCTGTCCCCTGTTTCCCGGACGATACTGACATGCAGAAATTTAAAACTAATGTAAACAGACATCTCGCTGCGCAGATCCCAATTTAAGTTGACCCCCCTCCCCAACCGTCTCCCTTTTTTTTCTTCTCAGTAGCCCCTTACGTCTACAGTGGTGGCCTGCCTGTCTGCAGTGAACTATGTTAAAAAAAAAATTATAAAACTTATTACGCCTGATCCTCGTGTGGTGTTTAACTCATTAGTACAAAAAGGTCTAAATTCGCCTCAGTGCTTGTTGAAATGGGTCCTGGTTTGGATGGATCACGTTTAGTGTACCTTTGGTTAGGGAACCACTATTTAGGAGATAACTTTTGGGAGAACCGGTTTTAGGGAAACATTTTTAAGAAAACAAGACAGTTCCAAATCAAGAGGATTAAGATCTGGTATAATGAGTACAAATGCACAGACGGGTTCACAAAAGATATATTATATATATATTGAAATGTAGAGGTTTACATAGAATGTGTGTTCATGTGTGTCCATGCAAAAAAAAAGCAATTCATAAGCTAAGACCATGAGAAAGCCTGCGTCGATAATTTAAGGACTGTGAATTATCCACAAGTCAGAAATATCGTAATCCAAACTTCCTCACTCAATAACACAAATGACATTTAATTGAAAGTTATTAATAAGAGTTAATGTTCATTTGTTTTTATCGTAGAAAGTTCAGTGAGTGCGTAAGCGCATGACTCTGTGTCTGTGTGTGTGTGTGTGTGTGTGTGTGAGAGAGAGAGAGAGAGGGGGGGAGAGAGAGAGAGAGTTGAAAAATAAATTTAGCTTTCACAAATCTAACAGGAGCAAGAGAAACTGATTGTAATATAGATGTTAGCTCTGCCCTGGATGTTTGCTCAACTGGATTGTTTGGGGAAAAAATCTGGCCTTATATGCACTCGAAGTGAACCAACGAAGCAAATTCGACAATTTCAGAGAGACGATCCTCTGATTGGCTCAAATATATTTATCTTTATAATTTTCAAATAGTAGAAAGTGAACCATGGATTTACTTTCGACAACCTCGTAACTCTCACTTCCCTTAGTTTGCCCTTTAATCCTCACATTTCATGAGCGATGTTTCTGGCAGAATTGCTGTTTTCTAGGTCATAATCTATCTAACACTTATCGTTGGCTAGTTTTGACCTTCAAGTGTTATTTTTTTTTTTAGCTCCTTACATCAAGTGGCTTAATGCCTTGTCTGGAGCGATTTCTATAAAAAAAAATAATCATGCGGATATATTGCTCAAAGCCATGTGCGCACAAACGTAACCTTTCGCCGCTACACATCAATGTGTGGGTATAAGATAGTTGATCATCCGTTCACGTTTATTTAGTGAAATGTATTGGATGTGGGGTTTTCTCCTTTAGCATACCCCCCCCCACACACACACACACAAAAGGGTACTAAGATCTGGTAGACGCAAATCAGTTAAAAATATTTAATTTTGCATTTTATTTGATTAATAGAAAAGTATCCAATTATCCTATGTGTCCATGTATATTGAAAAATGGCGATCTCGCTGATGATTTCTTCGTAGTCTTATATGATTGACATGTATCCCAATACTTTTAATTGGTCAACGGCGTGTACGAAAACGCACAAACCACGCCCCCTGAAAAAAAAAACACTTAAAAAAAGAAAAGAAAAGAAATCCCATTCTCGAACAAACCGGCTTCCAACGAAGTATTTACCAAAAAAGAAAAATAGCGCTTATGTGACGTGTAGCTGTTTACTACTTCAAAGCGCTCGAAAATCATTCTTGGCACCCAAACTAAAAGAACGCTTTGAGCCGGCTACTAAGCATATAAGGATAAAAATTTCAACATTCCGTTAGTTGGGTCCAAAAGAAGACGATCTTCTAACACAATATTACGTTCAGCTTCCCTTCCCTCTCGGTGCTATGGAGTGCAAATCACTATTCTCAACGCACACATCTTGTCAAATGCATGCACACACTGACAAATGCAACACACACAATGCCGAATCCACTCACACTTTCACACGCATATTCACACTGACAGAAAACAAACATATAGACACACACACACACACACTTCTAACACGCTTACTTTTGCTCACTCTAAACATTCAAGTTTTCAAACGAACAATTAACAACAAAGAAAGTAACTTGAACTAATTGTAAATTTGTGAATACATAATTATACTAGCTGAGAATTGCCAGCTGCTATCGCTTTGAAAGGTTTGCTACTTCATTTTCACTTTTTAATAAGACCGTAAAGTAGTGAAAAGAAAGAAAGAGAGAGAGAGCAGTCAGTCACCCGCTCCCCTTTCTGAACTATTGCTTATGTCTGATCGGTATATCTTTCTTTCTAGTTAATTTAAATTGCCTCCCTTGAAAATTAATCAGCAAATATCTTAATAAACTATTTCATATATATGGGAAAGATAGAACAATAAAATTACAAATAAATAACACTAAACATTAATTTATTATGAACCATTAAAAAATATTTATGCAAATTATGCATTCAAATAGCTGTCTTTTGATATTTCGTCTGCACTATATATAACGTATTTCCAACTGTTACGTTGTATTTAAATAACAATAACCTGTTTTGATGGTAATATAGGATTGATAAATAAAAAAGAACGTTTGCATTTAATCGTTTACATTGTATTCGTTATCTCTTTTATTTAACATTCATGTTTTATCCATTTTGAACACATTATAACATCTTAACTGATAACGGTAGTCTTGACTCATTTCAAAGGCGCAACAAAAGTCTACAACAGTGGTTCTCAGCCTTTATCAACCCGTGAACCCTTTCATCATGTATCAGAATTATATTCCCCTCTTTCAAGAAATGTCTGATTAAAAATGTGCATTAATACTAACAATAATACAAACGCTAGCGGAGCGAAAAATCCAGCTTTTAGTCTTCTTCTTTGCGTGTCTTTGAAGCATTTGATCATATGACAGTTTCTCACATTTTTATGAAGTCCTTTGCAATAGTGTTGTACTCTACAAGATACCCCAAGCCACACCGGTTGGGCAGCAGGGAACAGACTAGGCAATTTTGCATCGTATGGTCCTCCTCTCCACATTCACAGATGATTGGGTCAGTTTTGTAGCCCCATCTATTCATAGAAACTTTTGATCGCCCCATTCCAGTTCTCAGACAGTTTAGTGTTTTCCACTGGAGCCAGGGTGCTTCTGAACTGTGAGGGAGTTCCTCAGAAGCAGGAATTTCCATGTCGTTATGAGAAGGACCATCTTCTAGCCGTCTGGAATGTTGTTAGGGGTTCGACATGGCTGAGGAAGCTTCTCCTTGACTTCAGTCGTTGAACCGTTGGTTCACGTCCATGAAGGAGATGGCGTTCATCACTGATAGCCTTTGTGATCTCTACTCGGCTGGCAACTTATTGTCTCACATCTGAAGGGGCAATGCCAGTGAGAAGATGCAGGTTGTTCAGGTTGGTGGGCTTCAAGCAGCCAGTGATCAAGCGACAGGTGTTGTTCAATGCTGAGTCTAGGTTTTTGGCATGCGTTGATCTCCGAAACAGGACAAGCATACTTCGCAGAGGACTAGCACAAGGCTAAGGCAGTACATCTTAGTGTGTGTGGTGTGGCTCCCCACTTGGAGTTGATCAGTTTCCGTAGGATGTTGTTCTGGAAGCTGACTTTCATTTTTGTCTTCTTTACATGTTTCCTGAATGAGAGGGTGCAGTCCAGGGATATGCCAAGGTAGACAGGGTTAGTGCGATTCTCAAGTTGTATTCCAGACCACGTGATGTTTAGGGGTCGGTTGGCCTCTCGGTTACGGAGGTGAAACGTGCACACTTGAATTTTTGCAGGGTTTGCATGCAGGTGGTTACTCTCGTAGTAGAGGAGTAGCCCATCAAAGGCTGAGTTGAGTTTTTTTTTTCTACTGATTCAAACGTACTCTCTTGGGATGTTATGCAAAGGTCGCCAGCATAGATGAACCGCTCAATGTTCTGGCTCATTGGGTGGTCATTAGTGTAGATGTTGTAGAGTAATGGAGCCAGCACACTACTTTGAGATAAGCCATTCTTTTGTCGGCGCCAGCGACTTTGTTTGTTGTGTAGGGTAACATAAAAGCGCCTGTCTTTTAAGATGGCTCCGATTAGGTCTGTGAGTGCCAGGTCTTTTGGCAGCTCCAAGATATTTTTCAGGGGGAGGCAGTAGTTTACAGTATCATATGCGGCAGACAGATCAACAAAGACGGCTCCCGTTACGAGTCCTTTCTGCAACCCATCTTTGATGTGCTGAGTGAGATTCAGGAGCTGGCTAGTTGTTGATTTTCCAGGCCGGAATCCTGCTTGTTGGGGGTTGAGGGCTGGTTCAGCAACTGAGGCAAATCTGTTGAGGATTAGGTGCTCGAACAGCTTAGACAAGTGACATAGCAGGGAGATCGGGTGGAAACTCTTTGCATGTGCTGGATCTTTGCCAGGTTTGAGAAGAGCGATGATTTTGGTTTTTCTCCAGATCTTTGGGATCCTTCTTGTTAACATGCAGTTGTTCATCAACTCAAGGATCCATTTTCGTGTCAAAGGTCCAAAGTGCTTGATCTCCTCTGTGAAAATATAATCTAGACCGATGGTTTACCAGCCTTAAGGAAACTGATGCCGATATCGAGTTCTTTAAGTAAGAACGGTTCAGTTATTCCAGTGCTCTGGGAATATTGAAGTCGGTCTATGTTTGGTATTTGTTGTTTGGTAATGCACTTCCCGCTGAGTAACAATTGATGTGCAACTTTGTTGGCAGTGATGGTGTACTGCTGTTGCATTGGAGTTGATGGATCGTTGCTGATTTTCCAGATCAGACTCCATGCCTTTTTACTGTTTTTCGTCATATCAGTTTTCTCCAACAGATTTTGCCATTTCCGTTGTCGGCTTTCTGATAGAGAGGTCGTGAGTCTCTCGCCTACTTCGATGGTACTTTCAGCAAAAGGGGTCAGATGTATAGAGCTGTTGGTATTGCTCATATAATTTGCTGCTTTGGGCATCGAGTCCAGGTATGTACTGAGTGTGGCAGCTTCTTGGGATGTTCTTCCGGGCTGCTTGGCGATGGGCGATGCCCTGGATCCAGTTTGTGTCTGCTAATCTGTGGTGCCAATTCTCCCCCTCCCCCTGAAACCCTTAAATTCTCCCCGGGAAGGGGGAGGGGGGCTGGTTGAGAACTACTCGTCTACAACTTATCCAAACTAAGATCCACGCTATTTATAGCCATATTCGTCTTTAGATGGACTACTGCCAGTGGCGTGAAGAGGGTGAAGGCAATAAGGCAGTGGACTTGGGCATCCAAATTGAGGAGTCGGCATCCAATCATATTCAAACTATCTTCCTTTCTCGTAATATTTCTCAGTACTAGGACTTATACTTTAGTCTTTGGAGTATATAATCAAGGAGTTTGCCATCGGGCATCGCCAGACTTCTGCACGCCACTGAGTATTGCTGCTACATCTGGGGAGGAGCTGCTCAGAGCACTCTTTCCTCTCTTGACAGAGTACAAAACCGACCTCGAAACCTAGTAGAGAGCATTATCTCTATTCTTGCCTACAACCCCTCTCCACAGAAGGGCAGTTGCTAGTCTTTCTCCACTCGATCGTTATGTCTGAAGTAGGTGATCGACTGAGCTCTGCCTCACCCCTTGAAAAACATTCACAAGAACTCGTCTGTCTACCACTAATGCAAAGAACTTCCCTTTCTTCCTCTATGTACCTAAAACCAAACGGAATTTCCATGAACAAAGTTTATTTGCAGGAATTTCCCATCTGCGGAACACATTACCACGGGACTGCTTCCCTGCAGACTACAACATGGTCGTACAATGTCCACAAATACTTGTCGACTCGTCTTTTTAAGTAATCAAATTTTGCCCATTCCGTCCATCTTTTTCAATGCTCTCAGGGTGACTGATTAGTATTAAAACGATTTGTGAGAAATTCGAAAGTGATTTTGAAGTCTTTATTGGATATAAAATAATTCATGGCTATAATTAAAGTTTATAGACCAAAGTCGAATATCATGGTTCATTTGTGCTTCTTTCTAAACCAAAGATAAGCAGCTTCTTTCCTCGAACTGCTAGTTTTCCTGACAGAAATTTAAATGTAATGTGAACAAACATCTCGTTACACAACTCCTCACTTAGGGCACCCCCTATAAATCTGGCCCCTAATCACAGTAGCCCCTTAAGTCTCAGTGGCAATGTGCCCCCTTGTTTGGGGTGAATCAAAGTAAGAAAAAACTAAACAAAAACATTGCTAGTATTGATTTACTCCTCTCCAGGAGTTAGGCACAAGGCCAGTTTTTATCTTACTCCCACAAGTAAGATGTAACCCAAGGTCGGGTCGGGAAAGTGGGGTTTAAAAATTGCCTGGGCAGCCCCGTCGACATTCCCCGGTAGGGGTGCCTCAGGCAGTAAGCAATAAACTTACTCCTCCCCAAAGTGGGGAGGCAAATCCTGGGAAGGTTGACCTCCCCCGAACTGCACAGGACAAACCCATTGACCGGCGTAAATCAAGACCCGAAGGCCAAGACAACACCAGTATGGGGTGCAGTATCCATCGGAACAGATACTACACTTTGATCTTAGCCAAAAGAAGGAGCCACCGTTCAATAAAAGTATTATTTACTCCTCTCCAGGAGTTAGGCACAAGGCCAGTTTTATCCTACTCCCACAAGTAAGATGTGACCCAAAGTCGGGTCGGAAAGTGGGCGTTGAAAAGCCAGCGCTCGAGAGGTGAGCACTCTGACCATCAAAAATTGCCTGGACAGCCCCGTCGGCATTTCCCGGTAGGGGCGCCTCAGGCAGTAAGCAATAAACTTACTCCTCCCCAAAGAGGAGAGGCGAAGCCTGGGAGGGTGGACCTCCTAGACTGCACAGGACAGACCCATAGACCGGCGTAAATCAAGCCCCGAAGGCCAAGACAATACCAGTCTATGGGGTGTAGTATCCATCGGAACAGATACTACACTTTGATCTTAGGCAAAAGGCCAAAAACACCGTTCAATAAAAGTGTTATTTACTCCTCCCCAGGAGTTAGGCACAAGGCCAGTTTTATCTTACTCCCACAAGTAAGATGTGACCCAAGATCGGGTTGAGAAAGTGGTGTTTGAAAAGCCAGCGCTCGAGAGGTGAGCACTCTGGCCATTTAAAAATTGCCTGGGCAGCCCCGTCGGCATTTCCCGGTAGGGGCGCCTCAGACAGTAAGCAATAAACTTACTCCTCCCCAAAGAGGGGAGGCAAAGCCTGGGAGGGTGGACCTCCTAGAACTGCACAGGACAATCCCATAGAGCAGCGTAAATCAAGCCCCGAAGGCCAAGACAATACTAGTCTATTGGGTGCATTATCCATCGGAACAGATACTTCACTTTGATCTTAGCCAAAGGGCCAAGATAGAGCCGTAGCCCCAGTGATCAATTCATCATATACCACTACAGTGGGTGCGGCGGAGCGGTTGGCATTAGGTTTAAAAAATAAAAGAAAGGTTTGATATGCCGGCAAACAGAAACCAATTTTACCCCCTCCCTCTATTCATCTCATTCTATGTTTACCCCTCCTTCCCCACATACTCTGTCTATACCCCCTCCTCCCGCTTCTAACACAAAAGCCGTCCAGCCATTCTAAGCCTTATATAGCATTTTCCTCTTTTTGAAATTGCAAAAAGAAAAAAAAAACGATGTTAATACCGTCGCCGCTGCCGCTACTGACACTGCTGTTGTTGCCATGACAACTCGCACGCACTTATGGTTTCGCGTTAGGAGATAATCTCTCGTCTCCCATAACTGATTAAGTCCATCTTTTTTTCTTTCCCCATCTAGCCATCCATATGCACGTATTGATGCATAAACACACACACACACATATAAGCCGTGAAACGACGAAACTGTCTGTGAAATTATATATATATATATATATATATATATATATATATATACTAGAAGAATATCCGAATTAAGTACCCGATAGGAACTTAAATTTCAATGAATACTTGGTTCCTAATTGCTATGGATCAAATTTAATGCAAATCTGAAATATTTGAATTGTGGCCATATTTGTGGCTAAAAAAACTTTAAAATATTCTTACTGAAATTTTTGAAATATTTAACGATTTATACCTATTGTTAAAATTTCACACAAATCGGAAGTATCCAAATTTTCACAGAGGCCCCCCCTTCTCTCTGCCCTCTTTTCATAAAACTAAATCAAATAAAATATAGCCCACATTACGACTCAATACACTTAGTAGATATGTTCCAAAATTCATAATGATCGGTTAATTAGTTTAGGCATGGGTCCTGTGCATAAGAATATATAAACATATAAACATACTTAACTTTATAAATAGATATATGCGCTCTCCTATGGGTGGATCACTCTGGTAGAGGGTATGATGGTTTCCACTTAGCGTGACGCAATACTCTTCCGTAAACATATACACATGCCTAACTTTATATAAATAGAGATTAATATTTTTCCTTTTCTCTTTTTGAATATTTTCTATGGAAATAAGAGATTATCATCCATTACGAAAGCAATCTCCAATGTTAGAGGAAAAAATGTCACATTCAATTTCTATATCTTGCGATCATTTTCTTTACTGATTAAATCTATTTTATTTTGTAGAGAAATCTATTTGTGTCATTTGAAATTATCTTAAATTAAATTTTACAAAGTACCTTTTCATTATCATCTTATAAATAAACGAGCAAAATTCCAAAATTCTTAATGATCGATTAATTAGTTTAGGAGTGAATCCTGTACATACAAATATATAAATATATACACATACCTAACTTCTTATATAAATAGAGATGAGCTTTCATGTATAATCAATGAGGGAAATATTGGTATTTACAGGGACGATGGTCTTGTTATATTTCATAACACATCTGGCAGAAGTTCGGCCTTTTGGTTAAGATCAAAGTGTAGTATCTGTTCCGATGGATACTGCACGCCTGTCCTGTGCAGTTCTAGGAGGTCCACCCTCCCAGGCTTCGCCTCCCCTCTTTGGGGAGGAGTAAGTTTATTGCTTACTGTCTGAGGCGCCCCTACCGGGGAATGCCGACGGGGCTGCCCAGGCAATTTTTAAATGGCCAGAGTGCTCACCTCTCGAGCGCTGGCTTTTAACCCCACTTGCTCGACCCGATCTTGGGTCACATCTTACTTGTGGGAGTAAGATAAAACTGGCCTTGTGCCTAACTCCGCGAGGAGTAAATAAACATCTGGCAGAAGTTTAGATAAAAATGAAAAGAAATAATACAATTGTTTAGAAACTTACGTTTTAACCGAGAAATAAAAACGAATCTGAAAAGAAGTTAATTTTTAGGCATAAACTTTAATTTGAGGGAGTCAGCCGACGCCTTGGCAGCGTATTTTCCTTATACATTTTCTAATACGAGTATTTACAAATGAAACAAAGAAGCAACACGGAAACGATATGGTATGCAAAAAAAAAATTATTTCTTCGCAAACCCGATGATAAGGTTCATTTTGAGATTGTGATCATGAAAATGTGTACAATAAAGTCTAAAAAGGATGCTGTATGGACGTTCAGTGAAATGTCTTACATACCGTGAAATGCGTGTGCGTAGCGAACGTGTGGTGGTGAGTGTGTTCATCAGAGGCGAGAGTTAGCCGACGTTTGGACAGTTCTAAAAGAAGCATTTACAAATGAAAAAAAGAAACAATACGGAGACGATAATGTATGCAAAAAAATTATTACTAGCAAACCCGACAAAATAATTGAGTCCGCTTGGTTTTCAGTATCGTAGAACGTAAACAAAAAAATGAATAAAATCTATTTAAAAACGATATAATCTCTTTCATTGGTCAATGTTTGTAGTTACTAGCATTCAGGTTTCTAATCTCGAGGTTGATGCTCGTGCTACGTCTAGCCACACTGATGAGCTTCGTATAATTTTATCAAATCAACATACTGTACCTATCCGGTGTTGCACGGGATGCAGTGAAGTACTTTTAGCTTTGAATTTTTATTTGTTTGCACATTTTTAAAACTTAAAATAGACAACCCCTTTTTAAATTAAACATGAGTTATAACCTCCTTGTTGGTGTTTATTTTTAGGTGATTATTTAAAAATGTTTTATATTAGCACTGATCTAATTAAACTAAGTCATTTTTTTAAATAAATTGTAGCTAAGTATGTTATCATATTACCAATAATTCAGAGCTGGTGCACCGACAACTAGTATCTCCCTCAAACAGAGTAAAAAAGCGTCTCTTATCTAATAGGACCCACCCTGTCCAATCGGTGCAATGGTGCATCCCTGTGCTTGTTTTACAAGTACTTCAATCGAATGTGTTCTGACGAACTTGCTGTATTTGTGCCTCCTCAACATAAATACCCGCGACCAACTCAACAATCAGCAAAATCCCACCCCTTCACTATAGAGATTCACAGATGACAGAAAGCTTCCTACTTTAATAGCTTCTTTCCTCAAACTGCTTGTGTTTGGAATTCCCTCCCCGCTCCCTGTTTTCCTGACTGTAACAATGTGCAGAAATTTAAATGTAATGTAAGAAAACATCTCGCTGCACAACTCTCCACTTAGAATGCCCCTATAAATCTAGCCCCTAATTCACAGTAGCCCCTTACGTCTTAGTGACAGTGTGCCTTGTTTGGGCTGAATATAAGTTTTTTTTTAAATTAAAAAAAGTAAATCAATAAAACAATATAACAATACCTATATCCTATCCAAGCCAGGATCCACGACGCCAATTATTGAATTAGCATGTGATAAAATCAAGTGTGCTAAACAACATCCCTTTTCGTGTCGTGGATTCATTTCTGAAAAGGGTTCTTGGAAGTTGGACTCTATCTCTGTCAATTTGGCCGATTTCCACGCCAATCGTTTTCTTTCAAATCGTTCAATGCTCATGCACACGTCTTGTTGAATTTCTGATGTGCTTACAAGAATAACGACAGACACTGAAAAATAAAAAATATATAATGATATATATTATTGCTCTGTTGCGGCGAATGAATGGGGTGAGAGAGTGGAGTGAAAGAAGGACGAGAATTCACGGAGGATGATCTCTCGAACGCGCTAGCCGGCAGACTCTATTAATCTAAATTTTGGCTAGTTTATATAACATTTTTGGATGCCCACATATCAAAAACTGTAACCGACTATTCTGGGATTTTGCCTTCGCCATCAATGTAGCATCGCCCACTACAAGACGCGGCTTTCATCCACTTTATTGTTTATTTATCGACGGGTGTATTTTCATTTGCAAATTACGATTGAAGATGATATTTGCTGATGTCTCTGCAGCAAATCAGCAGATATTTTATTTTACAACCAGCTGTGACTCTGTGTCAATCAACCGGATTTTGTTTCTTCCAGCCAGGTACGTGTCTGTGTTAAATAGGTTTGATTTATTCCTGTCAGGTGCTATTTCCGGTATACCAGGCCTTGTATTAGTAATCTGTCTCGAATAATTGCTTCCACCTGACGAGTAAAGTTACGCCACTGTGCATAGTTCCCAGGTCACAACTGCTATCGAATGATTAATGTTTACGGATAGAAACGCCGGTTTTTTATCGCGCCAAGTTCAGTAGAGCAATTCAAGCTACGCAACAAAACGTGTCTGATACTGTAAACGTGTGCAATGCCGTATGTTTAGTGGAATGCATAGATGCATGTTGCAGACAGCAGGTCTGCAAATGAAAAATACTTAGCTGAAAGAAAGAACCACACAAGAAATCGACTGGCTCTTTGAAATAATAATGTCTTCTTGGATACGAGGGTTCAATTCTGAAAAATCAAATCACCCGACAGAGACTGGCCATTTTGGTGGAGTTTTGTCCGTCGAACTGTGGTATATAGCTTGGGTCGTCCTAGGAGGTCCATCCTCCCAGACCTTGCCATCCCTCTATGGTAAGGAGTTAGTTAATCGCTAACTGCTTGAGGCGCCCTTATCGGGGAATGCCGACGGGTCTGCCCAGGCTATTTTTAGAGGCCAGCCTGGTACTTCTACTGGGGCGCTAGCTTTTTCTCCTCCCACCTTTCGTTTGGTGTCTATACCCTGTTCTGATGAAGACTCTTAATAGCAATAAATATCCATCTCGTTACAGAAATAATCGTAGACAAAACTGTTGTTTATGTTGAAATCTTGGAACGTATGTAAATGAATAGGTCGTAAATTTGTTTACATAGGATCTATAATATATATATATATATATATATATATATATATATATATATATATATATATATATATATATATAGAGAGAGAGAGAGAGAGAGAGAGAGAGAGATAGATAGATAGATAGATAGATAGATAGATAGATAGATAGATAGATAGATAGATAGATAGATAGATAGATAGATAGATATTGGTATTTGTGTCATTTGGGGTAGACCACACAGTCACATAGTAGTTATATACTTTGCACAAATACAATGTGACACAAGGCCGAAAGGTGGGAGAAGAAAAAGCTAGCGCCCCAGTAGAAGTACCAGGCTGGCCTCTAAAAATAGCCTGGGCAGCCCCGTCGGCATTTTCTCGAGCTGGAGGTGCTTCCCATAGATGGTATCGAATACTTACTTTGGGTTCACACGCGAGGTACATTTATGAATACTAGACCGGTAAGTGCAAGGCGAACAGTACGTACCCCAGAAAATGTGAAACGTGTTGTGAACCTGCAAAGTCAAAACATAGCATCAAGATTAGAGTATAGTCTATTCTTAGTTATACAGCAATTCGATGGGGGAAGGTTGGGATATGATAAGTAAAATCCACTTCTAATAGCATATTCCAGAAGAGCGGGCAGAGGAGATCCGTTTGGGTTCCTCTGAGTCTCGGAGATATGGGCCTGATTGTGTTTGGTTGAAGGACATGTTTGTCTCGATTTGCAAGCCTGTCGTTCGGTAGAGAAATCAAGCATAATAATAACCTCTCGAAAGAAAACATCGTTTGGTTTGGAAGGGACATCCTTTTGTTACAGCAGTGACAGAGATCACGTGATTGACACTATGGCCGATATGGAAATCAAGTACCGAATTCGGACAAATACAATGAGAAGACGATCACGGCCTGTGCAGTAAACGCACACAAACGCAGGTTCACAACACGTTTCACATTTTCTGGGGTACGTACCGTTCGCCTTGCACTTACCGGTCTGGTATTCATAAATGTACCTCGTATACGAAGTATGTGAACCCAAAGTAAGTATTCGATACCATCTCTGAGAAGCAACTCCAGCTCGAGAAAATGTAGAGTTGTCTTCTCCTGCCGGGAGAGGATAGTTTTGCAAATATTTCTATATCAATGTCAATGTCTGAGTGCGCGTGTCCTCTATAGAAAGAAAGGTTAGAGAATCTACATAAAAACTAAATGTGTAACCATATGTAAAATTTTCCGGGAAAGACAATGGAGATGGTCTCGGATTTCTAAGTGCACCCATAAGCTATGAGGACAGAGACCTCTTAACACTTCAAATATATCCTATGTTGCTAAAATTTAAATCATACGTATAAAATTATGCGGGGAAAGACAATGGAAGTGGTCCGGAATCTCAATGTGCTGAATCTCTATGTACCCCTTCTAAAGGAGCTATGGGGATATACACTTAAAACTTACAATACGTATATCCGATTTTAGTGAAATTTAAATCATATGTATAGGACTCTAATCCAGAAAGTTTTTTAAAAGTTTCAGTTTCTGCCGACGGCAATTTTCTTCTTATTATTATTTTTCATTAATCTGTAGCAAGGTCCGAAATTATGGAATTTTAGTCTCCACTTGACACTATTACAGGCTTGGTTCGGGTGAAGGCCGGTTTCACAGAGATTTATGTACAGAGTGTCTGACCACTTCATGATTGGTCTTCCTCTCAGTCGCTCCTCGACGACTTCTAATACAAAGACAAGTTGCCGGGTTACAAGTTTCTACCGACTATATTAGGAGGCGAAGAGGACGGGTTGACAGTAAATAAAGTAATATAGTCTTATGAGCATAGTGAAAGAGACATGGTGTTTCTTGTTAAAACCCGAACAACGTTGGGTTTTCCTGCTAGTTGTGGAATAAAAACAAGTGTCTTTATTCAACCGTGCCCTTCTTTTCCCCCTAATATCTATCCATGGTTCAATGTTCATAAAGTAAATCAAAAAGTCAAAGATAACAGATTTGGCGACGAGAATACGATTTTACAGTGATGTTTTGGATCAAATGGAGTTGAGGCACCCGTGAATAAGCAACAACCAAAAGGAAACATTTTGTCTTAAAAAAAATTTCGTCAAGCTACTATTCTTTTGAAAATCGCAATGATGTTGAATTTGAGTTATTTGAATGTTGAATTTGAGTTATTACGTAATGCTTAGTTAGTGGTAAGGATCGAACCTTGTATTCCTTAAATATTAAAATACTGATTCTCAATATTTTAAAAGGTAAGTTAGAATTTGATTTCAGAATAAGAAATTTATGATAAAAAAATCAATTGTATAGAAAAATGTGGACGAAATCAAATGCAATAGGGGTCCTGGGTATGACCTTAAAAGACATCCAGTGGTGAAGCCTCCACGTGGAAGCTGTGGGGAATGTTCAGTTGCTCCTTAGTTGCCATTGTTCCCAGGTTCATTCTGGCCCGGAGTGGTAGTACCTGTAAAGGCCTCATCTATGGGTCAAATAGAATGTACTTGCGCTACCAAATCAGGCTGTCTGAAGTTATTAACTTCCTGACTCAAAATGCACCAAATATTGATGTTTTATCGTTTTTTGTTTTTTTGAAAAAATTCAATCATGTTCTGCAAAATTAAAAACAAAAAGAAAACAATTTCCCTCCCTCCCCTTTCCCTCCCTCCCCCATTTCACTCAACCAAACATCATGAATAGATACTTGAACATATGAAAAACTTAAAGCATAAAAACTTTCACCAAAATGACCAGATTCAGCATTAAATAACCCGATATGTTGATATGCCGTAGAACAAAACAACTAAACTAAACACCATGCCTGGTGCTACCAGATCAGGCTATCTGAAGATACTGGCTTCCTGACCAATCATGTTATACAAATCCAAAAAACAACAATTTTCCCCTACAAAACAATCAAACCAAACACCATGAATAAATATTTGAAGATATAAAGAACTTGCAGCATAAAAAACTTTTACCAATATGACCGGATTCGGCATTAAATAACTCGAAAAGGATTGATATGCCATAAAACAAAACAACCAAACCAAACCAGTTGCAATAGTCGAGATATTCCAAAAACATCTATGCTACAATTGAACTTTGTTTATTGTCTTTGTAGCCGACGGAATCTTTAATATCACCTTTCAAAATGGTATGACATTTTCTGGTCTATATTAATATCGCAAGCAGCTTTGCAGAACTTGCCGAGCCTTCAATATTTCTCCGTGTCTATTCTTTCTAAAGCTCTGGACATACTCGCCGGTGTAATAGTCTCTCTCTCTCTCTCTCTCTCTCTCTCTCTCTCTCTCTCTCTCTCTCTCTCTTCCTATTTGTTTCTTCGCACCTACGTCATTCGACGAGGACAATGACGTCAGTGGCTGGCTCATTTCGATATGCGATTACGGATGTCATACGGCTCAAAGCAGCACAAGTACGTATTAATAACGTTTGCTTTCCAAAGGAATGATATGACAAAGGCCCGCTGGAAACGCGACGATTTGCGTTAATGTTCTATTTATACAAAAACCATTCTAGAATGATTTAAGAATTTAATACGACCGAAATCTTGTTTATTTTGCGTTTTATTTTTATTTCGTTGTTGAAATCCTCTGTGAGTAAGTGTTAAATAGCATTTTCGATGGCCTATTACACTTAACTATATAAAAGCATTTTCGATTGTAACGCTCAAGTTTGAAATAGAATTTTCCTTTGTCTGTAACGCTTAAGAAAGAAATAACATTTTCAATAGTCTGTACCATTTAAGTTTTAAATAGCATGTTCAATGGTCTCTAACGCTTAAGTTTGAGAAAGCATTTTCGGTGTTCTGTATATTTTAAGTTTTAAATAGCATTTTCGATAGTCTGTAACGTTTAAGTTTGAAATGGTATTTTGTATGTTCTGTAATGCATAAGTTTGAAACAACATTTTCGGTGGTCTGTAACAGAAATAACAGTCTGTGAAAGTAATTTCGATAGTCTGTAACGCTTACGTTACAGATATAATTTAGGTTGGTCTGTAACGCCTAAGTTTGAAATTACATTTTAAATAGCATTTCCGATGGTCTTGAGTTTGAAATAGCATTTTAAATAATCTGTAACGCTAAGGTTTGAAAAGGTATTTCGGAATGTCTCTAACATTTAAGTTTTAAATATCATTTTCGATGGCCTGTAATACTTATGTTTGAAAATAACATTTTCGATAATCTGTAACGTTTAAGTTTTAAAGTGTATTTTTGATGGTCTGAAACGTTTAAGTTCGGAATAACATTTTTTAGTCGTATGTAACGTTTAAGTATGTAAACATTTTTTAGTGTGCGTAAGGCTGAAGTTTGAAAATATATTTTAGATAGTCTGTAACGCTTACGTTTTAAATAGCATTTCCGATTGTCTATAATGCTAAAGTTTGTAAAAGCATTTTCAAATTTGAAATATAATTTTCGATGGTCTGTTATATTTATGTTTGAAAACAAAATTTTCGATAATCTGTAACGTTTAAGCTATAAATTGTATTTTAAATTGTCTGAACGCTTAAGTATATGAAAACATTTTCAATTTTCTGTAACGTTTAAGTTTGAAATATGATTTTTGATAGTCTGTAACGTTTAAGTTTAAAAAAAACATTTTTAGAGGTCTGTAACGCTTAAGTTTGATAAAAACATTTCCGATCGTATGTAACGGTGATATGTAAAAGCATTTCCATTGTTTGTAACGTTTACGTTTTAAATAGCATTTTCGAAGGTCTGTAATGCTTATATCTGCCATAACATGTTCGATAATCTGTAACGTTTAAGTTTGAAAAAACGTTTTCTATAATCTGTAACGTTTAATCTTTAAATAACATTTCAGATGTTCTGTAATACTTTAGTATACAAAAGCATTTTCGATTGTCTGTAACGCTTAAGTCTTTAAAATAATTTTAATTTGTTTTTGACACTTAAATCAGCAATAATATTTTCGATAGTCTTTAACGTTTAAGTTTTAAATAGTATGCCCAATGGTCAAAAGATATTTACAATTTCATGAAACAGTCAAACAACAACAAAAAACACAACAAAAGAAAGAAAAAAACAGGGAAACAAAATAAAATCAGGCTCAGGTTAGTAAGACCCCCCACCCCAACACTTTCTAAAACTAGACCGCTCACTGTTTTCTGGTTTGCTTGAACCAGAAACAAGCAGGTCAATCTCTAAGTGGGAGTGGGACTTAAGCAGGAGCAAAAAGAAATAGGAGTAGGCTTTGGGAATGGATGGTGTTCTTCCAAGATTAAAACAATTTGGGAATTTCAATGGCAAAAATAAAAGTGGAGATTGAACACCTTGGGGGATCTCAATTACCGAAAAATAAAAGAGGCGACAGAACTTACTCAACTAGCTAAGAGGCTGTGTGCGATATTCTACAACATGGAATACGTACCCATACCTCACTACCTTTCGTACGCACAAGCTCACAACTTGTATCCACCCTTTGTTGAATGCCATCTAAATAGGTTGATATGCCGTAAGAACATACACACCAGATCAATTGATATTAATATGCGTAAGTTGAACTTTTTTTATAATCAAAAGAAAAGCCAACATTTGTCATTGTTAATTGAAAACACGTTAATTGAAGACCTCTTTATCAGGTTTCCGGTACAGTTTAAAGATGAAGAGGGATCACCGGAAGTTATGTGAGATGAAATGTGTGCCTCTTTTGAGAAAGGAATTGTGCATTCTTGTAAACTGAACGCCATTCTGAAATTGGAACTCTTTGAACAAAACCATTTTGAGAATCAGAACATTGTTGTTTTGTCACATCATGCCATGAATTTGAGTGTATTTGAATTAGACTCTTTTTTTTAAATGCTCTCTTTGATTTGCTGGATTGAAGAAGATGGAAGATCTCTTGCAAATCATCATACTATTCAAAACGATACTCTTCCAATATGTGATCTACCGAATGTTTTCTAACCATAGCTCTAATACTAACACTAACTAACTAACCCTAACTATAACTAACCCTAACCCTGAACATTCGGTATATCACATATTGGAAAAGCACCTTAAATAGAAGGCAAATCCGTTCAAGTACCAGAAACGTTGCTTGTTCCAGAAACTGTAAAGTTATTCATCTATAATAAAGAGTAATGTGTATATACATATAATCAGAAGTTGCCCGGGACTTCCAAAGTCTAAATCCGACTCTGACGTTACGCCACCCTCTTTGAGATAACCACTATTTACCTTTTTCCCACTTCAGCCAGGTTTGGCATGAAATCAGTTTAACTTGGAAGACGGGATTCCTGAAGGAGCACCTTGGAAGGGTACAGAAATAACCGAGAACTGACCCGTCGTCATTCACCGGTAGGTGCGTCTCAGGCGACCAGCACTATACCAAATCTTCTTGAAAGAGGAGGTAATGCCTAGGAGGGTGCACCTCCTAGGACCGAGCCGGATAACCCTTGTTAGAATATACGTTATTTTATTTCACAGCTCATGTATTAAACATATGTTCTAAACACATCCATAATTAGAACAAAAGGGTAGGACCAAATTACGGTTAACACATTTATTTACAGTTGACAATTATGAAAGAAAATCAACGTACTTTATACGAAACAATTAAATATATTTAGTTCTTTCTCTACCTTTAAAATAGGAGCATTGCTTACCGCGGGGTCTTCATTTGGTAGTGGGGCGCTGTGGAAGAAATTCGACAGCGGTTGATTCGTAATACTCTCTAATCCTTTTCAAGCACAATCAAGGGGAAAAAATCAGTTGTGCTCGGAACTGGTGCACCACCAGAATATGTTCCCTACAACCTCATCCCAGCAAAGAAAGGACTGAGGATTTAGGACACACCCTGAGGTTGTCAGAACTCACCCACTATTTCAGAGAATCGAACCAAGAGATCTTTTTAGGATTCTAACCGTCCCTTGAAGTGCAATAGTGTGGGTTTCTCTTGCACTTGGTTCACCGGGTATATTCGCTAGGTAGTTTTTAAAATTCTTTTTCATGAGCCCGGTGGCTCCTATGATTACTGGAATGAGCGAGATCTTCCTAAATTCTGGGTTCTTTTCATGTAATACATAAGACCTTGTTATTTAGTTGTATTATTCTTCTCAGCTCTGTTTGGGCCAGCATCATTAGAGACATTAACTTCAACTAAGGTTGCTACTATCTCCCTCTTGTCCCATATCATTATGTCAGGTTTAACAGCTCCGTTTTCTTTAGTATGTATTACATAGTCATATTGGAATGTGTATGACTTATTTCAAACGGTTATTTCTAGTATACGTTCATAGGGCTCATCCTGGCAAAGAAAGGTCTGCTGATTCAGGACAGACACTAGGTTGTCAGAATGGCGCCAAGGCGAACTTCGCCGGGTATGACAACTGGCGAACGAACCCATTGGTATTTATTTAGTTCCACTGTAGTAAAATATGGCAAAAGGCCAGAAGGCGGAGAAAACCAGCAGCTCTAGTCGGATACAAAAATAGCTTAGAATTACCTGTCGGCATTCGCTTGTAGGCACGTCTCAGGCGATCAGCAATAAACCATTTTGTTTTCGAAGGAGAAGGTAATTCCTAGGAGGGTGTACCTCCTCGGGCCGAGCCAAACCACACCGTATTTCTATAAAAAAGGGTTTGATGAGTCAAATATAACCCTAGGTTGTCAGAATGTTTCCAAGAAGGACCTCAGCTGGTATGACAACCTGCGATAACCTACTCTAATAGCAGAAGAATAAACATTTATTTCAAAATTGAGTTACAATAATCTAAATGAATAAATGCAAAAGTTGGGCTCATTTCTCACATTAATGGTAAAGTCAAAACGCCCTATTCCAAGTGAATTCAACTTGACACAATAGACGCACAATCTCTTTTTATATGCTTCTTATGTATATGCAATACTAGTCACAAGGTTAACTAATTTGCATATTAATTTAAAAAAAGGATATTTTATTAATCATTTACTATTTGCTATCGTTTTTTAATTCAATGATTGTTTTGATTTTAATATAACAAATACTTCTGTATTTTGTTTTATTTCATGGACAAATATTTAGCATTCATGTTCAGATGTTCCATTTTTAGAAGGATCGATTTGATTTTCAACAAGTTGTGATCTATTTCTAAATTGCAAGTGAAAAAGCAAATTGATTTCTTTCGTTTTCCTTTCCTTTACGGTCACATTTGAAAGATAAATAAATGTTTATCGAAATTACCAAAATGTTAATGTTTATCTTTCTATATGAATCGATGAGAAAGATTTTGTTTCGTGTTTACAACAAAGTTATGAACAAAATATTTATTATTCTAAATTAAGGTTGCAAGTATTTCAAGTAGCAAACGTTGCAACTAATAAATAATGAAACCAACCTTATTTTTCTACTAATCAAAATGTTTACACCATAACATAAAAGAAAAACATAAAAGATGCAAAAGACGACAGTAAAATAACAACAAATTAGTAATCAATATACTACAACATGCGGAAATTGTGCACTCCTCAACAAAAAGAATAATATACACTAAACGGATACACGCATGTCCATTACTAATTATCACATGTACACATGAAAAATAAGAACATAATAAAAAAAGAAAAAATACAAATAAAATACAAAAGACGACAGTAACATAACAACAATTAGTAATCAATATACTGCAACATGCGGAAATTGTGCACTCCTCAACAAATACAAAAATAGACATTAAACAGAGACACACACATACACATACATACACATAAACGGGCATGTTCTGTCTATGCTCATGCATATTAAGATGCTGATCTCATGAAGGATTTTGCTGTTCACCACACACGAACGGTCATTCACTATGAAGAAGCTGTATTTAGCACATCCCATAGTGCTGGGATGCAGGGAGACCAGTTGAGGATGCGACAAATAGACCATCCCAGAAAGGTTCTACTCCTCTACAAATTCTTCCTCTAATTCAACTTTGAGTTTTACTTTACTTAATTAAGTTTGTTAGTACATCGACAAAGATATCTTTTTAATTGCTAAGTAATTTTTTAAATAAATAGCTAAGTACTTTATTATATTGCCAACAACACGTCCGCCCTCTCTCTTTTTTTCTTTGTCTATTTATCAGTTTACATCTATATTGGTTTGTTCAGATATACAGGGTCAGCCATAAGTAACTATAGAAATATTCAACTGCAATATATTCATTTATTCATTTCGTATGAATCAGATGATTCTATTGTTGGCATTGGTTTCCCCGATATCGTTCTACTTAGAATTCTTTCTAGAAAGACATCGGGTACTTACAAGAGGGACCACATGAAGGTTGCCAACATCCTAAGTGAAAGTGTTTTTGTGAAATGAATTGGATTCGAACTTGGTACACTCAGGTTGTCAGTCCGTGTCGTTAAACACTTAGCCACCGTCATCTCCCAAATAAATAATCGTAATGATAATCATAATATTCCTGAAAGTTGGTATTTACTTGCTTCCCAGGGCAGCAAGATGTTGCACAAGGCCAGAAGGTGTGGAGAACTAGTTGCCCTTAGGTGGGGGAACTTTGGTCGGGTACAAATATAATCATGAACAGACCCATTAGCGTTGGCGTTGGCATTGGTAAAAGAACCCCATTGGTATTTATCTGATTCTACTGCAGCAAAATATCTCAGAAGGCCGGAAGGTGGGGACAACCAGCTGGTACAAAAATAGCTGAGAATGGATCTGTCAGCATTCTCCATTACGTGCGCCACAGGCGACAGGCAATAAGCCAAACATTCCCAAAGGAGGTTTTAATGCCTAGGAGGGGGGGGGGGCGCTTTCTCGGACAGAACGGGACCATACTTCATCTAGGCAAATAAAGGTATGATCGTTCAAAACAGACCCCCTAAGTGAACACATCATGGTATAGCAACTTGAGAGACCTTATTGAGATACTTATATTGAGTTGAGGTGAGTCGAACAGAATGTTTCATCGAACACAATTATTTCGTAAGGGGGGCGGTGTATGTAAATGTGTGTGGTTGGGTGCATGGATGGGCATTTATGAGTATGTTAGTGTCAGGCTGACAAAAGGGGAACCATAAAATTCTGGAGGAGGGGGGGGGGTTAAAAAATAATTCACCGGTGACTAACATTAAAAAGCGAGAAGACATTAATTGGAGGTGAGTCAACATATTTTACAGGATACAATTCTACCAAAAAGGAGACAAAAGATTTTTACATTTTTTAGGGGTAAAAAAGGGGGGGAGGCGTTTAATCGAATATCTCACCCACATTAAAGTGCGGCAGACAGTTTATGTTAGGAGTGGGGGTAGGGGCGAAATCCTCTACTATATACTATAGGGTAATATATATATATACCGGGTGGGCCAAAATAAGGGTCCTATCTTTAAATTTGAATAACTTGAATTTGAATAACTTCCACAAAATAAAAGTTAAACTCACCAAACTTTATGTGTGTGTAGACTGACCCTTCTGAGATTTTTTGAAATAAACAAAACAAATTTTAGCCGAAAAACACTTCTTAAAACTTACAAAAACTAAAGTATTGTTTTTTACACTGTTTTGAGTTTTTTAAGCAAAAATAATGTTTTCTAAATGAGGGTACGTTCCTTAGGGCTAATACGGCTCATGCTTGCTTCGGAAGGGGTCCTTTACTTATTCTAAAAAAAAAATTTTTTTTAATCAATAAATAAAAAAGTTATGAATTTTTTAAAATAGGACCCTTATTTTTGCCCACCCTGTATATATATATATATATATATATATATATATATATATATATATATATATATATATATATATATGTGTGTGTGTGTGTGTGTAAAGGAGTAAGGCTACCAACATTTGTAGAATGTTTTTTTCAATATTTATATATTATTTTGTTGTTTTACAATTTTATAATTTATGAATTATAAAATGGTAAAACAACAAAATAATAAATAAATGTTGAAAAAAACATTCTACAAATGTTGGTAGCCTTACTCCTTTACATATATACTTTTCTCTCGTTGGAACTGCACTAATACTGCACTACCCTCTTTTCTCTCTCTCTCTCTCTCTCTCTCTCTCTCTATATATATATATATATATATATATATATATATATATATATATATATATATATATATATCCAAATGACCTAAATAGACATCTGAAGACTAATTGATGTAACTTTAGAAAGTAAAAAAATTACCCTCAAGTGAATCAGAAGTTTTATAAATAAATTATAGAACTTATCAACTATTTTAAGAAATATTACTGAATTAAAATTTATAAATGTCCACACAACTTTTAGGATGTACTAGCTCTGAACGAAAAATTCAAAATGGCGTATTAGTGGGTTCCCCACGTGTGAGTTTTGCTCTTTTCTTTGTTTTTTGTTTGGTTTCACCCAAAAATGAACCACTGTATAGTGTAGGTTTTTTCAAGACACTTTAATCTAATAACTTTTTACTCTTTGTGAATTTTTCTGATGATTTTGTAATGTTGCAGAGACGATATTGACATAAAAATGTTCTTTGGCACAAGACAAATGAAACGGACCGTAAAAAATATATCTCACACAGAAATGTTATGTTTTTTAGAAATGTGAAAAAATAAAAATTATAAAATAAAAACATGGTTATTGGAATATAATATGAACCTGACTGATATATATATATATATATATATATATATATATATATATATATATATATATATATATATATATATATATATATACAGATTTTGTTATTGTTTTTACTGGCGATAGAAACATGGCTGTTTTCTTAGTATTTTTCCACTTCCTAAGCGGTAAATAATATTGTATTATGTTGCCCCTTTTTAATAGGGTGTGTCATTATTTTTATTGTATATATATATTTATTAATAAATTTTTACGTACATGAAAGGAATCCATAGACACGTGTCTCTAGCTATCAGCCGTCATTAGCATGCTAACCAGAGTTTCCGAGCTCTACCTTATATTAAGCACTTTTTAAAAAATATTGATTTTTTCTGCATTTTATCAGTACATTTTAACTTATATATATATATATATATATATATATATATATATATATATATATATATATATATATGTAAAATTGAAAGTTGAGCCCTGTCGGAAAGATTAAAAATAAACATTCACCTAAAAGCTGCGGCTTAAAATGTGTAATACTTACAACTTTTATTTTCATCATTCTTTCTATTGATTTATTTCTCTATCCAGTATATTGAGCTTTCCATTATCACGATAAGTTATTATTTAAAGATACAACATTTATCTTAAAATTTTAATTCATTGTTATATATATATATATATATATATATATATATATATATATATATATATATATATATATATATATATATATATATATATATATATATATATATATATATATATATATATATAATATTTGTTATTGTTTATATTTTTATCTATGGACGTATACGTTTCGTCTTTTTTCAATCAAGACTCATCAGCATAGAAGTACGACTATTCACGATTCGAAACCCTGGACTACAAGTATTTTCTAACCCAGTCCAACGTCGCTAACAGCTAGGCCAGTTCTGAACAGTTTATAAACAATGATAATTTTAACACATTAACGGCGGCGAAGCGAACAGGCATTCAAACTTCTATAAGTGAAGGAACGATGCATAAAGCAAGTGACGCTACGCTGTGTTACTACTACCATTTTACAGTGCTCTACTTTTTAACGAGGAGCTTCAAATATATATATATATATATATATATATATATATATATATATATATATATATATATATATATATATATATATATATATATATATATATATATAACAGCACTACGTCAATAACTTTAGTTTTAGAACAATTTGGTTCAATTAATAATTTAATGACCAAAACGATACCGTAATAATCAAATTAAATTTTTTAAAACCTATTTAAAATAATAATACCAATTTGGTTTTAAAAACGACTTTAAAAAAATAATAATAATAAAATAAAAGCGAAACAAAAATGAAAGTAAAAAACTCCCGAGTAACACCGGATAGGTACAGCTAGTCTCAAGTAAATTAAACAGAAACTCAAACTTTCTTTTTACTTATTGCTTCTTTTTTTTTTCGTTCTTAATGTTTATCGATCATGATTGATCATTTTAGACTGATTTTTAAAAAGACTTCTTCTGACTGCAATTAAAAAAAACTGCTAAAAATCAGCAGCAGTCCACAGCTAGCCTTCCCCGCCAAAAAAGAAAGCCTAACACACTCATTGACCCAAACTGATTTTTTTCAACTGCGTAACTATGCCTCTTCTTCTTCTTCTTCTTCTTCTTCTTCTTCTTCTTCTTCTTCTTCTTCTTCTTCTTCCTTCTTTTTTTATTCTTTCTGTCTTCTTTCTTTCTTAGTATCCTTTTTCCTTCCTTCTTTCGTTCTGTTTTCTTTTCGTTATTTACTTACCCTCTGTATCTCTTTCTTTTTAAACAATAAACTAAGACGCTTAATTCCGCCGTGTACATTCTATCCGTACTGATTAACACCCAGTCATTAAAAGTTGTCTGGGTATTTTTTTCCCTTCTTCTTGCTAAAATTCTGACACCACGTTTTATAAAATAGCCAAAAATAAAGATACATTTTTATTTTAAAATATTAAACAATCCTCCACTCTATAATAAAGTCCAATGTGTATTATCTCTATCTATAAAGTTAGGTATGTGTATATTTTTTATATATATTTGAATGTGTAGGATTCACTCCTAAACTAATTAAACGATCATTATTGATTTTGGAATACCTCTGCTGTAAGAGTGGGTAATATGTGCTATATTTAGTTGAATTTAGTTTTATGCAAGGGGGGGGGGAGCTCTTTATGAACATTCAGATACTTTTGATTTTAGTGAAATTTTAACAATTAATAAATATTCCTCCAAATTCTGTTTCTTTTGCGTCTTTTAGAATGGGGGTATAATATGGACAAGGCCTCACATTTAAAAATTCAAATATTTTAGATTTACATTAAATTCATAGTCATTAGACACCAATTACTTTTCTAGAAAATGTTTAAAAGTTAACTTTTAAACATTTTCTAGAAAAGTCATGTAATGGATTTTGATCAAAATTAGAATAAGGATTCAAGAAATAAGGTTTAGCATCTTGATTTTAATCACCGTAAGGGACATAAAAGTGATACAAAACTCTTCTGTTCGGGTAATTAATTTTACCCTTCATTGGACGGGTATTCTTCTGGTATATTTATTTTTAATTGCCAATAATGCTGCTGCTGCTGCTGCTGCTGCTGCTGCTGCTGCTGATGATGATGATGATGATGATGATGATGATGATATCGACAAAACTATTGAGTATATATAAGAAATAGGATAATAAAAATTACAATTACTTGAAAAATAATTAAATATAATAAACTGTTTTGAAAAGTTTTTTTTTTCATTAAATTGCTTTGATTCTTAATAATAATAATAATAATAATAATAATAATAATAATAATAATAATAATGCTAATAATAATAATAATAATAATAATAATAATAATAATAATAATGACAAAACTATTGCGTATATATATATAAAAATAAGGACAATAAAAATTACGAATGAATAACACAGCATAATAATTTAATAGAAACTGTTTGCGAAATAAGTATGCAAATTAAGCATACACATTTCTTTGTTTCGGTGTTAGCGAATTACTATATATACAGTATTTCAAAATATGTTGTATCATTGAATTAGATAAGTTGACTCGTTTTGATGTTAATATGCTTCGGATGAGTGGACGAAACTTTCGCATTTATTCATTTAGATCACATCGAACATTGGAGAAGAGTTTTACTTTACATCGATTGGCTAATTGTTGCGTAGGAGTTTTGTTTGCACATGCGCATTGTCAGTTTTGTTAATGTAGTTGGACTGATAACATCGCGAATGCAGTCCTCACAATAGTAAATAAATTAAAAACATAATTCAATTCTCATATTATTATCATCACCATCATCATCATCATATTTGGTTTCACGTCCATTTTACATACTACCATGCATTGGACGGCTTTTAGAAATTGATTTCCAAACAAACCTATCTCTGGCCAGGTTTTTATTATCCCTCTTTCTCTCAAGTCCATTCTTATAACTTCCTCTCATGTTTTCCTTGTGAACTGAACTTGCTATCTCAACTGCTACACATCTATTAACTATCATCCATTCTTTGTAGTGTGCTGTTCTGCACACATCTCCCTATACTGTCCAGATTTAATCGTCCTCTGAGGTCATCATATCTAAGCCTGTCTATAAGACTTACATTACACATCCATCTTATCATTTCTCTCCACACAACGCATGTCTTCAACTTTCATTGGCCAGGTTTCACTTCCATACATCATCACACTTCGAACACCTGCCTGATAGACTCTTCTCTTGGTCGACGGTGGTAATTCTTTTCTGGTTAGTAATGGTAGAAGTTCCCTAAACTTGTTCCACCCACTACTAACTCTTGCAATCACATTAGCATTTGCTCCACCCTGTGCTCCCATGGTATCACCAAGATAACAAAACTTCTCGACAACCTCAATAGCTTCGCCATCCACATATACTTTGCCAGCATTTCTCATCCATCTCCATTGTCTTACATTTCTTGCACACAAATTGATTATACTCTAATAACCTACTAGTAATTCCACTGCACTTCTTGTGTATTTAATACTTTAAGGTACTACAAAAGATTGAATTGCACCCAAATCCCTTTTCACAAATTAAGCAGGGGGAGGACTTTCCTTTTTGGGGGGAGTTTTCCAACACTACAAGCACTGATCATCACTTTGGTCTTGGTAACATTCACATTCAGAATTTTTACTTTCCATAGCATTCCAAGGCCAAAAGCCATTCGAGGATAAGGGTTAGCATTCCTCCAAGTTCAAGTCAGTTAACGTCTGCTTCTGGCTTACATCAACAAAATAAGCTCTATTAATATTACTACAACTGCTGCATCGAGTTTGAATGAATTATCTCCCTTGCATGTGTATTGACAGAATTACGGTCGTGATAGCTAGTAGTACAAGTAGGCCTCCATTCAGTCTATTTTTATCACTTCCTCTCATTTTTTCCTTGGCCTTCTCCTGAGAACTGAACCTGCTACCTCAACTGCCCTCCATCTACTAACCCAAGAACTCTCATCCAGTCTTTCAGCGTGATCATACCATCAAAGTCTACTCTTCTGCACACATCTCCCTATACTGTCCAGATTTAATCTTCCTCTGGGGGTCATCAGAACTAAGTCTGTCTTATCAACAAAATAACAAAACTGCTTGACAACCTTAATAGCTTCGCCATCCAGATGTACTTTTTTTTACATGTAAAGAAAGTATATGTGGATGGCGAAGCTGTGAGTTCTCATCCATCTCCATTGTCTTAACACTTCTTGCACACAAACTGGTTATCATCTCTCAACCTAACAGCAATCCCACTGCACTTCCTGTGTACACAATGTTTACAAGTACCACAAGTAGACGTGAGAAACACACACACACAAACCCAGACACACGTGAATTTGTCTCATAATTCTATTAATGTAGAGGTGATTATATTTAACAGAAAGATGTTAGTGTGGACTATGGACCAAATACACTGAATATCTTTCTTCTTTCTTTTTTTTTTTTACTTTTATTCACCCCAAACAAGGCACATTGCCATGGAGACGTAAGGGGCTACTGTGATTTAGGGGACAAATTTATAGAGGCATCCTAAGTGGGGAGTTGTGTAGCAAGATGCTTGTTCACATTACATTTAAATTTCTGCATGTTGGTACAGTCGAGGAAGCACAAGGAAATGAATTACAAAGGCAAGCTGTTCGAGGAAAGAAGCTGTTAGAGTAGAAAATCTTCTGGAGACCTCTACAGTGAAGGGGTGGGATTTTGCTGCTTGTCGGATTGATCGGAGGTATTTACATTGAGAGGGCACAAGTGCAGCAAGTTCGCCATAACACATTCCGTTGAAGTACTTGTAAAACAAGCACAGGATGCAACATTGCGGCGATGGGACAGTGGCTGAAGCTTGGTAGACAGTGTGAGACCTATTAGGTCAGAGACTCTTTTTTGCACCCTGTCTAAGTGTTGGGATTTTTCCCGTTAAAATGAAGGATGAAGACTGTAGTCCGCTGGAAGAAAAGTTTGTGTCATAAAAACGTGACTAGACAAGAGCAGAGATAACAAACAACTTGGGTAGATGAAGAAAGGATATTTATATAGATGAAAAAAGAGAAGAAAGAAATAGAATGTTGCTTGCAGAAGAAGTGCCTTTGCGGACTCACTGTAAATGCCAGTTTTCTTGTAACAGGATGCTGTGAAGAGTAATTGAGAAAATCAAGAGGGCTTCGCGTGTATTATATACGCTAAAAGAGCATGAGCCGGCTCTCACCAGACACGGCAGAGAAGAACGATGTTGGTTGGCGCTCTCCTGTGTTTTCTGCGGAGATTGAAGCAGTGGTCTGTGATTGGCTGATTTTCATCCAATCACAGGGCACTTAGAATTCACTGCGCTTAATAATAATTCCAATATAAGAGGGAGAGACTAGCGATCGGTGCACTAGCTCAGATCTGACAACAATACTTCATGTGTGGGCGAATGATGGCTTTGTAGAGATATAGGATACTCGCAGGTTTAAGAAGTTTTTTAGCTCGGAAGAGAGATCCCACCTTCGTTCCAGCAATCTTAGGTAATGTCTTCGGTGTATTTGATCTGGGTCTTTTCTAGAATAGTGACTCCTCCGAGAAGTACTGGATATCTGTGGTTTAGTAGCACAAAATGACCCACAATACTTGGACATTTTTGTTCGCATAACTGATAATAATGCAAACAAACGTGTTGTGTGCTTTGATCTTCCATCGATACCTTCGGTTTCATGGAAACACTGTAAACTCAGCCCTCTGCACTAAAAATACCGAATGTAACCGATTCTTCAGTCAATGTTTTGATAGTGGTGAGATTTTGCTGCTTGTCGGATTGATCGGAGGTATTTACATTGAGAGGGCACTATGCGACTCTTATCGAATGGAGAGTCTCATTATGTTGACTGAATAATTGGTTACATTCAGTATCTTTAGTCCCGCGGGCTGAGTTTCCAGTGTAATCGTGAAGCGTAAGGTATCGATGGAAGATCAAACTAATGTATAGTGTCAATTCAAATAAATAATATATATATATATATATATATATATATATATATATATATATATATATATATATATATATATATATATATATATATATATGATCTTTCACAAATAATTAAGCACTCTTGTTTTTCTCCTATGATACTAAATCACACTATACATATACAGGGTGATTCATAAGTCACTTAGCTATTTAAAATGATTACCATATGAAGCACAAACATACTATGAACTTTTGATAATTGTTATCTTACTCTCTAATTACTGCTATTTGTTATTTTAAATTTGTTCGTTTATATATTTGTTTCTATATATATTTATTTTTATTTATTTAAATTTGTGTAAATCATCATATGTGCTTTTTTTCAGGCAGTATGTCATTTACAATTGAAGAGCGTATTTTTATTGTTATTCATATGGCCAAATTTGATGAATCTCCCACACTTGTTGAAAGGCAATGGAAACGTGATGTGAACAGAAAGCCTCCTTCGCACAACACCATAATCAATCAAATATGCTACAAAGAGTCGTAAATTCCTTGCAAAAAAGAATGGAGCTATGCATGCAGAACGAAGATAAAAATTTTGAAAATTTGCTGTAATTTTAAACTCCCATAAATGAATTTGTTGAATAAACTTTCTGTTTTGTATCACCGTATTTTTTAACTTTAGAATTTCAAAAATAAATAGCTAAGTGACTTATGAATCACCCTGTATATTAGCTGAAGTACCTGTCAACGCTTGGTTTCTATAGTATATATATATATATATATATATATATATATATATATATATATATATTAATTAATTTTTACGTACATGAAAGTAATCCGTGGACACGTGTTTCTGGCTATCAGCCATCATAAGCATAGCTAACCTAGACAAGAATCGAACCTTCTATTATATTGTCTGTAGTATGACGTCTTACCATCAGACCATGACACCTTGCCCGGAATTTTTATTTATACAAATATCATTGGTTACATGTTTCAACTGCGATCCCCCAAGAGAGCCAGCTTCTTCAGTATATATATATATATATATATATATATATATATATATATATATATATATATATATATATATATATATATATATATATATATATACTTTAACTCGCAATGAAATAATTACAAAATATTCTTCAAGTTTATGATGATGATCGATATTGACTAAGAAATAAATGGAACGCTAAGGCAAAACGACTAAAATTGTCTAGTGTGAGATTCGAACCTTGAAAGATGATATATAAAACTGAACTGAAGGCTAACACTTTATCCACACGACCATCGAACAAACGAAAATATGCTGTCTTTTTAATCTACTTATAGTGTTTATGAATTCGACGTTGGGACCTCTTCGCATAGATTTGAAATAGTTCGATTCTCTAAAATAGATAAACATAAAAAAATGTTCCTATAATAAAAAAAAAGAAAGAAAGAATGTCGAATAATATTTGATTAAAACGAAACAATACTGTCTTATTTTTATATGTTTATTTTGTTTTTTCTTACTGATGGTATATTGTTCTGTCGGCTTAAAAAGGGAACGCTAAAAATGTCGACACATTTGGTGTTAATGTTATTTTTTCTATACTTTTAATTTTGAATAATGAGTTGTAAAAAAGGTTCCCGAACTTCTGACATTGATAAGGACATCGGGTCGAAGGTGCTGATTCGAAATCTGCGATTAGTTTGGCTCTAATTTGATCAACCGCTTAACTGCGATGCTGCGATACACATACACACCTTCAGACAACGTTGCTTTATATATAGAGAGAGATGTTAAATGGCGTTGTTGCTGATTTCTTTGTGCCGTGGAAAATTTAACAATGATTTTGGAGACTTCAAATTGGCAGATCGAAAGTAATTTCGGGCTAGAAGTAAAGTGTATAGGATGTAGCAGTTACCTCCTCCTTTCAAAACATAACTACACCGGTTTGCCGGTAGGTGTCGCTTTTTCACCGACAGGTGGCACTGTAAAGCGACACCAGAGTTATCTGCCCTTCTGACTATAAAAACCGTTGCAAACGGAAAATCCATCTCTTCTTCACCGATCAGCCTCGGCAGAACAACGCTGGCACCAGCGCTCCGTTTCACTCGCCTTTTCCTACTCAATTGGCCTCGACAGAAGGACGCTGACACTAGCGTTCCGTTTCACTCTTCTCTTCTGGTCAATTGGCCTCGGCAAAACGACGCTAGTACACTAGCGCTTCGTCTCACGCTTTTTCTCTTGAACTGGTCTCGGCAAAACAACTACCAACACGTTTCTTCCGTCAACACGTGGTCAAACAACGGTAAGAGTTCTCAACTCATTTTCTTTGTGTACGGCTTTCAAAGACTTTCCATACGCCGGATTCATTTCTTCTTATACCTTTTCAAGAACTGTTTTTCCATCGACACACATGCATACATCACACACTTCATCATTCCATGTACACACACGTTCAATAAACCTTATTTGAACTACTTCATTTTGTTTGTTAATTATTACTCTGTCTTTGCATGCAACAATTGCTTGATTCAACTTTGCACGTTTATAATCGGGGGAACATCACCCTCGATCTTAACAAGGACAAAGTCAAGTATTATGGTTCATTTCTGCTCTTAGATCAATGATAAAGACTAAACAATTTTCCTATCTATCTATCTATCTATCTATCTATCTATCTATCTATCTATCTATCTATCTATCTATCTATCTATCTGTTCTGTCCTCAGTCAGAGTAGGAGAAATTCTCCTAGACCGAGGCAAAATCAATTTTTGTCCCTATCCAGAATGCCCCTATTTGTGAACCTGGATTTACCCCACATTAAAAAAAAAACTACTTTGAGTATAACTTTACTATAGTTGGGCGGGATGGGGTTGGAAGTAAATAGGGACATTGATAAGGCTATCATCTATATACCCCTGTTTGTATGTGTCTATTTAAAATATAGTCATCTAAATGCACGTGTTTCGACTTTTTAAGACTAATCAGTGTGGCTAGACACAGCTTGGGTCACCAACCCCGATATTCGCTTAATTATCCCCCAAAAAAGAACCTGTGTTGTAAATGTAAACAGAAAATACGGCTACAAAATCTGTAAGTATGGAAGGCCCAAACTGCAGTAATAGTTTGTTTGTTTTTTAATTTTTTACATTACGAACTGCGTCAATTTTATTAATTATTTTTACATGATGATTGATTAAAATCTTGAACAATTAAATTACTCGATTTATTCTTTAAAAATTAATGTAATTTTAAATTACATTAATTCTTAAAGAATAAATCGAGTAATTTAATTGTTACGACACATGTAAGAATATCTTACATGTGTCGTAACGATAAATTACATTAATTCTTTTTTAAAAAAAGCTAAAAGAGTATTTTTTATTTTAAGTGTGAAAAAGTAAATTAAAGCCAATTACTACACTGACAATATTCATTGAAAAAGGTTAAAACATTACAAATTATTTATTAATAAATAGAGATCAATTTTGAAAGAAAATATCATATTTGAATTCTATTTATAATAATTGTTTTAAACTTTTTGAATAATATTTATTAATGAAAAAATTGACAAAGCAAATACAAACTTAAGCTTTATTTTTCCAAATAACTGACGATGAATTGTGAAATTAACGAAATTGTTGAATCTCTGAAAATAAAATTTTGAGGACGGTGTGGGGTGAGTGAGTGGTAGTTGGTGAGCTAATCCCGCCTGCTACCATACCTATCCAAGTAAATCGTTAGTAGAAATTATCCAATTCTTAAAAAAAAAATTTCGTTATGATCCTGATTCTCAAATGTTTCAATTTTTTGTTTATTTTCAAGATTATAAAAAAAAATCTTACGCTGATGATGAAACATTTATGTGCGAAAGAGAAATATAATTACATCGCATTTTATATTTTCCCAGAAACTCTTATCATTAAAATCACATGAAATATTTTTTGCAATTATATATTTTTTTTCTGAAAATATTGATTAAACAATGCTTTATTTAATGATAACATCGCTAATTCAAGAAATTAATTTTTCTTCGAGTTATAGTGATTTTATTAACACGAAATTTACGGCCTTTTTCGTAATATATACGAAATAATTTTTAATAAAATTATTTTAAACATCTACAGTGCTTTATTTTCATTAAAAATAATTTAAGAATTCATGCATTTTTTTTTTATTAATACATAAAAATATAATTTCAGTAAAGGTGTATTTTGTTTTAAAAAATAATACATTTTCGCTAAGATTTAAAAAAAAATAATGGTTTCATTATATTACGTGATCGTTGATTAATAAATACTGAAAATGTTATTAAAATTAATTGATTTCCTGAATTTTGGTGAATTTTTAAGTGAAATTTTGCAGTACTTAGTATTTATTTGTTTATTTTATTTACGATGTTGATACCAGAGAGGATTCAATTATTTTTACCGAAGAAATTTGCTTTACCCTTAAATGGAAACCGTAATTTTCTCCATTAGAGTCCCCCCCCCTTATAGGGGAGATATATATATTTAAAATATAGTCATCCACAGACACGTGTTCTGTCTTGTATGTGTGTAGTTTGTTGTTGACACCCCCACCCCACATACACACACTAATGCTGAATGTTTCGCAAGGTTGAGCATAATGTTGGATGTAGTCATTTCTTAACGCCACAACGCCGCTTATGACCGTTCACAAGTTACCCATAAAAATCAGGGTTGCATGCAGAGTCTAAATTAGGAGTGAGTCAGAGGTTTTGAAAGGAATCACAGTTGTATTCGTAAGAATGGCCGCAGTTAGAGTCGGAATTTATGGAATCCTAAGAGTTGGGGTCGGAGTCGAACTTTATACCTGTCGACTCCACAGCCTTGATAAAAAAAATTGCCTGATTGGATCCGTCGGCATTTCCCGGCGAGAGCGTCTTTCGGAGGAGGTAATGCCTGGGAGGATAACCTCCCTGAGAACAGAACAGATACTACACTCTTAATCAATTCTCGGCTGGATAAAACTATTAGTTTAACTATTTCGTCTATCTATTTGACATGTATTGTATTTATTTACCTCCTCTCCAGACACAAGGTCAGGTGGAGTTTTTGAGAAGTCAATGCACTAGGAGAAGTCCCCTCTGGCCTACAAAAATGCCTGAGCATACCCGTCGTCATTCCCCGATATGTGCACCTAAGGCGTTTAGCAATAAATGAACCCCTTCTGAAACAGAGAGAACTCTCGGTGGCCACGGCTTAGCAGGGGGGACATCTTTGAATTACACCGAATCATACCTCAGCCGACAGAAGCAAGACCACTGTCGGACTGATTGCCGAGGACGTATGTTTGACTGGTATTCTGCCTCTAATAATAGAGACAGAATAAAAATTAATTAGACTGAGAGACTGTTAATTTTTTTTATATGAATTCCCCCTCCCCCATCTTTCTCTTATTATCTACTTTCCCTCCCAATTCGTCCGTATATTTCTTTCTTCATTCTCTCACTTCTCTATCCACCCTAAATATTCCTCCTTATTTTCTTCTCTCCATTCTTCAAATATGCGTTAAGTGGTGACTCTGCCGGCTAAGGAATATATGGGAGGGACTTCTACGTCGTGTACGCCCTGTATTTCCTTTTTTTTCTCATAATGCTGAAAACGAACATTGTGTTGCGTCGACATTTAGGACATACATGATAAGTTCGATTCTCATAAAAGACAACGGTGTCACAAACTTAAGTGTGACAGACAATGGTGTCACAAGCCTAAACTTAGCAGACAACTGTGTCGTAAACGTAAGTGTAACAGACAATGGTGTCACAAACGTAACTGTAACAGACAATGATGTCACAACCCAGAGCGTGACAGACAATTGTGTCACAAACTTAAGCGTGAAAGAAAATGGGGTCACAAATCAGCGCGTGACAGACAATGGGGTCACAAACATTAGCTTGACAGATACTGTTGTCACAAACTTAAGTGTGACAGACAATGCTGTCACAAACTTAAGCGCGACAGACAATGGTATCAAAACCAGAGCGTGACAAACAATGATGTCATAAATTTATGCGCGACAGACAATGGTGTAACAAATAGGCAATGCTGTCAAAAAGTTAAGCGTGACAGGCAATGCTGTCACAAACTTAAGCCTGAGAGACAATGGCGTCACAAACCTAAGCGTGACAGGTAATAGTGCCACAAACTTAAGACTGATAAACAACGATGTCACAAACATAAGCGTGACAGGCAAGGGTGTCACAAACGTAAGAGTAACAGACAATGGTGTAACAAACTTAAGCGTGACAAACAATAGGCTCACAAACTTAAGCGTGACAGAGTCTCTTATAGCGATACGTGGACGCATCTAACATAAGTTCGATTCTCATAAAATAAATACTTGTAGGATGAAGAATATTTTCTCCGTGTTCTCTCTCTCTCTCTCTCTCTCTCTCTCTCTCTTTCTCTCTCTCTCTATCTCTATCTCTCTCTCTCTCTCTCTCGCTCGCTCACACTTACGTACACACAGTATCCAATTCTACCTTTACTTAAAAAACATCCGCACACACAATTTTACACACAAAAGAAAACTGTCGCTATACATTTGAAGCAAAACATTTATTTTGTATTATTTGAATTATTCGGATTACTATTCTCATCTAGGGTGTTATTATATTCACGATGTAAATTCTCACAGCGAGACCCTGTACGGAATTTCGAACAGAACCTTTTATTTACGATTGTTCTCATTCCATCAGCCATGATCGGGTAGAAGTCTCAATCTTTTAGGGTATTCTAAATTATTACCGCCCGTGGTAAGGATTGAACCTTCAACAGCCAAAAAAACTGTCGCTTAGAACAGTCTTAACCAACGCTCTTACCTGTTACGCCAAAATTCATAGTAGAATTGTTCACATGGACCCACGGCGTAAGGGTTATAAGCGCTGAGTAGTAACTAGTTATAAAATGAGAGCCTTCTGAAGTTCGAATAGAATGTTCCAAAGTTCGAAAAGACGTTCCCGGTGTAGGTCGGAGATTACATCGGCCGAAACGCTGTGGAAAAAGTCACAACCAAGATGAGAATAGTAGTCGGAATAATCCAAATTTTCAATCTTCATCTCAAAAATTTCTATAAACATTTTATTTTCTAGTTTCTAGACACAACACCTGTAATTAATTTTCCTGCTACATCTGCAGTTTACGGACCGTGCTGAAATAATAACGTTATTATTTAGAAACCAATTCTTAACACGGAGGGAGGGGGGTGTTAACTATTCTGTACTTTTATCTAACAATTTAATAAACAAAAGATACCGTAAAAATTGAATTTAACTTGAAAATTCTATCTAAAAAGTAGCACGGTCCGTAAACTGCAGAAGTGCCATTTTCCTTTTTCTCTCTGTGTACTTAAAACTAAGCGGAACTTCCATGAGCAGAGTTTATTTCCAAGAACTACCCGTCTGTGGAATACAATACCACGAGGCTGCTTCCCAGCCGACTACAACATGGTCGTTTTCAAGTCTAATGTAAACAAATTCTTGTTGAGCCGTCCTCTTAAATGATCAAATTCTGCCCAGTTTCAACCAGCGTTACCAATCCTCAGTGTGTTGTCTCACTGTCCACCTGACAAAATCATTAGCCCTTATCCTCGAGTGGCCTTTGGCCCTTGATAAGCGGTGACTCATTAGTACAAAAGAAAAAAAACATCTATTTTTTTTTTAATTCTTCTGTCTTTATCGGTTCTTTGTGTCTTCTTTCTCCCCTTTGCTTAATAATTTCTTCCTTCCTTCCTTTAATGAGTTTGTTTGTCTATTTTACGTCATATCAATCCTTTTAATTACATTACATTTTATTATGCAGACACACAACGCCTATTGTAAATGATTCATTTATTAGTTTAGCTTGTCTAGTTTACGGCATACCAACCCCTTTTTGCGATATATATTGGCCAGTTATCTATCGTCTACCAAGGGGGTTATCTACAAATATATCACTGACTGGTCACATAGTTGTACGCCCTGAGGCAATGAGCCACATAACACTTTAAGCTCAACCTTACATTAGATCCAGTCTTCGTGGAGAGGCAGGAAAATAGCATCAGTCTATCGCAGAGAGTAAATAATATCTATCACAATCAGTATATTTTCTGAAGACGTTTGTTGATCCGAACGAAACCGGTAAAATTTCTCGTTTCTTTAATGATTTTTTCCTGTATTTAAAATTTGTATTTATATATATATATATATATATATATATATATATAATTTTAATTATATACTATACATTACTGCGTCTGCTGGAGAGGTCCAAGCTCCGTCCGTTCAGTTATACTGGTATTAGAGAAGATTATTAGTTATTGTAACTCGGAATTTTTTTCCTAATTCCTGAATGACTGGACAGACGAAACCTGGGTATCTCTAGAAGACGCAGTAATGTACAGTATTATAATAAAATAATAAGTATTTGTATCACTTTCCCCTGAGACGAAATTCACCTACATTGACGTTTTTTTTTTTTTTTTTTTTTTTTTTTTGTAAAAATTACTTAATTATGTTCTACAAAACCAAAAACAAAAACAACAGCCCCTCTCCCTTTCTCCCTCCCCTTTTTTATTTTATTTTTAGAACTTTAAGCATAAATCTTTTACTATAATGACCAGATTCGGCATTAAATAACCCAAAAAGGGTTGATATGCCGTAAAACAAAACTACCAAACCAAAAACGATGATTAAACATTTGAAGATATAAAGAACTTGAAGGATAAAAACTTTCACTATAATGACCAGATTCGGCATTAAATAACCCAAAAAGGGTTGATATGCCGTAAAACAAAACTACCAAACCAAAAACGATGATTAAACATTTGAAGATATAAAGAACTTGAAGCATAAAAACTTTTACTATAATGACCAGATTCGGCATTAAATAACCCAAAAAGGGTTGATATGCCGTAAAACAAAACTACCAAACCCTGTATCACTTTCATTGTTTGTTTATTTTTTTTGCAAAACACACACATATAAATTCCTTTAAATTTACACAAATGTTGAGGTAGTAACTCAATACAAACCAGAGCTCAAAATATGATATTGTAATAATAATTTAGTAAATTTGTTTATAAAATAAAACATTTTAATTCAAACAATTGTTTCTGCCCACTTTAAAACACATTCTTGATTACAAAATTCAAGATATTTTTTAAAACGCTTCATCAGTGAATATTTTGCCATCACAATTTAAAAAAACAAAAACAAAACAAATATAACCACTAACAACCGAAATTGTTCATTTAATTTATTTGTCCCTTTCGTTTTCCTAGACCAATGGGAATTCCTTTTCATTGTATCCTTCCGCAGGTAAACGTCAAAACCAATACAGTAAAACATTAAAAAAAAAAAATCTTATTTACTTTCAAAATGTTCGCCATTAATTCTATTCTATCGGACTGTTGTGAGACCCGTCACTTTGTACAGCTCCGAGTGCTTACTGACAACGAGGAAGGCAGAACAAAGATTCGCCGTTATGGAAACCAAAATGCTCCGCTGGATCTCGGGAATTATACTGCTCGGCCACATTTGTAATGACGACATCCAAAGGCGCTACGGCATCGCTCCGATCGAGGCAATGAGGGAATGGCGGCTTAGATGATTTGGACATGTGCTGATGACCGATGAGGACATCGTCGTGAAACTCGCTTTTAAATTAGAAATCGCCGGGAAGCGACCGAGAGGAAGGCTAATGATTAGATAAGCAGACGCCCTGCACAATGACCTCTGTAACATTGGTCTTCACCCATATGAACCCTGTGATCGTGCCAAGTGGAGACAAAGATACCCGACGTAGCTCGGGACTAACGCAAAAGAAAAAGAAGAAAAGGAAGAATTTGACTGTTCAAAGTCCGAAGTTTTTTGCGAAGGTTTTAAAGTGTTGATTAGAAAGTAAAGTCTGCTTAAAATACGTTTTAATAAGTAAAGTATTATGATGCATTACGGTCATAAAAAAGAAAAGAAATTGTGAATGGTGTTATTAATGATCGAGAGTACGTCCCCATTTAGCATGTGCGACGTTCGCTGAATATCTAGTCTTTGACTAACCGGACACTCCTATATGCTTTTGGGTTTTTTTATTAGAAATTGGAGTTTCACACCGCCTTGTGAAAAGTATTGTTCTACAAAAAAATGTCGACTTCGCACCTTTATGTGAAATAATCTTTTTTTATTATTATTCTGGATAGATGCATGGAGCTATTGATTTGACTGTTTCCCATTCCCATTTAATACAAAAAGGAAGAAATGAAAAGGAAAGCTAAACGAACAGAGAAAGAGAGTAGCTTATGCTAGCTAGTAACTTTTAACGTTTGTTCGCATCTGCTAACCCCCCCCCCCCCCCACAGAATGTCTTACTATAGTGAAAAAAAATATCTCTCTCTTCTTTACCGGCAAGGCAAATTTGAAAAAACTACATTTATTATTAACCAATTGAATTTCTTTGCTTATGGAGTAATATACTTTTTTAGAACAAGTTACTGAAGAAAACGATCGGTCATGGAGATGAAGCTGTTTGCGTTGGATTTCCGTTCTTACCAGACTCGAACATTTCTGTATAAGCGGAGTAGTCGTTTGCTTACCCGGACCTCGTTTAATGCTGTGTTCGCTGGATGTCTTATCTCTAGTTCACTGGAATTTCCTTTCGGGGTTTATTGGTGTCAAGTTTGCAGATTTTATTAGAACTTGGTATTTCACACCAGCTCGCTAAGAGAACAGTTTCTAACGTGCGGGAATCATTTTCATCGGTTGAAAATTGCAAGTTATAGAATTCGCACCTTTATGTGAAATCATGTTTTATTTTTTTTTATTATTTCAGGGGACGGCAGACGTCACACAAAGATTTTTATTTGATTGTCTCCCATTTCCACTGGATACAGAAAGGAAGAAATGAAAATGAATGGAGAAAGAAAGAGAGTAGCTTATACAAGCTAGTAAGGCTCGTTTGCATCGCCTCTCTGGCTTATCATAAATTTTTACATGCGACCATCGTCTGTAATAACCCCCAGCATTTATTATTTTAGTTTTATTCTGTGTTAATAAGCATGAATTAAATCATTTATTTAATTTTTTTTAATTAATAAATCGAATGAATGTATTTTCGTTACTCTATCGTCAAGGAAACGTTTTAATATCCTATATAAAGTTTCCCCTATTAATTATAGACAGTGAAAAACTCGTTAAATATTGGAAAAGTTTTGCAGTTGAGTCAAAAAAAGTTGTAGCTGATGTGAAACAACCGGAACGAAATAGCAGCAGACCATTAAAAAACAAAACTTTAATTTACTACAAACTGTTCTGTCTGAGTGGAAAAACTATATTAATTTATATATTTATTCCCTGTGAATTTCGACCAAAAAAACTAAATATGTGAATATTGCCCAGTGATTTGGGACGCCATTAGAAATTTTCATTTTTAAGAAAGACATCCATTTAATTGGTCAATTAAAAAGTTTGCATGGAAACTCAGACACTGTCGTATACCCACTCGAATAACTACTATCTTCTTGACTGGCAACTGCGGCACAGGCTTATATCCGGTCCTCGAACTTGTGTTTTTAGCCGTAGCGGGCGATGGCGAATCGACATGATCCTTCATCTTTGTTAGTTGGACAATACTTCACCCAACACTGTGACTTGTCTAGTATGAGGCATAAGTCGCTGCTCTCCGGAAACACATCGACTAGAAGAGTTAGGCATATGTAGAAAAATAAATACAAATGAAATCAACAGACAGATGTACAACTAAAAAAGCACAAGTTTTTTGTTTGTGATTTTGATAAATATATTCTTTGAATTCAGAGGAATTTGAGATGTCTTCGTAGGCAAAACGGCAATCTCTCTGTTGTCTGAATTCTGGAGGTATTGTTATTTGGTTTACAACTTCTCCGACTTCAGTTGATTCCAAGATGAAATGATCTTAACTCTGAGCTTAGAAAGTCGTATTCACTCAATGAGAAGGAGGGGTTGAAATTCTCTCTTCAGTCTGACCAACTGACTTTGACTGAAAATTCTACGTAGCTGACTGTCTAACTGTTCAATTCGCCTCGCGTACTACCTCATATAATCAGGCAGGTTTACTCGGCATCGCCCGGACGAATCGTTTCATCGTGGCCATTCTGCGTTATAATTGACCGCCGGCTACCTTATATCAACCCTCAGAAAGTGACTTGCCACGTCCATTACTCTAGTCTCGGTTTGGTTTATATTAGAATTATCTCATACTCTGGGTTATTCTCGGCAGAGATTTCCGACACGCATGTCATAACTAACCCTAACTGACCTCGCCTCGGGTCACAGCTGCACACCCGTTCTCAACGGTTATACCTAGCCAATAGACAAAACAATACTTATTTTCTGGATCGATTATTTGATAATTACTGCTTTCCTCGCTACACTCTCCCAAAAGTACACTAGCGCCTCTAATCATCCTAAATAATTCGTAGAGTCTCTGGCACATTGTCACGGCATAGATCATTAGACAATGAAAATCACGGTATTTCTCTTACGATATGAATTATCGGGTCAGATATAGTATGTAATCAATGAAATCGATTGGAATTTCAATTTTAAATTGTATATAATAAGAGACCTATTATTGCCGTACTTGACTATCTAGTCAGAATTAAATATTGATTTTAATTACGAAAGTTATCGATGACAAATTTTGAGAAATAGACCGACTTGATTATATATAGCTGTTCAGAGCTACCATGGAGTCTTAATTTTGAAATTTTTTTTATTAATCCAATTTTTTAAAGTATAATTAAAATGCTTCCAAATCCATTTCAAATTTCCACGAACCACGAAGTAGTTTAGTCTTTTAAGATTAATCTTTAATTTTTCAATTTATATTTAAACAAAAAACTTTAATTAAATAATATTGAAGCAGTATTAAATTATAATATTGTAAAATTATTCCTCAAATATTCAAGTACTATCAAACGTTGATAAGTTTGTATTATTTTCATTATTCAGACTACGGTTCTCACAGGAATCTTTCTGTCGAACTCGGAAATCTGTACGAAATTTCGAATGGAACCCTTTATTTAATCCACAGTGGTAGCTTGCCATGACCGGGTAGAAGTCTTAAGTAATTCTTAATTGTATTATTAGTATCGCCTGCACTGAGGATTGAACCTTCCACCTCCAAGAGACTGTCACTTAAAAATAATTATTATTACTTAGAACTGTATCTGTTACGCCACGGGTCCTTGCGGACAATTCTAGTATGAATTTGGAGAGACCTATTCTTGTTTTAGATGACTAATCTTACTACTTATCATCATATATTAAAAAAAAAAAGTCAAGTGTTCGCATATTTATAAATTCTGTTAAAAAAAATTCATTAAAGAATTATATTAATTAAAATTAGACTCAATTTATCGCGAGCGAAAAATGCTATGTCTTCTAATCAGTAATTTCAAAAAAGAAAAAACGATTAAAAATATTTTGTAGGTAACTGAAATAAGTGATATAAAACAAATGATTTCATGTATGAATTCCATGCTTGTAATTTAACAATCTTTGTATATATCTTTGTTCACGATATTTCGATGATAACCCCCTTTGTTAAGTGTTTATATTCATCGCCATGTGTCTCTGTATTTTGATTTTATCCAAATCTATCCCATACAGTAATTATCTGTCATACATATCTGTTATAGATAAGTAAATATCTATCTATTTAGTGGCGGCCCAGGGGTGGGGGGGGGGGGGCGGCCCCAGGCGCCAATGATAAGTAAATGTGGTATTGTGGTGACTGCACTGATTCTTCTCTAAGAATAGGATAGATAAATAGAGTAGACAAAGGGATGACCAACGACACCCATATCACCCAACATTTTTGACGGTTTTTTCATGGAAGTCGCTTCAGACAAGGCATGCAGCCACTTGATACAAGGAGTTTCTTTTAGAATGAGAAATAATTAACGCAAAGACAGTAGATGCCTATTGGCCTTAGTTTTGAAAATATTAAGACTATAAGTAGGAGGAAAACAATCAGTCGTCAGTTCTTGGAAAGAAGCTACTGAAATAAGCAGTTTTATTACAGCGAGGTACCTTAACAGCGAATTGGTGAATACCACCAAACGAATGAGTAAAAAAAGCTGAACAAAATAAGCAGGGAATAAATAAGACAATTCTGAAGAACATATGCCATAATAGTATTTATAGAAGAGACTGAGAGTAGCAACATCACGTCTGTGAGAAAGAGGTTGCAGATAATACAAAATAGTGGAACTAACCATATTGTAGGTACGTTTCTGAACCTTATCAAGAACCCTCAAATGGGATAGAGATTCACTAGTCCAAATATGACAACAGTACTCCATAAAAGGTCTGATAGTAGATTTGTAGGTTTGAGAAAATGTTCGGAGCGATAGAGAGAATTAACTTTATAAGAAGCAGAAAGAGCAATGGATCTAATGTATAAACTCCAAGAAAGATTTGATGGGAGACCAAGAAGTTTTAGAACTGATTTTACCTCAAGAACAGAGCCATCCATAAAAGTCTCAAGAAGAAAAGGATAGACGTGACCCTTTTCTGACTGAAAGACACAAACTGAATCTTAACAGGATTAAACGAAACAAGACATTTCTTACCCAATGCAACAGACTGTAAATAACTACAAGAGACAAATAAATATTATCACAGACAATTAATTAAATATCTATCCGATACAGTAATTATCTATCTATAACAGACAATAAATAATGGTAATTACAGCTTAATTACCCGTAAATGTAGTAGGAGTGCATGTTGACAATAGGCTAACATTCCACCATCATGTTGATGAATCAGTGAAGAGGGCCAACCGATATTAATTATAAAGACTTTTGCCACTAGAGATAGGATAATTATGAAGAAGCTGTTCACCACAATCGTTAGGCTGATATTGAAATACGGAAATGCTCTCAGGATTCACCAATTTGTTGGTGACATCGATAAGGTTGCGGAAGTTCAGCGTAAAGCCACTAAGTTGTGTTCGACGCTACAGGATCTGCCCTATGAGAAGAGATTGGAAGCAATGATGCTGCCCTCAATGTATTATCGACATGATCGAAAGGGCAAGGTCAACCAACAGACTACTTCGTTTAATCCTGTTAAGACTCAGTTTGTGCTTTTCAGTCGTAGACGTGACCCTTTCAGTCGTAGACGTGACCCTTTCAGTCGTAGACGTGACCCTTTCAGTCGTAGACGTGGCCCTTTTCTTCCTGAGACTTTTATGGATGACTCTGTTCTTGAGGAGAAATCAGTTCTGAAACTTGTTGGTCTTTCTCTCATCAAATCTTTCTTGGAGTTCATACATTAGATCCATTGCTCTTTCTCCTTCTCATAAAGTTAATTCTCTCTATCGCTCCAAACATTTTCTCGAACCTACAAATCTACTATCAGATCTTTTATTGAGTACTGTTGCCATATCTCCTAGCACAACCAGCAGGACAAGACAACACAGCTTCAAGCTCTCCAAGAAATACGGAAGATTGAATGCTAGGAAGTTGTCATTTGAACTACAGGTGGTCAATAGTTAAAATGAACTGCCGGAATGGGTTATCAATGCCAAAGATGTTAACGATGTTAAGGGACAACTGGACAAGCATTGGTCATATAGACAATATTCCGTCTTACCGACGCATTGACAAAGAACACCAGAAAAAAAAGTACGTACAGCCCCGTCAGCATTCCCCGGTAGGGGGCGCGTCAGGCGATTAGCCTGAAACTAACCCCTTCTGGAACGGCGAGAAGGTAAAGCCTGGAAAGGTGGACCTCCTAGAACTGCATAGGACCATACCTCAGCCGAGACCACCGTAATAGTAAACTGTTACGATAGCCACGCCTCAACAGGCAACCAACAAGCCACCGCAACAATGGGCGGCCTGATTTTAGTATTTGTTTCGCTTTTCTTCATCTTTTTTTTTTTTTTTAACTATGCGGTGTTTTATTACCAAATTGGCATTTTTTAAATCGGATTTTGGAAGATAAATTTAATTATTACGGTATTGTTTGGTCATTAAATGTATTACTTGAGTCAAATGTTTATAAAACTATAACTAAGTGTTGTTATGGTAATGTTTTAATCTCTATTTATAAAATTATTGAACGTAAATGACTTCCGAAGCTTTCAATCTTTTAATTAAATAAAGATTTGCTGAGAATTTTGAAGTCAGTTTAAATGACTTTCTACTTTAAATGCTTCTAATTTCTTTTAAATTTCAAAGGGTCACGAAGTATTTAATTTTTCTTTTCTTTTTTTTCTTTTTAGCTATTAAAAAAAGATTAAAATGGCTGACTTGTTTACGAAGAAACCGTCGTGCATTTTTCGTGGATTTCGTAATTATATTTTTTTTAAATAGGATTTTTATAAAACTTTCTATTTTATGCTTTTGCACTTTTTTTTATTTCAATAAATAATAGATTAGTAATAATAACGTAGAGGCGAGAAACACAGACACACGAAAAGTGGTAACACAATTTTATTAATATAGAACTTCAAACTTTTTCACTGTCCAATTAATCTCCCCTCCCCCATCCCTGTTTTTAACGGAAAAATGACAACTCCTCCTAATAGAAGGGGAAAACGTTGTTTTTCTGTGAACCTAGCTAAATTAGGGTGGAGTTTGATAGTAGGGTTTGTGCTTACTTCGTTTTTTGCTATCTAAGTGGTTATTATTGGTAAATAATTGTTTTAATTCGTAGTGGTTATGTTTACATTAATATATATATATATATATATATATATATATATATATATATATATATATATATATATATATATATATATATATATATGTATGTATGTATGTATGTCTGTGTGTGTGTCTGTGCGTTTTCGTTTTTCTTTCCTTCTTTCTTTCTTTCTGTTTTTCTTTCTTTTCTTCTTGTGTTCCTTTCTTTTTTCTTTTTTCCCTTTTCTTTCTGTTTTTCTTTTCTTTCGTTTTTTTCTTTATTTATTTTCCTTTCTTTCTTTTTCATTATTTTTTCTTTCTTTCTCCAATTCACTTAATCAATTTGACAACCCCACACACACACCAAAAAAAAAAACATACAAAAAGCAACAAAGCAAAAAAGTTTTTCATTTTTATTTATCTACTTCTTTCTGTGGGTGCTTTTTTCGTTTAAATTTCCAAGTTTATCGTAATCAAACTAAAGAAAGAAAGAAAGAAAGAAAGAAAGAAAGGAAGAAAGAGATAAAGCGAGACAGAGAGGAGAAGGAGGAAATGGGTTTTTTTTTAATGGAAAGATAAATAAATAAAAGAAATAAAGCGAGAGGGGGAAGAGAAGGGGGAAGAAAAGGAAAGAAAAGAAAGGAACGAAATGGATAGAAAGAAGCTAGGAAAAAAGAAGGAAGAAAGAAAAAAAGAAACAATAAAAGGGACGAAACAGAGAGGAGGAAAAAGGAAATAAAAGAAGAGAGATAAGGCAGAAAGAAAGGAAAGGGAAAGAAAAGAAAAAGGAAAGAAAGAATGGGAAAAATAACCGCAAGAAATTTTGAAAAAAGTTAGTAACGAACACACAGACACAAAACACACGCACACAGTTTAAACTGAGACTTGATTGTCCAATGTCCAAACGATTTTTATTATAGCCTCGAATCATAGTGTAGTATCTCCCTCAAATTAAAAAGACCCTTAACTAGTGGAGTATTGATTTACTCCTCTCCAGGAGTTAGGCACAAGGCCAGTTTTTATCTTACTCCCACAAGTAAGATGTGACCCAAGTTCGGGTCGGGAAAGTGGGGGTTGAAAAGCCAGCGCCCGAGAAAGTGAGCACTCTGGCGATTAAAAATTGCCTGGGCAACCCCGTCGGCATTCCCCGGTAGGGGCGCCTCAGGCAGTAAGCAATAAACTTACTCCTCCCCAAAGAGGGGAAGCGAAGCCTGGGAGGGTGGACCTCCTAGAACTGCACAGGACAGACCCATAGACCGGCGTAAATCAAGCCCCGAAGGCCAAGACAATACCAGTCTATGGGGTGCAGTATTCATCGGAACAAATACTACACTTTGATCTTAGCCAAAAGGCCAAGAATAGTGGAGTTTTATTTACTCCTCCCCGGGAGTTAGGCACAAGGCCAGTTTTATCTTACTCCCACATGTAAGATGTGACCCAAGATCGGGTCAAGAAAGTGGGGTTTGAAAAGCCAGCGCTCGAGAGGTGAGCACTCTGGCCATTTAAAAATTGCCTGGGCAGCCCCGTCGGCATTCCCCGGTAGGGGCGCCTCAGACAGTAAGCAATAAACGTACTCCTCCCCAAAGAGGGGAGGCAAAGCCTGGGAGGGTGGATCTCCTAGAACTGCACAGGACAGCGTGCAGTATCCATCGGAACAGATACTACACTTTGATCTCAGCCAAAAGGCCAAGAATAGTGGAGTAAATGAGCTCTGACCCTGTTTTGTTTTTTGGTTACTAGAGTTCCTCCAAAGAAGCTAATTCCCCACATTTATTTTGCCCCCGGCAACCCCTAAACTTTTGTGTTATATCTTGGAGGACACCATCCATCACCATATTCCATCCCGATCTGTTTTATTTTGTTGATATCCCACTTAGCCCCCACTCCCATTTAGAGATCGATCTGCTTGTTTTCGGAACACACGGAAAACAATAGGCGGCCTAACACTTAGCAGAGGGTTGAGAGAGCCTTATTAACCTTCATCATTATTTTGTCAATATTTTTCTTTCTTTTCTGGGATGTTTTTTTAATGTTGCCCCACTCCCCATCATGACTCATCTACACTTTCTTTTTGTAAATAAAATTTCATCGAACCCACTTGTTTTAGAGTGAATGCGGTATTTTGGTGAGAGTGTCTAGCGTAGATTAAGTCTAAAAGGTGTTTGTCAAAATGCATGACCACCGACCTCTCCCCCTCTCCCTCAAAGTAACTCGGGCTCCATGCCTAAGGCAAAAAATAATAATTTTGTAAATATTGTTTTTATTAAAACATTGTTATAATTGTACTTTTTTGTTTAAATAAAATCACAGTGTGGTATCTGTTCTATTCTCGGTCAGGGTAGGAGAAATCCTCCTATACTGAAGCATTTTTTTTTAATTTTGTCCCAATCCAAAGGCCTCTTTTTAGGGGGAGCTGGATTTCCCTCCACATTAATAAACGACCTTGGGTCTAATTTTGCTCTCGTATGGAGTCAAGCAAATAAAGACTATGAAATCCGTTCAATTAATTTATAATCAACAAAATCAGTGCCGGCGCTTGGGGCCCATGACCCTCGGCCATACTCCACTCGTGGAGGCGGAACATACACACACCCCTCCAATTTATAAGACTACTATTCGTAAACAAACCAATATTTACTCGTTTTCCACTACAGCAAAGGTAGACATAAAGTCAGTTTAATGTGCGGGAGGAGGGGAAGGGTCAGTCACTCCCCTCCCCCCCCCGATGATATTCTGGAAAGGTACAAAAATAACTGCGAAGAGACCTGTTGGCATTCTCCAGTAGGGGTGTCTCAGACGACAGATAATAAACCAACCAACCCTCCCGAAGAAGGAGGTAATTCCTGGGACCGAACTGGACTATACCTTATCTCGACAAAGAAGAGTCTGATGGTTCAAGACAGACCCCTAGGTTGTCAGAATGATAACACGGAGGACCTCGGCTGGTATGGCAACTGGCCGGAATCAATTACTCTACATTCATATGTATGTGTTGTTTTGTTGTTTGTTTGTTTTTTATTATAAAAAGTTGTTTTTAATTATGAATACAGCTAAATACAAGGTGGATTCCCCTCCAGAGTAAACCAACCTCGGGTCCCATCCATACCCCGTGGAAAGAGAAGGGTCACATCCACTCCCTGTATCAATAAAGACAAAAATCAAAAACGTCTTCATCAGACGAGTAACCTGGTACCTGGTGCAGCATTCACTCTCAGCGGGTCGAACCGGCTTTCTCCAAAGGAGGAAGTTTTTAGGGAATATCAAATTCACAAGCGGTCCCCAGTCACATGTATATCCCGATCAAGGGAAATGACGACGTTAGTTTTTTAAAACTTTTTTGCAGGAAGGTGTCGTCGTTTTCTTACACACAGTGTCTGGTATTCTCAAATTGTCAGCCATCTGTAATTGACCAGGCTCAACGTTGCTTTATTTCGGTGATCTAACGAGAACCGATGTACCAATGTGATTATGCCGTATATAAGCGCATAATACATTTGTATTCTTCTACATTTACTATCTACTTCTGTTCAATCCGAGGAGGTCCACCCTCCCAGGCTTTACCTTCTCTCTGAGAAGGGGTTAGTTTATTGCTAATCGGCTGAGGTGCTCCTACCGGGTAATGTCGGCAGGACTGCTCAGGCATTTTTTGTAGGCCAGAGTGTGCTTATCCTAGTGGACTGACTTGTCAAAACTACACCTGACCTTGTGTCTAACCATCCCCTGGAGAGGAGATAAATAATATGTACGTGTTTCCCACTTGCATTAAGGTTAGACATGAAGTCAGTGTAACGTGATGGAAAGGAAGGAAAACCAGTTCCCCTAAGGGGATACTATTAGCCAAGAACAAGTCCATTGGCATTCTCTGGTAGGGACGCCTCAGACGATCGGCATTGAACCAACCACCCCTCATGAAGTAAAAGGTCATATCAGAACAGGTACTACACTTAAACGTTAATTCTATTTTGAAAAGTAAAAAAAAAAATAATAAAATAAACCGAAAAGAAAAAGATATTGTAAAATCGGCAAATATTTAAATCATAAAAAGATTTTTTTTTAATTTTTAAAATATTCAGAACAGACGACAAAAAAAAATTTCTTGATTGTGATTGGTGACAGGCATAAAAAGTGCTGGCCAATTTAACGTAAAATACCCCCCCCCCCCCCCATTTCCAGGCACTGTAACGCCTAAGGACTGTTAACCATTTTTTTTTTTGCTATGGAAAATAAACTGTGTGTTTTAGTTTTTAAGGCGATTTTGTGTGGTTTTACAACTTTGCCAGTCGGACTTAGGTTTAGACAGAGATAAAAAAATTAGTTAACAGCCTCAAAAAGTTGAAATGGCCCGGATATGGGGGATCATTTTACGTTTAATTTATATGAAAAATCAATCCCCCATTTAAAATGTTTTAATTACTTTCTATTTTCGGGATGTTCACAACGTAATCGCCTATAAAAAAGAGGAATCTCATTTTTTTTAGGGGGAGGGGTAGCTGAGGGTCCTTATCTACTTTTAAATATAGATCAAATTTCTTTTTAATTTGACAAACTTCATAATGTTTTTCCTTTATGTATTGCCTCCAAGATTTTGATAAACTCGTGAAATTTTCATCTTGTGCCATATTTTCCTATTTATCCACTTGTGTAATTTTTACCGTGTCATTTTTCTGCTGCCATTTTTACCTAAACCCCAAAGCCCCCTTCAGAACGGTTCTAAAATATATCAATTAATCGACCTATAAATTTGTTGTCTGATTTTTGCGGATTTCTTTTAATAAATTTTATTTTGCAAATATTAATTTGTTTACTAATTTTTGCGAGGAATTTCTTCGGCAATCTTCAATATCTAGATATGCCATTATTGTGATGTTTAATTTGTAATATATATCCTCATTTAATTATTAATAAACACCGTTTGATTTCAGGATTTGTTTCTTACAAAATAAAATATACCCTCCCGCGAAAGACAGACAAAACTAGTCGATAAAATTAGGCAGCTATTTGGGGAGTTAACCGTTTCAATATACCCAAAAATATATGTATATAGAAATAGGGTTTTTTTTGTTTATGGAGATCTTTTTTATATTTAGCAGGTTTTGAAAATCTCAGTTGGAAACACTGACGAAAACTTAAAAATCTAGCGGATTTTCTGGAGATGTTTTTTCCCGATCTAGCAGGTTTTGAAAATCTAAGTTGGAAACACTGGGCATCACACAGGTAGTTGTTTTATTCTTAGGACTGGCGGTCAGTTGAACCGGTTTGCCTCTCCAGGAAAGGTGGGTCCTTGGGGCTCTTAGCCAAAGGATTGTGTTGATTGGACTTTGGTCAGGCAAAAATCTCATTTTGCAAGTTTGCCATTCAACCTAAAAGATCTCATTTTGCAAGTCTGCCATTCAACCTAAAAAATCTCATTTTGCAAGTCTGCCATTCAACCTAAAAAATCTCATTTTGCAAGTCTGCTATTCAACCTAAAAAATCTCATTTTGCAAGTCTGCCATTCAACCTAAGAAAATGAGTACGATTTTAATTTTCAAAGGAAAATAAACCTCTGTTATCTGTTTTATCTGGAGTTATGGTTTTTGTTTGGAAGAAGAATTCCTTTGTTGCAGCACTGACTAAATTGAACAGCAATCTTGCACTAGACACAACAAGCGGGACAATCACGCACTCATACATGTTCATACCAGTATCTTGTCTGATCATTCAAACTCCTCGACCTAACATTCACAGGTAACATGAATTGGAATAAATACATAGAAGATACTGCCAAGTCTGCTGCAAAGAAAGTGGGTTCTCTCTACCACGTTAGAAATCTTCTCAAACCTGCCAGTATCCTGAATCTCTACAAAGTCACTTTCTGCATGAAGTATTGTTGCCACATCTTGGCTGGTGCACCAACCACTAGTATCTCTCTTTTGGACAGGGTGCAAAAAAGAGTCTCTAACCTAATAGGTTCTACACTGTCTTCCAAGCTCCAGCCCCTGTACCATCGCCACAATGTTGCCTCCTTGTGCTTGTTTTACAAGTACTTCAACAGAATGTGCTCCGACGAAATTGCTGCGCTTGTGCCCTCTCAATCTGAATGCTCCCGACGAACCCGACAAGCAGCAAAATCCCACCCCTTCATTGTAGAGGTCCTCAGATGCTGGAAGGCTTTCTACTCTGATAGCTTCGTTCCGCAAACTGCTTGCCTTTGTAATTCCCTCCCTGCTTCCCCGACTGTTCCAATATGCAGAAATTTAGATATAATGTGAACAAGCATCTTGTTACACAACTCCCCACTTAGGTGCTCCTATAAATCTGTCTTCTAAGTGGCCTTTACGTCTCAGTGGCAATGTGACTTGTTTGGGGTGAATTGAAACAAAAATAAAAAGTCTTCTTCTGCTAACATGTTGTAAGTTGTTCAGTGGAAAGTGACGTCTTTTAAAGTGGTGATGTAGCCACCATCGTCATGATGTTTTAACAGCGGAACCTGCATCCACCTCTCTAAAGTCCAACCCTTCGTTCCCGTGGTTGAGGTGGTGGTAACATAGTAGTATCAAAACTATGCTGTCTGTAAATCTGGTTCCTGGCAGGGCCACCTGTGGCGAACAGGTCACAAACCAAACGGTATCAGAGCCGCAACTTAACAACAGGGCTCTGGTGAAAATTCAGAATCCGTCATCTTCTGGTCGTCTCTGCCTCTGCATGGAGCAAGCAGTGCTGGTGCAGATTAGGACCCAAGCTAAAATCAACTTGGCATCGTTAGGGTTAGGGTTAGCGTAAGGGTAAGAGTTAGAGTCAGGGTTAGCTTGAGTCCTAATCTGCACCAGTACCAGGCAAGAAAACATGCATAAAGTGCGCAACCGCAAATCAACTGAGTAAAAGAGTCAACGTTGTTTCTGCGCCATTCCTTTGTGCGTTCTGGGCCAAAACTTCCCCAACTTCACATGTAAGCGCATAGTCTTGCTGCTCGCAGTGTCAGGGGTAAAAACTCGTAAATCCTGCAGGTTAACAAATAGCCACGACCAACAAGGAGGACTTCATGCAGACCAGACAATCCTGAGGCACAATCTTTGTGAGCTCTATGCAGAAATTCGACTCGCTTAACAAACAAACAACTAGCAAAAATAGTTGCTCACTTTCTTCTCCTCTGCAGTGATAATATCAGCAGCCGTCTTCCTCTCTTCCCTGGTAGATGTAATAATGAATAACAATAAAAAAAATTATAAAAAAACACCAACAATATTCTTACACAATGTCGACCTGCTCTTTTTTCTTTTTTTAAATACTATTGATTCATCATTTATCAAGGCTAAAAGCCACTCAAGGATAAAGGTTAATAAGATGGCCAAATTGTCAGCTGAATGATTAATAATATTATAGGATTGAAAATGATGAATGGAATTTGATTACTTCTAAGGAGGATCAATGACAAGTATTTGTTTACATTGGATTTGAAGATGATCAAGTTGTAGACCGCAGGGAAGCAATCCCATGGTAATGTTTTCCACAGATGAGAAGTTCTTGAAAAGAAACTCTATTCATGGAAATCCTGTTTGATGTTAGGCGCACGGAGGACAAAAGAAAAGTTCTTTTCAGTTATGGTAAGAAGACGAGTTCTTGCTGTGAATGTCTTATAAGGAGGAACCAGAAATTGGAGCTCAGTCGAACATCTTCCATGAAAATAACTATAGAGTAGAAAAAGATGTTTTATTCTTTTACAGCAGTATAAAATTATATATTCCGATTGCCTGGCCCCCGGAGGTGTGAATGAAGACAGAGTTCCAAAAAAAGACAACCGCATCCCTTTAGTTCACTGACCAAAGAGGAAGATCTTTTACACTTCTTCACCACGTCCCATTTCGGACTTCCTGTCTGTGACGTCATATCCTGATGCAACGCGTAGGATACGACGAAAAGAAGTAAACTCTTTTAGTGAGTTTTATAAAAAATAATTTATTTAAAACAATTAAAATCTTTATAAAAAAATATTTGTTTCACAACTTAGTAATTTTTGTGTTTTCGCAACATTTATTTTATATAACTCACGAAAAGACTTTACTTCTTTTCGTTTGATCTCTTTTCTGTTCCGATTTTTATATCAACTACCGGCCATGTTGGATCTATGCCAGTATGTCGGCTAATTTACTAATTTAAAAGGTATTTTCCCCCCTATTTCTTACGTGATACAAAATTTTAACGCCAATATGTTCAGTATGTCATAATCTAAAAAAAAAATGCAATATTTTAGCTACTGCATATCGTCTTTTCGATAAAATTACATGCGTCAAATGTGTCAGGAATCGAAACGTTTACGAAATTTTTTATATTATCTTGCAATTCAGTAATACTAAAAGTTAAATATTTATTAAAATATCTTTAAATTATAGATTATAAAGCGGTAGCCCCTAACACCTAACATCTATATATATTTTTATTAATTTATTCAGTACGAGGTGTGTTTACCCGGCGTTGCCCGGGTGGAATCTTTAGAGAAAAATAATTCAAAATATAGTCATGTTTACAATTTTTTTTTTAATAAGATTTTAATGAATGGGTATCCAGAGGATTTCAATACGAACATAGTCAGTCAACGGAGAATTTCGAGTGTGTCCCAGAAATTTCCGAGACAGTTTACGATTTGAAAGACTCTTTTTCTTTTCTATTTTTTATGAAAGTTTTTCAACTTTATTAATTTTTTTTTTTTTTTTGAGTGGCTATTTTTTTATTTTTAATCCTAACCTAATTATGGTTAGTGTTGTCTGCCATTTTTACATTTTGTTTTCACGGTTTTAAAACCGTAAACTGCTTCAGACATTTCCGGAACTGACTCTGGTTTCTCCGTCGATACTCTTGGCTAACTACGTAAGTACTGATATCCCCTTAGTTTTCCCTGATTTTACTTTTTATTTCAATAAATATTCGCTTAATAGCAAAAAAATAATAATAATTCAATGCGTATTTGTCAAAGTTACGAATAGGCGAGAAACACACACAGACAAAAAGATACACGAGATTTTGTCTGATAGTTTTATTAATATATAGATTTGGCTTATTTGTATTATTCGAACTACTATTCTCATCTTCGTTGTTATTCTCACAACATTTCGGCCGATGCAATCTTCAACCTTCTTCAGGCACATCGTTTCGAACTGGGGAACCTTTTACTTGTGAATCTTTATGTCAAACTCGGGAATCTGTATGGAATTTCGAACTGAACCCTTTATTAACTCCACGGGGTTAGATTGTTTTTTATTGTTTGTTTTCTTTATTTCTTCTTCTTTTTCATGTATCTTTGTAGTTAAGAAATTACATAAAAAATATGGTAAATTTGTAGATTAACACCCTAGAGCTAAATCAACCACACCAAAAAATGAGATTCTACTTTTTTAGGCGGTAACGTGTGCGTATACTGAAAATCTTGGCTGAAAAGAAGTAAAAAACAACAACAATCATTTTAGAATTTAAAGTGGGGGATCAGTTTCGCGTATAAATTTAACGTAAAATGAGTACACATTGTCGGGCCATTCTATCATTTTTAAGAGCAGTTAACAAAAATGTTACCACTAACCTTAAGTCTGATTGGCAAGGTCGTAAAACCACACGTAATGACTTAAAAAATAGACCCCCCCCCAAAAAAAAATAAAACCGCATAGAATGTATCTCCCATAGCAAGCAAAATGGTTAATTGCCCTAAAACGCTAGAATGATCCGGAAATGGAGGATCATTTTACGTTAACTTTATATGTGAAACTGATCTCCCACTCTAAATTATAAAATAATTGCTTTGTTGTTTTTTCGCTAAGTTTTTCATGATGTTCACACGTAAGCGCTTAAAAAAAGGAAAATCTCATTGTTTTTTTTGTTTTTTTTTTGGTTCGGGGGGTTAACTTAAATATTACCAAAAATAAAACGAAGTTTAGTTTGAAAAAAAAGTAGCAATAATTTTAGCGGCAAGTTTTCTTTCTCAAATACGTACGATATTTTTTTATATAGGTGTGCGTGTGGACGTACGGGACACATTTACGTAGAATTTATCAACTTTTGTTTATTTACCTGTCTTCCCACGAGGGCTAGATTTGATACAATGTGGGGGATAGTCATTTCTGAACGCTACAAGGGCGCTTAGGGCCGGTAACAAATTGCCCGTTTAAATATGTCGGCATTCCCTGGTAGGGGTACCTTAGACAAAAGGCGATAAACCAATTTCCTCCTTTCGGAGAAGGTGATGCCCGGGGAAATGGCCTCCCGATAACCAAACAAAACAGATGCTACACTTTCACCGGATGAAACATCCACCTAAAAAGTGAATATACATAGCACTGTATGCGTGTGCGAATAAACAAGTGAATACAGACAGTGTATGTATTGTTTATTATATGTAGGTCTGCGTAATTGTCTCTGTGCATGTAGCTATATTGCGTGTAGTAATAGTAGTAGTAGTAGTAAAAATTCAATATACGCAGACATGGACACGAACACGCATACACACAAATTCGTTATACACAAGAAAAGAGAATGAAAAACAAGTCCTAACCACCCCCAAACCATACGTAGCAACTCCACGCGTTTAAGAGGCCTGCTGTCAATCATATCAGCTTCGCGATGAAACCACGCCCATCGTATCTTAATAAAGCCACGCCCATTCTCTCTTATGACGCCACGCCTACTTTCCACCTACATATCCACTAAACAACACCTAACGTTTTTTTTCTCCGTCTCCTACCCTTTCTTTCTCTCGATATACATGTGCCCTTGTTATACATACTTGTTCGTTTTTTCGTCCGTCTTTCTTTTTACCCACTCTCTTTATATTTTCATATCCTCTCACGCTTACCGACGTCATATATGCGTATGTACGTATGACATATACACAAAAATGTATACATTTTTTTATTTTTTTTCAAACTGTTTTCTCTTCTTCCCGCACCCCTAGTCTCAAGATTTTTTTTTGTTTTTCAAAAGAAAAAAATTGTCTTAAAAGAAAACCTTTGCCAAGTTTAATTCTTACAGACTGTTAAAAAAATCGTTTTTTTTGACACGACAGGGGCGCGGTCGAAAATTCATGTTTTCTTTTTCTCTAGGAGCACCGATGAACCATGATACTTGTCTTTTGCCTTTAAACGTTAATCATAGTTATCTATCTAGTTTCTCTACTTACTCGTCTCCCCACGAGGGCAACGTTAGACACAAGATCAATTACAATCCAGATCTCAAAAAGGAGAATTTTGTATTGGGATAAAGATAAAAAAATTTAAATGCCTCAGTTTGGGAGGATTACTGATCATATGACTGAAGACAGAACATATACTACACTTTGAATTATTTATTCGCAAATAAAATTAAATTTCATTTACAAATTAGGCATAAAGCCCCAAAAAGTTGTTTGGGAATTGGAGGTCGGTGGTCACCCACTGTCTATCCTATTCTTAACCAGGCGCTAACTAGGCGCATTTAAGGCAAATTCAAACAATCCCGAAGTAAACACGTATATTGGAATTTTAAACAAAATTATCATCATTTAGTAATGGATTGAGATAGCTGTCTTGTTTACTATACTGTCGGGAATACGACAAGCTTTATTGCTGTTGGGATAAGTTATAGTTCTGCTCAGTCCTAGGAGGTCCACCAGCGAGTGTGCAGTATAGTTACTAAAAAAGAGATGAAAAAAAACAAAAACAAATAGACAACAAATAACTGTTACCAAACGCCAGAAAACTTACTTTTCTACTTAATTGTATAATTTTTACGTGTATTTACTGATTGTAAGATTTATTATCTATTCGTTTGTTATCGTCACTTTTACTTAGCCAAACAAACGTGCTTTCTAACATGAGCGACAATTTGGGGGGGGGGTACTTGGTCGCGAATTTCAGGCTTAAAAGATAATAATAATAATAATAATAATAATAATAATAATAAGAAGAAGAAGAAGAAGAAGAAGAAGAAGAAGAAGAAGAAGAAGAAGAAGAAGAAGAAGAAGAAGAAGAAGCTTACCCTAATCCGATTGGCAACACAACGTTTTTTAAATTATTTTTTACTATATTTTAAACCTGAAATTCGCGACCAAGTCACCCCAAAATTGGCAGTCATGACAGAAACCACGATGACTCGACTAAGTAAAAGTGACGCTAACAAATGCATATATAATAAATTTTACAATATGTAAACACACGTGAAAATTATATGCATTTGTAGAAAAGTAAATTTTCTTGCGCTTGGTAACACCTATTTATTATCTATTTGTTTCGTTTTTTGTTTTCACTCCTTTTATTTTTTGTTAACTGTATCGCACAATTGCAGGTCCACCTTCCCAGGCTTTACATTCTCTCCTTGAGAAGGGGTTAGTCGATTGCTAATCGCCTGGGGCGCCTTTACCAAAAAATGCCGACGAGGCTGCTCAGGCATTTTTAGAGGCACTTCACTTAGTGCGCTGGATTTTAAAAAAAACTGACTTTGTGTCTAACCTCTCGCAGAGATGGTAAATAACTGTACTGTCACCTTTTTTCGAAATCCGAAGGTAATTTTGAAATGTCTATGAGAAAGTAATTCCTGGTTTGAATTAGTAAAGTGTTAAGATTCATTTGTGCTGTGCGCTTAAGCCAAATAAAAACATGAATTTCGCCCCCCCCCCCCTCAACTCTCCACGGTCGAACAAAAAAATATGTAATCAATTGAAAAGTTAACTGTAATTCAATCTTTCTACCTGTACTTGACTAGGCAGTATTGATTTACTCCTCTCCAGGAGTTAGGCACAAGGCCAGTTTTTATCTTACTCCCACAAGTAAGATGTGACCCAAGGTCGGGTCAGGAAAGTGGGGTTTAAAAATTGCCTGGGCAACCCCGTCGGCATTCCCCGGTAGCCTCAGGCAGTAAGCAATAAACTTACTCTTCCCCAAAGAGGGGAGGCGAAGCCTGGGAGGGTGGACCTCCTAGAACTGCACCATGCAAACCCATAGAACCGGCGTAAATCAAGTCCCGAAGGCCAAGACAATACCAGTCTATGGGGTGCAGTATCCATCGGAACAGATATTACACTTTGATAATCACCCCCGTCTCCAAGGAGAAGGGCACTCGAAAACCCCACCAAAAACACCTGATTGGAGACAGAAGTGATTCTATAAAATTATCTTTTAATTTACCAATAGTTCTAGAAAATGGATTTATATTTCAAGAGATTTTTTTAAAAAACATGTTCAGTTTTCAATGCCAAAATCGTTCTCGGGGCAATCGAAAAACCTATAAAACCACAAAAAAAAATCACCTGATCAGAGACGGCGGTGATTCTATAAAATTACAACGGGTTAATATAAGAGTCGGTATGGTTCTGTTCGGTCCCGGGATGCCATCCTCCCAGGAATTACCTCGTCCTTCGGAAGGAGAGATTTGTTTACTGCCGGTTGCTTGAGGACCCCCCTCCCACACACACACACACACACACAATATTGGGTCCGATCACGGTAACTCTTTTGCAACCGGCTTCCAGAGAGCCGTCTTTTTCGGGGAACTGGATTACCCCCCACGTTAAACCGACCCGTCATGAGGGTCTGGGATCAAAGTGTAGTATCTGTCGAGTAGGATAGACAGAGGATGACCAATGACCCCCCTCGCACACACTTTTAATGGCATTGTGCCGAATTTGTTTAATTGTATTTTTTTTACCTCATAGCAAATAAATAATTAAAAGTGTAATATATGTTCTGTCCTCGGTTGGAAGAGGAAGAATCCTTGACAGGCATTTTTTAAAATTATTTTTGTCTCATCTACAGTGTCCCTTTACATAAACCGACATCGTATTTAATTTTGTCCTTGTGGGGAGGCAACTCCCTCTCTCTCTCTTCTCAAGCCATTTCATTTTCATTGGGTCCTTATTTATTTACCTCCCCACGAGGTCAAACTAAGATACAATGTTGGTTTTTAATGTGAGTAAAATATCTCCTCTCCCCAAAGGGTCACAATTGATTGGATAAAAATTAAAATTGCCTCAGTTAGGAAGGGTCTCTTCTCCTCTGATCGAAGACATTATATTTTAATTGAAGCTATTGCATCCGCTAAATAAATACGAACATAATGCTACAAAGAAAGTACTAACAAGATCTGGCAAATGCTGTGTTCAGTTTTTAGCACTACATTTCTAATTAAAACTTTACGTATACATAATTAATAAACAGAACAGAACATGGTTTAAATTAAAGTGATTGGCTCCCAAAGAGGCTGCCATATTTTATCGACTAATTTTGTCTGTTTTTCGCAGTGGTTATAGGGAAAATTAGTCCACCGTGCAAAAGTTGTGCAAAAATTAATTCGCTTTCTGATTTTTGCGAATTTATTTTTTATTTTGGAAATATTAATGTGATTTTGCAGGGGTTATTTTGCAAATATTAATTTGGGTGCTACATGCGAAATATGGCAACTGAAAATGAAATAACAGGAACACTTATGGGTATACTTACTTAGCAGTGAAAAATATTAGTGTACAGTGTACACACCAAAAATTACGGAAATTATCGAGTAGAATTTTAATACTAAATAAAATTAATTTACTATTCGTAGTTCACGAACTGCGAACGACATTCGCGTTAAGCCAGCGCGTCGTAGAAGATTACCTCCCTTCTTCTAATATAAAGACGACACGCGGTCTTGTGGTTCGGAGTTCGTTGACTCCGAATAGTTAATTTTTATTTTGTATTAAAATTCTATTCGGTTATTTTGGTTTACTGTACGAACATGCACTAATATTTTTCACTGATAAGTAAGTACTAGTACATCCATAAGTTAACTTATTTTTAAATATTTCGCATGTATCTCAGTACAAATAAGCACCTTAATTTGTTTTCTGATGAGGGGGGGGTATTTTAGATACGCTATTATGTTTAATTTGCAATATATTTCAATTTCATTTTTTAATAAATACTGTTGGATTTTATGATTTGTTTCTTTCAAAGCAAAAATACTATCCCTTAACTCTAACACTAACTCTACATCTCGGTGGCAACGTCCCCTCCTCTCCCTCCAAAATACACATCTGAATGAACAGAGAAAGAAAGAGAATTGTTATCAGAAAATAATCCGCAAAAACAAAAATCAGAAAACAAATGAATATTTGCATGAATTTGCACGGTGGACTAATTTGCCCTGTCACCGTTACAACCAACAACAAAAAAGACAAAACTCGCCGATAGCCTCTTTGGGAGCAAACTGCTTCAACATGCCGAACAAACCGTTAATGAACACTATTTGTAAACAACGTCGTAACATTGAATTATTTCGCCTAGTGGTCGCTATTCACGACTGCAGGCCACCATGATGTAGACGTTTTCTCTTAAGCTTTTACCAAACGGTCATAAACAACGTTTTACGTTTAGTTTAGACTGTTTCAAACCGATATAAATGATTGCACACTAAAAAAAATTAAATTAAAAAAAAAAACGATTTTTTTTATTCGAATTATTTTATGGCTTTCAGTAATCAAGTAAAAATTCCATGTTTAATTTTCATAAAAATTGATACCTGAAAATTTTAATAAATTTTAATTATAAAATTTTACCTAAAAAAGATTTTATGTGACTTTTTTTTTTAATTACCGTTTGATACAAAATAAAAAGTCTATTGGCGGCGGCGGCGGCTTACGGTTATAAATTCGAAATAGCGGCCACTAGGTCAGCTAATTCAATATCGTCAACAACGTTAATAACGAAAATCAAGCAGTAAACTCGGCATATATAACAGGTGCCCCACCACCTCGCAAATATTATTCTTAATGTTATTCAATTTATATTTAAAAAAAAAAAAACAACAAAAAAACGATTCTATTAAGTATCACATTTTTATCCTATAAAATATTTGTATTTTTAAACCGGCTTAGGCGATTGTGCAATATACTTAACAAGAAAAAAGGGTTTTAAAAAAAGCAAATGGACAACAAATAACTGTTACATACTTTTCTACTTACCTGTATAATTTTTACGTGTGTTTGCTGCTTGTAAGATTTATTACCTATGCATTTGTTAGCGTCACTTTTAGTTAGCCAAACAAGCGTGCTTTTCAGATGGACGACAATTTTGTCGGGACTTGGTCGCGAATTTCAAAAAAGAACATTTTTAAGGGGTTAGTGGAACCGTAAACTCAAGTCAGAGGATGGTTGCTAATCGGATTAGAGTAAGGTTATTTTTTTTTTTAGTCTGAAATTTGTGATCAAGCCCCGACAATATTGTCCTCCATCTTGAATAGCACGCTTGATTGGCTAAGTAAAAGTGACGCTAACAAATGGATGGATAATAAATCTTACAATTAGTAAACACGTGAAAATTATATACATAAGTAGAAAAGTAAATTTTCTGGCGTTAGGTAACAGTTATTATCTAATTTTTTTACCCCATTTTACCTATTAGCTATACAGTACAATCGCCTTCAGATTATTATTAGCTTTTTTTTTCTTTTTCTAACTTATTATGTACTTGTAACGAATAGGCAACCAGATAATTTCAGTACTTACGTAGTCAATCCCTAATATTGACGGAGAATCCCGAGTCAGTCCCTGAAATGGCCGAAGCAGTTTACGGATTGAAAACCATCTTTTTCAATTTAATTTTTTAATGAAGTTTTTTCAACTTTTTTTTTTTTGAGAGGCTAAAATATTTTTTAACTCTAACCTAAACTAACCCTTTGCATGCTTAGTGTCGTCTGCCATTTTATATTTTTTGTGCTGCTTTCAAATCGTAAACTGCTCATCCATTTTCGGGACGGATTCAAGATTCTCCGTCGATACTCGAGACTGACTCCGTAAGTAATGAACTCCTCTGGATGTCCATTTTTTACAAGTACCACTTACTGTTCAATCTTTAAAGTTTATAATGTAAAAGTATCACTCGGCATGAAATACTTTTTAAAAGTTTTTTTTGTAAGTTAAACTGAATTATAGGGAGCCCCTCTACAAAAGTGCCCCCCCCCCTTCCATGGAATCGTTAACGAAATTCAGAATTCTTTCTGCAAGGAGAATAGAAAGTGGCCCTTTGGTTTACTTTCGGCAGCCTCGTAACTCTCGCATCACTTATTTTGTCCTTTAGTCATCACATTCCATGAGCGATGTTTCTGACAAAGGGGGAAGAATTGCTGTTTTCTGGGTCGGAATCTATCCATCTAACACTTGTCATTTGCTAGTTTTTGACATTGAAGTAATAGTATTTTTTGCAAGACTGCATAACACTGATCCCCTGGCTGTGCGCATGCGCAACAAACGGAAGCGCTAATAGAATTCCTTATCAATGGAAGTATATTTGTGAATATTTGCTTAGAAAAGAACACAAAGGTGTTTTTACTGCATTAGTAAATAAAATCCACAATTTGCATCCAGTTTAAATTTAGGTGTATGTGTTTTTATTTATATCGATAGATTTTTAATTTTTGCGCTTCCGTTTGTTGGCGCATGCGCACAGTCAGGGGGCAGTGTCATGCAGTCTTACCATTTGGTATAAATAAACTTCAGTCTTTGCCTGACTTGTCCACCAAGTTTCAGTCATGAATGTGCATCAGTCTTTGTTTTATGGCCGTTCAATAATAAGTACACCTGGATACGGCAGGCAAAATTGTTAATAACTCTGACACACTCCTCTCTCGGCACTCCTATAATTTTGGCTGTGAAAGCTCTCTTCAGTTCAGTTGTTTTGATTGACATTATCTTTGAGATAATCCCACAGATAAAAATCTGGGAGGTTATGATCTGGTGAGTGTGAAGCCAGTTCAGAATCACACCTGCTACTGATGAGACGATCACCAAAGTGTCATCGCAACCATTCCAATGAGTCATTTAAAGTGTGACCCCCCTCCCCCCATTCCATTTTGACACGCTCTTCTTTTGGCACTATCTTGATTTGGGCTGTGATATCTCTCTTCAGTTCAGGAATAGTTTAGAGAATTGGTTTGATAGACAATAGCTGTGAGATAACCCCATAGATAAAAAAAAATTAATCTGGGGTTTATAGTCCGATAAGTGTGAAGCTCGTCCCGGATCACACTTTCTACTGACGAGCCGATCACGAAAGTGTCCCCGCATATCATTGAACAAAGACTGGGCATTCATTACTGAAACTTAGTGGACATAAGTCGGACATAAAGTGAAGTTTATTTGTACCAAAATATGGTTGGGTTGCAGATAGGATTGTGAATTGTGCTAGCGATTCCATGTGTAACATTTTATGGAGGGTCTTCCTATATGATGTGCTTGTAAAAGTCCCGAATAAAAAAACTCGATAACTTGTAAACCAAAGAAAAAGAAAAATACATAATTTATATCAAACGCATTAGAATGACATTCTCTACTTAACTAGCCATGTTTTAACGTTTACAACAGGTAAAACAAAATAATTTGTTTTGGACTAATTTCCCAACGGTTTTTCCTTGAAAATAATTTATGTAGTGATTACCAAACATTTAACATTTTTTTTTTGGGGGGGGGGTATTTATTGTCCGTTAAGCTTTGATCTGGTGGGCTTGTGTCCAGTTACCACTTGTCCTTGATAGAAAGTAAGCTACCCCTATTTCTCCTCACTCTCACTTTGCCTCACTCTGACCTTGTGTCAGGATTTTTCATACCAGTCGAGGATTCGTCCTCGACAATCAGTCCGACAGAGGGTGGGTCGTTGTGGTTTCTTCTGGCCCTGCTCTGTCGGGCTGAGGTATGGTTCTGTGCAGTTCTAGGAGATCCTAGTCAACCATTACAGGCTTTACCATCTCGCGCCTTGAGAGGGGTTTAGTTTATTACTAATCGCCTGAGGCGCCCCTACCTGGGAACGCCGACGGGATTGCACAGGCATTTTTTTGTATGCCAGAGTGCTCTACCTTTTGTGCTCTGGCTTTTCAATCCCCACCTTCCGACTTTGTGTCACATATTCCCGCGGTGGGAGAGAGATAAATAACCACTCCCACTTTACGGTATGTATGCATGTGCGTAGGTGCGGTACACGGAACAGCTGATGGATCCCTTTAACCTAAATACAAAATTTATAGAATGTCCCGGAAATAGGGGTCATTTCACGTCAAATTTATATGCAAAACTGATCCCCCCATTCTAAATTCTAAATTAATTGTTTGTTTGTTTTTTCTTTTTTCCACCAAGTTTTTTTTCAGTGTAATGTACTGTTCACATGTAATTGCCTAAAGACAGTAGAATCTCATTTGGGGGGGGGGGTAATCTATAATAATACTTTTTTTTTAATTCTGACTTCTATCTCTCCCCATTTTATTTTATTTTTAATTTATTAATCATCTCAAATGTGATACTGATCCCACATCGTCGATATTAAAATAAAAATACAAAGACGCCGACATTATGCACTGATGCAGGCCTATAGAAGAACAATAGTATTACTACTACAATTGGTCATTCAAAAGAAGAAAAAAAGAGGCGAAAGAACCCTGAACAATTTTCATTCATGTATTTTTTTCAATGAACTCTCATCTTCCTCTTTGCAGCTAAATGACCGGGTTATTTCAGTGCATAACAATTAATACTGATTGGTCATTTTCGGCCGAAATACAGAAAACTATACAGATTAAACTTATGCAAATAAGATAATGGGTGCTTGCTTATATACATCAGCCCCCATGGCTGCCAATATTGGTTCGGTAAAATCCGGTAAGCGGATTACAACAATGGCCAAAAGGCGACCACACAATATTAAACTCGGGTTCCTGAAACGGAAAGGGAAAAATAAAAAAACAAAAACGCATTTTTTAATATATTTACATTGTTGTATTGTTTGGTAAATTTGTAGATGAGCACCCAGAGCCACTCCCTACATTCCACCCCACACATAAATGAGATTTTACCTTTTTCGGCGATTACAAACATTAAAAAAACAAAAACAATTATTTTAGAATTTAGAGTGGGATTTCAGTTTCGCATATAAATTTAACGTAAAATGATCACCCATTTCCGAGCCATTGTCTAACAGGATAGCGTTTTAAGGATATATAATCAGATTGCTATTATTTTTTTGTTTTATTAACATAAAGGGAGATAATTGTGGATGGTTGTTTTTTGGGAAGTTGTTTGTTTTACGGATGCCAATTTGCGATACTTTCCCCCCACCCCCCTCCCCGTCAATACGAGAAAGTTCTTACCTGAAATACTTGGCAACTAATTTTCTTGCGAAAGAAAAGAGTTTTTTCTCCAATTAATCGTCTGGCAATAGAAAGGTCAAGCGAACACAATTTTGACGGAAGAGAATGTGTAACTCCGGTTCAAAAGGAATACTAATTGATACATCAGGTCGACCGTACTTCGCTGTTGTGTGGATTTCTATCCCCGAAAGAAAGTTCAATTCTCGCTCAAGAGAAAATAGAAATTATCCTTGAAGATGTGCTGAAAGTTGAATTGGGAGCAACAGCTTTTGAAGAAAGGGAACAACAACCGTGTATATTAATCGAACATTTTTACTTAGGCAGGTAATAAAGAATGATATACAAAACCGTAAAAGGTGAATCTACAAAAAGAGGGTTTATGAACACGTGCATTCGCAGGACTTATTTTATGTGAAGAGGTGTTTCGTTAACAGGTGCACACGCTTCAGCCCCAGTAGTTGTGGGCTTTTGTTATGTCGAACTCGTGACACAACGGATAAAGGCATTGTTTAACAATCAGTTCTAAGTGACAGTCTTCGGGAGTTTGAAGATTGAAGCCTTACTGCAGGCAGTAATAACTAAGAATAACATAATTATTAATTAACACTTCGGCCCGTTTATGGCTGACGGAACGAGAACAGTCTACCCTCGTGGATTAAATAAAGCGTTCAGTTTGAAATTCTGTATAGATAGTAAAAGGTAAATATAAAGAATGAGGGTTTGCGAACATGTGCATTCGCATAAACTTATCTTATGTGAAAAAGCGCCCTGTAACCAGTATGCACGCAGCGGACCTCTTGCAATCGTTAACTGTACTCACTTTAGAGAAAATAGCAATTATACTTCAAGATGTGCTTAAAGTTAAATTGGGAGCGACAGCTTTTGAAGAAAAGGAACCACAACCGTGTATATTAATTGAACATTTTTACTTAGGCAAGTAATAATAAGTAATAGGTAGGTTGAGGGCGACCCGAAGTAATTGATGTAAGTCTTCCATTTCGGGTCTATAGTGAAGGTCTGTCAGAAAAACTTATCAAAACAGGGGACTAACTAAAGGAGAGAGCCATTTATTTCAATTGGGGCAAAGTGAGGATCCGAGCGTTGGTGGTGAAAGGAGAGAAGCTTGATTTCAGATGTATTAAAAATAACCAGCCACCTTCTCCCTCTCCTATTACAGTAGAGTCCTAGAAACTTATTAAAGCAGGCAGCTTCCTCTCATATACTGGCTTTTACATAGTGTCAATTAAAAATATATTTTGTCATAATTGTCCATAATCAGGGATGTGAGTGGCCAATGACAAATGAAATCTGAAATCGAGATGAATTTCTCAACCTAGGGGACCAAGGTGTTCACTCATAATCGCCTAAAAGGTAGAATCTCATTTTTGTTTGTTGGGGAGGTTATTTAGCGAAGGGTATTAATCTACAATCCCTTTTTGTTTCTTATACTGAAAGTATTGACTGATATGTTTAAAGGCGACAGGAAGACATTCATTGATGAAACGGGAGGTGACGGTGGCTCAGTGGTTAACGCCACAGACTGACAACCTGGGTGTACCAAGTTCGCATCCAGTTCGTTCCGCAGAAACACTTTTACTTAGGATGTTGGCAACCTTCACGTGATCCCTCCAGTAATACCCGATGTCTGTTTTAGAAAGAATTCTAATTAGAAAGATATTGGGGAAACGAATTCCAACCATAGAATCATCTGATTTATACGAACTGAATAGATGAAATAAAAGTCTTCTACCTCACCAATCGATGAATCGTTTGAAGTATGGCAAAATTAACATTTTCAGAGAGAGGGGAAAAAGAGGCAAAACAAGGCAAGACAAAACGTGATGGAAAGACGAAGCGAGAAAAACAGGAAAAGAGAAAGAGAAATAAAGCGAGAGAGAGAAAGAGAAATAAAATCGAGCCAAAAAAGCGTAAAGTTTTCGCGATTTGGCCTTTTCTTCCCCAGAAGACTGTCACTTTGAACTGATTATTACTTAGCACTTTTATATATGGATCAAATAAAGGGTTCCGTTCGAAATTCCGAACAGATTCCTCGAGTTCAACATAAAGATTACCGAGGTCGACAAACGCACCTGAAGAAGGTTGGAGGTTACAATCAGCCGAAACATTGTAATAATAACTGTAATGGACGAATACAGAGTTAGGTCCCTTTTTTTTTCAAAATATGTTTCTCCTCCAAACATCTTTCGTGACAACTATCTCGCCTGTGCTCTTGGCGATCGTCAGTAGAATAGACCATGTGACCAGAACGAGAACGACGAGATGAGGACAAACAGAAAACCATGGCACACAAAAACATATGATCTTACATCTATACACACACACACACACACATATATGTGCTCCCTATTTATGGGTTGACTGTTTCTACTTAGTATAAAGCAATCATCCTCTATAAAGAATAGATTTTTCAGGTTACCAGTAGCAGTACATATAGCTCTATTATTTAGTGGTAAGTTGGTTGGCGCAGTCAATAAGTCACTTTGAACATTACCGGCCGTTTGGGCTTCGAATCTAAGCGTGAATACACTTGCTACGTCTAGTCTCTATGATGAGTCGTAGACGACGAAACAGCTGTCTGTGGATGACTATGTATACAGACTTATAAGCCATTTAATTAGCAGGTGTCCGGTTGTATATATTATAATGTTGCTGCAAAACAGGTTCGTGTCTGCACTTAGTGACCTTACTGGTTTGCACTTACTGACCTTACTGGCAGCTATACACTCTTTGATACGATCGAACGTTAGTTGGCTTTGATGTTGAAGACAAGACGGCAATTATTGGTAGTTTGTCGACCTAGTGGCATAATTTATCGAATATGATTGAAAAACGTTCGTTAGGGCCTGAATTCTCTCTTTCTAGTTCGGAGCTATTAACGAGCCTTACCAACGGGACAAGAAATTATGGTTCTGTACAGTCCTAGGAGGTCTACTCTCCCAGGCTTGACCGTAACTCTTTGAGAAAGGGGTTAATTTATTGCTAAACGCCTGATGCGCCCCTACTGGGGAATACCGATAGGGCTGCTCGGGCATTTTTGTAGGCCAGAATGTACGTCTCCTAGTGTGCTGGCTTTTCAAATTCATTCCTTACCTTGTGTCTAACCTCCTAGCATGGAGGTAAATAATTATTCAAGAAATCGGATATCAATCGTTGCATTTGGGAATTTCTTTTCAACAAGTTTTGTCTGGGTGAATTTTTACTATCATTTTTGTTTCATGAAGGAATTTTCTGACCTTCGGCCTAGGATCAAAGTGCAGTACCTGTTCTGTCCTCAGTCAGAGGAGGAAAAATCCTTCTTGACTTAGGCAAAAGTGAACTTGAAATACATGTGTAACACCCGGAAAAGTATGGCGTTTAACTTAAAACAAGAACTTATTATTTGGATAATTTGGACTACTGTTCTCATCTTGGAGGTTATTCTTACAATGTTTCGGACGATGTAACCGCCGGCCTTCTTCGGGTGTCTTTGTCGAACTCGTGAACCTGTACGGAATGTTGACAGTAATATAACACATGATCAGTTAATCCATCCAAGAAGGCTTCGTTTCCAGAGCAATAGCTCTTGACATATTAAAGGCCTATGATAGTGTTTGGCACTTATGTTTGCTTCACAAGGTATCTTCTCAACCAACAAATCCTTTCTTTCTGATAGGTTTATAAAAGGAATCGTTTATGGGCAGAAGGCTGAAGAACATAGTATCAATGCCGGCACGCCTCAAGGATCCATTCTGAGCCCAACTTTCCTTCAGGTTTTTATCAAAGATCTCCCAAATCACATTCAAAGATTATTTGTTAACATTTATGGAGATGATTTCGTTTGGATTGTTTTGTGGCATATCAACCATCTATGGGTGATTTAATGCCGAATAAAGTTGTCAAATATAATTCTATAGATAGGATAATTATTTATATTCCTAGAATATATTGCTCTCACAACAAACTGCTCATAGAAGGAAATGTCACAGTGAAAGTGGGAACATTACTCCTTGAAGGGAACTCTACCGAGGGAGAAAGGCATTACTCCAAGAAAAACATGACTCTCAGAAAACCATTACTTTACTGTAAATATTACTCTTTGAAAACATTACTCTTTGGCATTGGTAATCTTTGTTCTCAACGTGATTGACCCTCAGCCACCGCCTTCTAGTATCTATTTGGGGTGAAAAATAAAAAGGAGAAATAAGGTTTTGATTTTTTGAAGAAACAAATACAATAGTACAGTTGGGAATGAACTTATAGATACTAGGGCATGACGTGACCAGTCGATTGATCGGATTGGGCCTCTCCGACTTTGCGTCTAGCCAAAGGGCTGAAGTAAACGAATGTCTAGCAACCAGGATCCCGTCCTATGGCATCACGGGTCACTACTCACAGCCAACAGGTGGCCCCGTTTGGCGGGGGGGGGGGGGGGCACCTCTCTGCATGGGGTTGCACAGGACGATTTATGCAGATGACACAACCATCTATGGCAACACTTCGAAGAACATTTATGGTCAATATCTCTTTGTTTCTCTCTCTCTCTTTTCCGACCTGGAACATCTCGTCCAATGGGGAAATGGGCGGCTGGTTACTTTTAATAAATCTAAAATCAATCTCTTCTCCTTTCACCACCAACGCTCGGACCCTCACTTTGATCCAATTGAAATGAATGGCTCACTGCTTGAGGAAGCCCCCTGCCTTGCGAAGCTTCTAGGACTGGCCTTTACTAAAGACCTGAAATTGAAGATATACATCAAATCTGTTAAGGTCGCCGGAAAAATGGTTGGATCATTCTAGTACTCCAGAAAGTTTCTCACTCCTAACGCAATTCTCTACCTGTATTAGAGTTAAATACGTCCTAAGATGGAGTACTGTTGCCACATCTGGAGAGGTGCCGCTCAGAACATTCTTTCCTGTCTTGACAGGGTACAAAACTGACTTCGAAATATAGTGGGGGGGTCCTCTTCTTTTCCCTACAGCCTTTCTCACAGAAGAGAGATTGCTAGTCTTTCTCTACTCTATCGTTCCTTTCATGGTAGGTGCACAATAGAGCTCCAATTTATGGCCCCGACCCCCGGTAAAACATTCACAGCGAGAACTCGTCTCGCTACAACCACTGCAAATAATTTCCTTTCTTCCTCTGTGCTCAAAACTAAACAGAACTTCCATGAGAAAGGTTTCTTTCCCAAAACTGCCCGTCTGTAGAACACAATACCACGTGGCTGCTTCCCAGCTGACGGCAACATGGTCGTTTTCAAGTTCAATGTTAACACACTTTTGCCGAGCCGTCCTCCTAAATAATCAAATTCTGCCCACTCCCAACCATCGTTACTAATCCCCCGGACAAACTCATTAACCCTTATTCTCGAGTGGCCTTTGGGCCTTGATAAGCGGTGACTAGCTAATACATAATTTAAAAAAAAAAAAACAGATTTTTTTTATGTATCTCTATTGTATCAAAGAGCTATTTTTGTCGTTATTTTTTTTAATATCTTTTCCTTTTTTCTTTTTCTTCTGAATTTTTCATTTAATTGGCCACCCATGAATATCGAACCGGCGTCACAAGTCCTGTCAACCCCCCCCCCCCGCCGCTTCAAATTTTGTTATTTATTTTTAATTTCTGTCGTTTTATTTTTTATTTTTCATCATTTTTTTTAAACGACTTTTTCTGTTCTTTTGCGGCTCTGCGTTTCCTTTGAATTATGCCGACATTTCCCTTTTGTCGGCATCTCTTTGATCTTTTATTTTGTACCCCCACCACACACTTTTTAAACCTTATTCTCTGCCGACAAACTTGTCCGTTCTGCCGCGCGCTCACACACACACACTTCTGTCCTTGACTCCAAACATACGACCCTTCTTTTTTTTCACAAGTCATTTCATACCTTTTCTTCTTATACGTAGAGTTCATGTTGGATCTCTATTTACCTAGGTTGCGTAGTCGGAAGGTATAAGATCCGACTCCGACTCCTTGGATTCCAAAAATTCAAAATCGTTCTTAGCTTTTTGGCTAAGAGCAAAGTGTAGCTTCTGTTTTGATATTACACTTTATATTTTCTATCCTCGGTCTGTGAATGAGAAATCTTTCTACACTGAGGCAATTTTTATCCCAATCCAGAGTGCTCCTTTTGAGGGGAGCTGAATGCCCCCACATTCAAAACTGACATTGTGTTTAACTCTGCCCTCGTGGGGAGACAGTAAATAGGGACTATCTGTTGTTTCGCAAATTAAAATATCCGACTTCAACTTCGACTCCTAGTATTCTTACGAGTCCGACTGACTCCGAAACCCTGCTATTCCCTTACCTCCCCACGCGTCAAAGTTAGATACAAGGTCAGTTTTTAGTATAGGGAAAACTCACCACTACCCCAAAAATTAACATTGAATTGGGACGAAAATTAAAATTGCCTTGGTCAAGAAGGATTTCTCTGTTGACCGAAGACAACGGATACTATATTTTGATCCAGTCCTTGGATTTGCTAAATAAATAAGGCTAAAAATAAAGTGCTGGCGTATCTTTGGTCAGCTCATCAAAGAATCTTTTGCTCCCCTCTCCTTTTGGTGTGAATTTAGTTACCTGCCCCTTTCCCATGAGGGCAAAAGTCGCTTTTTGATGTGAGGAGTATGCAGCTCTCCTCAAAGGAAGCACTCTAGACAATATGCACAAATAACCTGGTCGGTTCCGTCAACATTCCTTCACGGATGAGAGCTCCTTAAGCAATAAACCAATCTCCACTTCGAAAAGGGGAAGTAATACCTGGGAGAGTGACCTCTTCACACGACTGTACAAGGAGGGTATTTTGTAATGCGTGTCCCTATTTACTTGCCTCCTCACGAGAGAAGATTTAGATACAAGGTCGGTTCCAAAAGAGGCACTCTGGATGGACAAAATTTTTTGTCCCAGTCAAGAAGGATTTCTTCTCCTTTGACTGAGAATAGAACAGGTACTGCACTTTGATACTAGTCCAAAATTCAGGTATGCGTGTCCCTATTTACTCTCCTCCCCACGAGGGCAGGGTTAGACACACGGTCGGTTTTTAATGTGGGAGAAAAGATCCAGCTCCCCAAAAAGGAGCACAATGGATTGGGACGAAAATAAAAATTGTCTCACCGACCAAGGACAGAACAGATACTACACTAATGTGTGTCATCTCTAAAATTCTTTATTTTCTTTCTATGTGTTTATTATTTGAAAATCATGTCAGGAGGCCAGCATTTTTTTTTTTATTATGGACTAGCAGGGCTACCCGGCGTTGCCCGGGACAAAAGTGTAACATATTTCTATTAAAATTTCTCTCCCTCTCCCCAACCCCCTCTTTCTCCTCTGTCAAGCCCATTCCTCTCTAGCTGGACATACAGACAACTTTCCTTTATATAATAGATTTGTAGCAGACATCATGCGGGTCCACGAGGTAAAAGAGTGAGGGTCGCGCCGTGTGCCGTTCATCAGGGATTGAACCCAGATCATTCCGATTACAAGATAGAATCTTGTTATTTTTGTGCGATGACAAGAGTTCACTTATGCAAATGACCATTGTTTTGTATGGGCGAATTGTTATTGAAATAAAAAGAGTATAAGCTTTCTTCTCGGAGTGTAGCGATAACATTCAGTTGTCGTCATGTCAAGGATATACCAGTCGAGGTTCCGATCTCGACAATCAGTTCTGCAGAAACTGGTGCACTTCGATGGCCTTTTATTTGTCGGGTTGATAAATTCGCCCTGGGTAGTCCTACGAGGTCCAACTTCCCAGGCTTTGCCGTCCCTTTTTGGAGTAAGTTTATTGCTTACTGCCTGAGGCGCTCCGACCGGGGAATGCCAAGGCAATTTTTAAATGGTCAGAGTGCTCCTTCTTTAGGGGGCGCTGGCTTGACTCCCCACCTTCCAGCCTTGTGCCACATCTTCCTGCAGTGGGAAGGAAATAAATACGGTGGCGATAACATTACGATACGTTGAGTGTTAAGCGAGAAAAGGAGAAAGAAAGAGAATTGGTGTTTTATGTCGGGTTACTCGATTGACGCGAGTCTTATTTTTTTTTAAGGTTTGCGTTTGTGAACGTTTTCTTTTCTTTTTTCAACTTTCACTTCTACAAGATTCCTCGAGGAATGAGTCAGCATTTTCTTTTCAAATTTGTACATAAAATGGCTGAAAAACCGAACCCCCCCCCCCCCCCCCGACGAAACATAGCCCAGTTGACCCCCAGAGAATGAATCATTTTTTTCTAAATTTTAGATAGTATTCACTCGAGGCTTCACATCTAGTAAGACCCGGTGCCATGTTGAATTTGTCGGGTTTGAAAAACTCTGAAAGCAACAATAAAAAAATGTAAATGAAAGCGCTTTGAAATACTTTAAAACACAAAAAAAATATATATCCAGGTAGGTAGAAAAGTAACTTTTATTGCTTTTAGTAACATTTATTTGTTGTCTATTTGCTTATTTCAACCATTTTATTTGTGTTAACTATTCTTGAAAATCGCCAAAAGCCCTGTAAACAAGATTAGGCACAAATTTTAGTTATGTACGAGTGTACACCTTCCGTCAAAAATGTGTTTCCAGCATTCGCACTTAATATTCATATAAAATAACGTCCCATCAGTGAAGTTTAAAAAAAGAAATAAGAAAGAAATAAAGAAAATGCTTCAAACTGGGAAGTTTTTTTTTAAAAAGAAAGAAAAAAAAAGCAAAAAAAAAAAAAGCAAAAAAAAAAAAAGAAGCATATTGATTGATATAGACAGAAGAAAAGAAAAATAGAAAGAAAACGTCTCATTATGGAAATAGATAGAGAATTTTTTTTAAAAATCATTTCAGACGGCGGAGGTTGTCTATTTGCTTTCTCCCTTCCCTTAAACACTTGAAATGCTTTTGTCCAACATGTTTTTTACTTGCGTGATGAGAGAGAGAGAAGTACATATATAGCATCATCATCATCATCATCATCATCATCATCATCATCATCATATTTGGTTTAACGTCTGTTTTACATGCTGACATGCGTTGGACGGCTTTAAGAAATTGACTTCCAAACTAATCTAACTCTGGTCAGGTCTTTTTTTCATCCCTCTTTCTATCAAGTCCATTCTTATCACTTCCTCCCATGTTTTCCTTGGCCTTCACCTGTTACCTAAACTGTTCTAAATTTACTCACCCAAGAACTCTCATACATTCTTCCAACGTGGCCATACCATCAAAGTCTACTTTTCTGCACACATCTCCTTATACTGTCCAGATTTAATCTTCCTCTGAGATCATCAGAACCAAGCCTGTTTTTAAGACTCACATTACACATCCATCATATAATTCTCATATCATTTTTCTCCATGCAACGCATGTCCTCAACTCTCACTGGCCTAGTTTCACTTTCATACATAATAACACTGCATACACATGTATGATAGATTCTTCCCTTGGTCGACAGTGGTAATACTCTGCTGGTTAGTAATCGCAGAAGTTCTCTGAACTTACTTCATCTACTCTTAACTATTTCAATCACACTAGCACCTGCTCCAATGGTATCACCAAGATAAAACGAACTTCTCAGGAATCTCAATAGCTTCGCAATCCAGATATACTGAATTCTCATCCATCTTCATTGTCTTTTACTTCCTACATATATACTGGTTATCCCCTCTCAACTTAGTAGTAATCCCACTGCATATCTTGTGTACTCAATTCTTACAAGTTCCACCAAAGATTGAATTGCACTAGACTTTCTTTCCACAAACTAAGTTTGGGGAAATTTTCTCGTTTGGGAAGCTTTCCCATACCACTGATCATCACTTTCGTCTTGGTAACATTCATTCTCAGACCTTTACTTTCCAAGTCTTTTAACTTAACAAGTAGGTCTTCCATTGTTTAACAGGCAAGTACTAAATCATCAGCATACAGCATCTCTTCCAGACAACGCGTACAAAATTCCCTGGACAATACTTCTAAAGATACAAATAAAAAGCAACGGACTCAGTACAGAACTCTGATGTACTCCTACTTTAACATTAAAGTTGTCACTAAATGTTCTGTTAATTCTAGCAAGACTTTGAACATTTCTATACATTGCTTGAACAACCTTCACCAACTATTCATTTTCCCCTAGTTTACGTAAATCCCACCAGACAGCCTCTCTTGGAACTCTGTCAAAAGCTTTCTATAAATCCACAATAGCAAAACACAGGTTCTTCATATTATTAAGTTACTTCTCTTGCATTTGTCTCAGGATAAATATAAAACCGGTGGTAGTTTGTCTAGGCATAACACCAAACTGCGTTTCATCTATACTTATCTGACTTCTTATTTGCTGCTCAATTATTCTCTCAATCACTTTTAGGACCTGATCCATCAACATAATTACTTCTATGTAGTTTTGTAATAATTAACAATTGCGTCAGACAGCACCTTGCAAACGCGGATTATATTTTATAGAGGGACACTAAAAGCAGGTACCGGTAAATTGTTTTTTCCTTGTTTATTCTTCATTTTTCTCAGAGTTTTTCAACTACTGAACGGTGCTAATGATTTAATCTTACAATAACAAAACAGTTTCTACCTCAGAAACCATATGTCCAGACTGATGAAACCCCAGTATGCCAAACAGACATTGTAATCTGTTTTTAAATAAAATATAAAATATATAAAATAGTGTTGGGACGATTAATCAGAATTGGGAATCTGAACATTTTGCAATATCAAAATCGGTATCGGGATCAAAAAACTTGAGCCTAATTTCCGATTTCAAAAACGATTCTTTTAATTTTTTTTTTTTTTAACTTAATTTTGTATTGCTGGTACTAATGATAAATATTTATTGATTTTTAAACTACCAGATCATAACAAATTGAGGTAAAAATTGTACTGAAAAAAAAATGTCACAGGTAAAAAAGGCACAAGTGGATAAATAGGAAAAAATGGCACAAGTGAAAAATATAGATGAAAATCTCAATGTGGTTATCAAAATCTTGGATACAATACATAAAGGGAAAACATTAAGAAGTTTTATCAAATTAAAAAGAAAATTATATTTACATTTCAAAGTAGATGAGGACCCTCAGCTACCCCCCCCCCCCCCCCGTCAAATGAGATTTTACATTTTCTTTTAGGCGATTACGTGTGAACACCCTGAAAAATCTGGGGGGAAAAAAAACAATTATTTTAGACTTTAGAATTGGGGGTCAGTTTCACATATAAATTTCATGTAAAATGATCACCCCTGACCAGTGTCTCACCAAATAATGTTTTATGAGTATATAACCATATTTTTTTGTTTCTTTGTTTAAGGGAGATAAATATTGTGTGTTTTTGGTGAGGAGAGGATAAAAAAAAAAAACCTTCTTTTAATCCTAACTCTAACCCTAAATCCGGGTGGCAATAGTCCCCTCCCATAAAAAACAACAACTATCCCCTACCCCCCCCCCCCCAAAAAAAAACAAACAAACTGTTAACCTTACCACTAACACTAAGTCGAGGGGGGGGGGGTCAATATCCCCCTCCCCACAAAAAAAAACCCTCTCTTAACACTACTATTAACCTCAAAACTTAGATTTATTTTAAAATAGGGGAGGGAGGGGGTTATCTCCTATTTACAACTATCGGGGAGGGAACCTAGCCCTCTTCCAATTAAAACTTAGAAAAATCTATAAATTATTGTTTTTTTGTTTTTGGCTTTGCACAACATGATTGAGTTTTGCATAGAGAATTAAAAAACAATAAAACATCAATGTTTAGGGCATTATGGGTCAGGAATCCCATATCTTCAGACAACCTGATCTGGTAGCACCAGGTAAACAAAGGAATCATCCGTTGCCTACAACATCGAGCAAATACAACATGTAGTAACATATCAAGAGGAAATAGACAGCCTAAGAGAAAGACTCCACCAAAACAACTATCCGGAGAACATGACATCAGCTCCGAGAAATCTGGATCAAACATCAAAGGACAACAACCGGAAACTTAACAGTTTGTCTATCATATATGAAGGGCTTGTCTAAAAAATCAGAGAGTATGTAAATCCATATGACATCAGGATCGTATTCAGAAGTGACTCAGCTCTCCGAAAGCATCTCGACTGAATCAAGCCCCACCCAAATCATAACCAAGAACTGTGTGTATGCAATTCAATGTAAGTATGGAAAAATATACACAGGTGAGACATGCTGCCGACTATAACTTATTTCCTTGGACCACTTGCCTTTGGAATTCTCTCCCTGCTCCCTGTTTACCTGACTGTACCAACATGCAAAAATTTAAATGTAATGTGAACAAATATCTTGCTGCACAACGTCCTACTTATGGTGCCCCTATAAATCTGGACCATAATCACTGTAGTTCCTTATGTCTCAGTGGAATTATTCCTTGTTACGGATGAATAAAAAAAAAGATTTAATTAATAAAATAAAAGCCCATCTGTGACTTTATGATCGAGTGGAAGATTTCTTTCTAAATTCATTTCAGGCGGTGGGTAAGTCTGAGTTGGTTGTCTGACTCGCTATTTGTTTTCTAGCTTCCTCTCACCACTTAGAAATGGTGTTGTCTGAGGCTAGAAAAAAAGCACATGTTTTACATGCTAACTTTTATATGATTGGACAGAAGTACATATATTTATTTATCTCTATATGAATTTATGTATTTTTATATATTTATATGTGCAGGATTCATGCCTAAACTAATTAACCGATCATTATGAATTTTAGAAAACAGCTGCTAGGCGTAAGGATGAGTAATGTGGGTTGTATTTAGTTTCATGCAAAGGCTGGTATAGAAGGGTGGAAGTCCTTCATGAAAATTCAGATAAAACCTCTGATTTTTATGAAATTTTAACAATAGGTATTAGACATCAATTAATAAATGTTCCCCAAATTTCAGGTTCTTTGGAGTATTTTAAAGGGTTTTCCACATTTTTGGTGGGAAAAGGCACATATATTTTAAAGTTAATTTTATTTTAACTTCTTGTTGATGGAATGAGTCCAATGGTATACACATATAAGACATGAAAATGTTGCCGTAAGTTTCATGCAATTGTGATTATCAAATTCTGATTGAATGGATGAGGTTCATAGCATGAACATTTGCATTGTTTTTTGTGTCTAAATTGTTTATCTATTATTATGTTAAATGTGAGCTAATCAACATTTGTTTCCCTAAGGCGTTTCCCGGTTTACTTCACTATACACAAAATACATTAGATTGGCAAAATAATAAGTCTCTTTACTTCTGTATTATTATAATAATAATGATAAACATAGAAGTAAAGACACTTATTTTGACTTATGCAAGAATATTCAAAATGTTTAAATACGTATATCCGATTTTACTGAAATGCAAACCATATGTATAACTCTCTAATTCAGAGAGTTTTTTAACATTTAAGCTGCTTTTTCCGACTATATTAGGGGGCGAAACGGGAGGAGGGGACAGTAAAAACAAAGAAAGTAATATGGTGTTATGAGCAGAGTGAAGAAGTATAATTGTGATCCTTATTCAATCCCGAACAACTTCCTGCTAGCATCTTTATAAAGTTATGTATGTTTATATACTTGTATGTACAAGATAGGGTCCTAAACTAGTTAAATGATCATTATGACTTTTGGAGCAAAGCTGCTAAGTGTAAAGGGTCCAAATGTGGACTATATTTAGTTTAATTTAGTTTAATGCAAAGGGGGTAAAAAGGATGGTGGAAGCCCTTTGTGAAAATTCAGATCCCTCCGATTTTTGTGAAATTTTAACAAGTATTAGACATCAATTAATAAATATTCCCCTAATTTCAGTTTCTTTGGAGTATTTTAAAGAGTTTTAGTGGCGGGCATAATATGGGCACAACCTTCTATTTGAAAATTAAAATATTTCAGATTTGCATTGAATTTGATTCATAGTCATTAGACATCAATTAAGCAAGGTTCCCTAAATTTCAATTTCTTCTTCAGACCACTTAAGCTTAAGCCTTAAATTTGGGACATTTTCTACAATCAAAATCATGTAATGGATTCTGATGAAAATTAGAATAAGGATTCTAGCCATAAGCTTTAATAGCATTATATCTTGATTTTAATCTTCGTAAGGGGACATGAAAGTGGTGCAAAACTATTCTATCCGTGGAATTAATGTTACCCATACTGGAACGGGTATTCTTATAGTATATAAATAAAAGATCCCATCAATAATGTTTCATCAGAAACTTGGTATTGGCACCCTGTGTCGCAAGCGGTTCGGCAATAGAAGTGTGGTAGACCAACGAAGATGTGGCTTAAGCAATATGACTGCATGCAACCTGGTGGATGTTAACCTTTTAGACCGGACAGCATGGAGAGCAGGTGTGAGATGTTGCCATGGTGTTGCCCAACCTGGACACTCACATCACCCTAAGTACCAAAACAGGATGAAGAATATATATGACATAAACAACTTTTTGGAAGAAAAATTGACCAAAGTACTCAATTAGCGGGATAAGATTCTAATATATTTATTAAAGAAGATATTTGCATATTGTATTTTACCATACCAAAAGTTTGCTGTCGATGAACAGGCAATTATTCAAGGACACACTAAATTTGCCTTCGAATGGACGGTGAAAAAGCAACATTTCGAAGGGGTGTCATTGAATAATTGGCGGCTCATCGGCAGCAAACCTTTGGTATGGCAAAATCCAATATCCTTATATATGTATATATATATATGGAAATATATATTTGTGTATATAAATTTTAAGAAAAT
>OY744516.1:67854715-68057215 GCA_963556195.1 Sepiola atlantica | reverse complement strand
AGGCTATATTTAGTTTAATTTTGTTTTAGGCAAAATTGGACAGAGAGAATGGAAGCCCTTTGTGAAAATTCAGATACTTCTGATTTTGTGAAATTTTAACAATAATTATTCGACATTAATTAATAAATATTACCCAAATTTCAGTTTCTTCAGAGTATTTTAAAAGGGTTGTAACACCCTCCCATTTGAAAATTCAAATATCTCAGATTTGCATTGAATTTGATCAATAGTTATTAGACACCAATTAAGCAAGATGCCTTGAATTTCAATTTCTTCTTAAGACCTCTAAAGCTTAAGCTTTAAATTTTAGACATTTTCTACAATCAAAATTATATAATGGATTGGAATTAAAATTGAAATAAGGATTCTAAACATAAGGCTTTGTACCTTTGTATCTTGATTTTAATCTTCATAAAGGGGACATAAAAGTGGTGCAAAACTGTTCTTTTAGGGAATTAATTTTATCTGTCCTGTGACGGGTATTCTTTTAGTGTATATATATATATATATATATATATATATGTTTTGAATATCAAATAAAGATGTACATTATTATTTTTGTATAGATTTGGTGATTATCACAAGTGAGTCTGTGGACTAGACCCTTTTCAAGCTTAATGTTATAAATAACAGGTCTTCTTTAACATTTTGTCAAGGTTATAGAAATAATTAATAAAGTGAATATCTTTTTAGTAAAAAATTGTTGCAGTGATATTAAATGCTCATATGAGGTTCATAAATTCTGATTCAGACTTACTGAAAACAGTTGAACACTAAGCGTAAAATCTGAAATATACAAGACGAGCCCACATTTTGATCGGATTATAGTTGCTGATATCATTCAAGATGTCTGCCACTCTGTTCTTCTCCTGTCAAATAACAAATACATGCTTTCTCTTTGCCTATCAATATCAACGTACTGCCGTCCGGGTGCCATTTGAGACTGTAGACCTGAAATGAAGCCTCGGTGGGGATCTCAACACTCAGGCAACCAGTGGTTGACCACATAAATAGTTTGTTGCTACCTGTACAAAGAGCCAGACGATCGGAATGCGGGTCCCATGCGGCACATCTTATCGGCGACATCTGAATCAGGACTTGAGAAAGTGACAGATTCTTTACGTCCCAAATCCACAAAAGGCACGGCATGTTGTCATTTTTGGTGTAGAAATATCGAGAGCTACGGCTAAATTCAATGAGACTGACACCGATTTCAGGATTTGCTTTGTTTTGGTCTGGTTTCACGCTGGGCACTTCCACGCTTCCATCCAAAATATGGTATTTACTTTTCTTAGAGTATAAGGCTGCAGTAGAATTTGAGAGTTCATCAAACGTCCGAGGAAGGGGACCCATCACTTCAACTTCTTTGTATATCATTATCTTGCCCGCCTTGATAACAGAAGGGTGTGTTTTTTCCATCAACGACTTCCAAGTGATATTATTCAGCACCCGGATTTTTTCATCAAAGCTCCCTACAGTCAAAAACTGACCAGTTGGTGACCAGTTGACACATTTTATTCCGAGAGCATGCTCGTAAGGCGAATACGTACCCAAAAGACAACCGTCCGCAGAGTAGATAACGATTTTATATTTTAACAAAGTGTCCCAAACTGCAAGTACTTTTCCACCCGGAGACCATTGAAGGCCACTTAAATCATCTGTACTGCAGGAAAAATGCTTCATCAATTCCCAAGACCGACATGCAAAAATACTGATAAAATCCTGGCAATCCCTACGTTCCGCCAAAGCCATAAAATAACCATCTTCGGAATAATCGTAACCTTTCTGGCACTGTTTTGGGTACCGAATATAGGATATACTCTTACTAGTTAAAGACCACACAGTCATTCGTAGATTAAAGTCAGCAGTGGTCAAAATGTGACGCCCATCTGGGCTCCAGTGGACGCCTCGTAGTCCAGCTGAGCCCTCATCGATTTTACACGTCCAGTCGTGGTAGAGAAGTGACCAAACTTGCACCACGTTACGTTTAAACATACCACAAAGAATGAGGGTGGAATCCGATGACCATTGGATGCATTCAATGGCATCCAGACAGGAAAACAAGTGTTCGATCTGTGAGGTTGTCACATTTCGAATTATAAGTTTGTAATGGCATGCGATTGCCAAAAAGTCACCGCTCGGGGAGAACTCACAGAGTTTGTTGGATTGTCGATAAAGTTCCGAGAAATTCATTGTTTCTTCCGGGTTTTATGTTCAGTCTCTGATTCATGAAACGAAAGAAAGAAGAAATTAATTAGTTAAAGGAAAGAGAATAGTCATTAATTGGCATTTCATATTCGTACATACGTTATCACCTTTCACACACATTCAAAAATATGAGATCGTCTGATCAGCAAAGATGGCGATTGGTGATTAATCTGATGTCGCTAAGGTAAACAAATCCGAATTTACCTATTTAAAAATGAATTGTTACAAAATAATATCGTTGTCCCTCAACTAAAAGAGTACAATTGTAAATAAATGTTTCAAAAGGTGACATTCGTTTTATTGATTTGAAGAATATTTAGCTGACAATTACTTTTATGCTAAGATAACAGAGTATATTTATTATTTTAAAAAGAATTAAATTGCTACAATTTCAAATAAATAAATTAATAAAGATGAGACATATTCGTTTATTTATTTAAAGAACTAGAATGTAGACCCATAGGGCTCATTAATTCTCATATATTAAATATTAAATTGTTTTTAACTCCAACACATAATTAAAGCAAAATAAATTGTTTTGGACTATTAAAATGATTTCAAATACTATTGATAATGTTGACCCATTCATTTATTTATTTTTTATTATCACTTATTTTTGAATTCATGTTTTGAAACATGATGTAAATCATAAATCTATGAAGTCAAGCCAAAGCTATAATTATTTTGTTATGGTAATGTTTTAAGCTCTATTTATAAGAAAGTCCAAATAGGTCAGTTGGTAGAAACTCAGACTGAAGATATCAAGTTCTGATTTCTGGTCATGAAATCCGCTTTATTTGTTGGGAATTTATTATTTACTATTGATGACATAGGCTCCATTTCCGAAAATAGTTAAGATCTGATATTTCAAAATGAGACCTATTCCACAATGTATTATGTTTTAAAAAATTGTGACTAGCGTACAGGTGGACAAAATCTGTATTTATATAAGATATTTAGTAGTAAATTAGAAAGATTGTAGAAAGCACCGTGGAATTTCCATGGGGCTTCGCTAGTAATAATAATAATAATAATAATAACAATAATGAAATTATTATGTACAGTGCTCAAATGTATGCATTGTACGTAGGATAATGGGTAAGCATTAAGATAAACGACATAAACAGAATTTGATGAAAGATTGTGTATAAGCGATAAAGATGATTTTATATTTTTTTTATTATTAAATGAGGAACCATTTCGAGTTATACTCTATTTAGGATTACGCATGTAATCGGAAGGAAAACACGTTTAAAATGTGTAAATATGCTAGAATAATCGAGATTTTAACAAAAAGGAACCAGCACCATATTGTTTTTTGTATCACTCAAGACGAAAAAAGTATTAAAACGTCTTTTTTCCATATTACTATGTAATATTAAATTGATTTTAACTCCAAAACGTTTTAATGTCAATCTTTTTTTAAAAAATATATATATTATCGCCGATACAATAATTTTATTCAAATTTTTTTAATAAACTGTTTATGTCGTTAATCTTAACGCTTATCAGATAATTTTCACCTGCCAGGGAAATCAATGAGCCATGATATTACATGTGTATGTTTTTTTGTGTTTTTTTTAATACCATTGGGTCTGCACTTACCAAGGCCAAGAGCCACGCAAGGATAAGGATTAATAAGATGGAATGATAGTCACTTGAAAGACGAGAAACAATCAATGGTATTTTATTTACCTCCCCTCCAGGTTAGACACAAGGTCAGGTGTGGTTTTGAAAAACCAGCGCACATAAGTGCACTCTGGCCTACAAAAAAATCCTGAGCAACCCCGTCAGCATTCCTCCAGTAGGACTAGGAGCACCTCAGACGATTAGCAATAAACTTACCCCTTCTCAGAGAGAAGGTAAAGCCTGGGAGGGTGGATCTCCTAACACTGAACAGACCATACCTCAGCCCAATAGTAACAAAGCTTCTGTTGGACTGATTTGTATCATAATTCGGGCATTTTTAACAAGAGCCAACAAAAAAAAGGGGTGAAAAAAAAGAATTTTTTTGGGGGGGGGGGGCGAGTTTTAGGGTTAGGGAATTAGAGTTAGGGAAATTAGGGTTAGTGTTAGGGAAATTAGGGTTAGGGAATTTTTTGGGGGGGGGCAAGTTATAGGGTTAGGGAAATTAAGGTTAGTTTTAGGGAAATTAGGGTTAGTGTTAGGGAAATTAGGGTTAGTGAATTTTAGGGGGGGGGCGAGTTTTAGAGTTAGAGAATTTGGGGGGGGGGCGAGTTTTAGGGTTAGAGAATTAGGGTTAGGGAAATTAGTGTTAGGGAAATTAGGGTTAGTGTTAGGGAATTTGGGGGAGGGCGGGTTTTAGGGTTAGGGAATTTTCACCTGCTATTTGCACAAAACATTTCCTGGACAATGTGGACAAATTAATGCCTTCCGTAGAAGGCCCTTTTTCTTGTAAAAAAATATGCAACCTTCTGATTGTGAAATTTCATGTAACATTGACAGATTCATTTTAGAAGCACGAGGAACAAGAAAATAATACAGGCATAAGATGCAAACGTTTCCAATCTGAGAAACTTCCGGTGTTAACGTTGTATGGTAACTAATTAAACTTGACATAAAAAAAAAATTTGGGGGGGGTGGGGATGAGGGGGTGGGGATGAGGGGGTGGCGCTTCAGTAAGATTCGGAACGGCGTACTTGCTTTTTGTCTTTTTCTGTTCGTTTTTGTAGCATTCGCTGTACATACAGGCACGCTACCGGTAAGAACTAAATGTTCAAGTCCTTTGTGTCTATATATACGGCCGATAAAAGTAATTTGTCTTTTCATTAAAGTCTGTATTAATTGCCCAAGTTTGTATCCAGATCGCCTCCACACCTCCTCGTTTGTTACATGCTGCTTCCAGTTGATATCCAGCATCCGCGAATAAACCATGTCTTCACAGAAAAAAGTTTATTTTCTAATTTAGGACATATAGTCCAAGTCTCGCATCCATAAAATAGAATGGACCAAACGTACGCTCGAAGTATCCTCAATCTGGACTCCAGTGAGATGGCTCGAGACTGAAGAACAGAAAACAGCTTCATAAATGCACCTTTTGACTGGCCAACTCTAGATTTTACGTCTGCCTTACACCTTCCATCTGATGTTATCACTGACCCAAGGTAGTTAAATGATTGTACTTGTGAGACTGCAGTGTCTTGATTTCACAGGCGAGCATTCGAGGTTTTCCAGAAATCGTCATGCAAAGGGTCTTTTTAGCATTCAGTTGTAATCCGTATCTTTCGCTTTCTTCAACCACTACGTCAAGAAGTTTTTGCAAGTCTTCACTCGATGTTGTCATTAGTACGGTATCATCAGCATATCGGAGGTTGTTCAGCTGACGTCCTAATTGAAACACCCTCTAAACCATCCAGATGCCTCAGGATATTTTCACTATATAAAGCAAAAATATCCGGAAACAATACACAACCCTTGTGACAAAGTATCCGGGGCCCAATGGGGATTGGGTACCCGTGTGACGCGCTAGTATGCATCTTGGTGGTGATGCTATGCCGACTGAGGGCTCTGCGTCGAGACGAAGTGGAGATATAAAACTAGTATATATTTGACATAGAAACAAACTTATTCAAACGACAGAACGAGACGCCAGCTAGTCTCGCGAAGTCGTGTAAGATAGTCAGAATCCATTACCTCCGAAGGCAAGGAAACAGTTGCCAGATGGGAGGTAGAGATTATGGAATTCCATAATCGCAAATTTAATTCTGAAATATCAATAAAGCGATATTATTCTGGGACGGCTGTTTTCAAAGACGTTACGACGTGAGAGAGCCTACTTGACAGAGATTTATTTAGGCCTGTCATCATTAATTACGAGTCGGGTCAACAGAGTGCCTCCGGCTGTGTGACAGAATGAGAAAGCGTTTGTTTTTGGTGATAACACCAGGCTAAAAAGAAGATCCCATTTATATTAGGGAGGGGCCGTCCCCACTCTCCCTGAGAGAGGAAGACACGCAGGAAGCAGGATGACGGAGAAAGGGTGTGTACGACGATAGACATCTTCAATAAAAGAATGTGTTTTTTTTCACGCACGACCAGTAGAGTACCAGTTAGAGTTGGATGGACAGCCAGAGAGAGTTGAACGAGTGCCCGGTGTGCGCCAAAGTGGTGTGCGTCGAGGAAAACAAACCGGACGAAATTCTCGCCACCGCCTTCGCCTGTTGATTTGTGACTTAAACAACTACTTGTGTAAAGAATTCGCACACACAGAGAACTAAAGAAATAACTTAGAGAAAACACAACCTTTGCTAAAAAATGTACGAGTATGGTAGACATTAAAATCAATTCTTTTATTTTATTAATAATTACTCTTCTATACAAAAAAACCCGACCGAGTTGTTGAACATTGTTCTTTTCCTTTTGTTCTGCTTTGAATGATCTTTCGCCCCCACAGAGCCAAACGGTTGCTGTTCGCCCAGTGATCACTCGCTGATATAAAGTTTCAACGTGGGAGTGTGTTTGTAACTGGACGAGACAAGATCGGCGACGTCATCATCATCATCGTCGCCATCCCGGCCTAGAGAAATTTGGATCTATATATTTTTTTAATGCCACTACGACGATCGGCACCGCGACCAGGATATCACACCTTTGCGGTTGACCACCATCGGCACAGGGAGTGGGATTCATACCCTGTCTTACTCCACGTTTTATTCCTGTCTATGGACTCATTTAATTATTAATACGAACAACAGCTTGCTGGTCCCAGTACAAGTTGCGTATTAATTTAATGTCCTTGACATCAATATACAGGTCTTCTAGCGTTTGTAATAAAGGTTCATGTCAGACTTTGTCTAACGCTTTGCTGTAGTCCATGAAGCATACATCTAGATCTTGTTGATGTTCGATCGATCTTTCAGCGAGCATACGAACGAGGAAGACTGCGTTCCACGTGCCTTTATCTTTTACAAAGCCACATTGAACTTCTGAAATTTCTGGTCTTATCGCTCTACATAGTCTATGTAAAAGTACTGTCCAAATTATTCTGATGACGTGACTCATTAAGCTGATTGTGCGATGGCGCTCACATTCAATTGCACATGGTCTCTTCGGCAGGGTAACGGACACAGACTTAGCTAGATCGTCCAGGATGTTTCCACTATTGTATATATCGTGAGCTTCGCGTCGGAAGCGTTCATGCAAGGCCACCGAGAGTAGTAACTCTCGGTGGCCTTGGTTCGGGCATGCTACGTAAACGCCCGAGAGATGACGAGCCGAATGGTAGCAGCCGACAATTTCGATACGTGCTGCGTCCTAAGATTTTTAGTTATATTTTAAAGAAAATAGCAAATAAAATAAAAACTAGCAAAACACAGCGAAATTAATGTTATCAAATAAATACATTTTTTTTTATTTTACGTAAACAAACAATGCGAAAAACTAGTAAAAAAGAAAGTTTGTATGTTTTTGTGTTATTTTACATACTTTTATTGCGGGGGGGGGGGGGTCATTTTTTTTTTGTTGTTGTTCTGATCGCCTAATCGCTCGGTGTCTCGCCACCATTCGGCTCGTCACCTCTCGGGCGTTTACGTAGCATGCCTGAACGCTTCCGGCGCGAAGCTCACGGAAATTGGGTCAGGATCGATAGACGTACCTTCGGAAGATTCAACGAGCTGATAGGGATTATAGAAATTCATTTTTATTTTTTTTATTGAACGCGATTAATTTCTTCCAAAAGTTATCGGCTGCTTGGTTAATAGTTTCGTCAACTCTCAGGCGATTCCGAGACCTGCCCGAACGTTGACGACGCGAAGTCACGGAAATATGGCGCGTCACCTATAAGAGTACAAAAAAAAAAGCTATTGTGTACAAGTACAAAAGAAAAAAAAAAGCGATTGGAAATGGGAAAGATTCTATAACATTAACAATAGTCAGGTTCAACCCCCGTCGATATTTCGTGGGGAGGGCGACAGGCAATAAACAGATCCCAGCTCCCAGAAATTAAGCCTTACAGAGGATGGAGAACTGAGTATTTTTATGATCCGGTACTGTTATCTATCTTGAACCAGCTGTCGTGACGTTCGACTCAGAATCGTTCGGCTGTCCTACGCAAACGGCCGAGTGTTGACGAGCCGATTGCGATTAGCCAATCAGCGAGCAGCCGATAACTTGGTTACAAAAAAAATATGTCGTATTAACAGTAATTTTGGTAAGTTTGTTTTTTTTTGGTTTCTTCAAAAAAATTCCTTGTAAATAAAAATACAGTATTCATTTTATAACAGTAACCTCGCTATGTTTTTTTTTCCTGTTGTTTCTTCCAAAAAATTCATGTAAATATGTTTAATTTTCTTTGTTTCTTTCTTTAAAAAATTCCTTACCCTAACAAAAAAACGAGCAAAACATTATCATAGGACGCAGCACCGTATCAAAAATGTCGGCTGCTCGCTGCTTCAGCTCGGCAACTCTCGGCCGTTTGCGTAGAACAGCCGAACGCTTCCGAGTCGAACGTCATGACAGCTGGTTCAAGATAGATAAGAGCACCGTGAATTATTTTTATTTAAATCTTTTGGGGCATTTTAATCTTTGTTTTCATTTCAAGAAAGTTCCGTCCGCGGCAAGGGAAGAGTTAGCCCTCAACCGTGTTAAAATGCACAAGTGTACTTCTTTATACAATTGTGTTCTAAAAAGGATACACCCTCCTTTGTAAAGAATAAGGGTAATTCAAATTAGGACCCGAGCTAACGCTGACCCCAACCCTGACCCTAACGACGGGGTCAACGTTAGCTCGGATCATAATCTGGAGAAGTACTGGACTAAGTACCAAATCAGTCTCGGAAATGACCGAAACGGTTTACGATTTGAAAGCTGGGAGAAAAATGTAAAAAGTCAGACTACATTAAGCATACGAAGGGTTAAACAAATTTTGGTGGTTCTTAAGAATTTTAACCGAACCTACTTTTGCCGAACTAAACCTAAAACTTAATTTAGGGTTGGGTTAAGGTCAGTTTAAAAAAACAGTTCGGTTCAAATTCTGTAGAAGTACCTAATTTTTTAGCCGCTCAAACAAAACAAAGTTGAAAAAACTTCCTAAAAAATAAAAACAAGCTGGCTTTCAAATCGTTAAAGGCTTCGGTCATTTCCGGAACTAATTCGGGATTCTTCGTCGGTACTCGGGACTGGCTGAGTAAGTATTGAGATCCTCTGGATATAGGCCTACTCATTCATTACAAGTACTATAATGTACAGCTTTAAAGAACAAAAAGAAATGTTCGTTATTTTTTCAACTCGTCAACAAAAAGGCGGCTTTCATTGCGAAGTTGCGTTTAAAAAAAAAACTTTAATAATTTTGTTTTTGCTATAGAAACCCGCTCATTTTAAACGGTATAAACTTTATCGTTAAGAATGAGCGGGTTTATATTATAAACATTAAAATAAAAACAAAGCTCGAAAAAAAAGAAAAAAAAAGAATAAATACTTTTTGTTTTAAAAATTAAATATCAAAATATTACCGGGGTAGGTTTTCTTTTCGGTTTGAAAATAAACTAAAAATGCATAATTTATTTCATTCTTTTCGGGGTAGAATTTGGTTTGCGTCCTGCGTAGCTCCTCAAAAATCAACATTTAAGGTAATTTTCCATTATCAAAGAGAAACGGTTCTTTTCGATACATTTTTTTTGTTTTTGTTTAATTTGGTAACTCAATTATAGAAGAATTCAACAGTCTGAAGGTGAAACAGTTTCGTGTTCGTAATCTGTTGTCATAGATAGAATAAAAACTATTTCGACATGTCGAAACGTGAAAATTCCTCAAAGTTCTTCTTGTACGAGTTATTCAGAGTTATCTCCCCTAACAAGATTAATTTTAGATCAAAATGAAGCAGATATCTAAATCGCTATATTAATTACATTATGAGAAACTTTTCATGTGTGTTTGTCGCCTCTACGTGACTTACATATTTTTTTTTTGGGGGGGGGGTACTTATTCAGTTTACAAACCGCGTCAGGCAGGTTACGTAAACCGCCAGAAGGTGCCGAACGAAAACCGCGTTATATTGGCAAAAACGCTAGCCATCAGTAAGGGGAAAACATTTAAATAAGGGAAGAGGCTATTTTGCCGGGACTGGCAAAATAATGAGCCTCTCGTTATTCTGCCGGCTTATGTTTTTATAACCTAATTGTTATGGCCTTGTTAAATAAAGGGTAATGAAATAAATAAGGACAAATATTTAATAACAATTTCAGCATATGAACTGAATGTATCTCCAACACTAAGTTCCATTGTAAGCTTTTTCGAATATAAGATTTTGAATTAGAATTAATAATTGAATAATAGATGTTGCTTCAAAAAAAGACAAAAGTAAAGTTGTTTTTTTAATCAAATTTCCCAACACTAGTTATCGTCAAATAATGAAGTTATTAAGTTGTTTAATTGAATTTTTAAAAAATTTCTTTACGAAGAAAAACTTTGGGGTATATGTTACGACGCTCAGCAGAGGCGCAAACGGGGTCCAAAAAAAGAACGAGAAAGAGTTTAAAAACATAAATTTGCAACAAGTAAAGTTGACTTATGTCTAGAATAGACATTTTTCTACTTACCTATGTAATTTGTTTGTATTTTTACGTAGTATAAATGGCTTTTTATTAGATGTTAAAAAAGATTTCTTGTTTTTTAAAACATCTACTTTCTCAAAGAAAAATGGCCGCCAGTCCCTCGATATTCTTATGTAAATCGGCCATTTTGATTTCTTCGCTGACCGTATGTCGAACATAAATTTCTAATAAATAGCACTTTTGACATTTTTGTAAACAATGGAAACCCCGAAATCGTTAAAATATGCGTTATCATCCTTGACCACTGGAAAATGGTGGAAATATCTACCGAGTGATAAAATCGTTTTTTATTTATAAATAAATAAATACTGGATGAATTTGCATAATTTTTGGTGTGCAGTCTTTTTTTCATCTACCACGTAAGTACATAACAAAGTTTATACATTTCTTTAGCTATTTTATTTTTAAGAGCGGTCTAACATGTCAGGGTTGATAAGTATAAGCACCTTATCTTTTTTACGTCGAGTATATAGAAACAAAAACAAGTATTAAAGATTTGTTTATTTTTTCAGTTTCATTAACTTCGTTTCTTTTTTATTGGAAAAAATGGTGAAATAAAACTTATCTTTTTCGTAAGTCGTGGCGAAAATCGCCGTATGGATTATTTATTTAATTTTTAAAAAATAGTCAGAAGTTGTAATTATTTCTTTTATTAAAAAAATGTTAAAATAAAAATAAACCGGCAGTTAAGTTGACTCATGAAATCTTCACTGTAACTGTAACAGTTAGGTTAAATAAACATGAACCGGCAAAATAACAGCCCCATCGTTATTCTGACGGCAAAACAGCCTATTCGTTAAATAAAACATGTTTTTTGGTTTTTGTTACGAAGAAAATACAATGAAAAATTAATGGAAAAATATGTCATTTTGTAAGAAACTTTTAAAATTAAGGAAAAGAGTTCAAATTAAGTAAAACACACTCATCTTATGGTAAGTTTCATGAATAAATAAATATTTATTTTTCTTTGCAAAGAAAATATAGTGCAACAACTGCTAACAAACAGTTTTTTTAATGATTTTTTTTCTCTTGCCACTTCTTTTTCAACCCTACCGACTAGGTTAAGCTTAGGTAATTTTCCTGTTAGGCTAGGGTGTTTTTCGGGCATTTATAACGACAACCCGTTTCCCCCAAATTTTTACTGACCAATTTTCTTTTCATTTTTTTGGTGTACAATTATTTCGCTAGAGAATCCGTGTTTTGGGGAATTTTTTTTTTTTTTTTTAATATTTTAAATTTTACGAGGGGGAATCAGTTTCCTATATGAATTTAACGTAAACTGATAACCAACTTATTGACCATGTTGCTGTTTGTTCAACAAAGACCTGGAATTCTCTAGCGACATTTGTGAAAGTAGGAGAAAAAAGAATTTAAAAGATTTTCGATCGTCAAAAAGTGGGGGATCAGTCTACATTGAATTTATATAGGAAACTGATCCCTTCTCCTAAAATCTGAAATTTTTTTTTTTAATTCCAAAAAACACGGAATTCTCATGCGACCTGATAAGTAATTGTACACCGAAAAAAGAAACAAAATTGGGCACTAAAAAGGTTGGGAAAAACTGGTTATGGACAATGACGAACAAGCACCGGGTATTTTGCTAGCAAATTTCTTGGTAATTTCAGATTAGGACCCACACTAACTTTGACCCTAAACGCAACTTTGTCCCTAACCCTAATGACGGGTCCATGGTTAGCGTGGGTCCTAATCTGTGAAGCACCGATTTCTTTTAGGGTTAGGGAGTTTTTCTGTTGGGTTAGGGTGTTTTGTTAGCAGATAAGCGCAGACGACAGAAAAGAAGAACGGCTAGAGGGAGTGGAAGGAAACTGTGCACCTCCAAGAATACTTGTCTTTTAAATCATTTTTTCTTTTTAATTTGCATGTATGTACACACATTCGGCAACTCTTTTTTTTTTTTTTTTTTGCCTAGCAGTTTCCTTTTTTGACAAAAGTTAATAATTGCTTCAGGAGACTGAAGCGTCGGCCCCAACTCGATTAGATTCATGTTGAATTTAACAATTTTTTAAAAATTGTTGTATTTTCCGCAATATTTTTATCGCGTTTTGCCAATTGTCGGCTGCTTTGATTTCACTGGCTAAGCGTTCGCCACCTTCCAGCGGTTTACGTAATCTGCCGGAATATGCCGACGCCTGCTTGTTTGCCACATTTGACAAGAAGTTCTCCTTTTTTCCAGCAAATTTTATTATCTCTGTAATATTCACCTTTCTTGCATTCAGCTTTCGACTTCAATGCTGATGAGTACAGTTCTTTATACTTGGTCCAACTTCATAACCATCAAACACGACAGTTGCTCTCCTATAGTGTTCAACAGTAAATAGGGCATAATCATTTGTAATCAAGCTAGCTGTAGGTACTCCCCTCCTTCCATTTCAAACGGTGAAGAAGAGATCCTCAATCTAGTACATTGTGCTCTGTGACTGGAACGGTTTGTGTCACAGCACTGTCCAAATTTGTTTCAACATAATTTCTGAGAGCTGCTGCCAGCTGTGGTTTGTCTGCTTCACGTAAGATGTGTTTTCCTTCAAACAAAGACATCGAGTAGAGACAGAGTTCATAGGACATGAGATCATCCAGCCTTAGATCACCCATCTGTGAGACCACGAGAAAACTCTGGAATAAAAGTACTGGGTCAATGCTACGATCTGCAGAAACTTTAACATTCTTGCTCGATGCTAAAGTCTTTGCTTTCAAACTCCGTTTGTGAGAGTAGGAGAAAACTGATTGTCCATCCATCTTTTGTACAATGTCTTTTCCGATTTCGAAAAGATCCCGAACATTGACATCCTCATTAGCAGTAATCCCTGTGATAATATTGCATAACCATTCATTGCCTGAAAACGGCTTAAAGCTTTCTAGTTGCTCTGCAACTTTCCCGAAGTCTGTCTCATCTCTTCTCACTAAAAAGGCAGACAACTCCTTATGTTGTTCGCTTGTTGTGTAACTTCATGCAGTAAATTATTGCATGGCAAGGCTGTAAGCAGATGACATAGTGGACGACATGCCCCAAACTGTTCTCTGGTGTTTTGACATTCCACTACCCCGTGTGAGCCCACCATGGCTTTTGAGTAAGCGCATTAGTGTTTGTTCAATGATAGGATCAAAGCCAAGACTAGCCCAGTATTGGCTACTGCGTCTGATTACGTGAAACCCAAACTGGAACTTTTGATGTACTGCAGGGTTGTCATCTTTCAAGGCGTACATCTTCTGGAGATATAGACGAGCCGACTTCAGATAATTTGGATGACCAGTGGCTGCGAATATTGGCAGGCAAGCGAAGACAGCACTGAGACGCAGTTCCCAAGACTCCATTCGATCAGCTTCAACAAGTGCCCTAGCAATTCCTAGCATGTGCTGATATTTATTCATAGATTCCTGGTTTTGAAGGCCCATTACCAGACTGTTGTAAATCCTACCGATGGAATCTGATTCCAACAATGACTTCAGGTCACATTCACCAGTCTCCATCAGCATGTACAGCCGCTCAAGTTCATCTACTTGGTCCTGAAAACCAGCTTCATCCTCCAAGGTGGCCACAAAATGCTTGTTGCCCTGCCTTTCCGCTCATCATGTGTATGATGGCATTTTCACCATATACTGTCTCCATGATATCCTTGAGTCTACTGCCATCCAGCAATGTCCTATATATTTGCACTCCTTATGAATCAGGTGCATTATGCCTTGCCAGCTGGGAGTAGTCTGGTTAAAGTGAAAGAAAGCTTTGATGAGTTTCGCTGCGGTTTTGAGAATTGCTCGTTTTTGTGCTTCCTTATCATCTGTCGGAGATGAATTGTAGTATTCACGAAGAATATCACAGGTTTTTCCCTAAATGTCACAATGTAAAACCACCAAAAAACAAAATGTTTCAATTTTTTTAGGTAGGCATACTCTGGCAGTATATTGACCCGTCTAAGACGATATACAGCAGCTCAAAAATTGTATTTTGGGCACTTGTGCATTTATTTTAACATTCCGTGCAAATTTAGGAAACCATTCTTAACGTTGGTGGAGGTGTGTGTGTGTGGGGGGGGGGGGGGGGGGCTTTGTCAACTCTTCCTTTGTTGCGAATGGAATTCTCCTTAAATGAAAACAAAAAAAATTAAAATGCACAAGCGTATTTCTTTTTTTTTTCACTTTTTAGATTTTAACATGCTGAACATCTTAGCGTTAAAATCAATTGGTGCAAGTTTAGAATTCGACCGCCATAAAAAAATAAAATAAAATTAAGAAATATCTTAATGGTGTATGTACCCGTGACAGAAAGCATATATTGTATATTAAAAATCACGTAAATTGATCAAGTAGGTTTTTTTTTTACAAAAGAAAATCAAATTTTATGGATAAACGAGGATTGTTGATATATTGACGCCATATTGGACATTGTCGTTACCCAACAAGGGAGATAACTTTTACTTGGCCGGCAACACAATGCCAAATATGGCGTCGATATAGCGACGATCCTCGTTTACCCATAAAATTTGACTTGATCAATTTACGTGATTTTTGGTATACTTTCCATCACAGAGAGGTACGTGTTTTTTTCATGTCGGTCGAATTTTAAACTAGCACCAATCAGTTTAGTATTACGTATTAAATAGGAAAATAAACAGTAAGTCTCTACTACAGGAATTTCTCTGTTGTCGTCGAATAAAAGACAATTTCTTTGGGAATATTCTATATTGCATACATTATTACTATGATGTTTAATATATTTAAATTTAGTACCTCTACAAAATTTGAACCTAACTGTTTTTTTACTCTAATCCTAACCTAACCCTAAGTGATTAAAGCGTAGTTTAGAGTCCTGAACATAATGCGATAAAAATTGCGTATAGGCGATAAATATTGTTTTCTGTTGTTGTTGGTTTTGTTAAATATTAGTAAATGAGGAACCATTTCGAGTTAAAATCTAATTTGTTTTACGTATGTAATCTTAAGAAAAAACACTATTGAAATGTGTAAATAAAAATAATCGCTAGACGAAAAAAGATGGAGTCTTCAAACCATTACTTCTGTTACGATTAAGATTTTATTTTTCCACTCTAGCGATTATTTACACATTTCAAGCATGTTTTCTTAAAATTACATGCGTAAAACTAATTGTATTTTAACTCGAAATGGTTCCCTATGTACTAATATTGGTGCAGTTTCGGGAAATACGACCAAAAGTTTACAGGCGTGACGTATGTACAGTGAACGCTACGAAAACAAACGGAAATAGACGAAAGAAGATACACTGTTCCTAATGTTATCGACGCCGCCCCCCCCCCCCCCAGTCAAAATTGTTTTTATTATTTTATGTCAAGTATAATTTATTTACCGTACGACGTTAGCACCGGAAGTTTCTCAGATTGGAAACGTTTGCACCTCATACCTGTATTATTTTCTTGTTCCTCGTGCTTCTAAAATGAATCTGTCAATGTTACATGAAATTTCACAATCAGTAGAAGGTTGCATATTTTTTGCAAGGAAAAAGGGAATTCTATGGAAGGCATTAATTTCTCCACATTGCCCAGGAAACATTTCGTGCAAATAGCAGCTAAAAATTCCCTAACTCTAAAACTCGCTCACCACAAAAAATTCCCTAACACTAACCCTAACTCTAATTCCCTAATCCCTACCCTAAAAATCACCCCCCCCCCAAAAAAAAAATCTGTAACACGAATCCTAATTCCCTAACTCTAAAACTCGGACCCCTCCCCCCCCCACCCCCCCAAAAAAAATTTCCCTAACTCTAAAAAAAAAAAGAGAAAAAAACAGACACGGTAAGATAAAACTAAATTTCTTGTATTCAAAAAATAAAAACTCGGAAAAAATAAAATAAAATTGCTTATTCTTTTGTAGACATGACAAGATACCGAATCCATGGTTCATCTCTTGTTGTCACTTAGACGGGAGACGGCTTCCAAAGGCGAGAATAAACCTAAGACCTGGATTCAGTTACATTTCTACTCTATTACATGCCTACTGAACTAACTTGCTTTACATTCCTGTATTCCTATGTTCCTGTCAACACTGTTAAATAAAGTTTGATTTTATTGTAGGGAAGATATTGGTATTTTATTTAGAACTCTGGTTGTTATATAGCGAGGGGCGGAGAGAGGGAAGCCTAAGAGGAAGTTTAAAAATCACGTGACTTCTGCCCAGAAGCGCGGTTTTGTCTCTTCGCGCCGGCGACCAGCTGACTGAACAGACGCAGATGTTAATGATAAATAAATTTATTTATCATTAACATTGAATATGGACACATTTCGCGACTGGATAACTTTGCCGGCCCCTTCAATTTCACATATTTGGACTGCTGTTTGTATCTTGGAGTAATGTCCTTCCTGATTATGCTTCTCAACTTGTATGACCTGGATGGACTGTATGGATTCAACAAAAGTATGTTTTTGGATTGATATGTTTGATGTTATGTATTTTTGTATATTTGTGTATATAATTTTTTATATATTTTCAAAGCGTAATTTTATTGCCTGTAGTAGTATAACTGCGGTAATGGTCCTCTGAAGAGAAGAATTATCTTTGAAAACTCATGAGCTAAGGACTTAAGGATGCTTTGCATGAACTTTGAATTCTAATAAAATTTGATTGACACCTTATTTTATTACTTCATTTTATATTATAATATATATATATATATATATCTGTAGATTTGTTTGGTATTTCACGTGTGCTTCTAGCGATATATTTTGAGAATGATTAGTGGTGTTTGAAGCATAAAAAACGATGTTTTAATAATTATTGTATTCAATATTTCAAACGTGTTTGAAAATGATTAAAACAAAATCGTTTTTATACTTCAAACATCACTGTGGATGACATATATAGTATTCGAAGCCCAAATAAGATCCCCTTGGCATTAGCTCATACGAGGAATAGGGCACCTTCTCTAAGTAATGTTACTTCAAGTCACAATACTTAGCTGGATACTCCGGTAAGACCAAGAGACCAAAAGAAAGATATACTATAACATAATCAACTGGTCAATTGGGGAGAGGAAAATTAAAATGAATGTTCTTAACTTCTTTACTAACTCAACGTTTGAGAGATAAAAGAGAAATTTAATAGAATATTCGAATATCTATGTATCTCGTATAGGGATCAAGTGTTAGCCCAGGTAGAGGCCCCTTGATTTCTGAGAACTTCAACTGAAGTAAAATGAAACAAAAGGAAGAATATATATATATATATATATATATATATATATATTAGTGATCGGACGATTACAATATATTTACCGATTCCGATTCTAAAACGCCTAATCGGCTAAAAAGGTAAAATTTTATTTCTTTTTTGGGGGGATGGGGGGGGGGGTATTAAGCAGAGAGTCCTCATCTACTTTTAAATGTCGATGTAATTTTCTTTTTAATTTGACAAACTTCTTAATGGTTTCCCTTTATTTTGATTAACTTGTGAGATTTTCATCTATATTTTCACTTAAGCCATTTTTTTTTTCTATTTATCCATTCGTGGCATTTTTACCTGTACTATTTTTACCGTGCCATTTTTTATATAAATTCGTTATTATGATATATAAATTTAAGTTTGACTGGTAGTTTAAAATCAATAAATATTTATCATGTTATCATTAGTACCAGCAATGGTAAATTAAGTTTTAAACAACAAAAAAAAAAATTTAAATCGTTTTTGGAATTGGAAATTAGGCTAAAATATTTCGATTCTGATACTGATTCCTATGTCCCCAAAACTTATGATTCCCGATTCCGATTAATTGTCCCAACAATAATATATATGTATATATATATATATATATATATATATATATATATATATATATATATATATATATTGTGTGTGCATTTAGGTAGCATTTTCTCATTTATGCAAACATTGTTAAAAATAACAGAATTCGTCTGTTTAATTATACCCTTTTTTGTTTTTTCAATTTTTCTGATGGTCTTTTTTGTATTAAAATCAACAAAAAAAATAAATGTCCCATAGATTTCACGAACGTTTTCGATTCTTCGTCGAATCATCCTCAGATGTCAAAATGTTATAAGTTTAAGCCCTTTGGGAGAATGTAACTCCCTTCATAATAATAAAGCTAATAACTACATCCGTTTTACAAGCACTACCCTATCCCGACGCCTCATCATGCATCTTGTAAACTCTAGTCCATTTTCTCAACATCTACAAAAACATAACTGTCCTCCCTCTGATTTAAAATAAATTCTAGTTAATAACACTAAAATAATACATTCTGAAACCAATTTTTAAAAATTAAAAGTACTGGAAGCTATCTACATAAAAACACAACAACCTGAAATTAATAACACTACGTATGAAACCAGTGGTAACATTTTAAAATGCTTAATGTAATGCGATTTTATTCTGTGATACCATTCCAGCGGTGCTGAATTTAAATCGTCTACAACTTTCTTGGAACAATGTGAAAAACGTTCTCTGCGCGTTTCTCCGGCGTCTTTTAAAAATTCTCTTCTTTCTCCAGTTTTTTTGTTTATTTGCTTTTGAAACATGAGGATGATTCGACAAAGAATCGAAAACGTTCGTGAAACCTATGGAACATTTATTAATTTTTTTGATTTTAATACAAAAAAGACCATCAGAAAAATTGGCAAAATAAAAAGAGGTATAATTAAACAGACGAATTCTGTTATTTTTAACTATGTTTGGATAAATATATATATATATATATATATATATATATATATATATATATATATATATAGAGAGAGAGAGAGAGAGATAGAAGAAAAAAGAGTGATAAATATGCGACGATTGTCCAAATTTATTTCAATTGTTCAATGCAAGGTGCATTCAGTAATAAACTAGTGTTTATTATTCTTTCCTTAAGCCAAGGCTTTTCAAAGATCGAAATCTTATCATCAGAGGATAAATACAGATGGATAAGTTGGTTTTCGAAAAAACCAAAGTTCAAATATTTGAAAAATATGAAAATTATTATTAAAAATTATTAAAATAATTTTTGATAAAAAAACGTATTGAATGAAAAGAAAAATTTCTGTGAAAAAGATATGCAAATTGTCCGGGTGGTAAATTTCTGTTGAAAAGGAGTCCGGTGAAATTGTAGAATGTGAAGAAAAACTCTTTGCGTGGGAGCAGATTTGGGAAAGTGCTCTTTCCAACCTAATAAAGAGCTCCAACATCAAAAAGATCCCCCGGGAGTGTGTGAGTTTGACTTTTTTAATATGGACTATCTCGTATATTGAGCTAATCCTTTTCACAATAGGTTCCATCTACTAAAAGTTTTCACTTTGGTTTATTTTGATCCTACTATATATATATATATATATATATATATATATATATATACATAGCAGAATGCGTGTCTCAAGATGTGTATAAACAATAAATATAGCATTAGTTTTATGTTTTTTTTCTTTCTTTGGAGGGTATACTACGGTTTTAGTGACACCCTATAAATAGTATACTTTAAAAAAATGATAATGTCCCCATGCTACATATGTTGCCTAGAATACATATCCCATAGTTCATAATGATAAGTTAAATACTTTAGGATTTTACCAAGCACATACATATTATTAGCGTTCACACGCACACCAATCCTTTTAAAAATGTATTATTTAATATAGCTCAAAATTTTATATGAGCAATTCTTTTCTCTGTTAATTTTTTTGTATCTAACTTATTTAAAAAGTTTTTAAATGGTAAAGTTTACAAAAAAAAAATGTGCCCATGTTACTCATTTTTTTTTTTTTTTTTGTAAAACTTAATTATGTTCTACAAAAGCAAAAACAAAAACAACAGCCCCTCTCCCTTTCTCCCTCCCCTTTTTTATTTTATTTTTAGAACTTGAAGCATAAATCTTTTACTATAATGACCAGATTCGGCATTAAATAACCCAAAAAGGGTTGATATGCCGTAAAACAAAACTACCAAACCAAAAACGATGATTAAACATTTGAAGATATAAAGAACTTGAAGCATAAAAACTTTTACTATAATGACCAGATTCGGCATTAAATAACCCAAAAAGGGTTGATATGCCGTAAAACAAAACTACCAAACCAAAAACGATGATTAAACATTTGAAGATATAAAGAACTTGAAGCATAAAAACTTTTACTATAATGACCAGATTCGGCATTAAATAACCCAAAAAGGGTTGATATGCCATAAAAAAAAAATGTGCCCATGTTACTCACCATGTTGCCGAGAATATATATTCCAAAGTTCGTAATGAACGTTCATTACTTTAGGAATTTATCCTGTAAAACGATATATATATATATATATATATATATATATATATGAAGCCCTTTATTCTTCCACACTCATGACGTCACCAGTCTGTCCGCTCCTGAGCCGGTTAGTCACGTGATACTGCTGGTGTAAAAGTCGCTGCTCTGAAGAAGGTCATGGTTGTCGAAGAGGTCGTTCCCGAAATCATCGCACTCCCACGTTGTGTTTGATAGATCAGTGGATGACCGTCGGGGGGGGGGGGGGGGTCAGCAACTCGGTATCTCTGTGAAGTGAAGGGTCATTTAATGCAGAACAGTAGAATAAAGAGATGAAGTCCGTAGCGACTTGGTCTGTATGGTTTTCTTAGAAGAATAATTATCTTAAACAATTAAAGAGAATAAATTACACTTGTTTGGTTACAAGGCAAGTAAGCTAGATAATATTAAAGTTCACTCTGGGATTTTTTGGGGTTGGATTAACGGATTTGGAAATTCTGGGCAATTTATTCCTCTGTCAGCAAAATGCTGTTCTAAGATTGGGCAAGGACGCACGTAAACAGACAGACGTGATATCTTCGATGGATGGGAGCAGAGACGAATTCTTACATCCGATTCTCTTGCTAACTAACTAACTGTCTGTGTAACGTAACTAACTGTCTGTGTAACGTAACTAACTGTCTGTGTAACGTAACTAACTGTCTGTGTAACGTAACTAACTGGCTGTTCCTCGCCCAATCTACTCATCTCCCGTATCTTCACATATCTAATCTCTAACTCATTACTGTAAGACGTTTTTGTCTTCTCTTTTATTGGGAATGCGCCGACCCCACAGGGGATTCATTCAACGAGAACAATAAGGCGTGCTCAGCCTATGGTTCTCGGTCAACTTGAATGAGGGATAAAGGTTACCCATAAGCGAAAACAATAGGGTAAAACGATATGATTTTACATTGATATTGCATTTGAGGGGAGAAAGTTTATTTTACTGTTACCTAATTCTTTTTCTATTTGACAATATAAAAAAAAAAAAACGATATGACCTAGATTGAAATTGACACTTGAGAGGAGAATGGTTATGCTATTCTCAAGAAAGCGAATTAGGTTACCAACCTAATTCTCACTTTATTCATACTAGAAACACAATATGGTATTTGACTCTTGTAGGCTCGCGACTAATTCACACTAGCACTGTATTCTAGGCTCTGACTTTCACAGGGCCACTCAATACTGTCACACACACACACACACACACATATATATATATATATATATATATATATATATATATGTGTGTGTGTGTGTGAGAGAGAAAGAGGGAGTAGGCTGAGACAAATAAAATTACCACATTATTTATATCGTTTCCAAGAATTCAAAATCAACAAATATTTGGCGTACGATCGTTTCTAAGACGATTTAGAATATTTTATATTTTTTGAGAATTCTATAATGTCACTTCTTCAGCACCTCATCACATCAATAATTGAAGTCAAGCAAAAAATCAAGATTTTACTACTTAAAAAAATATATATCAGGATAAGAAAACACACATGTAGATAAATTTGTTATAATCATACTTGCAACAATAATAATAATATATAATATTGTAAATAAAATATAATATTATAGATAAAATAAAAATAATAATTAAATATAAAATTATTCCAAGTAAAAAATAAAATAAATAATTGTAAAAATATAATGGATTAGAGGACCCAAACAAATCGAATCAGGGAATAAAGTAGTAGTTGTAGTAGTAGTAGTAGTAGTAATAATAATAATAATAATCATGTAATAATCATGGTAATAATAATATTAATTATTAATTATAACCAGGACAATAATAAAATATGAAACATATATAGTATTATAAACAATATAAAAGATTTTTATAGAATATAACAAAATAAAACAATACAATTAGAAAAAAGATATATAAGGAAAAATAAAGAAAATAGAACAATTACAAAAAAATAAAGATAGAAAAATCGCAATATAAAATAAATAAAATATAATTATATAAAAGTAATGGAAAAAAGGAGAGAAATAAATTAATTTTTAAAAATTTTAATTTTAAAATTACATTTTTTTAAAAACTTTAATTTAAAAAGTTTAAAAAATTATTCAATTATTAAAAAAAACTTTTCCAACCAAATTAAAACATAATAAAAGAATGAAGTTAATAATAAAGAATGATAAAACTACTACTAAATAATAATTAGTACATGCAAATACAATATATTAATGATAATAAAATAATCTGTATATAAATAAAACTTAATTAAAATAAAATGATTAATAAAATAATTAGTTCATATAATCTTTATCTGATTATATAACATATACCTATATTTATATATAAAAAAAAAAAGGTGTACTTACTGAAAACGACAAGAAAAAAGGCAAATATATCATAAATAATTTAGGGTCGTGCAAAAATGGTTGTGTCTTGTACGGACCATGATTATTAAAAAGCGCTTATCATTAATTTTTTGATTAGTTTCATGTAAACTTTGATTGTGTTTGAAAGATAAAAGCCTAAACTTAATCTCTAAAAGGAAAAAACTGTATATTTACGTGTGAAAAAAAAATTATAACGAAAAATGTTATCACAACGGCTAAAAAAAAAAAAATTCAGTGAATTTTGAACTTTGAAGAAATTACTTGTAAAAATCCCTTGAAAGATAAATATAAGTTTTCTGGAACTATTTAAAAGATAACTATTAAATGAAAGTCTTCATATACTGAATTAAAACAAAAAAATTCTACGTTTTATTAAAAATTAGCAAAATTATCCCCTCATAAGTCATAGTTTAGTCAAATCCGGCATTCAGTCAATCGTTTACCGATTGACTATCGCTATGAAGAATATATGGAAGACAAAAATGTAATAATTTATCATTTTTAACTTTATATATAAAAATAGTTTTGTAATAGTTTATAGAAATTGAAAAATTATTATCCATTAATTTCTTTATTCTTTTTAATATTATAAAGAAATTTAATTAATTTAAGTACCTTTATTTGATTGTAATAAAAAAGGAAATGCTTATTTAATTAAAATATTTGTGAAAGTACGCAAGTAAGATTTTATTTATTTTATCTAAAGATTCATATTTAACTTGGGATTAGTTTTTAATTCAGTAATACTCTGAAATTATTGATGACGTCTGTTTACCAATCTTTTTCATTAGAATTTGAAATAAAACGTTTTAAAATGTTGTTAAAAATTATTTTTACGTTACGAACTGCATCAATTTTATCAATTTTCTTTTACATGATAATTAAAAACTTCAGTTATTCGATTTATTCTTAATGTGTCATAATGATAAATTACATTAATTCTTTTTAAAATAAATCTAAAATTGTATTTTTTTATTTTAAGTGTGAAAAAGTGAATTAAAGTCAATGACTACACTAAAAATTTATTCATTGAAAAAAAAAGTTAAAACAATTATTTGATAATAAATAAATAGAATTCAATTTTGAAAGAAAACAACATATTTGAATTCTATTTTATTATAAATAAATAATTGTTTTTAACTTTTTAAATATTTATTAATGAAAAAAATAACAAAACAAATACAAACTTAGGTTTTATCTTTCCAAATAATTGACGATGAATTGTGAAATCAACGAAATTGTTGAATCTCTAAAAAATAAAATTTTGTAGGAGTGAGTGGTTGTTGGAAGGCAAATCCCACCTGTTTATTATGGAACAGGGCCATGATACCTATCCAAGTTAGTAGAAATTACCCAATTTTTAAAATTCTTTTTTTCGTAATGATCCTGATCCTCATTTATTTTTGCAATTTTTTGTTTATTTTCAAGATTATAAAAAGAATTTCTCACGCTGATGATGACACGTTCACGTGTGAAAGGGAAATATAATTATATCGCATTTTTTATTTTCCCAGAAACTCTAATCATTAAAATCACATAAAATATTTATTGCAATTATATTATTTTTTTGTGAAAATATTGATTAAACAATGCTTTATCCAATGATAACATCGCTAATTGAAGAAATTAATTTTTCTTCGAGTTATAGTGAAATTAGAAATTAGGGGCCTTTTTCGTAATATATATGAAATATCTAAAAAAAAAAAATTAATTGTTAACATCTACAGTGCTTTATTTTCATTAAAAAATCTTTTAAAATTCATCCATTTTTTTTATTAATACTTAAAAATATAACTTTAGTAAAGGTGTATTTTGTTTTCAACAAATAATACATTTTCACTAAGTTTTAAGAAAAATAATGGTTTCATTATATTCCGTGATCGTTGATTAATAAATACTGAAAATTTCATTAAAATTGGGTAATTTCCTGAATTTTGGTGAATTTTTAGTGAAGGGAGGGTCCAAATGTTTTTAAATTTTGGGAATCGGCCATTGATTTTGCATATACCTATATAAATATATATTGAAATCAGATAAATGGCCCTTTGTACAAAGAATCGCAGCATATTCAAAGAAAAATTAAAATATGAAAACATAAAGGCACATAGATCTTAGATTCAAAGTATGTATAATTTGATTATGTCAAATATCAACCCAATACACAAGTAGAGGAGACATATATTGCTGGTTTTAACAATATGGAGGGAGGCAGGGTAAAATAAATCATGTCCAAATAAGACCTGTTATTTAAATAAGTTTTTGTAATATGAATGTTAATTGTTCAAAGGCAAATCAAAATGGTGTCTTCTCAGGGTATATCCAGGATTTTAAGTCTTATTATCGGTCAAACCCGATTTATTCAACTTTTTTGTTTCATTTTACTTCAGGTGAAGTTCCCAGAAATCAAGGGGCCCCTGGTAGGACAAAAGCCCACCGGACATAAGCCCACCGGACAAAAGCCCACCAAAATGAGTCAAACCTGGACAAAAGCCCACCAACGTAAAAATAAATTAATTAGTAAAATATTTTTTTAAATATTTTGATATTTATTATTTTTACAATTATCAATAAGTCTTTGTCTGTAATTTTCTTTTCTTGACAAAATTTTTTACATTTAATTTTTAAACATTTTCCCGTACTTTGTAAATACTGCATTCTTTTAAAGATTGCATCATAAAAAAATGACGCACCCTTTTTACTACTAACCACAAGTCCATGTGGTAAAACAAAAAATACATTTTTTTTTAAATTATGTATAGTATTACCCATCTTTTGCAGGAAGAAAAAACAACAATTATGTAAGATTGAAATTGGGGATCAGTTTTGCATATAATTTTAACATAAAATGATCCCCCATTTCCGGGCCATTCTAACTTTTTACGGCAGTTAATTATTTTTGTTTTGCAATGGGATATAAATTCTATGCATTGTTTTTCAGACTTTGCCGATCGGACTTAGTGTTAGTGGTAAAAAAAGTTAGAATGGCCCAGAAATTTTCTGTTAAATTTATATGTGCAACTAATCTCCTACTTTAAATTTAAAGAATAATTGGGTTCTTTTTTTCAGTGTTCGCAAAAAGTTAGAATCTAATTTTCTTTTTTTTTGGGGGGGGGGGGGTACTTTTATTTTTTCCCTTTACGTATTGTTCTCAAGATTTTGCTAAACTCATTGTGAGATTTTCATTTTTTTTTCTCTTGTACCATCTTTTCTTGTGCAAAATTTTACCACTGCCATTTTAACTAAATTAGGTGAAAAACATGCATAGAATTTATCTCTCATCGCAAAAAAATGGGTTAATGCCCTAAAAAGTTAGAATGGCCCGGAAATGGGGGATCATTTTATGTTAAAATTATATGCAAAACTGATCCTCAAATTTCAATCTAAAATAATTGTTTTTTCATTCCGCAAAAGATGAGTAATACATAATTTTGTCTAAAATGTATTTTTGTTTTACTACCGGGCTTAGGGTTAGTAGTAAAAAGGGTACGTGTTTTTATGATGTAAAAAAAATGCAAAAATATTTTTTTTAGTTTTTTAAAATTAATTTATTTTTACGTTGGTGGGCTTTTGTCCGTGTTTGACGTATTTTGGTGGGCTTTTGTCCGGCGGGCTTATGTCCGGTGGGCTTTTGTCCGGTGGGTTTTTGTTCGCACACCTCGCTTGGAACTAACACTTGATCTCTATATGAGATATATTTTTTATTTTGTAAGTGTTCGATTAAAGCTCTCTTTATCTCTCAATCAACAATAATAAGGTTTAAAATTTCCGCTAAAATCCCTTTTCGAAGAAATTCAAACTCCAGGTATAATTGAGTCATAAATAACGGCTGTCAGTTAGGGGGAGATAACCAGGATTGCTCTAATAACTATTTAACCGTTAAAATACATTTTAAAATCTAAGGGAAGTAATTTTAACAACAGTTTTAAAAACCTGACCCTAAAAGAAAAATTATAATTTATAAACTAATGGTAATTAAGTACATTCTTTATTAAAAATTACATTAAGTATTTAAAAATAAAAATCCTGTCGAATTAGAAATTTAAAATCTAAGCGATAAAAAAACAATATATTTATTTTAAATTCTAAGTCCAATTAATGGACAATACCCATTAAGATATACACATACCTAACTTTATATATATGCATTTCCTAAGTGTTAAAATGTGCAAAAAAAAAATAATGTACCAATGTTACTCACCATGTTGCCTAGAATATATATTCCAAAATTTATAATGATTCATTCATTATTTTAAGAGATTATCCTGTATATATATATATATATATATATATATATGATAAAGAATGGAAATAGTGTTCAGATGTAATGGAAATTGAAAAACGGAAAACCAAAGAATATTATTTATGTATTCATCAACGTTTTTTTTTATATTTCAAGACTTCCTCGGGATGATTGATTTGAAGAAAATAACACAAGTACAAAATGTTTGAAACAAAAGTGGTGGTAGGAGTCCACTCCTACCACCACTTTTAAAGGGTCGCTTATGAAAAAATAAATTATGAAATATAAATAGATGGTGGCAGTGGGAAATTGATTAACAGTAGAAAGTGTGGGGGAAATGGTGGCGGTTGGAGTTATAAGATCATTAGAGAGAGGGAGTGAGCTAGTGCTATGTAAGCCAGGAGAGGTCGCTTATGACAGGATCAGTTATGGGCTCATTAAGATAGTGGGAGATATTACAAGGTGTGGGAGGTGTAGGAGCAAATATTGATAGCGGTTGGAGTTAATTTAAACCATGAAGGAGGAGAAGGAGATATGAGTCATGTTTATCAGACCTTTTTAAAGTTAGCATTGAGGCAAGAGAGCAGAAGGGTTAAAAATCAGGGTCGTATAATAGGACAGTGTAGGATGAAGGGAAGATCCACTCCTACCACCACCTTTGTTTCAAACATTTTGTACTTGTGTTATTTTCTTCAGACAATCATCCTGAGGAAGACTTGAAATAAAGACGAAACGTTGATGAATACATAATAATATTTTTTGGTTTTCCTTTTATCAATTTCCATTATATATATATATATATATATATTATATATATATTGTATATATTTAGGCAGCATTTTCTCATTTATGCAAACATTGTTAAAAATAACAGAATTTGTCTGTTTAATTATACCTTTTTTATTTTTCAATTTTTCTGATGGTCTTTTTTGTATTGAAATCAAAAAAAGTAATAATTGTTCCATAGTTTTAACGAACGTTTTCGATTCTTCATCGAATCATCTTCAGGTGTCAAAAGCAAATGAACAAAAACGCTGGAGAAAGAAGATAATTTTTCAAAACATGGTGGAGAAACGTGCAGAGAACGTTTTTCTGCATTGTTTCAGAGGTAGTTGATGATTTAAATTCAGTAACACTGGATAGCATCACAGAACAAAATCACATTATGTTAAGCATTTTAAAATGTTACCATATGAAAATATGTGATGTTGTTAATTTTAGGTTGTTGTGTTTTTATGTAGATAGCTTCCAGTATTTTTAATTTTTTTAAATTGGTTTTGGAATGTATAATTTTAGTGTTATTAACTAGAATTTGTCTTAAATCAGAGGGAGGGCAGTTATGTTTTTTTAGATATTTGTAAATCGAGCTAGAGTTTACAAGATGCATGGTGAGGCGGCGGGATAGGGTAGTGCTTGTAAAACCAATGTAGTTATTAACTTTATTATTATTAAGGGAGTTACATTCTCCCAAAGGGCATTTAAACTTATAAATAACATTGGTTCTTTCTAGTGTTTTTTGAGTTGGGGAGGAGTTGTTTTTTACTACAAGATTTTGGGTTTTAAATTTCTTATAGTAAATAATGAGTCTAATTTTATTGTTATTGTCAATTGGGGATATGTATCGGTGTATGATATTTTCCATGGCTTTTTCTTCTAATCTGAAGTTTGGTTGCATTTGATTACAATAGTATATGTTAATATTGTTTCAGTTGTGATGTTGAATATTATTATCATTTGTATTGTGTTTTTTAAGTTTTGAACATCAATTTTATTTGTTCATCAAGGATATAATTAGGGAATTCGTTGTTAATAAGTACTTTTGTATATTTTTTAATTCAATGAATACTATTTTTTTAGAGGAGGAGATTAATTTGGCACGGTTCAATAGATTTTTAACAATAGCTATTTTGTAGTGATAGGGACATTGTTATAGTATATCGTTCTTGTGGTCTCTTGGTCTTACCGGATTACAAGAATTCATCTAGTCTGGTGGAGTATCTAGCTAAGTGCTATTACCTCAGGTAACATCACTAGAAGGTGCATCTTATTTGGGCTTCGAATACTATGTTATTTTGAATATTTGGTCAGGGTTTACTTGTAGGGTGAAGTATCCTCATGTCAGGTTGCCCTTGTACAGAGAGACTGAAGACATTCGAGGATGGTGTCTAGGAGGTAGTTCAAATGCGGTGTTGTGTTGGTTTTTATGAATGTGGTGGATATAATCATGGCGATCTGAACAAATGCGTTTGATGTGGATGATATCACTATACATAATAGAGTTATTTTGTTAGATGTAGAGGGTGGGTGGTATAGTGTGGTACTATCGCTTGCCGGAGAGAGTATCTTAGTGTGTCCGCATCGTGGAGACCTCTATAGAAAGGATCTTCTCGTCCTGGCACGGTACCACACTAGCTCCAAGAGGAATGATAGTTACATCCCTTTAGTAAAAAGGGTAATTATATATGATCGGGTATTTGATGGGAATTACGGCGTTAAAAGGCATCATTAATTCTGGCTTCCATAATTCTCTCCTGAAAATTAATCATCTGAATGGGACCACTGTGCTGCAATTGAACGCTGGTAATGAGGGAACAACATTACTTTATATATTAAAATATTATTTATTACAGTTTATTTCAGCTTCCAAAGAAACGTAACTGAAACTCGAAAGTCGAGTTGGTGAGTTGGCTCTAATATGATCGTTTTTGTACGAAAGCAAACACTAAAACTGTTTCTTCCCTCACTGTAATGTAGAGAGAGAGAGAGAGGCACAATATACATCACAAAAAGAAAGCGACAGTCACCAGTGTATCTCAGTTTCAACATGTGTTTGTGACAGGGATTTAATCTTTAACCCGGCAGCCTGCAGTGTTTGATTGTTGATATTTAAGTTGTCATCTAATTCGCACCCAGCGACCCACAAAATTTTAACAATCTTGAATTGCATTTGCCATGTTTAATGCCATAATAACACCTTTTCGATTCTACGTATCTCCCTTCAAGTATAAAGAATGTCTGGTGCAAGGCTTTTTAATGGGGATATCTCTAGCTCCCACAAAAGGGTCACTATCCTTGTTACAATAGGAGTTTAGGAATTTATGGTTGCCTGTTGGTTTAGTGTAGATAGAGGTAGATAAGATGGTATTTTGAGATCAGATTATTATAGTTCGGAATTGAATAGAAGTGTATGACTGTTCATTAGTAGATTTTATTTTGTGATGGTTATTATTATATATACTAGCAAAAATATGCCACTAGAGAGAACATAGTTTTTACTAGTATAGATGACAAATGAACATATACTACACTGCCCCCTCAAAGGACGAGGTAATGCCTGGGAGGATGGTATCATGACAAACAAACATATATTACACTACCTCCCTTTCTGCAAACGACGAGGTAATACCTATGAGGGTGGTCTAATGACAACAGAACAGATACCCCCCCCCCAAAAAAAAGGGAGACGGTAATCCCTTGGAGGATGGTCTCATGACAAAATAAGATACTACACTACCCACCCACTCAAAAAGGAGGCGATAATGTTTGGGAGGATTGTCTCATGATAACAGGAAGAATGGTGATCCTTTTCTTGTGTAACATTTATATTTCAGTTGGATTCGGCCAGACGTACTCTTTCAAGTAAGTTCGTCGTTCTGACTTCCTGATTTAAACCTTTGAATTAATTCCAGCTAAAATTGGCGACGCAACTAAACTATGTTATTTTGAATATTTGGTCAGGGTTTACTTGGAGGGTGAAGTATCCTTGTGGCAAGATGGTGTCTACTAGGTAATTCAAACTGTGTGCTTTTGTGTGATATATTTGAACACAAATGTGGATTTTTATACTTTCCTACTATTAGGGAGTAAAAGGGATCATTTTACAGGGAATTAAGTTTTGGAGTATTCGTGAGAGATCAGTTTACAAGTAATTAATTGTGGAAACGAAACTCTCACCGAAAATGTACGAAAATTTAATTTAACGAAAAATCAATCGTAACCTAGCAAAAAAAAAAAAATTATTTTTATTTGTTAACAAAATTTTTAGAGGGTGATGATTGGTAATGGATTTTATTTTGATGAACCTTGCCATTTTGGTTAGGGCTTTATTTCTTTTCCTTTTTTTCCACCCTTTTTTGTTATTTTTTTTCTATCTTTTCCTTTTTATAATTTTTGATATTAATTTTTTCTTCATTTTTTTAAAAATCTTTTTCTTTTTTCGCTTTTTCTTTTTTTTTTCTTTTTCCCTTTTCTTTCTTTTTTCCTTTTTTAAATTTGAAAAAGGTTTTCTTTTTTATATATTACAGCTTGGGACTGTTTAAGGAACCCTTAATTCAAGGTCACACAGGATAAGCAGTCGCCAAGTTAATCAAAGCATACTTTGTCCCCCTCATCTTACTTTCTGGGAGAAGACTGCTCACTCCGATTTGTCTTGGAATGATATGAGATATAGCAAGACTGGCTGTTTTTTTTTTTGTTTTTTTTTTTGGCAATCTTTTGCTATAGAGACAAGAATTCTATGCCTTTCTTGAGTAGACATTATTGGGAATGAAATCAAGTGAGAAGTTGTCTTAGAGGGTGAAAACAAAAAGCGGAATGAGATAATCGAAATGGAGAAAGCGGGAGGGGGTTGATTAGAGTGAGGATTGGGGTTTATTGTATCGCGGGAGAGGGGGTATGACACGGGGAGGCAGAGTAGGATGGAGAGGAGAAAAATATACTGTCGGGGAGAAGAGATGTAAAAAGAAAATGCTGAATATAAAAGACAAAAAAGATGACAGATATGATATAGAGATAGAAGAGATATAGGAGCGAATCTTCTTCTCATTAACGGTAAGACCAACTCCTATGATATTTTGTAACAAAAGGGTCGTCAAATGAGAGGAAAACTAAGCCTTTTTATAAATAACAAATAATATATTTATTTGAGTGACCTACACCATTGGGTGTAGGTTGCCGAAAGTTAAAATAGTGCCACGGTGAAAGAAGTAACAAAGTAAGAATGGTCGGATGCTGAAAGTATTTTCTTGACCAATATATCTTTCAGTGGAGGATAAGCCTAGCTTGGTGTCAAGTTGACCGGGCCGAGAGAGAAGAGGTTTTTCTTCGTTGGTGCCAGGAAGCTCTCTGTGACTGCTGTTTAATTCCCTAAGAGTCTGAAAGTAGTCCTTCAAGAGTTTCGTTGAAATTATTACGCCCAGGAGTCTGGTTAATCATCGTGTGACCAAACAGCCGGTGCTGATGTATTTGAGTAGTACCCAATTTCTGCCCTTGGAAATCTCACACACCGCTATTCCGAATTTGTGGCCATCAATAGACTGCCTCTCTTGCACCAAATGGTCATAATTTTAAAAAAAAAAGAAAAAAAGTCACATAAAATCTTTTCGCAGGAAAATTTAATTAATAAATATAGTTTTATTTATCAAATTTGAACTTTGACATCAGCTTTTAATAACCTTTAGTATTGATTACATGTAAAAGGGTTCAATTGAAAAATGTTATGATTAAAATTTATTACAATTTGTTGGAATAATTTTTAAACGAAATTAAATATCAAATAAAAATTGAATTTTTACTTGATTACTGAAAACCATCAAATAATTTGAATAAATTTTTTTTTTAATTTAATTATTTTTAGTGTGCAATTATTTATATCGGTTTGAAACCATCTAAATTACATTTAAAACGTTATGACCATTGGCCACAAATTCGGAATAGGGGCGTGTGAGTGAGAAATTGGATACTACTTAAATACACAAGCACTCTTCGCCTTCCAATGAATTTGTATATATATATATATATATATATATATAAGGAATATAATTAAATTTTCAACATATTAGGTATATTTTAAGTAGGATGCCCCCGAAAGTAAATGTGGTATTATGGTGACTGCATTGATTCTAGCTAAGAGTAGCATAGACAGTCTTATGGCTCCTTGCTGCCTACGGAATGTCGGGGGAACCAATATGGCGAAGGGTTATCAATTATGGCCGGAGTTAAATCTTATACATTAACTAGAATTTGGTAAATAAAATAAAATGGCGAAGGAAGAATATATAAGAGGAGAAATATTAGGGTCACCAGCTAGCAAGTGCTAACTAAACATGAATGAAGTTTTGTGAACGAAAAATGAAATAAAACATGATTAATCAACAAAACATTTATAGAACGACAATTTTACAAGATTATAAAAGTTAGTTTTACTCAAGAAATTTTAGGTGTATGTACACAGACTAGATGAGATACATCAACTAAAGAGATATGTTTTAAATCACCGCTAATTTTTGCTGAGAAAAGGCATGTTTTTGATGTGATAAAGAGATGGGAACTGGACAAGGATATGTGCATTCGTTTGTGTAAGTTTTCCTTGGAACGTAAATCAACTGAACAACATGGTGCACTGACGGGTAACAATTTTATGTAGGAGAAACACAGGAACAATAAAAAAGATAATACATAATGTTGAGTATATATTGACAAGGCGAAATAACCATTTCTCAGAGTTCGTAGATTCTCTCCTATCGGCGTGAAAGAAAATCACATGATCACATCTTGCTGTGTAGGCTGTAAATAACAAACTGAGGGTGTTCTGCTGATCACGCGTAAATCTCGTTCAGTGAAGAGTGCACTTCGGGTTTTTCATGTAACTGCTACAATACCCCCCTGCTTAGGCTTTTAGCCGATAAAACAGAGAAACTTTATTAATAGTAGCAGCACATGAGAATACAGTTGAAAGAACATAAAAATGAAAAAATAGATTATATGATTGAAAAAATTGGGCAAGAATGTCTGTTATGCTGCCAAAATCAAAATGTCTCTTTTGTTGAAAAAGAATCAAAAAAATGTAATAATCTGAAATGAAAAGAGAAAAATGTTCATTTGTTCAAAGGTGAAAAATGTTCATTTGTTCAAAGATGAAAAATGTTCTGTTATAGTTCAAGAAAATGTCGCAATTGGCATAGTGAAGTTAGAGGATGTAGATCGAGCAGAGCTTTGACTTTCTCAGGAATGGGTGAAATACCTTCCGAGTTTATTACATGTCCCAAGAAAACAAGACTTGTGGTACAAAAAGTACATTCAACAGGGTCCATCCCAACATGATAACGCTGCAAACGGTCAAAAAGAATGCACAGATGTTTTAAATGTTCCTCACGTGAAAGGTTAGCAATGATAATGTCTATAGAGTTTTGAAATGCATAGTAGAATGAGAAGGTTTGTTTGTCTCAAAATTCAAGTGCATTAGGTGAGCCGCAGAAGCAATAACAAATACAGGGCTAATAATAATAATCTGTTCAGAAGCTTTTCTACCAAGATAATGACAGGTTAGTGTTAGAGTCCGTAAGTCTTCGTCTATGCAAGTCCGCCATCAAGTAAAAGTGGTGCAAGAAACAGCACCTAAGATGGGGGTGGTAGGAACAAAAGCAATGATAAAGATCCACGTGAAATCTTTGTGTAGTTGCACGTCCAAGGATCATGCGACTTGACTACACGTGGGTACTGAAGAACAGTTACAAACTGATGTTGAAATCAGTAGTCCGTGTGATTATACACTGTAGCGAGCATGGAGTCGTGTGCTGTTACATGCATGGAGGAGTAGATATTAATATCTACTGTTGTGTGTTGGAAATGCATGTGTATATGCACTGTTGTGAGTAAGTCCGTGTGATTGCTGCATTGTGGCACGTAAGAAGTTTATGTAAGCGGTGTGCACTAAGGAGGAAACTTCCCTGTTTTAACGATTTCGCTATGCCATGGACGTCGAAATGTGCCTAAATCTGGAAAATATGTGAAAATATAGTGCCCAATCTTCAAATAGGCAGCAAAATATAACGTGAATGGGATACATCACGTGTTGAGATAAGGCAATAAGTAATATTAGAAAACATTTTGAATTACGAAAAATGAGTGCACAAGATAGCACGTGGGGAGTGAAAAATGACTAAATTGAAGATAGATTATATATATGGTAAAAATATGTGAAAAAACTTTAATGCAAACCTATAATCCTTACAACAGAAGTCTATACCATTAAGGATGGCTTAAAATTATAGTTATTTAAAAGCGATTAACTTAGATGTGAGTTAGCCATCAGGAGTCAACCACGAAAAGGCGAGATGCGTGCCACGTGGAAATATTAAAATATTGGGCGGGAAAGCATCAGAAAATGAAAATACGTTATTAAAATTACAATTCTGAAAATCGCAACAGATCTTAATTCAATCGCGATTTATTAGCAATGGTAAATGTATTTTATACTTAAATCAACGAGCTTCATTGGTAAAGTCTATTCAACTCGTGCTCTTTGTTAGAAATCTTCGATATTTAAGCAGACACGAAGGGCTAAAGATGTGTATGTCTATATTTACTAGTGCATGTAAGTGGTAATGTGTGTGTGGATAAGGGTTACCTTGTTCTGTTACTCTGTGTGTGTGAGTCATGGCGATTTGCTTCTGTTTGTCTGACTTCTTATCAGTGTGTAAGTAGATGCGCACGAAGCAAGGGGAGCTTGTATGTAAGTTTTGAAGTGTCCGTTTCTTCTTTTCGCCCCAAGGTAGAGTGGTAGTGTACTTCTTGTGCATTCTTTCAAGCTCCGTCACTTGGGTCTGTCTTCTGAACTATGCGAACTCTCGTTCTTATAGGGGGCATGAAGTCTGCATCAGCTTGCATAGACGTGTTAGACTTCGGCTTAGAAACGATTTTGATTGGTTGGACTATTCTGAGTTAATGTTTCTGTGAGAATTCCCCTTGCTTTGGTGAGTGAAAAGGAAAGCGTACCCTAATGAAGCAAGGAAAGAGAGTAGTAGTTCAAGCCATTTGCTTTTTAGCGTTCGTTCAGATCGCATCTCGTCCACCATAGTCAAAGATAGACAGATGACCAACGACCCCCATTTTCACCACACTTTCATGGCCTTGTGCCTAATTTGTTATATTGCATTTTTTGTACTTTATAGCAAATAAATATTTGAAAGTGTAGTATTTGTTCTATCCTCAGTCGGAGATTATCCTTCTTGACCGGGGCAATCTTAATTTTTGCCCAATCCATTTTGAGAAACTAGATATCAGCTACGTAAAAACCTACCTTGTGTCTAACTTTGCTCTGGTGACGAGGTAAGTAAATAAAAAATAGTTATAGAAAGAAAGAGGGTAAAACGTATGGGTTATCTGTTTTATGGCATATCAACCCTTTTGAGGATTATTTAATGCTGAAACACTATCTATTGTAAATGATTCATCAAAATTTTTTTTCTAATATGTGAGGGAAACCAAAATATATTTAACACACTCTCTCTTTCAATTTTTTATACACACATGTACAGCATCTTCTTTCGCACATCACACATTAAATAAACATTGTTATCGTTAACCATGCTTCATAGCTTCGGCCTTCAAAAGGATTTCTCTTTTAACTATGCTCTCAATTCACTGCCTCTAATATATTGTTTGTATTGACTGAAGTGAAAAATAGCCGTTTGTTTTGTTCCAGTCATAAACAATAACATTTTTTTTTGCGGAGAGCAGCCCCTATGAGGTGGTTTGGTCATACGATAACCAGTCAGCTTCCAGAGCATACTAATTTCAACCAACCCTTGAAAGACTACTATGATAAACAGAACCAAAGTTATTGTCAAAAGTGTGACTTTTATTTTTTCCGTAACCTTGAACTGGACTTTGAACCTAAATATCCCTAAATTAAATCAGTTCGAAGTTAGACCATGCCTGATATTTTGACCAAGTTTGGTGACGATTGGTCAAGCAATGTGAAAGCTAGAGTGTACACAAAGAAACCAACAAACAAACTCGAACGAAAACATAACCTCCACCTTGGAGGAAGTGATTACAGATGTAACGATCTAAATTGCAAATATGCTAATTTTCTTTTGGATTTTACTGGAATGGAATGGTTCATTAATGCATCGGAACCAATAGCTGGTTTTCAGTACTTCAGGCTCCAAACAGCTACTGTTGCTCAGAGACTCTTGACTGGAATATACCAGTCGAGGATCCGTTCTCGACAATCAGTCCGGCAGAAACTGGGCCATTTCGATGGTCTTTTATCAGTCGGGCTGAGGTATTAGTCCTAGGAGATCCACCATCCCAGACCTTGCCTTCCCTCTTTGAGGAGGAGTTAGCTTATTGAAAACTGCCTGAGGCACCCTGACCGAGGAATGGAAACGGGGCTGCCCAGGCAATTTTTAATAGGCCAGAGTACCCGATTCTCTAGGGTTGCTGGCTTGATTTTCCTCACCTTCTGCCATATCTTACTGCGGTGGGAAGTAAATACTCAATACCTCAAAACTAAAGGAAATATATGAAAATCTCAAATTCAATTCAGTTGTTTTGGTTTTTAGATCACTAAGATAGGTTCCTAGATAATATATTTTTTTAATAATGACTCCAAAATTAAGATATATGTAAGTCTATCTTTCAATTTTTTATACACACATGTACAACTTCTTTTCTCGAACATCACACATTAAATAAATATTATCGTTAATCATGTTTCATTGTTTCATCACAAAACGATTATTCCACAGCTATTTTTCTTGGAATGTTGATCGTCTCTTTTATGAATTGACAGGTTGAGACTCGTTTCTGCAGGGTTAATATTTTTAAAAATTCTTTTATGGAAATCACTCCAGACAAAGCATGAAGCCACTTGATGTAAGGAGCTAAAAAAAAATACCACTTCAAGGTCAAAAAGTAGCCAACAATAAGTGTTGGATGGATAGATCCTGACCCAGAAAACAGAAATTCTTCTCCCTTTTGTCAGAAACATCGTTCATGGAATGTGAGGATTAAAGGACAAAATAAGGGAAGCGAGAGTTACGAGACTGAAGAAAGTAAACCCAAGGTCCACTTTCTACTTTCCTTGTTATGCTGGATAGAGAAGGGCATTTCTTTGACCACCATCTATTCACAACAAGAATTCATCTAGCTACCACAAAGAACTTTCCTTTCTTCGTGTGTGTACTTAAAACCAAACGGAATTTCCATGAACAGGGTTTCTTTCCAAGAACATCCCATCTGTGGAACACATTGCGATAGAACTGGTTCCTTGCAACATGGTCATCATCCAACTGACAATCTCATTAACCCTTATCCTCAAGTGGCTTTTGGCTTTGGTAAGAAGAGACTCGTCTCTATTTATCTAAAGTTATAGGTACGTGCAAAAATGGTCGCCGCTTGTACTGACTCTCGTTCTTAAAAGTGTCTTTTCTTAATTTTTTTAAGCAGTTTTTGTTTAACTTTTGATTGTGTTTGAAAGATGAAAGCATTAAGTTTATATATAAAAGGAAACAAATGTATATTTACGTGTGAAAAAAATAGAAATAAAAATGTCAAAAACGGCTATAAAAGTCACAAATCAGTTAAAACTGCAGATTCAATAAAACACGTTTAAAATTCGTTGGAAAATAAATATCAGTTGTCTTGAACTGTTTCAAAGATAATTATTAAATTTTAGTCTTAAGAGAATGAATAAAAAAATTTTAAAAACCCTTCATTTTTTTACTAAAAATTGCCGAATTATCCAAAAGAAAAAGTGAACGTTACTTTCCGGACGTATTTTCCTTGTTTTATGTAACTGTAAAGAAAATATGGTGACCAAATCTGAAAGTATGGAAGCCCTGAACTGCAGTAATATTTATTTTTATTTAAAAAAAAAAAATTTATATGGAAGTTATGCTTGTGTAAAACTTTATAGAAATTGAAAAATGATTAGACCTTAATTTCTTTATTTTTTAAGGTTAGGAAAAAATGTCTACATTAAATTGACATGTATCGAAGACACAAACCACAATTTCCCATTTTATTATTATTTTGAACAGAAGGTTTTGTAATAATTTCCCCTTATTTCTAATTTTATGTACTGGTGCAGATTAGGATCCAAGCTAACTCTGACCCTGAACCTTACATGAAACCTACCCTAACCATGTCTATACCAACCAATTGATGTATCCATTATTTATTAGAATCACAAAAGATCGCTTTCATTTTGCATATGTAGTTGAAAAGCATACCTGTAAAAAGTAACTAAAGAAATTGTTTACCAATGTTTTTCCTTAGAATTTGAAATAACTTTTTTCAAATGTTGTTAAAATTATTTTTACGTTACGAACTGCGTCAATTTTATCAACTATTTCTACATGATGATTGATAAAAAACTTGAACAATTCCATTACTCGATTTATTTTTATAGAATTAATGTAATTTTAAATTACATTAATTCTTTTAAAATAAAGCTTAAAGGGTATTTTTTTTATTTTAAGCTAAAATAGTATTTGTTTTATTTTCAGTGTGAGAAAGTAAATTAAAGTCAATGACTAACTACACTGAAAATATTAATTGAAAAAAAAATTAAAACATTAATTATTTATAATTAAATAAATAGAATTCAATTTTTAAAGAAAATGTCATATTTGAACTATTTATTTATGAATAAATAATTTAAAACTTTTTAAATAATATTTATTAATGACAAAAACAAAGATAAACTTACGTTTTATCTTTCCAATTCAAGTAATTGACAATGAATTGTGAAATTAACGAAATCAATGAATCTCTGAAAATAAAATTTTGAGGGGAGTAGTGTGAGTGAGTGGTGGGAGGTCTGCGCCTGTTTATTACAGAACATGGCTTCCATAGCACCCCAAATCAATCGTTAGTAGAGATTATTCAATTTTTGTAATTCTTTTTTTCGTTATGTTCTTGAGTTTCAAATTTGTCAATTTTTGGTTTATTTTCAAGATTATAAAAATAATTTCTTGCGCTGATGATGACACGTTCATGTATGATAGGGAAATATAATTATATCACATTTTTTATTTTCCCAGAAACTGTAATCATTAAATCACATGAAATATTTTTTGCAATTATATTATTTTTTTGGTTAAAATATTGATTAAACAATGCTTTATTCAATAATAATATCGCTAATTCAAAAAAATTAATTTTTCTCAGAGTTATAGTGATTTTATTAACACAGTATTTAAGGGCCTTTTTCGTAATATATACGAAATATTAAAAAAAAAAGTAATTGTTAACATCTACAATGCTTTATTTTCATAAAAAAACAAAAAGAATTCATGCATTTTTTTTATTAATATATAAAAATATAACTTTAGTAAAGGTGTATTTTGTTTTCAAAAAATATTACATTTTCACTAAGATTTAAAGAAGAATAATGGTTTCATTATATTCCGTGATTGTTGATTAATAAATGCTGAAGATTTCATTAAAATTGATTGATTTCATGAATTTTAGTGAATTTTTAAGTGAAGGGAGGGTCAAAATGTTTTTACATTTTGAGGATCGGCAATTGATTTTGCACGTACCTATAAAGTTAGGTATGTGTATGTATGTATTTATTTCTATATATGAGATTCACTCGTAAACTAATTATCCGATCATTATGAATTTTGGAACAGAGATGTTAGGCGTGCAGGGTAGTAATGTGGGCTATATTTGGTTTAACTTAGTTTTATGCAAAGGGAGAAAAGAAGGGGTTGAAGCCCTCTATGAAAATTCAGATACCTCCAATTGTGAAATTTAAACGATAGATATATTAGATCAATTAATAAACATTCCCCAAATTTCAGTTTTTTTGGAGTATTTTTAGGGGACATAATATGGGTACAATCACCCATTTAAAAATTGAAATATTTCAGATTTGCATTAAATTTTATCTATAGTTATTAAACATTAATTAAGCAAGAATATCTGAAATTCAGTTTCTTCTTAAGACCCCTAAATCTTAAGCTTTAAATTTTATACTTTTTCTAGAATCAAAATGATGTAATGGATGTTGATCAAAATTGGAATAAGGATTGTAGATATAAGGTTTAGTAGGATTATATCTTGCTTTTAATCTTTCTAAGGGGACATAAAAGTGGTGAAAAACTGTTTTGTTCAGGGAATTAATTTTACCCGCCTTATATACACTAATATATATATATATATATATGTAACTTATTACCGTGTGTTGCCAGTTCAATCTATTTCCCATTATTGTAATGTGCAATTCAGTTTTCCCTTTTTTCTGCCTCTACGATTTCATTGCTGAAGTTGGAGGCGAGCGGGAATTAAGGGTACGCTTGCCTGACGATGACTTCATTTGACCCTACCTATTTTTTCCTTTCTTATTTTCGCTTTTTCTTGCTTTATTCCGCGCTTTCAAGGTCACTTCTTGCTTGCTGCTTTTTCTATATGCACCCAATCAGGTTTATCACGTCCCCCCCCTTTCTCTGTTAGTTAAAAAAGAATTTTCGTTGGTCTGTCGCGCTTACATTTGAAAAAATATTATTAGTCTGTCGCGCTTATATTTACAAAAGCATTTTCGTTGGTCTGTCGCGCTTACATTTAAAAAAGAATTTTCGTTGGTCTGTTATGCTTTAATTTAGAAAAAGCATTTTCGTTGGTCTGTCACACTTTAATTTAGAAAAAGCATTTTCGTTGGTCTGTCGCGCTTACATTTAAAAAAGAATTTTCGTTGGTCTGTCGCGCTTTAATTTAGAAAAAGTATTTTCGTTGGTCTGTCACACTTACATTTTCAAAAGCATTTTCGTTGGTCTGTCATGTTTTAATTTAACAAAAAGCATTTCTTTTTACTGTCCAAGCATTCCTATGAATACACACTTGTAATGATGAAGAATATTATGAAAGGATGAACAAAGCTAATTACTTAGAGACGGTTCATGACCAAGTATTTGTTGACTTGCATTTGAATACAGCCATGTAGTCTGCAGGGAAGTAGTCCTGTGGTAACGTGTTTGACGGGTGTGAAGTTCTTGGAAAGAAAAACTATTGATGGAAATTCGGCCTGACACTAGGCACACAAAGAAAGAAAAGTTATTTTCAGTTGTGTTAGAATACGAGTTCTTGCTGTAAATGTTTTACAAGGAGAAACCAGTTATTTGAGATCTTCCATGGAAATAAGTGTATAGAAAGACTAGCAATGTCTTTTCTGTGAGAAAGAACAGAAAAGATCATCCTCCACTAGATTGCAAAGTCAATTTTGTACTCTGCCAAGGAAGAAAGACTGCTTTTCATGGCACATCCCCAGATGTGGCAACAGTACTCCATCTTGAACATATCTGACTCTTATATAGGTAGGGGATTGCATCATGAGTCAGGTACTTTCTGGAGCAGTAGAATGATCCAACTATTTTTTCAGCAACTTTAGCAACAGATTGAATATAAGTTTTCCATTTTAGATATGGAGTGAAAGTCTCTATTTATTTGCATCCTCCTGATGCAGGCAGAGTTAGACATCAGTTTTTAATGTGGGAAAAATCCAGCTCCCCAAAAAGGGGCACTCTGGATTGGGATAAAAATTAAAATTGCCTCAGTCTAGAAAAATTTCTCTTTCACTGACCACCGAGGACAGAAAACAATGAAGAGCAGTATCAGAAGTGCAGTATATTACACTCTGATCTTAGTCAAAAGACCAAGGATAATCAGTCCATATCGATTGAAAATCAAATTCGCACATTATAGAACATTTAAAAAAACTTATCTATTCAATTTTTAAAGAGGGGTTCATCTCATTACGTAAATTTTATATGAATTGATTACCTGCTCGAAATCTCAAAAAAGCATTTGTAAACGAGGTTGTCTGCGCTCCAGTCAAGCGGGAGGGGAGCATTTTTAGGTTATACTTACATAGAAAACCTATCCCCTCTCCTTCCCTTCTAAAGCTTGAGCAAAAATTGTTTTTTGATAATCTGAAAGTTTGGAGGGATGTAAACATGCACAATGTTGCATGTTTAATGGGATGCATAGATACATGCTACAAACGGCAGACCTGCAACGGGATAAATATTTAGCTAAGAGAAAAGACCACTTAAGATATATTAAAATGCAATACAAATGCATTAAAATACTTAAAAAACACACAAAAATGATCTAGGTAGGTAGAGAAATAACTTTTATTGTCTTTTCTACCAGTTATTTGTTGGCTATTTTTTGTTGTTGTTCAGCCCTTATTTTCTTGTTAACAATTAACTGGAATTCACAATCGCCTGGAATTCTTTAAAAAGATTGAATTTTTGACATTTTTATAGGTTTTTAGAATATATAATCTTTAGAGATCTTTGGAAACGTTAAGTCAGTCAATGCCATTCTTTTCACTTATTAGGCTTGCATATATATTTACATTTCTTGGGGGCAGAATTATCAGACTTATCTCCCTTGGATTTTTATTCAAGTTATCTACCTTGGATTTAATTTGCCAATGTTATAGTTACTTCCATAAAAGATGACCCGACTGAACTTAAATCTCTGGTTGGAGGGAGAATAGAAATTTATTTTCAGTTGTGGTAAGAAGACAAGTTCTTACTGTGTATGTTTTACAATACATCGTAAGAACTTGTCTTCTTACCACAACTGAAAAGAAATTTCCATTCTCCCTATGGATTTAGAACAAGATCTTAACCATGTCCATCAAAGCAGAGAGACATTTTGTGGAGCTCTTCCAAGGAGTATCTCTTCTCAAATCTAGCAGAACTTTCTCTAGGTTATGTCTTCTGATAGCAGTTGCATAGACTCTCAGAAACATACAACGCAAAGTAAGTAATATTTACTTTCATGCTCATGCATAGATCTCTATCTCCGACCCCGGCAACATGGGTTCTTTACCAATAGTATTTGGGCCCGTAATGTATTAATTCTTTAGTATTTATGTCTGTTTTTCTTTCCATTGTGTATTATATTGTGTACTACAGTAGATGTTTCTATTTTTCTTTGAACAGTTTCTCTTATATATATATATATATATATATATAAGAGAGCGCTTGTTTGTATATTATAAAAATCTATATGTTGATAGTGGTAATGGGACGATTCCATTACTTTTCCCTAATTCCGATACAATTACAGATTCCAATTATTTTAAAACCTCTAAATATTTAGCTATAGAGTTGTTTTTTTAATTTTTTTTCATTTTCAGATTAGTACCAGCAATAGAAAATCAAGTTTTAAACAAAAACCAACAAAAAAAAAAAAATACAATTGAAAGAATCGTTTTTAGCATCGAAAAATAGGCACACATTTTTTCCGATTCTGATACCCCAAAAAGTTTTGATTCTGATTAATAGTCCAAACAATAGTTAATAGTTAGAAACTTCAAATTAGTTTTAATAAAGATGCAATTTTTCATTGGGTTTTATGACACCATTCAAATTTCCCTCCAATACTATCTGGAGTTACTAGTTTTCAATTATCGATTCCTACTAGCGCTTACAAGGGATGCAATTAAAAACAAAGACTTATACAACTTTTCGTGATTAAAATGTTTTACAAAGAATACAATGGTAGTAATAATTTGGTAGTAGGCTTTTTTAGACTATTATAGACATCTTACCATTTTTTATCTATGTTTATTTTACAAATTAAAAAATATTGTGTTTAGTGTAGTGAGTAGAAGCATATGGAAGCTAGTAACCTATAATGTTCCTTTTACTAAGTTAAAATCTACTTAATTTGGTAACAAAATGGATTCATATATATATATATATATATATATATATATTGACCGTCAGTCACAATTTTTTTTTTTTAATTTAATAAATACAATGCAGAATTTGTCTCATTTCGAAATATCAGAAGTCGAGAATATTGCCTTAATAGTAAATAATAAATTCCCAACAAATAAAGCGGATGCCATGACCGGAAATCGAAACCAAAACTTTGAGATCTTCAGTCCGAGGTTCTACCAACTGACTTATTTGGACTTTCGTATAAATAGAGCTTTATTATTATTAAGTCTGCACCATTTACTAAGTGTCAAGACCGAAGCAAGTGCCGATCTGTTAAAGTCTCTTCTTTTTATAATCAACACAACAACAACAATTACAACAAAGACGCCCTCTGGGCCAATCAAAAACTTCACCCAATGGCTGTAACTTGATACATTACAATTATCATAACAAAATAATTGGTACTCATGCAGTTTAGTAAACAGCAGACTGAAAAAAATGGTCCGTCACATCATGCCCAGTAGAGAGTCTGGAGTATCTCATGTCCATCGTAGTATACCGTCATAACTCTGAACATGCAATCCGAGCACTTGTTCTTGAAGTCTCTCAGAAATCTTGCAGGTAAGTCCAAATTTTTAAAGGTGTTTCTCCACAGACACAAGCTTTGTGTTGACGAAGATGTTGATGTGGTTCATTGTATTGCCGTATCCTGGGAGATCACAGAGTTCATAATGGATTGCATTATCATAGGCGCAACATTTAAGCCAAATCCAAATCACGTGAGACAATATTTCATGCCCCTTCAACATCACTGTCTGAAGGGGCCACAGTTATGATTTGTCTATGTGCACCTGAACATATGCCTTCCTCAGGTCCAATATGGCAATGTTGAATATTTTACGCCACCATTTTTGTATCTTCTGTGCACAGACATCTGTGTTTGCTTGAACTTTCCCCATTAACCGAATGTGAACCTTGGCTGAGCCTAGTGTTGCATAGCCCGTCTCTTGGGCCGCGGCTTTACTCGTTTCGTATACTCGTCCCTGAAAGGGCCGTGGCAGTTCACATTTAATACTCGTCATTTTTAAAACATCATAAATCACATAGTTCATATATTGTTTGCATACCTTTAGATTTCTCCCTCGCAGTGTAGAGGGTCGCCGTCTGAATGTCGTCTAGTAGGTGAATTCTTTCTTCTTTCCTTCCGTTGTCTGCAACAAAAGCTTCCTGACCGACTCACCAAACAACAATCTTTTTATTACAAGCGTTAGTTATCTAATCAGATATGAGAGAGAGAGAGAATCAATCACTACCTTATCGTAGTTACTTAATTATTTCCTTAACCATTAATGGAGGAGGGAAAGGATATCTCTCGCCTATATTTTCTTAGGGAAATATTTCCTTTAACTGTTGCAGTTTACATGGTAACAATCACGTCTCATCGGTTCGCCTCCAAAACCCAGACTGACTAAAACTCGCTTCTCACGAAGAACGAGTGATGTCACGGATCCCTCTGTTTCCCACGTCACAGAGCCTCTCGCAAGTGCACATTAACCCTTGATCTGGGATCTCGTCACGTGATGACCTTGTCACGTCTGTGATTTCCAACTGTGAGAACAGGCCCTATTCTGCACTTGACTGCCGGGTCCACCCCGCGTTAATTTGCGCAAGTCAAACCAACGATTTCCAACAGATACGTCCATTCCCATAGGGCCATCATCAAACACTAGTTCCTTTTCGGAATATGGCATCAACCAACTATTTTTCAGAAATAATTTTGATTCTTTTTCATATTTGTGTCGAATATGCTTGACCACTAGGCATTCTGGTACTTGATTCTTTAATTGCCCTGGTGTCTGACCATCTGCCCATTTCCACAAAGTGGTCCACTCCTTCTGCTGGTCAAATACAGCACTGAAAGTGGGTTCATCGAATTTGATCGCATCATACCTGGGTAAATTCTCCATGATAAAATGAACATCACATGACTGTCAAGTGCACTCCTCCTCGCTTCTTGATTGTGTGAAACTGCAGTAGGAGGTCGAGAAGCTTTCCTTTGACAACTAGAACCTCCAGGTACAAGGAGTGCATGCGATCCACTGCATTGTCAACTCAGCTTGTTCATGGCACTTTATGATCTTTTTGTGGGGAACGTGAAGGGGGCTTACCTGCAAAACCTCCTCGTGTCTGTCCTGTGTGCTGCGGATGAAGGAAAAGAATTCAACATGGCATCCGTGAACCTTTATTACATACGGTTCACGCGGAGTCTCGCGAAGTCACATTGCACGCATGCAAATTAGGTGTGCCTCAGCCTAATAAAAGCGGGTCTCTTACCGTCTTCAACGAAACGGTGCGAAGTAAGTGCACGTGTGACGAACGTAGAGATCTGCTTTGGAAGCTGACAGAGGACTTTGTGATCTACGGACAGAGTGATTTGCGTTTCTTTGGACCTTCGTTTTTTACTCCAGAGTGATTTGCATTTTGTTGAACCTTCGTTATTACTTCAAGCTATTTCGGCCATGGACAAATTCGACTTGAGATTAATACCCGAGTTCGATGGCTCCCCCTCCGGACCCTCTGTAGTCGAGTGGTGGGAGAAAGCCGAGCGCGTCTGCAGACTTTGCAAGATAAAGGATCCTGCACGGGTCATCCCGCTGAGGCTGACCAAAGGAGCATATTTGGTGTATCAGCAGCTCGGAGACGAACCAGGCCTGGAGGAAGTTAGGCAGGCGCTATACGAAACCTTTGCTGTGGACCCATTCGTCGCCTGGAGGCAGTTCACCGAATGGCGGCTTGGGCTAGATGAGACTGTGGACGTCTAACTGGCCGATTTGAGGAGGCTAGCCGCGCCGTTCGGTGGAACAAGCGAGCGAATACTGGGATGCGCTTTTTTGACTGGACTCCCAGACAGCGCCAGGGCATCGTCCAGACTCAGTAAGATTGGGCTTGACGAGTTGTTGGCCAGAGCCCGAAACATTTTGAAAGAGGACACAGAGCCGGTTTCGGCAGCTGCGGAAGCATTTTCACCACCAACAGAAGACGTGAGATGCTACAAATGTGGCGGCCCGAACCATTTTTCAAAAGACTGCCGAAGCCGAAGCGGTGCAAAGGACGCGCCCGATCAAGGAACGTTAAAACGCGTGCGTTGCTACCGGTGCAACAAGCTGGGTCACGTGGCAAGAGGTTGTCCGGGAAACGGGCAAGGGGAGTAAGCTATAGCGCCAGTCTTCTCCCCAGATTGTCGCTAAATAAGGCGTGTTGAGCGTGCGCGTAAACAGGCGTGAGCGCTTCGCGTTCGTAGACACCGGGTGCACGCAGACCCTTGTGTGCAAGGCATGCTGTGACGCATGGGATGGGAAAGAGTCCTGGTATTGACGGTTGACGGTGGCTCGATTGCCTCTTGTGGCGTTAGCATCATTCGCGCAGGTGTCGGCGATGGGCCCACAGTAACCGTACGAGCCTTGGTTGTAAATGGTGACCTGCTCGGTTATGACCTGCTCCTGGGAATGGACATCATCAAGGAATTGGGTGGTGTATGCATTGATGGTGAGGGTAGGGCACATTTCGCAAAAGCGGGCCTTGCTCTGAGTGCAGCCATGAAGCTGGAACAGCCTGATTTTTGTGTGGAATTCGACCAGCGCACAAAGTCCTGGACAGCCTCCTGGAAGTGGTCGGAGGAGCAGCCACCTGAGAAATTATGCAATAAAGTGCCAGAATACAAAATTCCCCCTGGAGCTTGTGCAGAATACAACAAGGAACTACAAACTTGGATTAGTAATGGATGGCTAGTTCCTTATTCAGAGAAGGAATTGGGTCCCCCAAAGTGCCTGATCCCGTTAATGGCAGTTATCCAACAGAATAAGCAGAAGGTGAGGCCGGTGCACGTCTATCGGGAATTGAATGAGCACATGTACCCTTTTACAGCTCGCGCGGACATATGCACTTAAAAGTTGAGGTAATGGTGGCAAGCGGGATCTAATGTATCTGTACTGAATCTTCACAAAGCACACTTTCAAGTGCGTGTACACAGATCACTATGTCCCTATCAAACGGTGCTCATCAAGGGAAAATGTATTGCCTAACCCGCATGGGATTTGGACTTAATGTGGTGCCATCAATTATGCAAATGATTGTTGACGCCATTCTGACTAAGGATGAGCGCATTCAGCGGGCAACATCAGCATATATTGATGACGTGTACGTGGATGAGAAAATTGTATCTGCGGCGCGCGTGAGGGAGCATCTCTACAACTTTGGCCTTCTCAGCAAGGAACCGGAAAGGCTACGGGATGGCGCACGGGTACTTGGTTTGCAGTTCTGGGAGGAAGATGACGCTCTGTATTGGAAACGAGGAAATGAAACCCCGGACATGCCTTGTGTTGTCACATGACGAAATGTATTTTCCTTGTGCGGAAAGTTAGTTGGACACCTTCCTGTGTGCGGCTGGCTGGCTTCGTGTTGCGGTGGCGTTTATCAAGCGGAGAGCCTCCAACGTCACCACTGGATGGGATGACAAAACTCATGACGTCCCTCTCAATACAATGCTCAAAGAGGTTCTCACCAGAGTGCACAAGGAAGACCCAGCGCGGGGCAGATGGTGCGTCGACAGCCAGAACCTTAGTGTGTGGGTTGATGCAAGCTCTCTCGCCATTGGCGTATCGGTGGTCCATGATGGAACGGTGGTGGAAGACGCTTGCTGGTTACGCCCAGAAAAGGACTCCCAGCACATAAACCTGGCAGAACTTGATGCAGTTATCAAGGGGATAAACTTGGCAATCCTTTGGAAGACGACCACCCTGCGACTATTCACAGATTCTGCTTGCGTCCATAAGTGGATTTCAGATACTCTCACCGCCAGAGTACGAACCAAAGCCACGAGCGAGATGCTCATCCGACGGTAGCTCGACACGATCATGAAGCTAGTGAACTAATACGCGCTGTCAATAGAGGTCAAATCCAGCCTGAACAAAGCAGATTGTTTGACGAGAGTACCTCAAAGATGGCTTGATGCCATAAGAAAGACTATTGAACCCATGCAGCCCGCCTGCGCCGCTTCCGTGAGCCCCGTTCGATCTAATCACATCAAAGAAGTCCACCAACAAACCGGGCACCCTGGGGTCAAGCGGACCCTATATTTCGCTAAGTTGGTTGAACCAGGAGTACAGAAGGCAGACATCAGGAAAGTGGTCAAAGACTGTAGCGTGCTAATCCATTGATCCAGCACCCGTTCGCTGGGAGAAAGGAAAGCGGGGAATGAAAAGCCATTGGAGCCGGCTGGCGATGGATATTACTCACCACAACAGCGAGGATTTCCTGACTCTCATTGATTGCGGTCTATCCAGGTTTGCGATATGGCGCATGCTGTGCCGGCAAGATGCAGCCATCATCGTCCGTCAGTTAAACAGTATTTTTCTTGAACGTGGCCCCCAACGGAGATATTAACCGACAATGGCGCTGCATTCACCAGTGAGCAGTTCAGAAAGTTTGCTGATGGCTGGGGAGTACACCTGAGGTTTCGATGCGCCCACGTACTGAGTGGAAATGGGGTCATCGAACGGAATCACAGAACCGTCAAAACCACCGCGGCCAGGACGGGCTGCATGGTATTTGAGGCAGTCTACCTGTATAACGTAACCCCAAAGGATAATGTTTCACCCTCTACAGCGCCGGCTGACACCTTGCACAGGTATCACGTCAGAGTGAAAGGCATAGAGACTAACCCGCTGCCCGAACTAGAAGTAACCAGAGAGAAACTGAAAAAAGGGGATGTCATCTGGATTAAGAACCCGCGCGGCAGGTGTACGACGAAATACGGATTTGGACGCGTCACTGAGGTGCGGGTCGACGGTATGCCCCGTCACGTTAGAGACCTCCAGTTAGCAACGCAACCATCACTGGACGACAAGAGTGAGTTGGAGTCAGAGAGCAGTGAGGCATCGCTTTGGCTTGCAGCAGCCCCATCGGACAGTGACTCGGATATCAGCAGTATCCCAGCGGACGCAATGTTTCTCGACCCTCAGACCACGGACGAGAGCACAAGCGAAGATAAGGCTTGCATTGTCCCCCTCTGAAGAAGCAACCGACGAAGGCGATCGATGCCTCCCTGCCATCTCTGTGATCATGAGATCAGGGGGGGAGTGTGGGGAATGTGAAGGGGGCTTACCTGCGAAGCGTCCTCGTGTTTGTCTGTCCTGTGCGCTGCGAATGAAGGAAAAGAATTCAACATGGCATCCGTGAACCTTTATTACGTACGGTTCACGCGGAGTCTCACGAAGTCACATTGCACGCATGCAAATTAGGCGTGCCTCAGCCTAATAAAAGCGGGTCTCTTACCGTCTTCAACGAAACGGTGCGAAGTAAGTGCACGTGTGACGAACGTAGAGATCTGCTTTGGAAGCTGACAGAGGACTTTGTGATCTACGGACAGAGTGATTTGCGTTTTGTTGGACCTTCGTTATTACTTCACTTTTATAATCTATTATATCAATATTCTTATGTCTCCATTGGTGGGATACAATCTTGGAACATTCAGTGTCGACTAAGGCCATGCATTGTTGTCTGTCAACCAGTACATGATGATAGGATGTGTCTCGATTGTTAGTTGCTTGGGGAGTAGACTAGCGCTGAAGTCTTTTTCTCCCTGAAATTCTGATACAAAGTGGCATTTGAAGCGTGACGTTATCTTCAGGTGCTCGTTCCATCGGGCCAACTCGTTGCACAGTAACTGGCCATGTGATCCTGGCCTCTGCATTTATAACAGGTGATGCTTGTTTGTGGCTTCGACTAGAGTGAAACTCTGATCCCACTTTGAGGTAACTGCATGGTTTGCAACCGTGTCTTTTGTCAGCAAATCTCCTATGGTAAAGGTTTCGATAGCCAGTATCTGTTGCAATTCCGTTGAAATGTCACGAATGCCAGCTTCATCGGTGTCTCAAGACTGCTAGAGGTGAATGCAGACAGTCTTGCAAGTTGTATTTTGCTGGCGTAAACATCCATGCCTAACTAATCAGTTTCAGTTTTGCGTAAGAGAAATCACCATCTGAAAAAGCCTCTTTCAACCTAGATTCGATCAGGTTGATGTTCGTCTGCTGATCCACGTCCATCTCCAAATAAAAGGGCAAAAGACTTGCCACATCATCTATTTTCTGAAGTTTAGCCGCTAGTTTTACCTTCTTGAGTCATATCACTACAGCTCCATCATGGTCAGATCAGCAAAACAACAGATCAGCAAAACAACAGATCAGCAAAGCAGATTTTCATCTGTTTGTGCTTCTGCCATTTCTCACCCTAACCATTACTTTAATCAGTATCGCCGGAATGGTTCCGAGGCTTCCAGACAATCCTACAGAAGAGCTAGCAATGTCTGCAAGAGAGCAATCTCTGAGGCTAAGTCTAGTTATTCTCAAAGGATTCGTGACTATCTCATCTCAATCTGTTGGCTCTCATGATTTTTGGAGAATCTATAATAGTATTGTTAATAGTGGCAAGTCTGCTATTCCTCCTCTTTTTAATGGTCTTTAGGTTATTTTATCTTCTAAGGATTAGGCTGACCTCTTTGCTCGTCTTTTTCCCCGACAATTCTTCTTTTGATGACTCTGGTGCTGTTCTTCTTGATTTTCCTTTAAAAACTTATCAGTCTCTTGATTCTATCATTATCACTCCAGGGATGGTTGCTAGGATTCTTTCTGATCTTGACCAGTCTCAGGCTTTCGGTTCTGATTCAATTCCTGTTGTCGTTCTCAAATGTTATGCTCCTGAAATTTCTTCTATCCTCTCAGAATTGTTCAATCTGTTTGTCTCAGTCCTGTTTCTCTTTTTGTTGGAAGCAGTCCTCTGTTCTCCCCATCATTAAAAATGTTAATACTCAGCTTGTGTCTTTCAATCATCGACATGCCCCTTTTTTTCTCGGGGTTCTCATAGATGGCTGTGCTCTTGGGGGTGATTGACTCTGGGGCTTCTTGGTCTTTTCTTCCTCATGAAGTCTTTCTTGGAGTTCATATATTAAATCCGTTTAAATCTTTCTTCTTCTTGTGGAGTCGGTTCTCTGTCGTGCCGGGCACTTTCTCACACCTGGGTCTATTCTTTATCTCTACAAATCTACTATCAGACCATGTGTGAAGTGTTGGTGTCATATTTGGACTGGTGGATCTCTGTCCCATTTGAGGGTTATTGATGGAGTGCAGAAACGTATTTGTGGTTTGATTGGCCACACGCTTTCTTCTCTGCACCCTCTCTCTCACATATGTGATGTTGCTAGTCTCAGTCTTTTCTGTAACTGTTATGGCATGTGTTCTTCAGAATTGTGTGATCTATTCCCTGCTTCCTTTGTTCCAGCTCGTTTGACTCGGTCTAGTGGTCTATAATTCGCTGTTTTGATACATCATTGTGATACAGCTTCCTATTCCAGTAGCTTTTTTTCTAAGAACTTCAGACGTGTGGAACTTTCTTCCTGCTGACTGTTTTCCCCCTACCTTGGTCTTTTCAAGACTAAAGCCAATGGGCATCTCCTGTTTTTGTGATAATCATCTTTTGTTCTTGTTAGCTCCTTACACCATGTGGTTTTATGCCTTTTCTGGAGCGATTTCCATTAAAAAAACAACAGATCAACAAGACAACAGATGACAGTCATTTCCAATTAATACCAAGGAACAAAAACATAAGATAAAGATATTCGTTTTAATGGCTGGTTTATTGATCAATCAAAAATCAATCGGGACAGAAAAAAAGTTGGGTCGTGGGCAGGGGGTTGAGTTAAAGAAAAATAGAGAATAGGGAAGGGAGACAAAAGAACAATGCATGGCACAAATTGTTGAAGGCAAATAGCTTTGTTTAATTGTACATTATGTGTGTTATATATAAGTTTGTTTTTTTTTAGTAATTTTTCAGTTCTGTAATTTTTTTAGTAATTTTTCAGTTCAGTAATTCATGTGGCCCTAAGCAGATGGAAATTCTGGAGAGCTGGCACCAGGGGAGGCCATTTCTTTTCTTTTATTGCAGTTTGTTGAATAAATATCTCCGGAATCATTTCTATTTTTTTTTTTTTTTTTTTTTTTTTTTTTTAATATATTCTTTTATAATGGTGGGACAGTCTGAAAAATAAAAATGGAAAACAAATAAATTTATTTGTCCAGAAATGTTAAAATATAATTAAAATTCAAATACGACAAATAAACAGTAAATACATAGGAGTTCAAAATTGTTATCTCTATATAAAGTTAGGTATGTGTATATGTTTAGATATTTCTATATATAGGATTTACTCAAACTAATAAACCGATCAGTATGAATTTTGAAACAGCTGCTAGGAGTAAAGGTATGGTAATGTAGGATATATGTAGTTTAATTTTATGCAAGGGGGCAAAGAAGGAGTGTAGCCCTTTGTGAAAATTCAAATACCTCTGATTTTTGTGAAATTTTAATAATAGGTATTAGACATCAATTAATATTCCCCAAATTTCTGTTTCTTTGGAGTATTTTAAAGGGTTTTTAAGGGGCATGCTATGAGCACAATCTACCATTTGAAAATTAAAGTATTTCAAATTTGCATTGAATTTGATCTATTGTCATTAGACACTAATTAAGCAAGATTCCATGAATTTCAATTTCTTATTAAGTTTCCTTAAATTTCAGACATTTTCTAGCATCAATAATTGATTTTGATCAAAATTGGAATAAAGATTTTAGACATAAGGTTTAGTATCATTATATATTGATTTTAATCTTCGTAAGGGGACATAAAAGTGGTGCAAAATTTTGTTCTGGAAATTAATTTTACTCGTCCTGGGACGGGTATTCTTCTAGTTTATTACAATGTGCAGCAAAACTATCAGCATGGGAGGCAAGACAATTACCGTTTTCCCGATGACATCGATGTCCTAGAGGTTGAATATCAGGTCTAGGATACTGGACATAACACCTGGCCAGAAGAAATAAAACTTGACACAGACACACACCTGGCTGGAAAATAAACATCCAGTGATTTGATGCAGAGACATAAACAGTAAAATAGATGGAAGCATCACCCTGTAAGGACTATTGATACATTGCGTGCATAGGTGAAATCTCATAATGGGAGTTGCAGTTGTGGATGCATGGGTGTCCAAAAATAGGTTAATGATGAATTTGATGGGTAAACATAATGCGCTAAAAGAATGTGGATAAGCGATAAGAATGGTTTTATGTTGTTTTTTTAAAATAACATTTAATGAGGAACCATTTCAACTTAAAATATATTTAGTGCAACGCATGTAATCTGAAGAAAAACACGTTTGAAATGTGTAAATATGCTACAAGAAGCATGATTTTCACAAAATGGAGTCTTACAGCACGATGCTATGTTGTTTTTTGTATCGCTCAAGATGAAAAAACTATTAAAACGTCTTTTTTCCCCTATTACTACAACTAAGTTGATTTTAACTCAAAAATGATCTTAATGTCATAATCTTTTAAAATATATATTGTCGCCTATGCCGAAACTGTTTAACAATTCAAATTCATCATTTACCCAAAAATGGTATATTAACTGGTTCAAATTTAGATTGAAGATAAGGCTAGCGAATTAGAGAGATCAACTCCCTGCAACTTACACTCTAACTCTACATGTTCACTGCAACCAAGCAATAAAAATATCCCATTACATTTTTATACATAAGTGTTTGTAGTCATTCTTTAAAACACTGCAGCAAAATACAACAGCCGTGAAGTAAGTCGAACTTACTAACTTAGCTGAACACCATGACAAGACATGCAGATTGATAGAAATAAGACCAAATGTAAGACCAACAGCACTGACATCAAGATGAAAGGCATAAAACTGAAAACTCGCTTTATCGCATAATCTTCAATCCTTTTTGGATACACAATCCTTCCATTTTATTCTGTGTTTGCCAATCTTTCCACCGTTAGTCAAGGAAGCTTGACATTGCTCCGTAGCAATGTCAAGCTTCCTTGATTAGTTCAGATCGCTTTAGAGGCCTACCAGAAGGTCTGTAACAGTCGCATATTCTAATTGTATTATTTATTACTTTACTTTGATGTAAATGGGCATGTGTACCAGTGGAGTGGTTGCCCCCCACCAGCCAATCAGAAGCTCTGGCATAGGAACACAAATTGTCAAACTTTTCTTCTTACAGCACACACACGATTTTGCCCCCTCCCCCCTGGCCAGGAAGTTAGACAGTAAATCATCCAGAGTAGAAATATTTCGTTGGTTTCCTCAAATCGCCAAGAATATGGTAAATCTTCTTCAAGTTGCATGCTGCACTTTATGAAGATTGACAGCGTAACTGATTAATTCCTTTTTCACCGCAGACCAATAAAAGGTATTTTCATTTGAAACTATGATGTCGTCTGTTGATTAACTGTTGGAATCAGATAAACTTTCTATTGCAACCTACAATTGTAGGTTGCAATAGAAAGTTTATCTGATTCTTAATTATAATTAAGAATGATTAACCACATTACAGCAGATTTGACCATTCCAATGCCTTGGAGACCTACCACAAGATCTTTTGCCAGGAAATTCTTCCTTGAATGCTCACTATACATTGTTTTCAGGACCTCTTCTGACGACACGGCCAAACCAGTCCATTCTTCTTTTCTTGATAACCTTGATGATGTCATTTCGAAACACAAGAGTTTCTTTTTAATTTGAGTTACCCTACAGTGATCCAGACAGGTTTTGCCAACCATGGTTCTTGGATAGTCATCTTCATCCTCTACGTTCATCCTCTGCTTTTAACAGTCTCAGAAGAATATGTAGCTATTGGAACGACAAGTGTACATCTAGACAAAGAAACGCCAGCCAAAAGAACATTGAAGGAATTCTTGAGACCATGCAAGAAGAACCAGGAAACTTGGTTGTCATATATTCAAAAGACTGACAACTATGTGCCTTTTAGGAATAGGTATCCAGAAATTTGCATTCACGACGTAAGCAGTTCGACTACGAATGGATAAAATCGAATCAAGTCAACTTTTACCGAAATATATAAATAAAAAAAGTGCTGTTAATTTTTTGACAGACGACTATCTTTTAATCAATTAGAAACATAGAAACATAGATGAATTCTGGTAGAAGGACATTAGTCGTCCTATGGAACCAGCTCCTTGTCTTCATCTTTGTATGCGTCCAGTGACGACAGCAGCCTTATAGTTGAATTTGATTTCTTGGTCAATCCAGAACTTATCCAACCGCTTCTCAAATATCTTTACAGTTTCGGCTTCAATTACACTTGATGGCAATCTATTCCACAAATCAACACAGCGATGGCTGAATGAATATTTTTTCAGGTTCAAACGTGCCTGTTTCTTGTAAAGCATCTGACTGTGTCCCCTGTTTCCCACTCTTGTATTTTTTCTAGTCAATAGTTTATCTGCATTGAAATCATATTTTCCAGAGAACAATTTATAGCACTCAATCATGTCCCCACGTATTCTTCTATAGGCCAAACTTGGCAATTTCAGAGCTTTCAACCTTTCTTCATAACTCTGATCGTATAGTCCTGGAACAAGTTTAGTAGCTTGCCTTTGTACATTTTCTATCATTTCAATGTGTTTCTTTTTATATGGTGCCCACACTTGATTACCATATTCAATATGAGGCCTCACAAGCGCTTTAAACAATATAACCAATGAACTTCGATCGAGGTATTCAAAACATCTGCGGATTAAACCGAGTATTTTGTTGGCTTTGTTTACTTTCTCTTTCATGTGTTCTTCGAAATTTAGCCTATTGTCTATTACAACACCAATGTCTTTTTCCAAGTTTTTTTCCAAGTTTTTTTTTAGAAAGATCAAGTTCCGACTTTTACGTAATTTTTTTGCTACCCTTATTACGTTTGCAACTTTTTATTTGGGATTCTCTGGATAGCTTTTTATTTATCTTTATTTAAGAGGTTAGTTTAGGGTTAGGTTATGAGTAGGTTAGGGTTGAGTTAGTTTAGGGTTAGGTTAAGAGTAGGGTAGGGTTAGGTTAAATAAAAAAAGTTTAATTTGGGTTATCCTACAAGAATCCAGGTGGGTTTTGCCGTCTATCATTTTCAGACAGTCATTTTTGCAGTTAACATCAAAGTCTCAGAAGTATATGTAGCTATTGGAACGACAAGTGTATTGTATAATCTGAGTTTTAAAGCATACGACAAGTCTTTTCTCCTAGACATCCTGGGCATCGAGATGAAGAAACACCAGTCAGAAGTTTTGTTTTGTTTTACGGCATATCAACCCTTTTCGCGTTATTTAATGCCGAATCTAGTCATTTTGGTCAAAGTTTTTATGCTTCAAGTTCTTTATATCTTTAAACATTTATACATTCATAGTGTTTGGTTTGGTTATTTTCTAGAGGAAAAAATTTTGTTTTTGGCTTTGCAGAACATGATTTAGTTGTGCAAAGGGAAAGAAAAAAAATAACATCAATGTTTGGTGTATTTTAGGTCAGGAAGCCGGTGTCTTCGGACAGCCTGATCTGGTAGCACCAGCCAGTCAGAAGAGCATTGGAGGAATTCTCAGTAGTTTTCAGATACAGAGAGCCTATATTCGTCGTCTGCATTTAACATCAAAGTCTCAGAAGCATATGTAGCTATTGGAGCAACAAGTGCATTTCAGTCTAAGTTTCAAATGTGTACCACTGGAGTGGTTGCCCCCCTCCCCAAGCCAATCAGAAGCTCTTGCATAGGAACACAATTTGCCAAACCTTTTCTTCTTACAGCACCCACATGATTTTGTCCCCCCTGGCCAAGAAGTTAGACAGTAAATCATCCATAGCATCTTCATCTTTTCTGTTCAAGATGATTTTTCTTTAGTCTGCCCAAAGCAGTGGAGGTTGACGCAATCCTTCTCTTTACATTGTTTCATACATTCAGAACTGAAGATCCGAGAAAACAAAATTATCATCCTTTTCAATGTTGTTTTGGTTCTTTTGATGCCACAGTTTAGTTTATCAGTCATTATTTTGCTGCATTTATCTTTAGTCCCCATTTGGAGCACGCATTTTCCAGTTGGAAACCATTCACAGCTCGAAATATTTGGAAGCAGCGTTAAATGATGAGGGACTGAAACCAGAAACACTTTTCAGTATTCAGTAACTCATCACCACGATAATGTACAATGTTTAGCAGTTCAACAACACACGCATCATACACACTTTTAGATCATCTGTACTTCTACCTTTTGATTTTATTTATCTTTACAATTTTACAAAATTTCACACAAGTGATTTTCTAAAATAACAAGATGTGGCACAAGGCCAAAATTGGGTGGGGTGGGATGGGGGTCGGCTGTCATCCTCTGGGTCTATTCTCTAAACCAGTTTCAGTCACCAAAATACCACATTCATTCTATGGGTAAAACCTACTGAACATTATCCTCAATCGTTTGTTTATTCCTCTGCACTTGCTCCAAAATCATTTTCTTCATCCGGTTTTGGTATTTAGGGTGCTGTCAATGTTCCGAACTCTGGGCAACGTCTTATGCCTGCTCTCAATGCAGACTTATTTCAAAGGGTTGATATCGGTCAGGCTGCATGCAGTCATATCCCTAATGCCAGGTACATGGTTTTAACGAAAATTGTCTGAGCTAGTATGGACATGTAATACACTTACCTGGTACGGCATTTACCCTGGGCAGACTGAGCCAACTTCTTCCGTATGAAGGAGTTTCTAGGGAATATCAAATTCACAAGCGGTCCCCAGTCGCATGTATATCCTGGTCAGGGAAGATGACGACGTTAGGCTTTTGCAGTTCTTGCAAGGAGGTGTCGACATCCTCCTACATACAGCGCCTGGTATTCTTATCTGGTACTGACCAGGCTCAATGTTTCTTAACTTCGGTGATCTAACGAGAACCGGTGTGTCAACGTGATTATGCTGTATACATGTAATATACAGAAACATTGTGAAAATGAGATTCAGGATTGAGAAAAGGCCAAGAGGATGGACAAAACAAAGGTGGTTGGATATCCTACAATAAAATCTCCAGATGGCTGAACTTCATTCTGCCAAAGTCTTCGACAGTGTGTGGTGGAGGAAGAGATTCAGTACGGACCTTGCTTTGTAAAACAAAAAATGACGATCAATGCTTCAAACTTTAAAATGCATACGCAAGAATATAAGTCATTCAGGAGACTGCATACTTTTGTCTGGATAGGCCAAAGTCTTAACTGGGCCTTACTTCTCCATATTGTACAAAGTATTCCCGATGTCATGTAAACATTTATAATTCAAAAACTATTTATCTGTTCAGGCTGATGTTTTGCATGGTGATTACAGTTATAAAAGAGCATCAGATCCATAAAATTTGTAAACATTTGGAGTTGAAATTCCATCAAAATTTCGACCTTGAGGGAACTTGTCTAAAGTCAAGGTCATGTAAGATGTGGGACTTCATTGGCTACAATATGAGCCAAGAAGTGCGTCTCTATGATGAACAGAAATGTGAGTTTCATCTTTTTTGTGGCCTTCATTTCCCAAAATGAAATCAGTTTTAAGACTGATATTTTGATCAAATTTGGGGACGATTGGTCAAGCGAATTGAATGCTAAAACAAACAAACAGTGACAAACAAACTTGAACGAAAACATAAGCTCCACTTTGTCGGAGGTAATTATCTTTTGTGGGGTGTCTATTTACTTCTGTCGTGTCTAAGTTGATTTCTTTACACTTGCCCACCCCCAAATCATTCTAACTCTAACCACCAAAATCATTCTGTTTCTTTAAAAAGCTCTACCTTTTCAGAAATCTGAATCAAAGAGTCACATTTTACCGATCACGTCAGTAACCTTATCGCCAATGATAACTTTGAAAATGACCGAATCATACATCGTTAAATATTGTAGAAAGGTAAAACAATTTACCACAATGAGAGTTCCTGCTTTGTTTTTCTTCACGGCATACATGTCTCCTTTCGAGAACTGAATCGTCCCTTTCTTCCCACCTGACAGGTCATGGGTGATGCTACAATGGATAAAAAAAAAACATGTAAACAGATGACAGGAAGTAATGCTTGGGAGGATGGTGTCATGACAAGAGAACAGATACTATACTACCCCCCCCCCCTCATCTTTAATTGAGCATTGAAAGACAGTACCATAGTAAACTTAACAGAAGTAATAGTATAGTTGGACTTCAGACAGATACCAAATCTCCATTACAAATAGATACTTGCAGGAAGTGGTGTAATGGTTACAAGCGTGAGGCTCGGCGGGCCAGGTTTAAGTTCTTTCAGCCTACTGCATCACTTTCGCTAATACCCTTGTGGAAGTTATGAATTCATATATTCTCCCTCCAGCTATTTGCACTTCCTATTAAATAGATCTTAAAACATTCCCTAAACAAAATAATCATAGCTTTGGCATTACGTCATAGATTTATGATTTATGTTATGTTTCAAAGCATGAATTCAAACATAAGTGATAATAATAATAAAAAAATAAATAAATGGGCAAACATTATCAATAGCGTTGGAAATTATTTTAAAAGTCCAAAACAATTTAACTTTAACTATGTATTGTATGTAGTTTTTTTCACAATTATATAATTCTAAATAGAAACACCTTCTCGCAGACAGTGAGAGAGAAGGGGGTGATCCTTGCAAAAATATGCGCCCAGAGGGAGCATATATTTGCTAGTCTCTATATATAAAACTCAATGTCTGTGTATATGATGCTTGAAAGCGAGAAAGCAATCAGACAACCACCTTAGACTTATCCCGTTGCCCGAAATGAATTTGGAAAGCAATCGTTAACTCTATAATAAAAAGTCAATGGTGGGTGGGTTGTTTTTTTGTTTTTATTTTATTTAGGTCATCATAAATGGTAATGAAAAAAAAATGAAAGAAAATGAATTGCATACTTTCTCCAGAGAGCTTCGTCACATGATTGAGAACAGAACTTCTGCTCAGGGGGTGGGGGCAGTTGTTCCATTGTGTCAATAATGTGCGGATCAGCAGGTTATACTTAAGTATTTGCTAAAGGCATCTTCAGTGCTCTATTTCTTTGTGTAGCAAGGTTTCACTATCCTCCCACAAACAGTTCCTGTTATTCCCAAATGGTCACCCATCTTGTACTGACCTGACTCAACATGGCTTAACCTTCTGAGTGCTGAATTTTTATTTTTTTTCTGTGTGGTCGTATATACTTCAAATCATTGTCACTTTCACTATCTTCGGGCTCTGAAAACTCCAGTTCACTCCCTGAATTGCAATTAGCCTTAACCATATCTAATGCTTGATCAAGAGTATAGTATTTCCTAGCCATTTTCAGCTCAAAGTCTGCGAAATATCCACGAAATTCGACCGAAGATTGCGTCAATAACTTCCACAGAACCATATGCAGAACTATGCATTCGGGGATTCCTGTCATGTCACAGACACAATGTGAGTTAACAGGACCGTTTTCAGCCATCAATATGACGTAGTATCGTCTGCTATTAGAGGTTATAGAAATAGATATAGAAATGCTGATAAATAATAAAATATAGAGAAAAACGAAAATGTTTCACGAAAGAAAAGCAACACTTCTTTCGTAACAACAATGAAAGGTTTATTGAAATAACGAAAAGTAAAAAGTCTGCTGCCGCTTAGTGAAAATAACATCACAGGATGTCAGTAACGAAGGCAGAGGAGATGAGACGATCCGTTTTGGTTGGTGCCAGGGAACTGTCTGCCTATCGTCTGCAATTTCTAAAGGGGCTGAAGTAGTCCTTTAAGGAACTAATGATATCAATGCGCCCTGTGAGGTGATTTGCCAACATTGGTCAAACCACCTCACAGGCACACTGATACGCATCGAATACACGTCATTTATGACACCGATACGCATCGAATACACGTCATTTATGACACCGATACGCATCGAATACACGTCATTTATGACACCGATACGCATCGAATACACGTCATTTATGACACCGATACACATCGAATACACGTCATTTATGACACCGATACGCATCGAATACACGTCATTTATGACACCGATACGCATCGAATACACGTCATTTATGACACCGATACGCATCGAATACACGTCATTTATGACACCGATACGCATCGAATAAACGTCATTTATGACACCAATACGCATCGAATAAACGTCATTTATGACACCGATACGCATCGAATAAACGTCATTTATGACTGCTACAGGTTAACTTCGGTGATCTAAGGAGAACCGGTGTATCAACATGATTATGCCGTACACAAAATTATATATGAAACATTAAATTACTCACTTAATTCTATGGTTTTATATGAACATTTTAGTAACATATCTAGATAAAAAGAGAGTGCGAACCCTGGCAAAAGATATACCGCTCCCCCCTGTAATTTCTTCACGGAGAGTGTACACCAGTTAGAAATAATCTGTGGAATTTCCATGGGATCAAAGCTAGTTATTATTAAATAGTGTTGGTTTTGTTTCACTTACCTGTCTCCATCCGCAATTGTTATCAAATCATTTTTATTGCTGGCAATGACAATTTTGGTCAAGGCTTCAATTAAATTATCACTCTGCAGAATCAGGTCCCCCTGTCAAAAAAGAAAAATTTCCTCATAAATCTGTCATTAAAAACAAATAAAACTAAATAAATGGATCAACAGTAGCTAAAGGCGACCCAAAGGTTCCATTTTCATTGGCTACTTCACCCAGATGTAGAGGAGAGCAACACTCCTTTTCCTGGATTTACTCACCTTATAATGCTGAATGTTTAGCAAGGAGGCATTAAGGATCATTTTTTAAGTCTTGGTATGACACGTCTGAGCATTAAACCGCAGTATCCCGGCCCATTAGCGAACACTGACCATTGTATTAAATGGGTTGTTCTTTTTATAAATGAGATCATTGTAGTTGACGGTAACCTGAAGACTCTCTCCATTGGCTACTACACCAACAGGTAGGGAAGGGAGCCACTCCTTTTCTTGGTTTTCCTCCACTTAACCTTGATTCTCACCTTATAATGCTGATTGTTTAGCAAGGAGGCAGAGTACCATTTATTTTTAGTCTTTGGTATGACTTGACTAAGGATCGAACCTCAATCTCCCAGTCCATGACAAAACTATGCATTATAGATTCACTCACCTGAAGAAAAGTAAAATGTTTGGCATTGCTGAACATTTTGTTGTGATTGCTTGTTTTATGGAATATAAACCATTTTTAAGTTATTTAATGCCAAACCATATAATACCTACGTTTTTGGATTATTCAGACTACTATTCTCAATTTGGTTATTATTTTCACAACATTTCGGCTGATGTAACCTCCGACCTTCTTCAGGTACATCTGCTCGAATTTAGGAAATTTTATGTCAAACTTGGCAATCTATATGTAAGTTTAACTGAACCTTTAATTTTATCCACAGGGCTAGATTGTGTTTGTTCAGCCAGCCATGATCAGGTAAAAGTGTTATTTTTACGTTTTTCTTTAAAATATTTTTAAAATTTTTTTATTAACAAATTTTTATTCAAATTAAAAAAAAAATTTTTTAATTACATTTTTTTTTATTAAAATAAAAATTATACTGAATGACAGCAGTGTTAATATTCAAATAAGAAAATAGCACTTAATTTTTAAAAGTATTCTTTGGAAAAGGAGTTTCAGTTAGACACAAAACCTCGATTATAACAAAATACATATAATATATACATTGTTAACAAATATGTTCAAAGGTTGATATGCAAATACGCTTATATTCAGACATACATGCAAACAGGACAAACAACATTTCACATTTAGAAAATACAGACATTGTAAAATTGAAAAATTAATTTTTATTTAAATTGTATATTAAATAGAAAGAGTATCAAGGTAATTTCTTGTGACGGTTTGGTGGAACTTACCCATGGCCACCGAGAATTGACAAGGCCAAGCAACTAACTTCCTGTCCCCCTCTGACGTCACTGCATTCCGTGTCAAAACAAGGACCGTAGTAATAACAATAAGAAGGCATTTCGACTTCTCCATTCACTAAATAATCCATCAAAATTCAGGAAATCAACCAATTTTAATGAAATTTTCAGTATTTATTAATTAATGATCACGGAATATAATAACTCCATTACTTTATTATAAAGCTTGGTGCAAATGTATTATTTCTTGTAAACAAAAAACACCTTTACTAAAGTTATCCAAAATATCAAAACATGTTGACCATACGATATTGTAAATATTTAAAAACAATTTAAAAATTGCATGTAAAAAAAGAAAAGAAAAGAACACGATTCGATTCATCTTGAAACTGATCTTTATTCAATATAAAGTTAAAGAAAATAATAATTCACGATCAAATACTGCAAAAAACTGAATTATGAATTATCATTATTTAAACTTCTAACCCAATCAACCGTAAGTAATTCAGACTTTGAAATTTGTTTAAAAATTATACAAAAAAAGGTTCAATGTTAACTGTCTGTTTAATAATGGAATCAAAATCAACCAATTTTAAAATAATTTCGCGCTTTTAAAAATTTCATTTCATAATTCACAAAGTTAAAATGCCTACTGCATATGTTTGGATTTTCAAAAGAGAAAGAATTACTGCAAATATGGATACACGTAATAATGTTTACACCGACTAAATATAGTGTAGTAAGCTTGAATTTTTTTTAATTATATAAAAAATAAAGTATGAATTACTTATTCATTATTTGATAAAAAAAATAGTGTTCCATTTTTTTTAATTACTTTTTTTCGATGTCTTAAGTGTAGTATAGTTTATCTTTTCTCTGTACTTTTGTAGATTAAATAAATGAAATAATAACATCATATTTAATCAAAATTTTCACAAAAAATATTAATTAAACAATGCTTTATTCAATGATAATATCGTTAATTCTTCGAGTTATACTGATTTTATTAACAAGAGTGTAGGGGCATTTTCCGTAATATATACGAAATAGTTTTTTTTTTAAATATTTTAAACATATACAGATCTTATTTTCATTAAAAAAAATCATGGATTTTTTTAATATATATATAAAAATATAAAAAGTAAAGGTGTATTTTGTTTTTAAAAAATAATGCATTTTCACTAAGATTTTAAAAAATGTTTCACTATCTCCTGTGCTTGTTTATTAATAAATATTGAAAATTTCATTAAAATTGGTTGATTTCCTGAATTTTGGTGAATTTTTAAGTGAAGGGATGGTCAAAATGTTTTTACATTTTGGGGATCGGCCTTTGATTTTGCACGTACCTATCTCTTAATAGCAAGATAGGAGTTGGTGATTCCATTATTAAACAGACAGTTAACATTGAACTTTTTTTTTGTATAATTTTTAAACAAATTTCAAAGTCTGAATTACTTACGATTGATTGGGTTAGAAGTTTAAATAATGGTAATTCATAATTCAGTTTTTTGCAGTATTTGATCGTGAATTATTATTTTCTTTAAATTTATATTGAATAAAGATCAGTTTCAGGATAAGTCGAATCGTGTTCTTTTCTTTTCTTTTTTACATGCAATTTTTAAAGTTTTCTAATGCTTTGTTTTAAATATTTACAATATCGTATGGTCAACCTGTTTTGATATTTTTAGGTGTTTTTTGTTTACAAGAAATAATACATTTGCACCAAGCTTTATAATAAAGTAATGGAGTTATTATATTCCGTGATCATTAATTAATAAATACTGATAATTTCATTAAAATTGGTTGATTTCCTGAATTTTGATGGATAATTTAGTGAATGGAGAAGTCGAAATGCCTTCTTATTGTCATTACGACCGTCCTTGTTTTAACACGGAATGCAGTGACGTCATTTTCTAGCCAACCGGCCTGTAGTAACTCTCGGTGGCCACGACTTACCTCGTTGGTTACTAAGACATAATGCGGAGGGGGGGGGGGGGCAGATGAGGGAACAAACAGAATTATAAAAAGATACAAATAGACTGGCTTGGTAGAACAGCCCAGACGTAGAGACAACAACAATTAATATATAAATATCTATCAGTAGATAAGAATACGCTACATTAAATGAATATGTGGATACCTTACAGGAGGTTAATATATATATATATATATATATATTTAAAAACATTTTTTAATCAAATACATTTTATTTAAAATGTAAAAAATTTTAAAATCTTTTACATGTTTCAAAATTTAGAAAAAATTTAATTAAATTTTAAATTTAATTAAACATTTTTTTAATTAGTTTTAAAAATTAAATAAATTTTTTTAAAGTTAAATAAAAAATATTTAAAACATTAAATCATTTTATAAAAAAAAATGAATGGTCAAAATCGCTATTAAGATATAAAAATTTCATTTATTAAATATATATATATATTTTTTTTTTTAACTGTTATGTATCAAAATATGGGTATATATATAGTTGTCTTTGAAGAAAGAGAAAGAAACAACGTTGAAGATGGAAATGAAAAACAAGCATGCCAAATTTGAAAGCTTGAAACTGAATATTGTTCAAAATAGATAGTCAAGGGGGTGGTAAATAAATAAAATAAATGATGTGACAGTCATGATAAGCAAAGCCATACTAAATATTACACCAGAGTTCAAGAGGAATTACCCCTACTTATAAAATGTTCAATAATTAAATAAAAAAGAACACAAATTCCCTGTGTTATAATATAGACTTAACTTGTACCAAACTTGAGCTAAGTTAGTGACAAGATGACTAGTATCAGAAATGGATGCTATCGAGGATCAGAGAGTCAAATAACGACTGACTGGGCATGTTTCAGGCTATGATTAAATGGTAGCATATTTCTGAACATGACAAGATGAAAAGATGTAACAGTTTAAAAACAAGACAGAAAATATCTAGATAAGTGATAATGTAATTCTTGAAAGTGAGGAGCACCTACACCTCTCTCAAACAAAGGAGTTGACACCCATTGGCTGATAAAAATAGGCGGAGAGGGAGTAATAACACGAACAAATATGATTAGCTAGTAGCTCAGAGTAAGCACTAGTTAGATAGAAAAGCAACCGTTAAACATAAATCCATACAATTGGCCTGATGATTTCCACCGGGAACGAAACAAAAGTTTCAGTGTAGCTTACATGCCATGATTATATTTTCATACTACTACTACTAAGCTCTACTCAAGTATTGTGCATTGTTGAAATAAAAAGTGAAAATATATATACCTAATATCTTATAATATTATAATATGCCTATATACATGAAATAGTAATTCCTACAACAGATAAAAAGATGTGACGCTAACAGTTTTTTGTGTTCACTTTATTCACCCAAAACAAGGCGTATTGTCACTAAAAAATGAGGGACTACTGTAGCTAGGAGACAGATTTATAGGTGGTATCCTAGTTGGGGAGTTGTTTAAATTACATTTAAATTTCTGCATGTTCGTACAGTCAGGGAAACAGGGAGGGGATTCTAAGGGCAAGTGGTCTGAGGAAAGAAGCTATAAGAGTAGAAAATTTTCCAGCATCTGGGAGACCTTTACAGTGAAGGGGTGGGATTTCGCTGCTAGTCTGATTAGTTGGGGGTATTTACGGGGTACAAGTGCAGTAAGTCCGTCGAAATACGTTTCATGGAAGTACTTGTAAAACAATCATAGGAATGAAACATTGCAGTGATCGGATAGGGGCTGAAGCTTGGCAGACAGTGTAGGACCTGTTAGGTTAGATATTCTTTTTTGCACCCTGTCCAAGAGGGAGATGCTAGCGGTTGGTGCACCAGCCCAGATATGGCAACAATACACCATGCATTGGCGAATTGTTGCTTTATAGAGATCAGTCTCTCTCTCTCTCTCAGCACAGAATGTATTATTCAATATAATAAAAAATTATATATTTTTGTACAACTGTCATCGTGTTGTAATAATTTGTGATGATCAAGAAAGCCTGGAGATAGAAAGGGCCAGAAGAATCATCCTCTAAAAATTTTACTAATTAGGCTTCTTCATAATGTAATTGGTGACAGGAAAAAGACTGTACTGTGGGAGGGTTTATTCCGACTTTCTCTATGATATTAGTAATAAAAAAAAAAAATTGATCAGATTATGGTGCACCAGTTTAAGTAGGCAAAATTATGTTTATCAAATAAAATATTAAAGAAATATTGTCTTAACTTTATGAGAGAGTCTCTGCTATTTAAATTCTTTGTAAAATTCTCCCGTCACAGAGAAAAGGTTAAAATACTTATATTTAACATATAAAATTATTCTTATTTATATTGAGAATGAAATTTCTGTTTTTAAGACTGAAGTTTTTTTGTTTTTTTTAAGTATGTACCTTTTGTTAAAGCTATTAAGACTTTTAAAAATAGAAGAAAAACTGTTTTTACTTTGAAGAGAAAAAGATATGAAAGGAGTCTAAAGATGGATTGAAAGAAAAAATAAACTTTCCAGATTGATAATATAAATGAAAAAGAATTTATAAAAATAAAGCTAAAAGACAAAGAAACAACAAAGAAAGTAGCTCACACTAAAAAGGGTCGGATTAAATATGAAATTCAATGAAATCGATAGGAAATGAAACTTATTTTTAAGAGTGAACAATTTTAAGTATATACCTTTTGTTAACAAAGCTATTAATATCAATGAAATAGGAGAAAAACTGTCTTTACGAAAGATACGAAAAGAGTTTAAACAACAACAAAAATAAAAAAACATTCCAGATTGATAAATGAAAAAGAATGAAAAAATAAGACAAAGAAACAACAAAGGAAAGTAGCTCACAAAAAAAAAAAAAAAATTTCCCATGAAAATTGTTTCCTTTTTCTTACAACACTTGGACATTATTTGTGTTACCTTGTCATAGTCTGGGTCATCATCGTCTCCTCCTGACTGAGGTGCGGAAGTGAAGCAGTGATGGGGAAAGAAGTGAATGAGGGTTAGACATACATGACAGACAAAACCAGACGATCGAAACACGATGAAAGGTGTAGGATTAAAGCAACAGATTATTGTAAAAAAAAATTTGTTTAAATGTAAACATCTTAAATAGGTTAGTATTATGAGTAGAATACATGAAGTTAGAGAGATAAAATGATTAATTTAAAGAAAAAAATATTTATCAAACTACACTGTTGACAAAAATGATGTTATAATGCACTAAGCTAATTTCATATTCGTACGTACATTATCACCCTTCACTCCTTTTTTTAAAAGATGGGATCTCCCGATCATCAAAAATGCAATGCAAAAGAAATAATCGTTTAAATTTCATCTGATGTCGCTGTTGTGTCGAACATGAAACTCAAACTAAAATACACTTTCTTGGTCTTTGGGTTAGGATCAACAAAGATAATACAATAATACTGTGGATTCTGCATTCGCGCCGGACGTCTATAGAATGGAAATATGTCACAAACTTCTACAAATTTTGGAGATAGATCCCCATAAGCATAGCAGCAATAAATAATAGATGAAGGATATAACTGTGGAATCTCCATAGATATTGCACTATATATATATATATTATATATATATACATGCACTAAAATATAAATGATTCACTTGGAAAATTCTTACGTGGAGCTGTCAAAATGAATTCAGTTTTCAACTTACAAAGAAAATGGAAGCTTAATATTCCACATGCAATAAAACAGAGCTTATATATATGTATATATATGCTTTTCCACTGCCAACTTATATATGTAATTCCTCTGATAAGATTTTAATCTTTGAAAAGCCTTGGCTTAAGGAAAGAATAATAAACATGTTTTTACTGAGTATACCTTGCATTGAACAATCGAAGTTGAAATAAATTTGTCATTCGTACATGTTTATCCTTCTTCTTTCATCTATCTTTATTTATATATATATATATATATATATATATATAGTTTAAAGTAACTTAAGTTAGTTCTAAAAGAGAAAAGTTCATAGCTAATCAGTTTGTGATCGTTTTGCAATCCATTTTTTTTTTTAATTCGGCATTGCAACATGTCATTTTTTTCTTTATCCTGGTCTTGTGGCATTCACCCTAGGCGAGTTGAGCTGGCTTCCTCCAAACAAAGAAGTTTCTAGAAATATTAAATTAATAAGCGGTGCATATCCTGCTCAGGAGAGATGAGTTTTTTTGTTGTTTTTTTTGCAGAGAGATGTCGCCATCCTCACACATACAGCACCTGGTATTCCCAAATGGTCACCCATCTGGTACTGACCAGGTTCAACGTTACTTAACTTTATTGATCTAACAAGAACCTGTGTGTTAACGTGATTATGTCTTTTCTTTTTGTTTTGGCATTTAAAAAAATAACCTTTCTTCAAAAAACAAGGTGCACCTATATAAAACCAACAAATGAATTGTCGCATATGAGTTTCAAAGAAAGTCGTTACAAAATAAATATATATTTATACTAGACATACCCATGACCCATTGTATCAGAACCACTACCGCTATTGCTTTCACTTTGATTTCATTCGAAAATTCATAAACTATACAACTAAATTTAATTTCTTTTTCTGTATAAGTTTAAAAAACGTGTTAGCAAATAAAAATTAAAAACTAAAATCACTTCACTGCATCCCGGGCAACGCTGGGTAGGTACAGCTAGTATATATTTCAAGATTTAATTGTATATCATTTTATAATAATTTATACCCAAAGCAAGACATCGGATTTACAATTGTTTAAAAAGATCTGTAGAGTAAACAGAAAATCCAGGTAGTTTACGATTAAAAAAAATCATTTTTCTCGTCAGAATTCTGGAATAAAACTGTAAACAGAAGATTGAAATTCGTCAACTGGGGAGAGCAAGAGTCGAAAAGACAGTCAATTTAGAAACCTGTCCATAATTCACTCCAAAATCTGCTGGGTATGGAAGTGGTAACACACTGATATTTCCTTCAAATTTGTTTTTATTTAAAATTAATCCTAAAGATTTTGTTTTATTCTTAAAACGTGTTCGAGACTATTACGACACCTTCTTACAGACAGGTTTCTAAATTTACTGTTTTTTAAACCTTGCTCTCCCCAGTCGCCGAACTTCAATTTTCTGTTTACGTTTTGTTTCGATAAGAATCTGTTTTTTTTTCTTTTTTAATGATAAACTACATGGATTTTCTGTTTACTATACAGATTTTTTTTTTTTGTAAATCCGATGTCTTGCTTTGGGTATAAATTATAAAATGAAATAATGCAAATCTTGAAATAAACATATCTATAAGTTCTATTTAATGCTAAATATTGAGCTTGTCTTTTGTAATTGAAATTCGATCATGTGCTAGCAAATAAAAATTAAAAACTAAAATGACTTCATTGCATCCCGGGCAATACAGCTAGTATATTAGTTTTAGAAACAAAAGCAAAAAGTTTTTTTTAAATACCTTGGTACCATTCTCTTCAGTTGATACAATAGCAACAAATATTCCATCTGTCAAAGAGCTCACCATTACACCTGAAAGAAAGTTGAAAATATGTTTATATATAATAAATGTATTAAGGCTGAAGGTAATGCAGAGAGACGGATTGATGAGAAGCTGTAAAGAACAAAAATAAACAATCGAAGGAGAAGTCTAACAACTATCTATTTATTTTTATTTTCAATCTTACATAAACAGCAACTATGGCGTTAGCTGTGTGTGATGTCCAGATGATAATTAGAAATCATTTGATATTTCAGGAAAATCTTCCCCTTGTCAAAAATGGACACAAAAGAAAAGTATGACTGTGTGGAATTCACTAAGATAGATGCCAGAGAGTAGAAATGAAAACGGGCCAGTTCCGCAGATAGAGATGTAAACACTGCAGCAAATCTGTAGTGTTTATAATATTTTGTTTCCACTCTATACGTTCTTACTTTTCTAAATTATTTGGCCATAGTGGATTTGACGTTTAACAGGCATTACATCCTCAATGATACCAGATGAGCCACATTCGGGTGAACTTGCAAGGATGTATAAAATATACTTATCTCTCTTTCAGTGTAGATGGATATTGCAGCTCATAAGAGTTAGCATTGTTGTAACAAGATCACCTAGGTGATCGGAGAAGCAAGATAATGAATAAGAATCATAATCTAGAGGATAAGATGTACGCAGAGGTTGTATTTGGAATGCGACTGTGATTGTTTTGATAGTTTCAAGATTGGGAGGAAAATGGAAGTATTAACATTTATTATTTGAATTAACTTTTTGGTCTTTCTTTCTTATCAAATCTTTCTTGGAGTTCATATATTAGATCCATTGCTCTTTCTGCTTCTCGTAAAGTCGGTTGTCTCTATCGCTCAAAACACTTTCTCACACCTGAAGCTATTCTTTATCTGTACAAATCTACAATCAGTATGGAGTACTGTTGTCATATTTGAGCTAGTAAATCTCTGTTCTATTTGAGGGTTCTTGATAAAGTGGAGAAACATATCTGTAATTTGATTGGCCGCAGTTTCTTCTTCTCTGCACCCTCTCTCTCACAGACGTGATGTTGCTAGTCAGTCTTTTCTATACATACTATTGTGGCATGTGTTCTTCAGAATTGTCTTATCTATTTCATGCTTCCTATGTTTCAGCTTGTTGGCTGAGTGGTCTCCATCAATTCGCTGTTTTGGTACCTCATTATAATACAGCTTCCTATTCCAGTAGCTTCTTTCCAATAACTGCAGGCTTGTAGAACTCTTTTTCTACTGACTTTTTATCTCCTACCTATAGCCTTGGTATTTTCAAGACTCTGGCTAATATGCATCTCCTGTCTTTGCTATAAACATATTTCGTTCTTGTTAGTTGCTTACATCAAGTGGCTTCATGCCTTGTCTGGAGTGATTTCCATTATAAAAAAAAGAAAAAAGAAATGAAGAAAAACAACTTTCAGAATTACAGTCAGCGATCGAGTGAGAATTGAGAAAAACCAACAGAGCTAGCCTCAAAGTCTAGATGAATTGACGTTCCGCCTTTTTCTCCCTCCAACTGGAGCTGGGTAACCTATTGTATCTGTGAAGCTAAGTGTGCCCAAAGAATGCCTGCATTCCACCACAATAAAATGTAAGCTATGAAAAACTTTTCTCGTTTCGACTCTTCATTTGTTGAAGGAGAATGCTTTTGCATTTTGAGATCAATAAAAGAACGGAACATAACGCCACACTATCAGTCAGGGGAGAGTGGACCTGAGAGTAGTGGTAACTAAAGGGTTACTCCACTCACCAAATTTGGACCTTCCACCGAATTACTAGAATAAAGATATCTTACATGTGTTTACTATAATATAATTCAAAATTTGTAAGTAATTTTTAAGCCTTAAAACTGTTGAATAGAAAGTAATTTCTGGCTTGCATTAAAGTTTTAAAGGAAAAAGTCGAGTATATATTTAAAAAAAAAAAAAAAAAAAAAAATTTCATGCACCCCGGTCATATAAAAGAACCAAAAAGACGATACTTACGTTTCAACTGAGAATATGTGATCTTGTCTTTCACTTTGAAATCCTTCTCATTCAACACGTAGAGAGCTTGGTCGGACACTATTAGTATCCGATTACGTGACTTGTAACCATGGCGATCATATTTCATTACAGGAGTTGCATACTAAAACAATAAAAGAGCAAAAGGGAGATTATTTACACTGATTTAAATGAACAAAAAAGGAAGGGGAGATAATTTAGTGTAAATTAATAAACAAAATAAAATGGAAGGGGAGATTATTTACACCGATTACAATGAACAAAAAAGAAAGGGGAGATAATTTAGTGTAAATTAATAAACAAAATAAAATGGAAGGGGAGATTATTTACACCGATTAAAATGAACAAAAAAGAAAGGGGAGATAATTTAGTGTAAATTAATAAACAAAATAAAATGGAAAGGGAGATTACTTATTTACAGATTTAAAATGACAAAAAAGGAAGGGGAGATAATTGAATCTATAAATAAACAGAAGAGGGATAATTTAAATCAGTGTAATTAAATAAACAAAAAAAGGAAGATCATTTAAATTAATGTAAATAAATAAATAAGGATCAGGTGATCATCAACTGATCCCCTCTGTCTTAAGCAGCATACCACGTGGCATTGGTATCCCAAAATCGTGTGGTAGATTACTTAAGCCATGGAGGGGATCAGTTAAAAAAAACTTTTATCATACACATCGCTCTGGTCAATAGGCAGTTTGAGGCTCTATAAGAACAGACTCTTTTGAGGACATCTTTGCCGAGCGTGTAGAGCCTTGATGTGAGAAAGAACGAGTACATGCTGGAATGAGAGTATTAATAACTATCAACCATGTGTGACTGGTGTGCTTTGCTATTCATAAAAAACGGGCTTAATGTGGGTCAAGAGACGGTGTTTGCACTCAAAGGGTTAAGATCAATGAGCGATGGAGATCAGTACTGAAAACGTTGTTGTTGGTGAAAAGTATATCATAACAAAGTTCGCCGCTGGAACATTGTTACATGGTATACTTTTCTCTGACAAAACTCTTTTCAATACCAATCTCTATTACTTAATGATCTTAGCCCTTCGAGTGCTAAAACGTGTTCTCTCGATTTCCATTAAGCCCATCTGTTATGGATGGCAAAACACACCAGTCACACGTGGTCAATACTTATAAATACTCTCGTTCCAATTTGTATGTGTTCTTTCTCACATTGAGGCTCTATATGTTAGGCAAATGCAAGATTTTTTATGGTGGAGATGGGTACATCAAGGCTATTTCAACCATTCAATCTAAGTTCTGGCTCATCACGTCATACCCAGAACAAACAATTTGGCATGATCCAGACAACCCCAAACTTAAAAAGATAGACTTAGAGTGATCTAAACTTATCCCACAATGCAATAACATTTGAAGTGAAAAGGAGTTTGGGAGTTTCTTGTTTTTATTTTTAGGTTACTTACCCGAATTTCTTCTTTGTTTATTGATTCATTAATGAACAGTTTCATCATGGCTTCATGGTGAGAGGCTAAAAAAAAAAATGGATACATACAAAATAAATAAAGTGTATGGCTAAATCAGAACCCTTTATCACACTAAAAGACCACAAAACAAACTTAATAAATAAACCGCATTGAATATTATTAAACCCTACAGAAACAAACATTTAAAAAATAAGCATTAGAATATTAGAAAAAAATAAATAAAATTAAGAAATAAAAATACCAAAGCTACAATATAAGTATTTAACGATCATTATCGGTTTAACATCCGTTTTACATGCTGGCATGTGTTGGACAGCTTTTAGAAATTGACTTCTAAACTAACCTATCTATGGCCAGGTCTTTAGCCCTCTTTCTCTCAAATCAATCCTTACCACTTCTCATATTTTCCTTGTCCTCCTCCTGCCAACTGACCCTGCTATCACAAATGTTCTACATCTAACCCAAGAACTCGCATCCATTCGTTCAATTTTTTTTAACAATATTAATGGCAAAAGAGATCGTATATTTACACAATTTGTTATAAAAGTCTATCATCCTTCCATCAAAGAATGGAATGATGGGTTTATTATATTTCATAACACATCTGGCAGAAGTTCAAATCAAAAAAGAAAGAAAAAGAAAAATTTTTAGAAACTTTGGTTTTAACAAATAAAAATGAATCTAAAAGTTAGCTTTTCAGATATAACCATCCATTAATAAACAATATAACCATCCACTCAGTTTTCAAACAAATCCTTCACTCAATAACCATCAATTAATAAACAATATAACCATCCACCCAGTTTTCAAACAAATCCTTCACTCAATAACCATCAATTAATAAATAATATTATCATCCACCCAATTTTCAAACAAATCCTTCACTCAATAACCATCAATTAATAAATATAACCATCCAGTTTTCAAACAAATCCTTCACTCAATAACCATCAATTAATAAATAATATAACCATCCACCCACAGTTTTCAAACAAATCCTTCACTCAATAACCATCAATTAATAAACAATATAACCATCCACCCACAGTTTTCAAACAAATCCTTCACTCAATAACCATCAATTAATAAATAATATAACCATCCACCCAGTTTTCAAACAAATCCTTCACTCAATAACCATCAATTAATAAACAATATAACCATCCACCCACAGTTTTCAAACAAATCCTTCACCCAATAACTATCAATTAATAAACAATATCACCATCCACCCACAGTTTTCAAACAAATCCTTCACTCAATAACCATCAATTAATAAACAATATCACCATCCACCCACAGTTTTCAAACAAATCCTTCACTCAATAACCATCAATTAATAAACAATATCACCATCCACCCACAGTTTTCAAACAAATCCTTCACTCAATAACCATCAATTAATAAACAATATCACCATCCACCCACAGTTTTCAAACAAATCCTTCACTCAATAACCATCAATTAATAAACAATATCACCATCCACCCACAGTTTTCAAACAAATCCTTCACTCAATAACCATCAATTAATAAATAATATAACCATCCACCCAGTTTTCAAACAAATCCTTCACTCAATAACCATCAATTAATAAACAATATAACCATCCACCCACAGTTTTCAAACAAATCCTTCACTCAATAACCATCAATTAATAAACAATATCACCATCCACCCACAGTTTTCAAACAAATCCTTCACTCAATAACCATCAATTAATAAACAATATCACCATCCACCCACAGTTTTCAAACAAATCCTTCACTCAATAACCATCAATTAATAAACAATATCACCATCCACCCAGTTTTCAAACAAATCCTTCACTCAATAACCATCAATTAATAAACAATATAACCATCCACCCACAGTTTTCAAACAAATCCTTCACCCAATAACCATCAATTAATAAACAATATCACCATCCACCCACAGTTTTCAAACAAATCCTTCACTCAATAACCATCAATTAATAAACAATATAACCATCCACCCACAGTTTTCAAACAAATATTTCACTCAATAAGCCATATACTAGCCACCAATTCCAGCAATATAAATATATTCAATCAACACAAAAATGAATAATGAAATTTCTCAAAAACAGCAGATATGATAAATTAACATTTAATATGAATAATAGAAACAAAAACATAGAAAAGGAAATATAATCTGGTTCAATTTTCCTTATAACAGTGAGCTAAAGACACAAATTGGTGAAATATTCTTTAGTGTAAAAGGTAAACATTTCACTAAAAAGCAATAAGCTAACAATAGGAATAACATTAAACTTAGTTACTGTTGCATGGAAAACAAGGAATAAATGAACAAAATAAAAAATAATTAATAGTAGTAGTAGTACTAATGCTATTAGTGTTAGTAATACCAACTTCAGTAATTGTAAAATGAAAAAAATTGCCAACGAATAAATAAATGTTTAACAGCTAATGTTGTACACAAAGAAACAGTAAATAATATCAACAATTAAAAAATAGTATACAGAGGAGCCGTAGAAAATAATCGACATTCAGAAGTGAAAAATATAGAAATAGCACTGCATTGTTTAAATATATATATGGGATCAAAAACAATAAATATATCGGCTCTAATATCAACTAGGAAATCATAAAATTACCCTCCTCTTTGCCATATAAATAGTAGAAACTAACCTTAAATTATGCTAAGAAGTAAAATATCAAATCAAAGCTGTAGTCTGCATAGAAGCAGTCCTGTGGCAATGTGTTCCACAGATAGGAAGTTCTTGGAAAGAAAATCTGTTCATGGAAATTCCGCCTGACTATAGGCAGACTGAAGAAGAACTGAAAAGAACTTTCCTTTCTTGCTTCCTGCGCCTAGCTTCAGGCAGAATTCCCATGAACAGAGTTTCTTTCCAAGAACCTCCATGCAGACTACAACATGGTCGTCTTCAAATCCACGGTCAACAAATAACCGCCTTCATAAGTTTCTTTCTTCGTTCTTAATGGAAATCGCTCCAGACATAGCATGAAGCCACTTAATGTAAGGAGTTAAAGCTAAAAATTACAACTTCAAGGTCAAAGACTAACCAATGATAAGCGTTAGATGGTTAGATTCTGGCCCAGCAAAACTGCAATTCTTGGTCCATTATTACTATGTATATCTATTTATTTGCAAATAAGCATATTTTTTGTTGTAATATTCATTTTTTTGGAGGTCACTAAAAACAAAATTAGTCAGTGGGATGGGGGGGGGGGCGTTCAACATTTAGAACAATTTTTCCATCACCCATTGGCATTAAACTAAAATACATTTTCTTGGCCTTCAGACTAGGATCAAAGTGTAGTATATGTTCTGTCCTCATTCTGAGGAGGGGAAATCCTTCTTGATTGGGGAGGAGGGGAGAGGAGGTGAGGTAGAGAGAGAGAGAGAGAGAGAGAGAGAGAAGTTTTAAAAGAAAAAAAAAATGTTACACACACTTTTTAACTCTTCTATTCTGTGGTCCATGCCGCCGGACAGCGCCGGGTTGCCATGCCAATATCTTTATAAGAAAAAAGAAAGTTTTACTTACCCAACCTATCTTTGACAAAGAATTCTTTAATACTGAATGGATAGGAATCCTTCTTCCCTCGAAATATTCGCTCAGCAATCACCTTTTCATCAAACTGGGAGAAATAATAAAAAGTGTTGATTATATATGTGTGTAATCTAACATATAAAGTTATCTTGCCGGATTTTCATAGTCAAAACCAAATAGCAATCCGTTTGAGATATCGATATTTGATTCAGACTTTTTCTTTTGTTTTTCCTTTTATTATGTTATTGGCATAAATATTTCATTTTGCATCCATAGTTTTCTGAAAATAATTATTCTGGCTACAAAAATTTTCAGAGGGAATACTTTTCCCTTTACTCACTGAATATTTCTTAACATTAAAAGGGAAGTTATCATGTCATCAGTTATTTATTTTTGCACAAATCAAAGGAAATATCTTTATATTTTTAAACATTAAAGAGAAGTTTTAACATTACACATTAGTTGTTCTTTGCTATTAATTAATTAATGTCAAGTATTAAAACAAACTTTTTAAAAATTCCTGTTTCACAAAAATAATTTTATTACGAAATTCAAGTGACCAAAAATAATTTCTGAAAAGATACGGTTTGGTTGTTTTGTTTTACGGCATATCAACCCTTTTTGGGTTATTTAATGCCAAATACGGTCATTTTGATAAACAATTTTATCCTTCAAGTTCTATATATCTTTAAATATTTATTCATGGTTTGGTCGTTTTGTAAAAGAAAATTGTTTTTGGCTTTGCAGAACATGGAGCTTTGCAAATGGAAAGGAAAAAAAAACAATAACATTAATGTTTGGTGCATTTTATGTCAGAAAGCCAGTATTTTCAAACAGCCTGATCTGGTAGCATCAGACGAAAAGGTATGGATCCAGTTATCACTTTCAGCTATTGGTAAAATAGAGTAAATTAGATTCTCAAGCCCTGGTAGAGCAACTGTTCTAAGAGAAGGAAAACATAACTGCAAACAGGTTAGGTGAATGACATTTGCCACACTGCATACTTGTCCGTTCATCATTTGGCTGGTGGAAAGAGCGAGTTATTTTCTCCATGCATGATCCACCTTTAACAAATTCAAGTATAGGTTGTCTGTTTTATACAACTAGCTCTTCATTTGCTTGCTCCTGTTCTTGTCTGGTGATATTGTCTTCTGATCATTTTATAATATTGTCTTTTTTATTCGCTTTAATTTCATGTAACCATATTTACCTCATATTAGGCTGTGTTATAATTTCCAATCAATTGGCTGTCTTAAAAAAGCATCCAAACTTTTCGGTGTGTATTTAATGCTGATCACCAAAGAGAGAGTGTCTATTATAACATCACAATGAAAAACTGTTTCAATACGGCCAGTTTTATCTATTTCCAAATACCCACGAGATAATTTTGGAAGTTTCAAATATTTACAAAAACATTTTGGAATTCCAACAAGTTTTCATAAATATTCGGAAATTCCCAACAGGTTTTCATAAATATTTAATAGAATACTGACCCAACAGGTCACAGATCTAGTAATTAATAAAAATGTTTTTTTTGAACAGTTTCTTTTCAACTCACAACCTCTTCAGCTAAGAAATATATTACTTACATTTATTTTCCTTTCTGGTGTCATGTTATTGCAAAATTTAAGCACCATATTCTTCATGCACAGTTTGCAAAGTAATGAAGAAGTCTATAAAAAAAAAAAAAAAATACAATATTAAATTCACCAAATATACAATATTTCACCAAACACACAATAGTTCACCAAAAATCAATAAAAACAGGAGACATGTGGGGGATTTGTATCCCCAGAAAAAAAGTTTAATTCTCGCTTGGGAGAAAATAGAAATTACACTTGAAAAGAAGCGCTGAATGTTGAATTGGGAGCGACAGCTTTTGAAAAAAAAAAAAAAAAAAAAGGGAACAACAACCGTGTATATTAATTGAACAATTTCAGTTGGGCAAGTCATAAAGAACGCTAGATAAGCAGTAAATGGTATACAGAATGAAGGTTTGCGCAACTTAAATGATGTGAAGAGTGTTCTAATAACGTGTGTGTGTGTGTGTGTGTGTGTGTGTGTGTGTGTGGTTCAGCCTCAACAGTGGCTGGCTCTTTTCCATCCTTGGAAGAAGGTTTTGCCTGCTACAGCCGTCTAAGGGCTTTTGTCATAACACAGTCAACCGGCATAGATCATAGTAGAGGGCATGGAAAAAGAGGTGAGAGCTCTAAGCGGTTAAGTTTATATCGGCTGGCTCACATTGCTCTTAAGGGAGCCGTGATTGGCTTTAGCTTTTGTATCCATCTACGCAACCCTTAAAAGGACACCACACTGAGTGTCTTATAAGACTCTCACAGATAGGAACTTATAAGTTCTTTTAATTGCTTCCATTATTCTATTATTGTATGGAGATGGCGAACAAAGCCAGGCGGGTTCTGCACCTCAGTGGTCCCCAACCTTTTTATAACCGCGGACCGGTCAACCTTTGACAATTTTACAACGGCCGAAAGTACTCTTAGATTGTTATTTTGCACTATTTGCTGCATATTTGTGTGCCTGCTTAGACTCACAAACTCCCCACCCACTACTCTTTCTCCCATCTCTCTTTTGGCAACCACTTCCCTAACGCTCTCTGACTGTAGTCCCTGTAGTAACCCTTAAACAAGGAGAGTAGAACGTGGACCTTGGGTTTACTTTCGGCAGCCTCGTAACTCTTGCTTCCCTTATTTTGTCTTCCATGAGCAATGTTTCTGACAAAGGGGGAAGAATTACTGTTTTCTGGGTCAGAATCTAACCATCTAACACTTATCGTTGGCTAGTTTTTGACCTTGAAGTAGTAGTTTTTTTTATTTTTAGCTCCTTACATCATCATGCCTTGTCTGGAGAGATTTCCATAAAAAAAATAAGATTTCCATAAAAAAAATAAAAGATTTCCATAAGAAAAGAAAAACATGCCTTTAAAATAATATAGATACACACCTCAAAAACGAATATGAATTCCCTGAAAATTTTAATTGACATAACGCTAAATAAATGGAAGTCCTGAGCTTGTTTCTTTGCAACGAGACAATACATCTGGTGGGAAATGGGAGACAACATAACTGGTACTGGTCCATGGCCCAGGGGTTGGAGATCACTGCTCTACCTGATCCGGAAATCTTTTCTTAACCTAACAGCAGATGCTTTCCCTACCTTATACATAACTTTTGTACGGTCCATTCTTGAGTACGCTATCCAAACAACAAATACTTATCTACAAAAAGATATCGTACACCTGGAGCGTATCTAACAGTTGCCAACCAGGATGGTGACGGGACTCTCCACGCATATCTACAAAGAGCAGCTCAAAAGGCTAAATCTATTCTTACTTGAACAGCAGAAGATGCAAGGAAACTTGATTCTCACATACAGTATCATCAATGGAAACGTAAATCTATCTTTCGAGGAGTTTTCCATTCCAGCACAAAGTCGTGGTCTCAACAGACACCCGCAAGAGATGTACCACCGTTGCTTCCGGCTCAATAGAAGAAGGCAGCATTCTCTGTTCGTGTTTCTGCTCTGTGGAACAACCTTTCAGAGGAAGTTGTGACGATGACTATCATATCCAGGTTTAAAGCCGCCTTATACAAACATTCAGACTATATGTGTATGTAAATAGCTTCCACCTTTCTCTTTACATGGCTTGTTGCATTTTGCTATTTTTGACAAATATATTTAAAATTTTAATTTATTCCATCAACAAGAAGAAAAAAAGTAATATCTATGAGACACAAAAATTCCATAAATTTTAATTAAACTTAATTTGTAATTTTTAGTGTACTTTGATAATAACTCATTTGTGTATAAATTATGTTTCTAACTAACAAAAAATATTCTGTAATAGCTTTATTAAACGACTTCAATTACTCGTGTGCGGCCTTCATGACAACACAAATTGACCCAAATTACCCCCAGGAGATTCTACCTTTGATATACCTGATATAGGGCATACATAGCTAGAAAAAGCCCGATTTTTATAAATTACATTTTTTGTGTCGTTGTACTACTAGTATTTTATTTACCTCCTCTCCAGGAAGTTAGACACAAATCAGGTGTGATTTTGATAAAAGTTTTTTTTTCTGTGGAACGAACTGGATTCGAACCCAGCACACCCAGGTCCTCAGTCCACGTCGTTAGTCACTGTGCCATCCACGTTGTACGATTTATATGACCTAGTGTTCAAGAACCACAAAGAAAATGACATTATTTGGGGCCATCCGTAATAAAACCAATTATACCAAGATACAATAATATTAATCCTTAGACTTTAGCAGATTGGAAGATCCGGGATTTGGTTTACTTTTACAGCAAGATGTACTGCATCCACCCGACTTAAGAATATGCGTTCTCTCAGACTTTCCAAAATACAGGATTCTTAGTACACCCTTGTTACTGTTTTGGTGATCTACTCTATTGTGTCATTACATGGACTCTTCTACACTCATCATCATCATGCGATTTTGGCATTTACGGTGCTGCGAGTGTCCTGAACTACGGGGTGGGCAATATCTTGCGTCTGCTGTCCATACGGTTGATCCAAAGGGTTGATACCAGTCATGTAAGCAGTCAAGTTACTTTGTACACACTCAAGCCAGGTGTTCCACACACCCTCATGCCTGGAGTATCCATGCGTGTTACAGCGCTGATGTAGGAGATGACACGCTATACATTGCCAAACCACCCGAGATGCACATAAGGCATCCAAAATGAATAATGATAATGGTGGTAGCAGACAGAGTCGCTATGACCAATCCAGATGCAGTCTGTCGCAACCCATTACTTCTGTACTTTCTGTAAATACACATTCTTGTTAAATCTACCTCTTTGTTGTCTTATTTCTTTTCGGCCCTTTAAGGTAATAACAGTTACATAAATTGAAAGATAACTATACCAAACATTGCGCAATACATAGATCACTTTTGAAATAATGGTTAAAATTGGTGACAGGCATGTCAAGATAATCAGTGGTGAAACACAAAATTCAACTTACGTTTTGAAGAAGCTGCGGACAAGCCGGCCAGGATTTGTCCAAGACATTTTGAGGCAATTTATTTCGGAGGCGCATCAGGTAGTTGTATTTTGTATACTGAATAAACTCGCTATTTTCATCACAGGCTGGCTTTTTGCGGTAAATGAATCCCTTGATGAATCTACAAGAGAGGAAAAATAATGCAAATTAAAGAACACATAGTTTCTTGATCCATGACTTCCAGAATTAAGAGAAAGATCCCACGTGGTGGTGGTGGTGGGGGGGGGGGAGTCATTCTTTGATGAAACTCCCCCTACTCCCTGCATGAACCGTTTGGTGTCTTAGTCTTCACAGCAAAATTTACATTTTCAGTTTTTAGAGAGAACTGTCATAAGAGAGAAAAGGAAGGCAAGGCGAATAAAACCTTTTGTTGATCTACAAGAGAAGATAAAATAATGCCAATTAAATAATACAGAGATGTGAGTAGCCAATGGCAAAAAAAAAACTTTAAATCAATATGAATTTCTGAACTTGGGGGAGGCATGCTCTTACCTCGTATGTGTGTGGAGATAGCAACAAAAAAACAACTTTTTTTCCTGAAGAACTCCAATCATTTTCAACTAAGAAAGTAAAAATTAAGAGAAAAACATTGAGCGCATATGTGGGGGAAGGAGACAGGAAGTCATTCTTTAATGAAATAAAAGTCATCTAACTTCTTTAACCCCCCCCCCCCCCGTCATTGCTAATCCAAAGTAACTAGTTATGTATGTAAATGACATGTACTACGATCCTGGTAACTACTGTATGTGAGATACAGTAGCAACTGGAATCATAGCACATGCAACTTACATTCCTAGCTAGTTATTTGGGCACTTGTCCGTAAAAATACAAAGGAGAAATATGGCAGTTCCAAATAAATTAACAGGAAAACTCTTTGATATACTTACGTATCACGCAAAAATAGGTACCTACACCAAAAATTAGGAAAAATTATTGAGGAACATTTTAATTAAAAATCAGTTTTATCGTATTTTTCTGATTCACCATTGATTATTACTTGGCGAAATGACAGTGACTTATCTCCCCTATTTTACATGTATTTGTGCCTTATCAATGGCAAATCGGAAAAATACGATAAAACTGATTTTTATTTTTAATTAAAATTCTACTAAGATAATTTTTCCTAATTTTTTGTGTAGATATCTATTTTTGTCTGATACGTAAGTATATCAAAGAGTTTTCCGGTTAATTTATTTGGAACTGCGATTTTCACCTGGGTATTTTTATAGACAAGCACCGTTATTGTGATTGATAAATTCTATTTAATCCATAGAAGTTTGTTTTGTTTTATTAGACTTATCGATATTTGACTTTTGAGTTACAAGCCCGCAAGGACTCGTGGCGCAACAAATTTAAGTGCTAAGTAATAATCAGTTTTAAGTGACAGTCTTCTGGAGGTTAAAGGTTCAATCCTTGGTAACGGCGATACTAAGAATACAATTACGAATTTCTTATGACTTCTACCCGGGCATTGATGATGGAACAAAAGCAAGCTTCCGCCATGGATTAAATAAAGGGTTCTGTTTGAAATTCTGTATAGATTCCAGAGTTTGACAAGATGTAAGATGGAGGTCGAAATGTTGTGAGAAAAATATCCAAGAGGAAAAAGTAACTAATTAGGAATGTAAATGGCATATGCTACAATCCTGGTAGCTATTGTATGGAACTGGAATTGTAGCAAATGCAACTTAAATTCGTAACTAATTACTGATTTCAATCAATTCTATTTTATCCAAAGAGGAATTTGGTTTATTGGGCTTATCGATATTAGAGTTTCAAAAATGAGACTAAGTTCCAGTCTGATTTCATCAAACAATTCCTTCATGTTGCCAATATTGTAGTGTCCGTTACATTAGGGGCAAAAATAGCAATGCATATATTTGTAAATATATATTGGTCTTATCACACAAAAGTCTGCGTAACAAATAAGGGAAGAGTGTCAATCTATTTTCATAATGAGAAGTTTTGTTTATTTTTCTTTCTGCTTTCTATACTGATTTACGTTTTTTTCTTTCCTACCCAGTTGTGCCACACGAGAACCCACCACTTGTGCACGATACATTTTATAACATTTTACTTACTTTCGAATGATTAATGCTGCTCTTCTTCGTCGTTCTAACAATTTTCGTGCGAGGTATCTTCGTAACCAACATTGAATAACAATGCCTGAATTAGAGAAAGAGAAAGGTAATAAAAATAAATAAAAAACAAAAATTAAAAAAATAAAGAAAACAAATAAAAAAGTAAATAAATAAAAAAAATTTTAAAATCTTTAAAAAAATTTAAAAAATAAAGAAAAAATAAAATTTTAAAAATAAATAAATAAAAAATAAATAAAAAAAGAAATCAAAAACAAAAAGATAAATAAATTTGAAAAATAAAAATAAATTTAAAAAAATAAAAAATTAAAAAATTTAATTAAATTTTTTTTTTTTTAATTTAAAAAATAAAAGCTAGAAATCCGTTTAAGTAAAAATTATTAAAATTTATTATTTATTTTTTTTGATAAAACATCTACAAATCATTCTTTGTTTTTTTTAAGTACTCTCAGGCCACTCAGTTACTTAAATAGAATCTCACCTGGGTATAACATGAAACTACATCCAGGGATAAAGCATTGATTTAGGAGCTTTGAAGAATGTGGAGTCACTCGTTAATTGCCTTTAATTCCAGGTACACTTTTAGTAACTAGTTATATTTTTGAATTTTTGAGATATGCAGTTTAACATCCGTTGGCTTTTAGAAATTAATTTCTAAACTAATCTATATCTGGCCAGGTTTTTATCCTCTTTTTTTCTCTCTCTCAAATCCATCCTTATCTCTCCTCCCATATTATCCTTACCCTTATTATTACTATCCTTATTTTTTATTCTTATATAAAAGTAAAGAGACTTATTATTTTCCCATCTAATTTACATACATGTTGTTAAATTAGATGCCAACACTGAAGAAAATGGAGTCATTCTTTCTCTAAAAGCTCACAGATGGACTAAGAAATATTAGAGAGTGTAGAAAAATCAGATACCTCCGATTTCTGTGAAATTTTAATAGGCATCAATAAATATTCCTAAAATTTCAGTGTTTTTGGAGCATTTTAAAGGGTTGTTGAGGGGGGGGGTGCAGAACATGTGCACAATCTCCCATTTGAAAATTCAAATATTCCAGATTTGTATTAAATTGATCCATAGACGTTAGACACCAATTCAGCAAGATCCCCTGAATTTTTCAATTTTTTCTGAAGTACCCTTAAGCCATGAAGTTTAGACATTTTCTAGAATCAAAATCATGTAACGGATTTTTATCAAAATTAGAATAAGGATTCTAGACATAAGGTTTAGTACCATTATATTTTTATTTTAATACTAAGGCAACATAAGTGGTGCAAAACAATTCAGTTTGAGGAATTTATTTTACCCATCCTGGGACGGGTATTCTTATGGTATATATATATATATATATATATATATATATATATATATATATATATATATTAGTTAAACACATAAAACAAACAAGAATAGTATTCATAAGAAGTTTGTTTAATTCAGAGATGCAATAAAGAGTTTGTCAAGTTTCCTTATTCCTGAAAATTTCAGAATAAAATTCTTCAAAGGAGAAATAATATTTACAATAATAATTCTATGATTATTGACTTTGTTAAGGAGAAAATATGTTTTTTGTGGAAGATCAAATCTAAGATTTTTTCCTGTATATATAATTGTTAAATAATTTAAAATTATTTTACTAAATTATCCAACCCCTTGAGCAATTGATTTTGAACAAGACTGACTTTTTAGTAAATAACAATACATTTTCCTCATTTTCTCCTCCTCTGAAGAATTTTATTATTCTGAAATTTCTGGAAATAAGGAAAACTTTATATACTCTTTATTGGATCTCTTAAACAAATTTCTGTTCATATTTGAATACTATTTTTGTTTGTTTTATGAGTTTAACTAATTCTATGCTCTATTTGAAATATTGAGCGCCTACATCCTTCATATTAGGTGTTACCTCAGTATATGAGAAGTTAAACTCTTTTTATACAGTGATATTATAATTACTTTTTAAAGTATTTTTTTTTTCAGGGATTCTATGACAAGGATGAAAATAAATAAAACAAATTCAAACAAAAAAGGAAACAAAATTAAACTTACTCATGAGTCGTAATTTATCGTAGATTTTCTTTTGTCTGTAGGCCTTGAATTTAGCTTGGATTTGAGTAGCTGAAGAGGAAGGATAAATAAAGATAATCTTCACAAAAGCAGAATCCGACAAAAACAATTCAAGTCAATCAAACATAAAACGATTTTTATTGGAATTAGTTAAGTTCCAAGTCTATGAGTTTGTTGGTCACTTACAGGTTCCAAAACTACTCAACTGCATTGTATCAAATTTGGAATGAAGAGCCCTTGGCCTTCCGAATGTGTCATAGTGGAAAGGGGTGAGATTAGTATGGTTTGGTAGTTTTGTTTTACGGCATATCAACCCTTTTTGGGTTATTTAATGCCGAATCTGGTCTTGTTTTCTTCTCTTTTTTGTTTCTTTCCCCTTTTAATATCTGTTTCTATTTAACCCATAGTTGGGACCCTAACAGGTACTACCACTCCGGGTCAGGGTGGACCTGGGAGCAATGGTAATTAAGAGGAGGCTCCACATTCCCCAAAGTCCGTAAGCCGGATCTCACCATCGGATGTAGTTTAAGGTCATATCCAGGACCGGGAGTAGGGTAGGAAAAATAAAAATAAAAAAGGGGAGGGAGAAAGGGAGAGGGGCTGTTGTTTTTGGTTTTGTAGAACATAATTAAGTTTTACAAACAAAAAAAAAAAAAAAAAAAAAAAACGTCAATGTAGGTGAATTTCGTCTCAGGGAGCCACAGGGCAGCCTGATCTGGTATCACCAGTAAGGGGTGAGATTACTACTACTACTACTACTAATAATAATAATAAACATTTAGAGTATGGTGTTTGAGATTTTTTAGATGAGGATTGATAATTTCTATGTCGATTATCGTCTGGATACTGTTCTCATCTTGGATGTTATAACGTTTTTAGCCTATGTAACCTACAACCTTCTTCGGATGCATCTTAGTGATCTCTGGAATCTGTACGGAATATTGAACTGAACCCTTTATTTAATCCATGAGGGTAGATTGTTCTCTTTCCGTCAGCCATGACAGTAGAAGTCTTAAGTAAAACAATCTACCCCCGTGGGTTAAATAAAGTGTTCAGTTCGAAATTCCATACAGACTCCAGAATTCAACAAGATGCACCTGAAGAAAGTTGAAGGTTACATCAGCCGAATCATGAGAATGACATCCAATTTTTTTCTTTTTAAATCAAGCAGATATTACGTACCCAGGGCATTTTTATGGTGCTGGAAAGCATCTTCGGTTGCAAACAGGACTCGAGGGAATCGAATAAAAAGTTTTGTCCTAAGTAAATATAAAAATGAAACAAAAATTATATTAGTGTGAGGAGAACAATTTATAAATGTTTGTGGAATATTTATATATATAAAAAAATGAATATGAAATGAAAAAAAAAGAATAAAATAAAAAAGAGAAAAAGAAATAAAAAAGGAAAACACAAAGTAAAAAAAAATGAACGTGAAAAAAAATAAAAAAGTAAAAAATGAAAGAAAAAAAGAGAAAAATAAAAAAAGGAACATTTTTTTTTTAAATCCAAAAGACAAAAAGTGAGGACATAAAAGAAAAATGACAAAAAAATTATTTTAATGAAAATAAAGAAAAAACAAAACGTTTATTTTATGTTAGCTGGACCCGTCCCTCACCGTTGCCCGAGAGAAATATAAAAGAATGAATCAAAATTTGTCAACATCCGACAGAACGCAAATAGGTCACATGGGACAATTTTAATGTTTAGAATAATTGTCGGTTTGGAATTGTTGAAGGGTTAAAGGAGGAAGAAAGGAATGGAGAAAGGAAGGAGACAGGTTGTAGGAGTCTTCCTGCCCATCCCATGGTACCAGTATTTCCCCCCAATTTTTCTTTTTGATTAAACACCCGCTCTATCTTATGATAATTGACACTTTTAAAATTAAAGAGGCCTACAGAGTCCTATTAAACCCCCCCCCCCGTTATCTTTGTATAGAAACTCTCTTCGAACACACATGGTTTATTAGTGCTCTGCGGGGCACTTTAATTATATTTGTGTTTCAGTAGTGCTCAGGAGGCACACTCATTTTTCTTTTTTTTCTTTCCTCACTTTATTTTGTGAGGAAAGAAAAAAAAAAAAAGAAAAATGAATGTGCCTCCTGAGCACTACTGAAACACAAATATAATTAAAGTGCCCTGCAGAGCACTAATAAACCATGTGTGTTCGAAGAGAAATGATGATATTCACAATAGTTAAAGTACTACATATTACATTGATTTCTTTTCAAATTACTACATAATAACGTTGAATTTAAAAAAATCTGGCCCATAGTCCTCTGTTCACCCCTCCTTCGTAAGAAAAAGTTTAACAATGTAAAAAAAAAAAAAAAATTGTGTGAGTCGCCTGGGATCGAACGCTAAACCTCTCGGTCTTGGATCTACATTGATAACCTTGTGACCACGAAAGCGAGTAGAAAATATCTCACAAAAATAGGTCAGTTAAATGAAGCCTGTAGCTGGCATGCGTTTTATTTTACGATCCATCAGAAGGCGTCCAAATTTAGGGTCCACCCGTCACACGTTTTGGGTCATTTCTATACGATGAAATCAATGTTTTTTCCAATTTTTGGATATTATGCATGTGAAAGGTGTAGGATTCAGAAAATGCCAACTTTATGGATTCTGTTGAGTATCTTTGCGTATGTTGATTTTAGTTGGAAGTCGAGTCGCTGAAGAAATTTTAGCCCCCATGTTGAATAATGAAAAACTATAAGGAACTATGTTCGTTAATTGCATTCTCTGAAATCGGAATGAGTATAACTGTATACGTAATAGGTAGAAATAACATAATCCGATATTCTCAAAAATCAGCGGAATTAGAGGGAGCGCCCATTAAATGTCTGCATAATGTTTTGTATTATATAGTATATTAATAGCAGACAAATAGTAAATATTAACGGACACGTTTTTGAAAAGTAGACGTTTATTAGTTCCTGGTGTCGATGGGGAGAGTGTTAGTACTAAAGTGTTAGGGGGAAAGTTTTTGCTACCACCTATATGGAGTATGTTTTTGGGAGAGTTGAAGATGGTGGGCCAAAAGTAATATTTAGTGTTAGCTGAGGAAAATAATCACAAATTTACTAAAACACGCTCGAGTGAATAAGCATAATATAGTGGTGAGTTTAGTAGTCTGTGATGCATGTGATAATTTTACTATTCTTCAATAAGGTACAGGAGGAAAAATCGTCTTTACTTTATATAGATGATATTATAAAAATTTACGTTTATGATAAAAAAATGCACTTAGTCTTTACTGCAGTTTCACTGTTTTCAAAAACACTGTTCTGTCCGTAAAATTAATTTTACCCGTCCTGAAACGGATATTCATCTAGTATTATACGAAAGCTGAGTTAATCAACGTTTGTTTCCCTAAGGCTTTTTACCTATGTATTTTAGTCACACCACACAAAATACATGCTAAAATATGTCTTAGTTCTGGGATTGAGTTGTACTGCTCTAATAGTTCTAATTAGCCATAATTTGTCATTAAAAGGTCACTCATTTCTCACTTAGCTATCTATGTATTTTTCTCACCCTCTCTTATTGTCTATTTATTGACTCAACATTTTTCTGAGCATTTAGAGAAAGAGTGGGTGAAAGTGCAGAATAGTTAACAGTCGAGAAATCATAAACAAAAAATAAAAACAAATAATTTATAAGAAACGCAGTAGAATTAAATTCTCTACCGACCTGTATACTTTTAAAGTGTGGAAATTGATTGTACGATTTATTATCTCTTAATTTCTAATCGTAGAATTGACTTATCGAAACACAAAAAGAAACCTAAAGCAATTGCCGTCACTTTTTTGGAGATGGTCGCTGAACTTTGGATAACTTCAGGCTGAAGAAGAAAAAAAAAAAATTACCCTACCTCTAATCCGAAGTCAGAGTGAATCCCCCCCCTCCATCTTCTCAGCATAAAGTTACCTGAATTTAAGCGATCACCTCCAAAAAAAAATCGACAGCCATTTTTTTTTATGTGTGTTGATAAGTCAACTTTACTAAAACCAATTCCGAGATGATAAATCTTACAATCAGTTTCTACACTTTAAAAATATACGGGTCGGCAGGTAATTAAATTCTACTGTGTTTGGTATAAGTTATTTGTTTTTGTTTATGATTTCTCGACTGTTAACTATTCTACACTTTTACCAAAGAGTGACTTGTCAGCATTGTCCTCTAATTTACATAAGCGTGTCTGCACACACCAGAAACATATGTAAAGTAGATGGCAAAATAAGTTTCTTCACTTGTATATAATAATAAAGAATAATATATTAAATAGAATGTAGCAGTTATATAATTAAAATCTATTTTCTTTTGCACTTGCATGTTATCACTCGCGGAGTTATTAGTATGTGGTTCGGTAAGAACACACTGGCATATTCTCACTTGTATAGTGATACGTCAGGCGATTAGAACACTCTGCGCATGCATGGCTATTTCCATTTCCGCCCAAAACGTTTTGTGCCCATTTATGAACAGTTCCTTTTTGGAGATGTCACCAAGACAAGTCGTATATCTCTCGTCTCACCTCTAGCAATGGCTTTGCAAATCGAGATGAAACTCATAGACTCCCTTCCATTTCTGTAGTATGTACATGTCGGCTGAACCAACCTGTCTTATATTCCTGTATTCCTAACCTATTTCCGGAGCATGTTTAGTGTTGACGAAACTGTTGAATAAAATTGCTTTAAATTGTAGAGAAGAAGTCTGTCCTTTTAGCTAAAAACTTGGTGACCCTTTTCTTCATTTCAAACAAGGCCAGTAGGATGGATACAGACAAAGCAACCCTACAACAAAATGGCCATCTCCAACAAGCTTCTCATCACTTCAACTCTACAAGAACATCAAATTCTTTGATTATATAAAAACATTGTTTTAATAAATCTTAATGTTCAATTTTTAACGTAAGATGACCCCTGGCTTGGAATTCTGAAAAATCGTTTTTTTGTAAATTAAATTATTATTTTTACTAAAGATTGGTCAAAATTTCAAGAAAAATGGTCCAATTTACATTAAACTTGAATAGAAAATGAAACCCTTGCTAAAAATTGAACAAATAATTTTTTTTTCATAATCTGAAAATCTTATGTTACATAATTGATACATTAAGATATTTATTTCGTCAACATAAATTGAAGAGAAACAATTTTAGATTGTGTTGTATATTTCCAGTTTACTTTTCAAATTAAAAATAAATTTTTCTCTCAAAATTGTTTCCTCCATTTACCAGCACCTCCTCACGAGGGTAAAGTTAGACACAAGGTCTGTTTTTAATGTGAAGAATATTCATCTCCCCAAAAAAGGACACTCTGAATGAGACAAAAAAAAAATAAAAACGGCCGGAGTCAAGGATTTCTCGTTCTCTGACTGAAGACAGAACAGATACTACATCTTCATCCTAACCCGAAAACGAAGATTTTCGAAATAAGTTGTCTGAGTTTATAAGGAGGAAGGGGTGTACCAGGAAGGAGACGTGCACCAAAGGGAGGCAACTTCATCCGAACGGGCCATGACCCAGCTTAGTCAGTAGCGTGTCCTGCGTGGTTGGCTCCTGAGTCATGGTAGTTATAAGAAAAAAGAACAGTTGTGCCCTCCCCCATCTGCTACTCATTGCAGCAACATGGGAGGCAAGAAGAGTAAGATTAACACGAAGTGCACCACATCTATCTCCCTCTCTCTTTTAACAGAAATCCTTCCTATTTTCTTTCTTTTATTACACGACTCTCTTCTCTCCTGATTATTGCCAGGATAAAACACAAAATCCAATTGATAAGAACCCTAACAGAAAAAATACTGTTAGAGATTGGATGTGAGTACGTACGTACACACACACACAGAGGAGGGTGTACATAGAGAGAAAGGTGTAGAGAGAGAGAGAGAGAGAGAGAGAGAGAGAAAGAGAGGTGGTGTGTACAGAGAGAGAAAAAGAGAGAGAGAGGGAGGGTGTGTACAGAGAGAGAAAGAGAGAGGGAGGGAGGATGTGTACAGAGAGAGAAAGAGAGAGAAAGAGAGAGGGAGGGAGGATGTGTACAGAGAGAGAAAGAGAGAGGGAGGGAGGATGTGTACAGAGAGAGAAAGAGAGAGGGAGGGAGGATGTGTACAGAGAGAGAAAGAGAGAGGGAGGGAGGATGTGTACAGAGAGAGAGAGAGAAAGTGAGAGAGAGAGAGAGAGAGAGAAAGTGAGAGAGAGAGAGAGAGAAAGTGAGAGACAGGGTGAGAGAGTGAGAGAGAGGGTGAGAGAGTGAGAGACAGGGTGAGAGAGTGAGAGAGAGAGTGAGAGAGAGTGAGAGAGAGTGAGAGAGAGGGTGAGAGAGTGAGAGAGAGGGTGAGAGAGAGTGAGAGAGGGTGAGAGAGAGTGAGAGAGGGTGAGAGAGAGTGAGAGAGAGGGTGAGAGAGTGAGAGAGAGGGTGAGAGAGTGAGAGAGAGGGTGAGATAGAGAGAGAGAGGGTGAGAGAGAGAGAGAAAGAGTGTGAGAGAGAGAGAGAAAGAGTGTGAGAGAGAGAGAGAAAGAGTGTGAGAGAGAGAGAGAAAGTGTGAGAGAGAGAGAGAAAGTGTGTGAGAGAGAGAGAGAAAGTGTGTGAGAGAGAGAGAGAGAAAGTGTGTGAGAGAGAGAGAAAGTGTGTGAGAGAGAGAGAGAAAGTGTGTGAGAGAGAGAGAGAAAGTGTGTGAGAGAGAGAGAGAAAGAGTGTGAGAGAGAGAGAGAAAGAGTGTGAGAGAGAGAAAGAGTGTGAGAGAGAGAGAGAAAGAGTGTGAGAGAGAGAGAGAAAGAGTGTGAGAGAGAGAAAGAGTGTGAGAGAGAGAAAGAGTGTGAGAGAGAGAAAGAGTGTGAGAGAGAGAAAGAGTGTGAGAGAGAGAAAGAGTGTGAGAGAGAGAAAGAGTGTGAGAGAGAGAAAGAGTGTGAGAGAGAGAAAGAGTGTGAGAGAGAGAGAAAGAGAGTGTGAGAGTGAGAAAGAGTGTGTGAGAGTGAGAAAGAGTGTGAGAGAGAGAAAGAGTGTGAGAGAGAGAGAGAAAGAGTGTGAGAGAGAGAGAGAAAGAGTGTGAGAGAGAGAGAGAAAGAGTGTGAGAGAGAGAGAGAAAGAGAGTGTGGGAGAGAGAAAGAGAGTGTTAGAGAGAGAAAGAGAGAGAGAGAGAGAAAATTAGGTGTACAGAGAGAGAGAGTAAAAGAGAAAAAGAGAGTGATATAAATTAGTAAGTTTAATTTAACCGATTATTTTTATTAATTCAAGTATTAGTTTAACAACATTCAACAAAATTGTTTTTATTTTATTCATTTGGATCATTTACAAAATTTATTATTTTTTACTTGGACTTTCATGGAATCATTTATATCTAATGACTAATTCAAATTTAAAAAGAATAATTCAAATTTAAAAAGAATAATTCAAATTTAAAAAAAAGAATTCAAATTTAAAAAAAAGAATTCAAATTTAAAAAAAAGAATTCAAATTTAAAAAAAAGAATTCAAATTTAAAAAAAAGAATTCAAATTTAAAAAGAATTCAAATTTAAAAAGAATTCAAATTCAAAAAGAATTCAAAAAGAATAATTCAAATTCAAAAAGAATAATTCAAATTCAAAAAGAATAATTCAAATTCAAAAAGAATAATTAAAATTCAAAAAGAATAATTCAAATTCAAAAAGAATAATTCAAATTCAAAACGAATAATTCAAATTTAAAAAGAATTCAAATTTAAAAAGAATTCAAATTTAAAAAGAATTCAAATTTAAAAAGAATTCAAATTTAAAAAGAATTCAAATTTAAAAAGAATAATTCAAATTTAAAAAGAATAATTCAAATTTAAAAAGAATAATTCAAATTTAAAAAGAATAATTCAAATTTAAAAAGAATAATTCAAATTTAAAAAGAATAATTCAAATTTAAAAAGAATACGGCTGCAATTCGGACATGAGCTCGTGCTATCAGTTGGTTAACAGTTTTAAAAAGTATCTTATAAAAATCTATAATACTATTATTTCTATTTATTTGTTTAATGTGCATTTTATAAAAATATCACTTTTAGGAACAAAATTGACCATCATTATTATTTCTTTTCAAATATTAATACACTATTTTTTTTCTTTTGCTTAATTACAAATACAATGGAATTTAAAGAATGCAGAATTAAATGATTTCTATGCAAGCATGACGGCTTAAAAACAATCCACAGAAGCATTGATTATATATATATATATATATATATATATATATATATATATATATATATAAAATTCAAATTAAAAAATAAATAACATTTATTAAATTTAAGATCCCTAATATTTATGCTAATTAAATATCACCCCATCTTGTTGAATATCGGGTCTAAGGTTCCGAACATAACATCTGGCTCGAAGAAATAACACTGGCTGATTAACACAGGCACCCACCTGGCCGGAAGTATAAACATCATGTGATTTGAGCCAAAGAAACCTGCAACGGTCACCTGCAGACACAGTGGACGAAAAGACACATGTTGCTAAATAAGCTGGACGCCACGTTCCATAGGAGGCATGGCTACATTGAGTGCACATGCAAACTCCTGGAATGCGCACTACAGTTTTGAATGCATGGGTGTCCAAAAATGTTATGTTAACTGGCTCGAATTTATAATTTTCAGACGGCTTTCTTCATCTTGGTTGTTATCAACATTTAGGCTATTTTACCCTTTGACAATCAATTAATTTTAAGGTCAGGAAAGGGGAGAAACACACATGAAAATCCCTACCCCTCATCTGTGAGTTGATGTCATCCTTATTCGTAACTTGCCGTACCTATCCGGCGTTGCCCAGGATGCAGTAGTTTAATTTTTATTTGTTTGTCCATTTTTAACTTAAGGTAGACAACTAATATATAATTCAATTTAAAATGAGTGATCCTCCTTGCTGATTTTTATTTTTAGGTGATTATTTTAAAATATTTCATTTTATTTTAATCTTATTAGTAGTCCCTATTTACTTACCTCCCCATGAGAGCAGAGTTAGAAATAAAATCGTTTTTTTAATGTGGGGAAAAATGAGCACTCTGGATTCAGAGAAAAATAAAAATTGCCTTAGTTTAAAAGGATTTCTTCCTCACTGACCGAAGACATAAAAAATTAACTGTAGTATCAGAACAGATCCTACACTTTGCATCTAGCCAACTGGGCTGAACTAAGTAATTTTTTAAATGAAGTGTAACCAAGTACATCATTATATTGCCAATAACACGGTACAACAAAAACAAATGAAAATTGGTAAGCTTAAATGCTATTTGGGTCTGACTTTGAAAATCCGACAAGATAAATTTATATGTTAGATAAACCCACTGACTTTACCAGCTTCTGGCTCGCTTTGCCCTCTCTCTAATCATGTAATGGTATTTTTTATTTCCTTCAGTTCCATGTGGTAGGCACTTCACTTCGTTATGCCACTGATCACACTTACTTGCCAAGCCTGTAGTCATCTTCTTCATACTTCAAATATGTCACAAGGCATCGGACACCTTCCTTGGCGGAACCTTTAAAAGTTGGCCAGGTCATCGGACATAAGCATTTGTATCTGATGAAAAGAACAAACAAACAAATAAAAAATAAGTCAGTAGAAAAAAAAAAAAGAAAAAAAAAAGGCTGCTTTATTTCTGGTTTGAAGTTTAGAAATTTTATTGAATGAACTGGGAGAAAAATATTTTATCTGAACATGTAGTGAACGTGTTTAACACGTTCCCCCCAAATATTTGTTATCTAAATTTCCTGAAAAACCTATTCACTCTTCTTCTATTCATTTAAAGTCGCTTGTCCCTTGTTCAAGGGTCAGACGTTTTCTGATATTATGCAAACTCACTCCAGTTCTCACGGTTTAGCGATTCAACTGTCTCCTGATTCCACTCGGTACGGTCTTGTCTAATCACTTCCTTCCAAGATTTTCTTGGCCGGCCAACGTTCCTGCGATTTGAGGTATCCATGCTTCTACAGTGGTTTATTCAGGAGGATGACCATACCAGCATAACCGATTCGTCCTAAGGATAACCTCTATGCTGGGCAAGTGTAGTGCTTTCAACAAATCCTCTGACCTGATGTGTTCGATTTGGTCAGATGTCACGAAAGGGCTGGGTGAAGGCCCAGCATTCACTTCCATATTAACCAAATAATATCACTAGTCAACATCTGACTAGTGATATTATTCTTTTTCTTATGCGCTAATCCCAAGCTACAGCGGAGGTTTGCAATGATGGATTTTTGTATCCACTTGATATGATCATAGGCTTTGTCCATGTGAAGGCTGTTTTTACAGAGATCTTTGTGCAGGGTGTCTGCCCATATCATCATCAGCCTTCCTCTCGGTCGCTTTCCGGCGACTTCAAATGCAAAGGCCAGTTTTGCGAGGGTGTTGTTGTTGGCCCTCAGCACATGTCCAAACTATTTGACTAGCTACATTAGTTAAGTTAAATTATGAAAGTACAAAACGCCACGCATGGAATCGTTAATAAAATACACAAATCTTTCTGCAATCAAACCATATTTAGTACAAATAAACTTCAGTCTATATCTGACTTGTCCACTAAGTTTCAGTCATGAATGTTCAACAGTCTTTTGTTTTAACCCCTGCCCCTCCAAGAAAAAAACACATTAATGCAACATTTCATCTCCAAGAAATTAAGAAAATGGCAAAGGAAAAAAAAAAAAATTGGTTACATGTCTTTAAAAATGCAAAAATGTAAACAAAATCCCAGAGCAAATAATGGAGTTATTGTTCTTTTTAATTCCTATTCTAATTTTTACAACATTATAAACATATTCTTGACCATGAGTAATCTAATATCTACAGGTGTCATGTGATAGTTCCCCCCACTCTATAATAAAGACCAATGTGTATCTAAATAAATGTATGTACTTCCATCATGTCATGCAAGCAAAAGTTAGTAAGTAAAAAAAAAGTGCTTTTTTTCTAGCCCTCTGATGAAACCATTTCAATATTGGCATTGTGATTATTTTGTCCAGGGAGTTACGTCATAGAAGGAAGTAAGTGGTAGAGAAGCAAGATTGGTTCTGCATCTTGTGAATGGACGCCGGTTTTAAAACTTCGACTACTCTACCGAAGTCAGAAGGGGAAGATATATAGGAACTAATCTTCACATGAACTGTAAGACCAACTCCTATGATATTTTGTAACAAAATAGTTTTCAAATGAAAGGAAAACAAAGCCTTTTTATAAATAACGAGATATTTATTTAAATGACCTACACTGTTGGGTGTAGGTTGTTTCTTTTAAATTTCTTTTTTTACTCTTATTCACCCCAAATAAGGCACATTGCCACTTGGACATAAGGGCTACTGTTAGGGACCATGCCTACAGGGACACTCTAAGTAGGGAGTTTAGCAGCAAGATGCCTGTTCGCATTACATTTATATTTGTGAATGTTAGTACAGTCAGGAAAGCAGGAAAAAGGGAGGGAATTCTTAAGTCTAGTAGCCCAAGGGAAGAAACTATTAGAGTAGAAAGCTTTTCGGCATCTGGGGACCTCTACAGTGAAGCGGGGAATTTTGCTACTTGTCGAGTTAGTTGGGAGTATTTATGTCGAGTGGCACAAGGCTGTCGAAAGTTAAGACAGTGTAACAGTGGAGGAAGTTAAGTAAGAAAGGGTCGGCCGCATAAGTTCTTTAAGCAGTATATCTCCCAGTAGGGGGCAACCTTGCTCGGGGTCAAGTTGATCAGGGCGAGAGAGAAGACGTCTTTCTTCGTTGGTGTCTGGGATCTCTGACTGCTGTCTGCAATTCCCAAAGGGGCTGGAAGTAGCCCTTAAAAGTTCCTGTTGAAGTTAATACGTCCTAGAGTCTGATTGGTCCTCGTGTGACCAAATCACCTTGCAGAAGCTACTCTCCGCAAGGATAAAGAAATGTTAAGGTTTATGCCTGCTACAGATGCAAATCATCTAGATGTACTTGGTGTCAAATTGCTGTAAAAATGTAAACCAAATCCCAGAGCAAATAATAGAGTTATTTGTTCTTTTGAATTCTTATTCTAATTTGTTTGGTTTGGTTTTACGGCATATCAACCTCTTATGGGTTATTTAATGTCGAAATATTAGTTGTAGTGTGGTGAAAAGTTTTTATGCTTCAATTTCTTCATATGTTCAAGTATTTATTCATGGTGTTTGGTTTGGTTGTTTTGTTTTACGGCATATCAATCCTTTTCGGGTTATTTAATGCTGAATCCGGTCATTTTGGTGAAAGTTTTATGCTTCAAGTTCTTTATATGTTCAAGTATTTATTCATGGTGTTTGGTTAAGTGAAAGGGGGTGAGAGGGGGGCATTGTTTTGTGTTTTGGATTTTGCAGAACATGATTGAGTTTTACAAAGAGAAAAAGAAACAATAAAACATCTATGTTTGGTGCATTTTAGGTCAAGAAGCCAATATTTTCAGACAGCCTGATCTGGTAGCACCAGTATTCTAATTTGTACAACATTATAAACAGATTCTTGACCATGAGTAATCTAATAACTATCTACAGGTGAAAATTTGATAATCCTTTACTCCGTGAATAAGACAAATGTGTATTTATTTCTATATAGATAAATGTATGTACTGACATCCGGTGAGTAACAAAAGTTAGTGAGTAACAAAATGTGCCTTTTTCTAGCCATCTGACGAAACCATTTCAAAATTGGCATTGTGATTATTTCGTCTAAATTTCTTATTTGTACAACATTATAAACATCACAACAACTTGTCTAATAAATATCTATAAGTGACTTTTGCTAATGGAAGATCAGTAACATCCCATAATATTATAAGAAAAAAAGCAAAAAGCATTTTTTTTACCTTTTCAGGAAGACTTCGTAAGGTCTTCGATAAGCAAAGCCAGCCCTTCGTACCCGTAAGTTCTCCATTAATCCCAAATATTTGACTTGGTGACTCACAATCTGGTCATCAAATAAATCTGCAAAAAATTCAAACAGCAGTTGATAAACACAAAAAACAAAAAAAATAAATAATTGAAGTTACTGTTTTAAAAATGTTACTCTAAATTACAGAACCATAGTCTGAAAGTGTTAGGGTTCATTATAAATACTAGCAAAAATATGCTCCTTCTGGTGGCATATTTTTGCTAATATACATGAGAGACGAACATATATTACACTGCACCCCCCTCCAATGAGGAGGTAATGCTTGTGAGGGTGGTATCATGACAACAGAACAGATACTACACCACCACTTCCTGAATTGATAAACACTAAGAAAAAAAAGTAAATGAAGTTAATGTTTTAAAAGTGTTCCTATTTACTTGCCTCCCCACGAGGGCAGAGTTAGACATAAGGTCGGTTTTTAATGTGGAGAAAATCAAGCTCCCCAAAAAGGGTAACTCTGGATTTGGACAAAAAAAAATTGCCTCTTTCTAGAAGGATTTCTCCTTCAATAACTGAGGATAAAAAAGATAAAGTGTAGTATCAAAACACTTTGCTCCTAGCCAAAAAAAAAAAAAAAAAAAAAAAAAAAAGTGTTACTTGAGAATACAGTAACTACAGAACCATAGTCTAAAAGTATTAGGGTTCATTATAAACATTTAAGACTTCTGGCTACTGTTTATTTTTTTTGTCATGAAAAATTTGTTTGTAGTGTACTTAATATTGATGAAACGACTTAAATTTCACGGATTTATGTCCGTATCTGTTTAACGAAATGTAATCACACAAGAAATAACCCTTTTGGTATGAACCCATCTATTGAAGGTCAATACTAGAATGGTGACACAGCCAGGCCGATGGCTGCAATGGTGACACAGCCAGGCCGATGGCTGCAATGGTGACACAGCCAGGCCAATGGCTGCAATGGTGACACAGCCAGGCCAATGGCTGCAATGGTGACACAGCCAGGCCAATGGCTGCAATGGTGACACAGCCAGGCCAATGGCTGCAATGGTGACACAGCCAGGCCAATGGCTGCAATGGTGACACAGCCAGGCCAATGGCTGCAATGGTGACACAGCCAGGCCAATGGCTGCAATGGTGACACAGCCAGGCCAATGGCTGCAATGGTGACACAGCCAGGCCAATGGCCACAATGCCGACCCACTTGTGGTGAAAGAGTAAGGATAGAGTGAATAGAGGAGAGGAGTTGACGAAAGTTGATCTCTTGAACTCGCTAGCAAGCAACCTTCTCTTCAATCTCAATTTGGACCAGTTAATATAAAATGTTTGGATATCCGAAGACCACAACTGCAATTCCGGGATTTCGCCTACTTACTAAATGTAGCCTACCCCTTACATGACGTGGCTTCCATCCATTTTATTGTTTATTTAGTGACAGGTCTATTTCCATCTGCAGTTGACCTTTGCGGGTGTCTCTGTATCAAATCACAGAATATTTATTTTCATTGTGTCAATCATCCGGGTTTTCTTCCAGACAAATGTTATGTTCAGTACTCCAGACCATATATTCCACAAATGTACAAAGCAGAGTTTACAAAGAAACTTGTATCGGAAATTACTTACTGGCACGTTGGAATTTGTTTGGTTTTATACAGCGAACATAGGAAGGTTCCTTGGACATTAGGATTTCCATTAATTGGTTCAAGCTAATTTTGAACTGTGTAGCTGCCTAAAAAGAAAAAAAGAATCGTTCAAAAACACAGAAATATAGTTTAACATGCAAATTTTTACTTTGGTAATGGCAGGGCTAAAATCACAACACAGGTTCTGATAAGATCAACAAATTTAAGCATCATTTAGCCTGGTGAAGACTGCCATTATCATTATGCAAAACATACCTGTGATACAAAAGAACAAAAAAAATGCTTTAACTTTATCTTTAACTCAAAAGAATACCCGTCCCAATATGGGTAAAATTAATTTCCCAAACAGAACAGTTTGCACTACTTTTATGTCCTCTTACGAAAATTTAAAATCAAGATATAATTCTACTAAACTTTATGTCTAGAATCTTTATTCTAATTTTGAACAAACATGATTTTGATTCGAGAAAATGTCTAAAATTTTTAGCTTAAGAAATTGAAATTCAGGGAATCTTGCGTAATTGGTGTCTATTGACTATAGATCAAATTTAATGCAAATCTGAAATATTTGAATTTTCAAATGGGAGGTTGTGTCCATATTATATGTAAGAACCCTTTAAAATACTCCAAAGAAACTGAAACAATGCGAGTAGCCAATGGCAAAAAAGTGCATATGTGTGGAGGGCAGCGCAAAAAAAAAAAACCAACTTGGATGATGGGTTACTGATAAGTAGTAAAAACACATTTTAAATAATAGGTTAATGTAGTTCGCTTGAAGCATTGTTTAGTGTGTATATAAAGGTAATTTATAGAAGACAATACAATGCAGAGGTATAACGGATAAACACGAACTGAAGCAAATTAAGACATAACGGTGGAATGAGTTTTACAGTTTCCATCTTTTTTGTGTTTTCCTATGTACGTTTGAATTAAGGGTTAACACACATCTGAAGGGAAATTTTCTCTCCGAAATATCATATTTCCATCAAACCGCACTGACGCAAGTAAGATTGCATTATAATATAGAATTTAAACAAAAAATCGTATCTATAAAAAAAGGTGGAAACTACATAACTCATTCTACCATTCTTGTCTTAATTTGCTTCAGTTCGTGTTTATCCGTTACACCGCTGCATTGTATTGCCTTCTATAAATTATCTTTATATACATTTAAAATAATTTGAAAAATGTTTAATCAGTGGAATATCAATCTTGGCAAACAAAAAACAAGCAAATTTACAATAAGTTAATCATCAAATTAATTGAGCTGACGGCAGGTCAATTTTGCAGATTATTTTTTTTAATTTTTGGTTTGGTTTGAGAGCCTTCAACTTAAGGAACATCACTTTCCCTTTTACCCTCTGATCAGCAAGTTTTGCTAGTTTCAATTATTTTTGCAATTTTCCCAAACAACTGCAATCAGTTTCAACTAAGAAAGGCAAAATAAAGAGAAATACATCGAGTACGCATGTTGGGGGAAGGAGACGGGGAGTTGTTCTTTGATGAAACAAAAGTTATCTAACTTCTCTATTCCCATCATGAATCGTTTGAAGTTTTAGTCTTCATGGCAAAATTAACATTTTTAGTTTCCAGAGAGAACTGTCATAAGAGTGGAAAAAGAAGGCAAGACAAGATGGAGAGAGGAGAGGGAAGAGAGAAAAAACAGGAAAAGAGAAAGAAAGATGAAGTGAGAGAGAGGGAGAAAGAGAAAGAGAAATAAAATTCAACAAAATAGCGATGAAAAAGTAAGGAGGTAAGACTCAGCCATTTCTCAGAAATCATGAAATCAGCTTTTTCTTATTTTTTTAATAAGAAAAAGCTGATTTCATGATTTCTGACAAAAAAAAAAAGAAAAAAAGTATTTCAATCCAAAAACAAAGAACTTACATCCATAGCGATTTTAGCATAAATCTGCTTTTTTTTTATTATTAAAATAAAAAAACGGAACACTAAAAAGTGAAGAAATCACATCTCTGCTAAAATTTGGGTGACATTTATTAATTGATGTCTACTACCTATTGTTAAAATTTAACAAAAATTGATGTATCGGAAATTTTACAAAGGGTTTCCACCCCCTTTGTATAAAACTAAATATAACTCCATTACCCACCCTTATGCCTAGCAGCTGTGTTCCAAAATTCACAATGATCAGTTAATTATCTCAAGAGTAAATCCTGTTCGTACACTTTTTTTTTAATGGAAATCGCTCCAGACAAGGCATGAAGTCACTTGATGTAAGGTGCTAAAAAAAAATAATTAAAAAATACCACTTCAAATGGCGGATATCGAAATGACCTCTCTGGTTATCAAAAACTTTTTTGATCAAAATAGGTCAATAGGAAATTTTATGCTAAGCAATCTTTAGAGAAACACTAAGTAAAAGTAAGGTGATTGGCCATAGTCAAGGGCAACCCAAAAGTTCCCTTTGAATTAGCTACTACACAGAGATGTAGTAGACAATGAGAAAGGGCGCCACTTTTTTCAAGGGTTACTCCATTTATGAGAAAATATGTTGCATAACGATGTCTCAACTGGTACAGCCACATCACCCATTGCCAGTCATCTGAAATAGTACAAAGTGTGTCCCACATTGATGTCGATGGTTCAAAGCCATGTGGCAGGCTGCTTAAGACAGGGAGAAGATCAGTTGATGACAACCTGATCGTGGCGGGGGGGCACGAGCGAAATGGCAACAGACAATGGTTGTTTGGTTGTTTTGTTTTACAGCATATCAACCCTTTTCAGATTATTTCATGCCGAATACCGTCATTTTGCTAAAAGCTTTTGTTTTAAGTTCTATATATTTTCAAATATTTATTCATGGTGTTTCGTTTAGTTGTTTTGTAGAAGAAAATTGTTTTTTTTGGCTTTGCAGAACATGATTGAGTTTTGCAAAGGGAAAAAAAAACAATAACACAATAACATCAATGTTTGATGCATTTTTTGTCAGGAAGCCAGTATCTTTAGACAGCCTGATCTGGTAGCATTTGAGGCAACAGACAAGATTAAAAATTAAAATAATAATAACCCTTGATCCTCACCATATAATATTGGGTGCTTAGTGAGAAGGCATCTAGTACCATTTTTTGAGTCTTTGGTATGACTCAAATCAGGATTGAACCCCAGTTTCCTGGCCCATTAGCAAACAGTCTAACCATTATGCCAAATGGGTCGATGAAGACACCATATAACCAAAATCTACCTTTTTTGATGTTATTAAGGATTTTATTAGCATTTTTTTTTTTTAATAACGGGTGATGAGATTTATCTCAAAATATTGGAAAATAATACAAATAATAATTAACAAAGTTATTTCTGAATTTTTTAGATGAGGATTGATATGTATTATTTGGATTGTTTGGACTACTGTTCTCATCTTGATCATAACACCCAAGATAAAAACAGTAGTCCAAACAATCCAAATAATACATCAAATTATTGTATTTTATTTTCAAATGTTCACTGATAAGTCTTTCAAAATATTATTTAGAGTTTTTAATCAGTTTCTACCAAGGTTGTTGACATGGAGTCAGTTTGGAAGGAGTCGTACTTGTAAGAATGCTAGGAGTCAGACTCTGATTTTTTTAATCTCTAAAAAGACAACAGTCTGAATATTGGAAGACTTTAAAATAAAAAGTTGGAATCAAATTTTTTTTAATTCTAGGAGTCAGAATCAAATATTTCTGGAATTTTCTTAGTCGGATATATTTTGGAATTCTAGATATCAGAGTTGGATGTTACACCTTCTGACTCTGCGACTCTGGTCTCCACATAGCACCAACTTTATTCTTTGATCTGCAAAGCTTAAACATTTGGAACCTGACCTTTTCAAAAAAGTTTGATTTTTGAGTAACAGACACTAAACGGGGAATAGAAAAATCGGCAAACGTAGGACAGAGATTGCATATCTTCTTTATCTTAAATTAGTGTAAAAAAAACTCACGGTTTCTGGGCGTTTTTTGCTGCTGAGTTCTTCTATATTGAAGCACTCAGCTATGATGGGGTTTGTAGCAGCAACCATCACCTGAAAAAAAATAAAATTAAAGATACATTGTTATTAAATCAATTCAAACGTCAATAAAATATGAAATTCAGAGATGTGTGGTTTTCACTGAAAAGACAGGCCGAAAAAACACTTAGAGGGACTCCATCAAAAATGACCTAAATCAATGACACATTTGAACTGAATGTAGATGTGAGAATTTTATGGAAAAAAAATCAGTTCATACCGCCATAGCAAATGTGCAATCTACATTTGAGGTTGGAGATACGCTAATTGATGAAGAAAATAACAAGAAAAAGAGAAAAAGAAAAAAAAAGAACAAGAAAAAGAGAAAAAGAAAAAAAAAGAACAAGAAAAAGAGAAAAAGAGAAAAAGAAAAAAAAGAAAAAGAGAATAAAAAAAGAACAAAAAGAAAAGAAACAAAACAAAAGGAGAAAAAGAAAAAAAGAACAAGAGAAGAATAAAAAGAGAAAAAGAAAAAAGAAAAAGAAAAAAAAGAAAAGAAAAAAGAGAAAAAGAAAGAAAAAGAGAAAGAGAAAGATAAAGAGAAAGAGAAAGAGAAAGAGAAAGAGGAAGAGAAAGAAAAAGAGAAAGAAAAAGAAAAAGAGAAAGAAAAAGAAAAAGATAAAAAGAAAAGGAAAGAAAAGGAAAGGAACAAAGAAAAAAAGAAAGAAAAGACGAAAAAAGGGAAGAGAAACGCAAAGACGAAAAAAGGGAAGAGAAACGCAAAGACGAAAAAAGGGAAGAGAAACGCAAAGACGAAAAAAGGGAAGAGAAACGCAAAGACGAAAAAAGGGAAGAGAAACGCAAAGACGAAAAAAGGGAAGAGAAACGCAAAGACGAAAAAAGGGAAGAGAAACGCAAAGACGAAAAAAGGGAAGAGAAACGCAAAGACGAAAAAAGGGAAGAGAAACGCAAAGACGAAAAAAGGGAAGAGAAACGCAAAGACGAAAAAAGGGAAGAGAAACGCAAAGACGAAAAAAGGGAAGAGAAACGCAAAGACGAAAAAAGGGAAGAGAAACGCAAAGACGAAAAAAGGGAAGAGAAACGCAAAGACGAAAAAAGGGAAGAGAAACGCAAAGACGACAAAGGGGAAACGCAAAGATTACAAAAGGGGAAACGCAAAGATTACAAAAGGGGAAACGCAAAGATGACAAAAGAGAAACGCAAAGATGACAAAAGAGAAACGCAAAGATGACAAAAGAGAAACGCAAAGATTAAAAAAGAGAAACGCAAAGATGAAAAAAGAGAAAAACGAAAGAAAGAAAGAGTATTCTTACCTCTTTTAAGTCTCTATATAATAAATCATTGTTTTTGTCCAGAAATCCTTGTACATTGTAGGTAACTTCACCGGCATAGTGGATCAAACGGAATTGCTGCAAGAAAGAAAGAAAGAAAGTCTTACTATTTATGACAATAACCATGCAAAAAGTTGTGGGGACCCCCCCCCCCCCAGCTTACAGCAAAGGTCCATAGAATCAGAGTTATGAGTAAAGTCCCCAAAAGTGTGTCTTCGTTTAGTATCCCATGTACATGTGGCGCAACGGATAATTGTTAAGTCATAATCAGTTCTCAGTCTACTTGAGAATGAAGGTTCAATCCTCACTAAAGGTGATATTAACCAAAAATAAAATTTTTGGTAACTTGACAGTTCGAAATTTTTTATAGGTTCCAGAGTTCGACAAGATGCACCTTAAGAAAGTCGGCAGTTACATCGACTGAAACCTTGTAAGATTAATATTCAAGATGAAAATAGTAGTTCGAATAATACAATTTATCAATCCGCATCTAAAAAATAATGAAATATAACACAAATGAAAAGTGATTTTTTTAACAGTGAATGAAAAATAAAAACCGTGAATTTGAAAGGAATGAGATGTGGTAATTCACTTTATAATGTATAGAGACATGATCACATGGAATTAAGATTGCACAGTTTGGAAGTATCATATTGCGTTAAGGCCGGCCTATTTATCATAATGGTTAAAGTGCTCGCTAATGGGCTGGAAGACCAGGGTTCAATCCTCGGTTTAATGATACCAAAACCAAAACCAAAAATTTTTTAAAAATGGTACTTGATGCCCGCTTGCTTAACACTCAGCATCATAAGGTAAGGATCAAGGATAACTGGAGTAATCCTCGAAAGGAGTGGCGCCCTCCCCTACATCTCGGTGTAGTAGCTAATGAGAAGGGAGCCTTAGGGTCGCCTTAGACTATGGTCGACCACTTTACATAACGATTCTAAAATCTAAACTATATCTCGTTGTTGGATCGAAGGTTAACAGACCCATTATTTCTAAACATGTAAATCTTCTGATACTTAAGGATCATAGTACTTTATTATTTTTTGTGTTTATTATTAACGTATTGGCTTATAAAACACGTTGATCTGATATATGACATTTGAGTCTTTGTATAATAGTCTGTATAAGATATTTTCAGTTTCTTGTTATTTATAGAAATACATTTTCTAAGTTGTTCTTCATCAGGTTTTGGTATTTAGGGTGATGCGATTGTCCCGGACTCTGGTGGTCAACACCTTACGCCTGCTCTCCATGCAATTCAATCTAAAGGGTTGATATCAGACAAGTTGCATGCAGTCATATGACTTCTTACACATCCAAGCCATGTCTTCCTCAGTTTACTATGTTCCCTCGTGTCTACAATATGCAGGCGTGTTATACAGTCGATGCAAGAGGTGGCATGATTTAAACGGCCAAACCACCCAGGATGCAGAGTGTGTAAGCATCCCAAATCCCACCAATACAAAGTTTCTGATGACGCACGGTTGGAGGGATCTTCTCTTTTATTTTGCTGCCGCACATCCACCTGATCATGGCACAATCATTACGCTAAAGCTGTTGCAGATCAGAAGCTTTTGGTGCACATTTCTCACTGTGATGCAAGATGGCAGAGCAAACACAGGCTGAAGAAACTGCCCTGAATCTTGAAAGAAATGTGCTTAGATGTAAGGATTGGCATCAGCTTCCTAAACTTTCCCAGTCGCTTAGGTAAGTGATCAGTGATAGCATGTTCGCAACCACCATCAGTATTCAACACATCATCCAGGTAGCTTCAACATCAGGTGGGGCGTATTTACATCCATACGTGCCACAGTTCGACCATCGGTTGGACTGGCAACACCCAGACATGTGTGACAAACATAATCCGAGTCAACTACTAACCTCCCAGTAAGACTACTACACTTCTTGTGGACCCATAATTAAAAGCTCCCAATGCAAACTAAGTTTAAATCGACGCCTCTGCAACAGACAGTGCAGGAAAACATCAGTGTCCTGCAGGAGGTCGAGACCAAGATAAATCCATGTTTCAACTATTAAGGGGTATAGTTAATGAGCAACAACTAATGACATTTCTTAATGTGTAATTATGCATGCATAGCAAAATTTTGTGCTTTCTGTCTTCATCTATCTGCATAATTTATTGCTGATGATAATATTTCGTTGATTTGGTTGGTGTTAGATAGTGGGAGGGGGAGGGAAACCCTGAAAGATGGTAGGAGTGGAAGTCGGAAGCTTTTTCTTTCTCCTGGATTCCAAGAAAGACGGACATGAAAAGTCTGCCTGTCTGTTGTGTTGCCAGTAGGTGGAGGTGGGAAGGGCGTAGTAGCCCCAAATGGTACAAACTGATTGAGTGGTTTGTATGGGAGAGAGAGGGAAAGGTCTGAAAATCAAAAACTCACATTGGATGCTTTTTCATCCATAGCGTCTCTGAAATTACCACCTCAGACAGGCAGCCATATTGTAATTAGAAGCAAAGCCAAGAGAAATATGCCCGTCACATTGACTGAAGATATAATTATACATATATATATATATATATATATATAATTATTGAAAGGAAAAAACTATACACACATTAAGGTTGTATACATTATAAATTATTTCGACCCCTTAATTAGGTCTCCTCAGACGTATAAACAACCACGTCAAAAAATCAAATAAGAGAAATTGATCATCGTCTTAAAAAGATAAATTCACTTTATTGATTGGTTGATGTAAAAAAGGGGGTAAATGGTAAAATAATCAGGGAGGGGTGACTGCAGTAAAATATGAATTTGACTCTTATTTTTTTACATATGCAGAAATATAAATATATATATAAACTGTTGGCTTTTAAGTTTTTATGTGCTTCGAATATCCGTAGTCTTAGTTTGTTATTTTCTTGTTCTAATATAATTCTGTTGTCTATGATAATTTTTCTAAGTTGATACCCACTCCTGAAGATAGCTCCAGACAGAACTGAAAGTATTAGGGTACACAACGAGTACGGTAAATACATCTGTCAGTTGCAGCCTGAAACTCCGAAATCAATCATGAATCGATAAAGAATCAACAAAAAATATGCAAACACAAGTCATCTGTAATATTTAATGAAATATATATATACATACCAAAAAAATACCCATCTTAGGAAGAGTAAAATTAAATCTCCAAACACTGTAATATAATTAAGCGATGTACTTAAAAAATAGCTAACTCTTTTTCTTCCTCTTTTTGTATTTCAGGCATTTTATGTATGCACTATAATGGCTAATTAAAAAAATATTCTTGGTAAGCAAAACATATACTTACATTTCTTTCAATTGTCTTCCTCGTGGCCGTGTCAGCAGATAAATGAGAAATAAAATGTGCATGGGCGGAATGGGTCTGCGATAACTTGTCTAAAAATGTCAGATCAGTTGGTTCACCAGGTCGGACACATTCTTCATCCTTGAAAAAAAAAAAAGTGTGATGGAAGAAAAAACTTTTAGAACTACATGTTGGGAGCTTTTAGATGTGATATTGAAAATAATCACAACTTACTTAAAGTTATACCGATGTGATTAACAACAAAAAAAAAAAATGAAAAAGAAAAAATATTCTTTGGACCAATTAAAAGTTGCCTAAACTACCTTCCCTCTGAAACTAATACTATAAGAAATGTTGTCCTTGTTTTAGAAAGCATTGTTTATATGGTAATATTAATTATTAAAAATAATAATGAGCAATTAGAACGCCATACAATGCATTTTAGTTTTATTAACTTTTTTTTCCCAATTTAATTTTTGAAGATATACTTAATCAGAATTTCAAAATAAAGATATATTAAAATACCTTTTTTTTTTTAAATATTGGTATTAAAAAAAACCAGCTGTAACTTATATCTTAAATTACAAAAGTGAATGCTCATCGCTACAAACTAGTGATTATATCAAATTTGCAAAACCATGCAAAACTAATCTCCTCCATCCATAAAATAGTATTTACTGAATTAATAAATATTAAACAAGCCTTAATTAATAACGGATTCTCTAACTATATAATCGACAAACAAATTAGATTGATAATTTTGAAGAAGGTTGGACTTACCATAATAGCTATAATTCCAATAGGTTTACCTTCAACCAAATCACAGATTACTTTGTTATTGAAAAACTGGACAGGTTCCCACTGGAAATTAAAAAAGAACATATTTATATTAAACTACATTTATAAAATCGCATGAAAATGGGAGATAACCATGAACGTCAGGGGGAGATAACCATGAACGTCAGGGGGAGATAACCATGAACGTCAGGGGGAGATAACCATGAACGTCAGGGGGAGATAACCATGAATGTCAGGGGGAGATAATCATGAACAAAAACTACTACGAAAAGCAAAATTTAGTGTATTTATTAATTGAATTAAAAAAAAAAAAAAGGGATTTTTTTTTAATAAATGGCCAATGTCAAGTAATTGTCATTGGAATCTTGTTACAAGAAATACGGAACCTCATTCAGAAACATAATTTTGAATTTTTTTTATTTAAGATTTTCAAATTTTCTTAACATTCGGAAATAAGTTTATGCTACCTTTACCAAGTGATCATCTTTACAAAAAGGTGCAGAAACAGCTCTCAATAGAAAATGTTACTAAAAACTTGAAGATTTTAAATGTAAAAAAAACAAAAAAACTTTAACTACTAGCTTCTTTAATTTTTTCCCCATCCCCCCTTCAGGGTGTGGTCTCCAAGATTCAACAAGGGTATAATAATAATTGTTTGTCCATCCTCTTTCGAATGTTATGTTTGATCTGAGAAGACGACAACGAACCTCTTCCCTCCTTTGGTAGCTGTTCTGTGAACATCGAGAAATTGCTCATTTTACACTCGATTCATTCTAAGAGGTGGAACAGACATTTCCTGTGTTTTATTCAATAGACTTTTTGCTAGGCTGGTAGATCCACCCATAATATAAGGGTCATTTTTAGAATTATATAATATTTATACAAATTATTTATTTAAAAACTATACGTTGATGCACTATATATATTAATAGATATATGTTTTGAAACATGACGTAAATCATAAATCTGACGTCACGTCAAAGTTATAATTATTTGTGAAGGTAATGTTTTAAGATCTATTTATAAGAAAGTCGAAATAGCCTAGTTCGTAGAACATCAGACTGAAGATCTCAAGGTTTCAATTTTAATTTCCGGTCATGGCATCTGCTTTATTATCCAAAAAATAGTTAAGATCTCTAATATTTGGAAATGAGACAAATTTTGCAATGTATTTATTACATTATTTTAAAAATTGGGACGGACGGACGGATACACACACACACAGAGAAAATGCTGCTTATATTATGAGTGCATATATTAACTTATTTCAGGCTTGTTTGCCTTTTTCTATATGTTTCATTTCAGCTTTTTAACAACGTTCGGAAAGCAACAACTTAATCATTCTTTTGCCAGAATCACTGAAATATTTTATAAATTTTAAATCGTGAAATTTCTGAAAGAAAAGCAACAATTTTGCAATAATTAAATAATTAAAAAAAAGAAAAAAGGGAGATAATCTTTGTAAAAATGTTTACTTGCCTCGATTCCCTCCCTTTGGTATTCGTCCTGCTCCGATTTCAATGTCAACTCAATGAAGAGTTGTTGTAATTTTTCATTACAATAATTAATACAAAATTGCTCAAATCTACAAGAACAAAAACAAAATAAACATTTGTTCAAATTTTCAATAGGATTAGATCTGGAGTCCTTGCAAAAATCAAATTCCAGAAGCAAAGCAAAGAAGATAGAAACTTTTGATGTACCTTCATTTATGTTTCAGAATTTTTGAGATGAGAATTGATAATTTGGATTATTCGGACTATTGCTCTCATCTTGGATGTTATTCTCACAACATTTCGGCCGATGTAACCTCCAACAATCTTCAGGTGCATCTTGTCGAACTCTGTACGGAACTTCAAACAGATAAAGTGCTAAGTAATAATCAGTCTTCTGGAGGTGGAAGGTTCAATCCTCAACGCAAGCAATACAAAGAATACAATTACGAATTACTTAAGACTTCTACCCGATCATGGCTGATGGGATGAGAGCATGCTATCCTCCCCTGTATTAAATAAAGGGTTCCATTCGAAATTCCCTACAGATTGTTGAGTTCGACAAAATACACTTGAAGGTCGGAGGTTACATTGGTCGAAACGTTGTGAAAATAACATCAAAGACGAGAACGAATAATACAAACTGTAAGTTTTACTTTTATTTTAATTAGGATGAAGAATAAGAATATTAGATATTCTCATTCTATGAAGATATACAAAGTGTGGTTGGTGAATACAAGCTAATCTCCTGAACATACGGTTGCTAGCATAGGCAATAAAAGATGGCAAAAATTGAATATTTATTATCAGTTTTCTTCACAAACTATAACACAACATAAACATAGAAAGTAGATTTCTAACAACGGTAAAGGAGTTGTGTGAAGTACATGAGGAATTACTTACAGTCGCCCCATGAGTGTTCTTCTGTAGAGGCAGGGCTGAAACCCAGTAGGTCTGTTCAGTTTGGTGAACAGTCGTCAGAAAAAGAAAAAAGTCTAACCCTCGAACTCATGATCTCGTGAGAGTGGAGACAAAATCATGTATATTCACGAGATTCTGAGGTCTCCCCGATCCTTTTTTTCCCCACAGGCACAACACTGACCCCCAAACAACTCCATTCTCCTAAAGGGAAATAACTTTGCATGATGTCATTGTAGGGACAACAATGAAGATCTGTAACCTCATGACATGAAAGAAAAGAAAAAATATCACTCACCCGTTGCCCTGAAAGATTTCAAAGCCATAAATATCGAGAAGGCCGAGCAAAGAACACCTTTCTTTTGACTGGAAAAAAAAAAAAATGTTGCATTAATTTTTAACAAAAATTTAGTTAAGTTCGATTTTTTAATTAATTTAAACAAAAATAAAAAAAATGTTTCCCTGTCATTCAATTAGAAAATTATAAACTTCAGTTATCGCTCTTCCTTAATTAGCCTCAGTCTCAACTGAACAAGAAGCGGTCTCTCAACGACTTCTGTTGCTTAGAGATTCTTGACTGAAAGATAGCAGTCGAAGATCCGTTCTTGACAATCAGTATGGTAGAAACTGGGCCATTTTGGTAGCGCTTTATCTGTCCGGCTGAGGTATTGGTCCTGAGTAGTCCTAGAAGGTTCAACCTCCCAGGCCTTGTCTCCCCTCTTTGAGGTTGAATGCTGACAGGGCTACCCAAGATATTTTTAGGAGGGCAGAGTGTCCCTTCTTTAGGGTCGCTGGTTTGATTCTCCCGACCTTCCGGCCTTGTGCCACATCTTCCTGTGGTGGGAAGGAAGTTAATAGCGAGTCTCAACTTGCTTATAAGGTTGGTTGTTTTATGGCATATCACCCATTTTCGGGTTATTTAATGCCAAATTCGATCATTTTAGTAGAAGTTTTTATGTTTCAAGTTCTTTATATCTTCAAGTATTTATTCATAGTGTTTGGTTTGATTGTTTTGTAGAGGAAAATTGTTGATTTTGTTGGTGCAGAACATGATTGAGTTTTGCAAAGAGGAAAAAGAGAGGGGGAAAATAAATAAAGAATATCAATGTTTTGTTTGGTTTGGTTTACGGTGTAACAGCCATCTAGGGGTTATTTAATGCCGAAAAACGGTAGGTCAATTTATTTTATATTATTTGGGAACAAAAAAAATTGAGATTAAATTTTGTTGAATAGTCCAACTTCTTTAATGAAGTCTAAGATTTTGCTCAGATTTGTGTCTTTAAACAGGTCCATTAGATTTTTTGAGTTGTAGTATTTCCTTCGACTTTGTTGCAGATCCTGACAGTCTATTAATATATGTTTGACTGTAAAAGGTTCTTGGCATGATATACACATTGGAGACTTTTCACCTTTCAATAAATATTTGTGGGTAATATATGTATGTCTTATACGAAGTCTGGCTACTATAACCTCTTCTCTTCTCGCCTTTCTGTAGTCTCAGGGCCACTCAGCAATAGTTGGCCAAATCTTGTGTAATTTATTACTTTGGCACTCATCCCAAGATTCTTGCCATTTTTCTTTGAAGATCAGTGTATGGAATCCTAGTATTGGAAGGTATCATGTTCAACGATTCTTTTGCTGCTCTATCCGCTTTTTTCATTTCCACGAACGCCGATATGACTCGGTATCCAGCATAATTTAATTTTACATTGCTTCTCGCTATAGATAGAGTTGATCTTATTTAAGGTTTTTGTGATTAGAGGGTTATCCATTTTTTTTTTTGTTCTTCAGTGTTGTGAGCACTGATAGAGTCGGAGAAGATTATGAATTTATCTGTTCTACTACTTTCTATTAATTTTAGAGCCAGGTATATGGCTGTAGCTTCTGCACTAAAAATTAATGCTTTGTCAGGTAGTTTACACTGCCTTTTAATCTTATCCAAGATAGCAGCGCATCCACATCTGTCTGCATCTTTAGAACCATCAGTGTAAATGTATTTGTATTCAGGATGGTTTTCCAAGATCACTTTGAGTTTTTCTTGGAAAGTATATGGATGAGTATTTTTCTTGTCTAAGTTGTTCAGTGATAGGATCACTTCTGGAGGTCTGATGATCCAACGTTCAGTTTCAGATAAAATGGAAATGTCAATGTAGGAAAGTTGGATTTTAGCCGTTTTTTTGTAATGGGTTCCATTCTAAGGCCCAGAAAGGTTTTATCATTTTTGTTCAAAAAAGGTTCTGAGTCTTGGGTTAAATATACAGTCGTATGCTGGGTTGTTTGGACATGATTTTAATTTTATTATGTACTGCAGGGCCAATTTTTCACTTCTAATCTAAAGGGGTGCATATAGGCTCTCAACTGGGGAGGTTCTGTATGCACCTAATACCAGTCTCAAGCTTTCATGATGGATGGTATCAAATTCTTTTAGATAGGGCTTTCTGGCTGACCTATAGATAAGACTGCCATAATCCAGCATCAGGCAAATTTTTAGTGGGGTAGATACGTAAGAGTGTTTGTCTATCAGCTCCCCAGTCTGTGTGGGCAAGCACGTGCAAGAGTTGTGTAACTTAAGTACATTTGGTTTTCAGATATTTTAAATGGGGAATAAAATTAAGTTTTTTATCAAATATCATACCCAGAAATTTGTACTCGTTGACGATTGGGATCTGTTCTTCAATCTTAATGACAGGGTCATTATGTAACTTTGTCTGGGAGCAAAAGTGAAAGCATTTTGTTTTCATTTTAGAGAAATTGAAACCGTTTTCTGTTGGCTATTTTGTTATTTTGTTTATGTTAAATTGAATTTGTCGTTCAATTATGCTTATATATTTAGATCTATAACAAATCATGAGGTCATCTACATATAGGGCTCATTTTATCCCTGATGTTTCTGTTGCGACGTCTTTGAGGATATTATTAACTTTAATATTAAACAGGGTTACTGAAAGAACACTTCCCTGGGAAACTCCTGTCTCTTGCTCTTTTTTATCTGAGAGTGTATTTCCCACTCTAACTTGGAAGGTTCTATTGTTTATGAAATTTCCTATAAATATGGGAAGTTTGCCTTTTAGGTCTAATTCTTTTAGGTCGTTCATAATATATTGCCACATGGTATCATAGGCTTTTTCGATATCAAATAATATTACAGTTACATGTTGTTTTTGGATAAAAGCCTTTCTTATGTAGGTTTCAAGATGCACTAGGTGATCTATGGTGCTTCTGTTTTTCCTAAAACCAGATTGAAATTTGGATAGTAGTTTATTTTTTTCCAGGTACCATACAAGCCTTTTATTAATCATTCTTTCAAGTGTTTTGCATAAGCAACTAGTTAGGGCTATAAGCCTGTAGTTTTTTTTTTGTTTGTGTTTTTTTATGGTCTTTAGGAATTCTTTCTTTTTGTTTGTCTTTGTCTGCTTTCATTGCTTTTGGAATGGGGATTACTAAAGCTGGTTTCCATGTGAGGAGATTTCACCTTTGTTCCATATGTCATTGTATATTTTTAGGAGGTAATTTAGAGATATTTAGAGTTAATTTTTCAAGAATTCAAAATGAATCTCGTCTTGGCCTACAGATGAGTAATGAGTTTCATTCAAAACTTCCTGAAGTTTGTTATGGTAAAATTTTTGTTGTAGGTTATTTTATTATGATTATTGAAGTTTGTTTTCTTTTTCTTTATTTTGTCTGATTTTTTGAAAGTTAGGATTTTCCTTTTGGTTGGAAGAGTTTTTAGCAAAGTTATCTGCAAGCATATTTGCAATTTCTTCCTTGGTAGTGGCTTCGATATTGTTTTTGTTCAATTGATTTAATGGGGTGTTAGAATATTTGCCCGAGATTTTTCGTATAATTTTTCAATTGTTTTAATTTTAGTCTTGTTGAGTTTGGATACAAAATTCTGCCAGGAAGTTCTTCTTGATTCCCTAATAGTTATTCGTGCTTTGGCCAGATGTTTTTAAAACTATTAAGGTTTTCTTTGGTTAGATTTAATTTCAATTTTTTTCAGAGCAGTATGGCGTGTGCGTATGGCATTCATAGTTGAACCAAGGTTTTTTTTTGTTTGTTGGAATTGGAAGTTTTAGGTATGCTTTCTTCAGCAATTTCTAGAAGTGTTTTGGAGAAATATGTTATGTGGTCTTTGTTATTATTTAATTTGGGAGGGAGTTTATTTTGGCATAGAATTTTATATTTATCCCAGTTAGCTCTGTTAAGGTTCCAGTATGTAATTTCTTCTCCTGTTTTGGAATTGGGATTTTCTAAAATTATTGGGAAATGGTCACTGCTACAAGTATCGTTGAGTACTTTCCACTTGAAATCTAGGAAAGTAGTGGGGTCACAGTGTGAGGTCTAATGCAGAATATGCACCTGTTGCTGGGTGGAGGTAGGTGGAGGTTTTTTTGATTGAAAACAGATTCCTTTTATTGATTGTTTTCTATAATTTTGCCTTTGCCATTGGTTTCTTTACTTCCCCAAATTTGATTATGACTATTGTAGTCACCAGCTAAGATGTAAGGTTTGGGAAGTTGTATTATTAAATTATCCAGCTCCGTTTCATTAATCTTTTTTCGGTAGTAAGTATAGAGAACAGATTGTTATCCTTTTATGGAGAGATACTGATATGACATCTGCCTGCAAGTTTTATTTTAAAGGGATTTGCTTTTGTGGTATTTTGTTATTTACAATGATGGAGGTGCTTCCTGAGGCTTCTGTCATTACCATTGTGGATAGAATTATATGAAGTATGATTTTTTTAATATTTATTTTGAAATTTTCCTTGAAGTGAGTTTCCTGAAGGCAGACAACTGCTGGAGATAAGGTTTTCATGAGTATAAGCAATTCTTCATAATTTGGTTTTATACCACGTATGTTCCACTGTAAGATCTTATGAGTCATGGGGGAGGGGTATGATTTGTTTGTAGAGGTTTGAGGGTATTCATTCAGTTCCATTTTCTCTGGTATTTATTTTTTTTCCCCTGTTCTTCATTTGGGGGTTTTATTTCTAGTTTGTACCTAGATTGGGATCTTTGTCTTGATTTTTCGGATTCTAGGCTTTTTGATTTGTTTTTGTTTTGTTTTTCTGTCTTGAACTTCTTTCCTGGTTTTCAGTTTCCACCAGTTCAAATTTGATTTCACTCTCAATCAGCATCATTTCTGTTTTCTGTTTGCTGTATTGTTTCTTCAAAGGAGGTTTCGCTTTTGGAAACTGTTAGGGTTGAGGGTTTTTTATTTTTTATTTGTAGCATCTTTGATATCGTCGATCTGGGACTGGGGATTTTTCTTTCGGTCCGATTCCATGTTGGATCTGGTTGTCAGGCTGACTAAGTTTTCTTTTAATATCTCTAGTAGAGATCTTAGTTCCTTCACTAGATCCGATAAGTTGTTTTCATTTTGTAGGGTTAATGGGCTTGATCGTTGGGTTGCTTCTGCATAAGTGTTGTTTTTGAAATATGCTTCAACAATCTTTCGTGCTTCTGGGTAGGATAAGTTTCTCTTATGTTTAATTTCAGTAATTTCTCTTTCTTTTTGGTAGATTTTGCAGTTTTTAGAGTAGGTTGGATGGCCTTCATTACAATTTGAACATTTTTTGATGTTATGGCATTCATCTTCTGTGTCGTTGGGGTCTTTTTCATCACATTTCACACACATTTTAATTCCTCTACATATTTCCCTATGGTGACCATATTTTTGCCATTTGTGGCATCTTAGGGTTGTAAAGATATATTGTTCTAACTTTTCAATTTGGTAGCCAATTTTTACTTCTTTAGGAATTATAGGTGTGTCAAAGGTCAGTATATAAGTATTAGGTGGTATTATCTGACCATTTCTTTTCATGGTTATGCGTGTGATCAATTACGCCTTGTTTGTTTTTAATGCCGTTCTTATTTCTTCCGTAGTTGCCAAGGGCAATTCTTGGGTTCTTATGACTCCTTTAGATGTATTTAGTTTTTTATGTGGAAAAACTTTGTATTTATGGTTGTAGAAACAACCCATTTTTAATAGGTTTTGGGCGTCTTTATTGTTGTTTATTTCGACAAGAAGATTTCCGTTTTTTAATTTTTAAAATTGATTTTGGATTGCTCTTCCTGGTAAGTATTTTTTCGATTAAGAATAGTGATAATCCACTCATTTTTTTTTTTTGCTTTCAAGTAGTTTTATTACTAGGAATCTTGGGAAATTAGTGGAGAAGCCGTTTTTTTTTTGTGTGTTGTATATTTTTCGTTCTGAGCTTGAGGTTTCTGAGACATCAGAGTGGTATCTTTTAAGGGTTTTAGGGGAAAATGATTCATGTGTTTTTTGTTTTTTTTTCATCACCCTTGCTTTCCACCCATCTCGGAGCCCTTTATGAGAAGTGCCAGGGGGAAAACCAATTCGCCCTGGCACCAGAGATACAGGGATGATATACTTGGTTTAGGTGACGCACAGAGCACCTATGTTCCTTTGAATTTGCTTTTTGTTTTTTGTTTTTAAGAAAAATGTCAGTGATATCGCAGCCATGTCAATGCTTTTTTCGCCATAACCAATTGATCCTCAGCCACCACTTTCCACCATATTTTGGGGTGTATTTATTAGTGGTTCTTAGTAGGGGTTGGAATAGGAATGTTAATTGTTGTGAGTAGATTAGTGTGGGTTTTATATGGTGGGGCTTGACGTGACCAGCCGATTGATTGCTGTGGGTGAAAACCCATGATGCTGAATGGCTGAGCAGTGGGAAAGTAGTGGATATGCGCACTGCAACCTGCACTTTGGCCCTTACCTGGCTAGATGGGCGGTGGTAAGCGTAGATCTTAGCATTTTCTCTAAGACACAATATCTTACTAAGCTAAGGTCCACGCTCTTACATAGTATCTGTTCTGAGACAATCTTAAACTGGTACTGTCTTGGCCTTCAGACCTTGATTCCGCCGGTCTTAGGGATTGTCTGATGCAGTTCTAGGAGGTCCACCCTTCCAGGCTTTGCCTTCTCACCCTTTAAGAAAGGGTTAGTTTATTGCTAATCGCCTGAGGCGCCCCTACTAGAAAATGCCGACGTGGCTGCCCAGAATATTTTGTAGGCCAGAGTGCTCAACCTATAGGGGGCTGACTTTTCAATCCCACTTTCCAATTTTCTGTCACATCTTACAGCTGTGGGAGGGAGATTAAAATTTTTTTTTTTTTTTAAAGTCGCTGTGTGGCAAAAATGTCGGCTGGAAGGGACATAACTTTGCTCAAAATCTTTGAGGCAAGGGAGATAACTTTTGGTAAAGGTTATTTTCTCTTAATTATAGTTTCTCGATGAAATATGTTTAACCTAACACAGACTAAATAAAAATTGTCTGATTTCAGAACTGAACTTAGTTTACTTTTGAAATATTATGGTTTTTATTTTACTCTCAAGTTTCTACTCTTTGAATCAGCACAATTTTAGGATTTTTTTTTTTTTTTTTTTTTTACTAATGAGTAACCATTTATCAAGGCTAAAAGCCACTCAAGGATAGATTGACATTTGAATGAAGAGTATTATGATCAATTGATTGTTGTGTTTTACGGCATATCAACCTCTGATGGGTCATTTTATACAGAATCTGCGTGTATAGTTATACTGTTTTAGAAAGAAAATATAGTGTTGGAAAATTAATTTTGCCGAAAGTTTGTAGAAGAATTTGGAGCAATTGTGCAGTATAGTTAAGAAGAAGAAAAAAAAGGTGAAAAAAAAACAAATAACTGTTACCAAACGATAGAAAATTTAATATTCTATCAACCTGTTAGTTTAGAAAAGTTTTTAACTATTTGTAAATTTTGTTATTTCAAAATTTGTGTTACTTTTACAAAATTGTTCTTTTTTTGCTGATCGTTTAAAAAGATACAAAAATAAAAATACTTACCCTAACCTGACTGAAAACAACCCCGGAATTAGTGTTACCACCGTAAGCCTTTTTAAAATTTAAATAAATTTTTTTGTATCTTTTAAGCCTGAAATAAGCGATCAGCTAAAAAAGAAAAATTTGAAACCATTTCTTTTTTATGAAACCGGTTAAGTGAAAGTAACACAAATTTTGAAATAACAAAACTTAGAAATAGTTTTAAACTCTTTGAAACTAACAGGTTGATAGAATATTAAATGTTCTATCGTTTGGTAACAATTATTTGTTGTCTACTTGTTTTTTTTTTTACCCCTTTCTTCTTGTTAACTATACTGCACAATTGCCGAATTTGGCTTTGGTGGTTGGATATTTAGTTGTTTATTACTTGCATATTCATTTTATAGGTAAATTTCTTTCTGGATATTTCATTTTATAGTTGTGTGTGATTTGGGTGCCTATTTATTTTGTGGGCAAACGTTATATTACAAATGTCCGAATTCTGTAAAAGAGGGAGGTGGTGAAGTGGATAACAAAGTGGACTGGTGACCTGTGTGCGGCAAGGTTGAATCCAGTCGGTTCAATAGCATGACTTTCACGTATGGATGGTGGCAACCTTCACGTGGTCCTTCAGGTTATTACCCGATTCTAAAAATCAAGGAAACCAATGCCAACAACAGAATCGCGCCGTTCAAAAATTTATACCATGTAGATTCATACTTATTTACTTTTACTGGGCTATCTTTAAAAAGATTGTAAAAAAAAAAAAAGAAAAGAAAAATCCACAAAATTCCTGGCACAGGCTGAGTAGGTGTGTTCTTACCAGTCGGGGATACGTCTTCGACATCAGTCCGACAATGGTTCTGTTTAGTCTCAGGAGGTCCACTCTCCCAGGCTTTAATTCTCTTTGAGAATGTTGGTCATTTTATTGCGAATTGCCTGAGGCGCCCCTACTGGGGAATGCCGACGGGGCTGCTCAGGCATTTTTTGTAGGCCAGAGCACGCTAATCCTAGTGCATTGGCTAACAACATCTGGCCTTGTGTCTAACCTCCTGCAGAGGAGGTAAATAAAAAATATCTGCTTAATCATAAAAAAGTGATTCTTTCAATTAATCATAAAACAATTACTTGTGCACTTAGTCTTTTCAGACAATGGAAACGATATTTATTCATATTACTTGCCTTTCAGAGGGTTTTTTTTACCTCCGTTTCTTATTCCTTTTTGTCGATTTTGTTTCTTCATTTCATGTTGCCTTTCTTGCAATGGCTGCCACAGGTATTTAATAACGAAAGAAAGTAAAACATATTTTATTCATGTTTTTGTAGTCTTATAGAAAACTCCCATCATTTACTTAAAATAATTATGACAATCGTTTTTCTATACCTATTACTATTGCAGATTTGGTATCTGTCTGTCCGAAGTCGAAACTGTATTATCACTTCTATTATACAGATGGAAAAAAAAAATCCACAAAATATTATGCAGTCATACGCCATTCTTCTTCGTTTAACGTGTCTTTTCCACACCAGATGTAGGATGCATGTTGGTTCTGGTAGCAAAAAGTGACTTTCTCCATGCAATTTTTGTTGGTTTCGATGTGACAATGCTTGAGGTCATCTTTGACCGAGCCATTCAAGTATTCCTCCATCTTCCTTTTCCTCGTTTACCTTCAACTGAGATGTTTATCCAAGCAGAGCTTCGTTCAATGTGTCCATACCAATGTGGGCACCTTCAACCTCAATAGCAAGAAGTCAATACTAAATATCATCAAATCGCACACCACAAATCCAAGGAACCATAGACCATCATTCCTCGACATCCTCAAAAAACTTAGTTAATGGGAACCCAACATTTACTCGCATCTAACATGGGACTACATATATATATATCTTTATATATATATACGAAAAATAAAATCTTTTTAGTACTTCTAGTGAAAAATGTTAACCTTATATAAAAATCTTACCGGTGTTGCAAGAGACGTGTTAATTTTCTTTACAATCCATGTGAAAAGTCGGTCATAGATGCCCTTGGCGAGGGCATCACGTACGTAGATGGCTTGTTCGGCATTTAAAGGAGTTTTCATCTATAAAATGAAGAAAAATTATAGAAAGATTATAGAATTAAGATTTTTAAATTGTTGAATAGCGAGATGTTATGAGCAGGGAAATAAAGACAATAATGAGGTTTACCAAATATAATTATTGTGAAAGTATCAAGACTTCATTAGAGACATTATAAAAGAAATTATTCTTAAGGCATTGGGACATTAGGGTCATCATTTTGAAAGGATCGGTACATTATTAAGGACATTATTCTTAAGGCATTGGGACATTAGGGTCATCATTTTGAAAGGATCGGTACATTATTAAGGACATTATTCTTAAGGCATTGGGACATTAGGGTCATCATTTTGAAAGGATCGGTACATTATTAAGGACATTATTCTGGTTTGCATAAAACTAAACTTTAAAAGATGAGGGATGAAGATTCTTCTGACCTTTTCTTGTCTCACATCAATTGTTCGATTTTCTAAAGCCGTGATCAGCTGATCTTTTGGACAACCTAAAAGCTGAAAAAAAATTTGAAGAATTAGTTATTAATTCAAAAAAAAAAAAAAAAAAAAAAAAAAAAAAACCATCTGATCAGGCTGAAATCGTGCATGTTGTTTACTGTTATCAAAGAGAATCAGATCCATACAATTTGGAAAAACCGAAGTTGTAATTCCATCAGAATAGAAGACGCAAGTGTTCATTGGCTACAATAATATAGTAGCGAGTCCCTACAATGAACTGGATAGAAGTTATCATCAAAAGCGTGACTTCACCTTCAGTTCTAAATTAGACCATGACCGATATTTTGACCAAGTTTGGTGACGGTTGCTCAAGCGATATGGAAACTAGACTGTACGCAAACAAACATGGTGAAACAAACTCTACTGAAAACAATCTCCTTAGTGAAGGAAATGGGGTGTCTGTCATGATGTAATGAAAAAAAGAAGCCCTATACCAAGATACAATTTTTTTTTGATAAAGTTTTATGAGAAATTCAATGGTAGTATTAATTTTACATTAAGTTTTTTTTGTTTTACAATAATATTGTTGGTTCTGTGTTCACACTGGACATCCGTGAACAGCAAACACTACGTTTTACTTTATTTATGATTGGAAAATTGAAAATTATAGAAATTAAAAAATAATACAAATGGTAAATATTATAGGGAGGGGTTAGGTTGAAAGCAGTACACAAGGTGTGAAAATTTCTTTAATAATTTAGTTAAAAAAATTTTCTAAGTTAAATATAATTGAATTAAAAAAATAAAGTTTAAATAATTGAATAAAAAAAGCAACAATACGGTTAAAATAAACGTCAAATGATAACATATTTTTTTGTTTGAATTCAATTTCTAACGAGTCACTGCTCATCAAGGCTCAGAGGTCACTCGAGGACAAGGGTTAATGACTTGTGTCAGGTGGATGGTGAGACTAACACCATGTGGATCATAGACGATGGATTCGATCTGGGCAGAATTTGATTACTTAAGACGGCTCAACAAAAATTTGTTAACATTGGACTTGAAAACGACCATAACTTGAAAGCAGCCCCATGGTATTGCATTCCACAGACGGACAGTTCTCTGAAAGAAACTCCGCTCATGGAAGTTCCACTTAGCTCCAGATACACAGTGGTTGTAACTAGATGAGTTTTTTCTGTGAATGTTTTACAGGGAGGAACCAGAGATTGGAGCTCAGTCGAGCACCTACCATGAACAATGATAGAGTAGAGAGAGACTAGAAACGTCTCTTCTGTGATAAAGAGGATTTAGGGAAAAGAAGATAACATCCCTCATTAGATTTTGAAACCGATTTTGTACTCTGTTGAGGCAGGAGACAAAGAATGCCACCTCCTTTTATGTGGCAATAGTACTCCATCTTAGGATGTATCTGGCTCTTGTACAGGTAGAGGATTGCGTCGGGAGTGAGATACTTTCTGGAGCGGTAGAATGATCCAACCATTTTTCAGCGACCTTTTGCAACAGATCTGACATAAGTTTTCCACTTCTGGAGTGAAAGTCAGTCCCAGGAGCTTATCAAAACAGGGGTTCTTCTCAATGGAGACACCATCTATTTCAATCGGGGCAAAGTGAGATTCAAGCGTTGGTGGTGAAAGGAGAGAAGCTTGGTTTTAGACGTATTAAAAGTAACCAGCCACTTTTAAATAAAGGAAAGAGACTTCAGCGTTCTTGTAATAGTATTCAGTAGGGTAGGAGTTTCGTGTGTGTATGTGTGTGTGTGGATGGGGGAACTTTCTTGGAGACTGGAAGACATGAAATATATTTTGTAATTAATTTTTTTTACATGTAACTATTGTAAAGAAAACATGATTTATTTCACATCTATTACTAACTATACTATTACTTCTCTAACTAATGGAGTTTAGGTATCTGTGTCTGAAGCCGAAACTATACTATTACTCCTAGTAATGTATTAGTGTACTATCTAATAATGCTCAATTCAGGGGGAGGGTAGTGTAGTATCTATTCTGTTGTCATAATACCACCATCCCAGGCATTACCTCTTTTTTTTGGAGGGAAGGAGGTAGGTAATGCAGTATATGTTATGTGGTCATGATACCATCCTCATTTTTTTGAAGGGGGGGGGGGTTTAGTGTAACATCTGTTATCATGATACCATTCTCCCAGGCATTACCTCTTTTTGGGGAGCGGATGGTGTATCATTTCTGTTGTCATGAGTCTATCTTCCCAGACATTACCATCTCATTTTGAGGGGAGCAGGTAGCATACATCAACAAGAATTTGTCACAATTGGCTTTTCATTAGAGAAAAGCTCACATTAACTATACTAATAAAGATATGGGACCGAAGGGAGTATATTTTTCTAGTATAGTTAATATTTTTTACTAGTATAGTTAATGTAGATAAAGTTCAAAAGGACATACTGTTGTGACCTTGAAGGGCTGATAATAAATAAGATAACAGGGTGGTATTTTTGCAAGAGTGTGTATTTACAGAAGTACAGAATTGTATATTACAGTGAGACTGCTCCGAGGTTGCTTTGAGACTGTCGTAAACTCCTATATACATAGTGTCTACAAGAGTTCATATAGTCACGAAATAGGGTATATCACCATCACACCATAGCACATACATAAACGAATTATTTGTTTTTTGCTTGAAAACGTTTCATTGTAGCAGAAAAATGCCGTTTTGAAAGAACACCGAAAAGGTCATGTAGAAACATTACTTACATCAGCCACGTATGTTTCGTGTCCATTATGGGAGAGTTTTGCCACACCTTGATCTTCGACATGAGTTATGTTTCCTAAGTGAAGAACAGCCGCAACAATCGAAAACAGAGACTGAAAAGGAAAAGATAGGTATTAAACGTGTATAAATAAAAACACCTATTATTATATTGAATTATTATACTGACAGAGAAGCACGCCGAAAAGTCGAAACTGCGTCATATTTCCTTTCTTGACCTAAAAGAGGCCTTTGACCATGTGCCACACGATGTGATCTGGTACGCACAGAGGAGCCGATTAGCTGGGTCAGGTTACTCTATGAGTAAAGTCTGGTGCGAACTGCAACTGGTATGTCCAAGGACTTCTCCATCATGGTTGGAGTAAGGTCATTTCCCCCTCTGCTCTTCATTCTTGTCATAGATACCATCACCAAGGATCTGCACTGGCCCGTGCCCTGGATACTTGTGTGCAGATGATGTTCTGCTCGCCTCAAAAAGTAAATCTGACCTGCAATAACAAGTCCGACGCAGTTTGGTCTGTGGCGAAACATCAAAAAGACAGAATAGTTAACCACCGCTAAAAATGAACATGGCACCATCCAAGTTGACAAGCATGAACACACACTGTCAAATATATTAATTCGACACTCAGCGATGATGCCAACATTCTCAGCGGAGTTGCTGCGCGCATCAATGCAATGTGGCTCAAGTGGCACACCACTACCGGCATCCTCTGTGACCGTAAGATCAGTGACCATCTAAAATCGGACTGTTGTGAGACCCATCGCTTTATACAGCTAAGAGTGCTTACTGATAAGAGGAAGGCATAGCGAAGATTCACTGTTATGGAAACCAAAATGCTCCGCTGGATGTCTGGAATTACACTACTTGACCACGTCTGCAACGACAATATCCGAAAGCACTACGGCATTGCAACAATTGAAGGCAAGATAAGGGAATGGTCGCTCAGATGGTTAGGACACTGACACTGTCACGAAACTCGCCTTTGCACTAAAAGTCGCTGGAAAGCGAACGAGGGGTAAGCAGACATCCTGCACAAAGATCTCTGTAGATCCAGCCTTCACTTGGACCAAGCTTGTGATCATGTCAAGTGGAGACAAAAATCCGTCCGTAGCTCAGGATTAATGCATAAGAAAAAGATTTATTATACTAAATATGAGTCAATCAACAGTTGTTTTCCCTAACGCTTTTTCTTATATACTTTCACCATCATCTAGCCGTGGTAGTGTCATAGATCCTCTTGACCCTCTCACTATCCTCCATCACAACTGGGTAGGCCTTTCTAGGTCAATTGTGAGTCCTCTTCTAGTTGCTTGATGTAGGTTCTGTGAGATCTTCCCCGCTGAACTATATCCCTATTTTGGCATCCACAAAAGAACATCGCTGACAATTTAATCCTTAGTCCTTTAGCAGTGACCAGCAAATCTGGTTCTTCTCCCTCTGATCAAGGCTGAGATCTGAGGAACGTGTCCATAAAGTTGCTCTCTTGTGGGGTGTTGCCTCCAGGAGATGTTAAGAGCAGCTTTTAGCATTCTGATGTACACATCGTCAATTTTCTTCTCCAATTCTATAAAGCCTTATTCCAGCTCTTAGCCTTCTGGTGTACAAATTTTTTCTCCAATTAGATTGGAAATGTACTTTAAAAACAAAAAATACATGCTAATTATATATATATATATATATATATATATATATATATATATATATATATATATATATATTATATATATTAGTTTTGGGATTGAGTTATGTTTTTTAAAAAAATCCATTTTAATTGTTTTAATTAGCCATAATTTATAATTAACTGAAAAACACACCCATCTCTCACTTATCTATATATTTCTATTGGCAACTTGAGTTATTTGCAAATTACTGTTAATTATAAGAATTCAAATCGATTTTTTTTAAACATAACTCAATCCCAAAACTGATGAATATTTTAGCATATATTTTACCTGATTAAAATATATAGAAAAAAAGCCTTAAGAAACAAACGTTGATTGACTCATATTTAGTATGATAGATGTTTTCTTACAGATATGTATGTTCAAAGATTAAGAGCTGAAAGATGAAAAGCTCAAAGAAAATTATTGCTGTAATGAGGAGGAGAATAACAAAAGACCAGAATACCTTTGGTCATGGTTTTGATTACAAAAGAAAGCTACAATAAACAACGAAGGGGCATTTAAATAATCTTGGGCTTAACGAAAGAAAGTCTGGCGGACGAGTTCATCCACTGGGAGGAGGGGCTGAGAATATAATTTACAACAATTGCACAAAAATAGAATCAAGAATAATGAAAGAGTTATCTTCTCCTGTCAATCAAGAACATTTGAGTTACTTCCCTTACGTTTGCAGCAAAACGACAACTTTTTATATCTTTTTTTTTTTTTTTAAATTTTCTTTTCTCTTTGTTTTTGCTGGGGATGAGAATCCTACTGAACATTCAACTGCTATTTCAGAGACCCTAACCGAGAAGTCTTTTTAGGATCCTAACCGTTTCTTTAAGTGCAATTGTTTGAATCTCTCTTGCACTTGGTTCAGAGTAAATTCGCCAGGTAGTTTTTTTATAGTTCTTTTTCATAAGCTCTGTGGCTTCTATGATTACTGGAATTATTAAAATCTTCCTAAGGTTCCAGTTTCTTTTCATGTTGTACATAAGACCTTTGTATTTAGTTCTTTTCTTCCTCTCAGCTCTGTTTAGGCCAGCATCATAAGGGACACTGACTTCAGCAAGGGTTGCTACTCTCTTCCTCTTGTCCCATATCACTATGTCAGGTTTAACAGCTCCAGTTTCTAAGTATTTAGCTGGAGGAATTGCATAGTCATAGTGGATGATGTATGACTTTTTTCCAACAGTTATTTCTGGTGTATGTTCCCAGGAGTTGCTGCTACACTGAATATTCAATGTTTTTACAGATGGTCCAGTGGAGATATTTACACACTCTATTGTTTTGTATTGTATAGTAGTTCTCCCCCAAGAGAGCCTTACAACTGAATGTCAGGTGGCTCACAGTAGGTGGCTACTCTGGTGCCCCTTCGACGTAAATTCACTAGACCAACTCGACAATCAACTAAATCCCTGTGGAGGTCCCCAGATGCCGGAGAGCTGTCTACTCAAATAGCTTCTTTCCTCATGCTGCTGGCCTCTGGAACTCCCTCCCTGCCCCGTGTTTCCCTGACAATACTGACATGCAGAAATTTAAAACTAATGTAAACAGACATCTCACTGCATAGATCCCAATTTAGGTTCCCCCCCCCCCCCAACCGTTTCCCTTTTTTTTCTTCTCAGTAGCCCCTTACGTCTACAGCGGTGGCCTTCCTTGTTTGGGGTGAACTATGTTATAAAAAAAAATAAAAATAAAAAAAAAACAATCTCTACTTCTGTGTGGCAAAACTTGCACTTGTTGTCGTTGCTGAGATCACTCACCTTCTTAAAAGCATTGGTCATCTGGCCTTGATCTTGGGCAGCCATTTTCTTATGTGTATGCGTGTACCTTGACAACATTTGTTCATTGCAATCATTGTAAACATATTGTGTGTATTTGATCTTATAAAAATTCTAACGCAATTACACAAGTAAATATTTTTGAAAAGTCACATCGTTTTGAACTTTTGCTGCTTCTAGAGTACAACTAGATAAGTACATAGGAAAACAATTCATCATACGCGGTTTAACTTCCGGTTTACATATGTTGGACGGCTTTAATAAATTGATTTTCAAACAAACATATCTCTAGCCAGGTCCTTATTTATCCCTCTTTTTGCTAAGTCTATTTTTATCAGTTCCTTCAATGTTTTACTTGGTCTTCCCCTGTGAACTGGACCTGCTACCTTGACTGTTTTACATCTACTAACTCAAGCACTCTCATCCATTCTATCAATGTGACCAAACCATCAAAGTCTCCTGTTCTGCACACATCCCACTATACTGTCCAAATTTAAACTTCTTCTAAGCTCATCAGATCTAAGCCTGTCTTCAAGACTAACATTGCACAACTATTGTATCATTCTAATATGATTTCTATCCAGGCAACGCATGTCCTCAACCTTCACTGGACAGGTTTCACTTCCATACATAATCACACTCCGTACACATGCCTTTATTATATATTGAATCCGAAGGTTCCAGTTGTAAACTATATATATATATATATATATATATATATATATATAATTAATTATTAAAGACAATATATGCACTATCATATATCATCAGATCCTTTTACTTTGTAGTCTCCTTTGAAGATTCAGCTCAATGTTTGTCAATTATTGATAACAGAGCAAAATATGATCTGCTTAAATGAGTTTCGCACCCTAACGACTTTAATAAAAAATAAATTATCTTCAAATAAACTGGAACTTTATAAATAAATTATAGTACATATTAAATATTTTAGCAAATATTACCGAATTAAAGTTTTAAAAATTGTTTGCACTAATTCTTTTAGGAGATACTAGCTTTGAACTAAAAAAAAAAAAAAAAAAAAAAAAAAAAAAAAATCAAGATGGCGGATTAGTTTGATCTCACACGTGTGAGTGTTTGCTCTAAAAAAGTTTGTTTGTTTTTTTGTTTATTTTCACCCTAAAATGAAACTGATGTATGGTGTGGGTGTTTTTCAAGACACTCTAATCTAAGAACTCTTATTATTTGTGAACTTTTTCTGATGATTTTGTAGTGTTGCAGAGACGATATTGACATACAAATGTTGTTTAGCACAAAACAAATGAAACGGACCGTTAAATATATCTCACAGAAATTAAAAATTTTTTTGAAATGTGAAAAAATAAAAATAAAAGTAATAAAACAAACCATGGTTATTGGAATATAATAAAAACTGTTCTATATATATATATATATATATATATATACACACACACACACAAACATACATCTACACATATACATATAGGTACATGTTCTAGAGCATGTGATTCCTAATTCTCCAAATATATTGTTGAGGTTATCTTTGGTATTTTTTATTGTATATTATATATCGTCAGCCTACATCATGAAAAGTTTCTAAAATCAATTGAATCGATTAAGAACTTACTCGACACATACATAAGTTAATTACACTTTTTCATATTTTCTCTTGTTTTATTGATCCATAGATTTTGTAAAATATAAAAAATAGCTATCTGTTCGTACATAGCACTCCCGTTTTACACACTGACCGCTCAAAAATGTTCAGACACAAATCGAAAATTTCACTTTAAAACGGACACTAATACACTTAGAAATACCATATACAAGATTTAGATGGATATAGACTGTTATGATATAAAAGCAAAGTTGGTTCATTCTAGTAAAATTTTGGGTGCGTCTACATTATGGCACAATGAACCAAATTTCCTTTCTAATTTCTAGGAGAGTGAATCCAAAGGGGAGATAATTCTATTTTTTTACGAGGACTCATAACGGAACGATTATATTCAAATTTATTTTCTTACGGGGAAACCGTAACACAGATGGAGAAGCTAGAGAATTTGTAAGAAGATACATTAAAAAACAGTATTTTTGTAATAAAATACATTAAGAAACGGTATTAAAATGGAAATAAATTAGATTTATTTAAGAAACTTTAACATCACATAAAATATAAAAATATAAAGTACATATTTGAGAAAAGTTTTACACTGGGTACAATTCAACTATCTGGGAGATTCTGGGAGAGACTACTTCCCAAATAAAGTACATATTTGTAAAAAGGTTTTACACTGGGTACAATGGCAAAAAATCTAACTTTGCCGTATCTCTAGTTAGATATAGAATAATGTCTTGAAGATTTAACGCATTGATATCCATTTTCGGAAAATTAAGAAAAAATTAAGACAGTTTGAATTATCTCCCTTTCCGAAAAGAAATTTGAATTATCTCCCCTTTCGATTCACTCTTCTACAAATAAGGAAATTTGATTATTGTCAACATGTATTTAATTACTGAATATTCATTGCTTGCATGCGAGCACAATTAATTGATAGTTCTAAGTTGATATATCGTATTCTCAAATATAGCTTGTGATTTTCTAATATGTCTTTTAGTATCAAAAATTGTATTCTATTTACAAAATAGAGATTGGAGATAAATGCAATAGGGGACTATTCCCTTAGTTGACCGTGATAAGGTAAATAAACATTTTCCAAAAGCCACGTTGTCTTGAGCTTTTGCGATTTAGACCAAATTATGTCACGTGATTTCTTTCTGCTGCTTTTATAAAACAACTAGACAAGTACCCAGGAAAACTGGCCCTTAAAAACGTGTGGCTTAGCAGAGTCCCTAAAATTCAGTTATACAACCTCTTCTTGAATTCTTCTAAATTATAAGGCCCCCGCCTAAAAATAAAATAAATAGACTTACCTCTTGTTCCGCACTGGAGAAATCGCATATCTTCAAAGCTTGACAGATTTCTGCATAGTTTCCTTTATCATTGATCGATGGGACGCTGATGCTTTTACCCTAAAATAAAATGAAAGAGAATCAAGTTTAATCTTTTGACCTGTGAAAATATAACGAGCAAAGCCGATTTCCTCAAACCAAAAATGACAAAGAATCGCCTGTGCTGTACATAAAAGCATCGAACAAAAAAGTGAGGTGCAGTCAGGCTGATTCAAACTGTCGACCTATACGTTACAAATGATTCTCTTCGTGTTGATTTGAGATGGCCTTTCGGCATCACTTGTTTCTGTGTATTAGTTACCTTTTTTTTTTTTTTCCATTGTGGAAAAGGAAGTAGCAACTTGTTCAAGGCGGTGAACATTTGTTTATACTCAAAGACTCTTTCTCAGTTCTGGTCTTTGTAATTTCATCCAAATGCTTTTTTTTCTCTATTAAATATTAAGATAAATTTCGCAGCTCAGTCACTAACCTGGAAAAACGATCTGATATTATTAAAAGTACATGAAAACAATATCAACAAAATGTAATAAGCTAAACTAATCTCTCCACAGTATATGACAAAGAATAAACTGTGCTGAACATAAGCATCAAATTAAAAAGTGAGATGCATTGAGGCTGATTCGAACTGTCGACCTCAGGGTTACAAATTATTCATCATTTGAACTTCATATAAAAGGTGGATGATTCGGCTGTTCGGCAAGAGAAAACTTCCTACTTCATTTCTATGTTTAGAAAGTTATATATATATATATATATATATATATATATGTATGTATAATGTAAGGGTAGATAACTCTTCATCACTTAGGTAAGTGAGACCAAAAAATACTATCGCCAGTAAAAAATAAAATACATAACTTAAAATTTAGGCGATAAAAATCGTACATGTTCTCAACCAAGGCGTCGTAATACAGTGGTTAAACTCAAAACTGCAGACTATGTAGTCACGATTTCGATCCTTGCCTAAGTCAACCATGCAGAAACACGTGTCCATGGATAACTTTCATGTACGTAAATATTTAATAATAAAATTTAATTATATATATATATATATATATATATATATATATATATATATATATACACACGCCCCACTATATATTTAATGTAAGGGTAAACAACTCTTCATCACTTAGGTAAGTGGGAACAAAAGATACATAACGCTGCTATCGCCAGTAAAAAACAACAAAACACACACATATATATATTATATACATATATATATATATATATGGGAAAATATGTTTGTGCATGTACTTTCTATTTTTTTATAGACCAACATTTTCGAGATAAAAGCTCGATGATTTTTCACATAACAGAGCATATATAAATAGACAACATCAGGCTACATTCCAGTGACCAAGATTTGTAGCTCCATATAAAAGGTGGCTAGTTTAGCAAGAGGAAACCAAGACCGTCTCTAGAATTCAGCACATTTTGTTGAGAGATTTAGCGACAACAGGTGTTTTTTGTTCGAGGGGTTGGCACTGGGAAACATGCATCTCTTGGTCGTTGGACGACTAAAACATATTTAACTTTGATACGATAAAACGATAAAGTGAAAATCCAGAAATCAGAATACGGGCAGTATCTTATTAAAACTTTCTCACCGCAGAAAATTGAATCGTTTTTTTGTTTTTACAAAAGCGGAGTTTGGGTAGCACAGAAATATTTTGGAAAGGCCTGACAAGCCTTATTTATTTATTAAAAAAAATAGACGTTTATAGTTACAGAGGTGCCGATAATCTATAAGTTTTCTCCATCTCTCTCAGTCTAATAATACTAAACCAGCAGTGACAAAGGGGGTATAAGCATAGAATATGGAACAAAGGAATCAGGTAAGATCAGCAACCCCTTATTGCTTAAGGGTCGTTGGATTTTACCTCGGAAAAAGTCCGGAGTCGCTTACTTTTACCTGGGAAAAAGTCCGGGGTCGCTTACTTTTACCTGGGAAAAAGTCCGGGGTCGCTTACTTTTACCTGGGAAAAAGTCCGGGGTCGCTTACTTTTACCTGGGAAAAAGTCCGGGGTCGCTTACTTTTACCTGGGAAAAAGTCCGGGGTCGCTTATTACTTTTACCTGGGAAAAAGTCCGGGGTCGCTTACTTTTACCTGGGAAAAAGTCCGGGGTCGCTTACTTTTACCTGGGAAAAAGTCCGGGGTCGCTTACTTTTACCTGGGAAAAAGTCTGGGGTCGCTTACTTTTACCTGGGAAAAAGTCCGGGGTCGCTTATTTTTACCTGGGAAAAAGTCCGGGGTCGCTTACCTTCACCTGGGAAAAAGTCCGGGGTCGCTTACATTCACCTGGGAAAAAGTCTGGGGTCGCTTACCTTCACCTGGGAAAAAGTCTGGGGTCGCTTACCTTCACCTGGGAAAAAGTCTGGGGTCGCTTACCTTCACCTGGGAAAAAGTCTGGGGTCGCTTACCTTCACCTGGGAAAAAGTCTGGAGTCGCTTACCTTCACCTGGGAAAAAGTCTGGGGTCGCTTACCTTCACCTGGGAAAAAGTCTGGGGTTGCTTACATTCACCTGGGAAAAATTTTGAGTCTCTTATATTTACGTTTTACCCTACTCTAACCTGGTTATGGTTAAATGTAAATCATTGTTCTTTATTTTCAGCAAGGGTTTCTTGTCTATACTTGGAAAAGTCTAGGGTATTATTTTTACCTGGAAAAGTCTGCGTATACTTATCTTTATCTGATCCAAACAGATTTTTTTTACGTAATGCTAAAACAGGCATCCATAAATTCACTATATATAAAAAAGAAATAGAAATAAACATCAAGTTTTTCTCTATCTCTCCTGAACGTTAGTCTGGTCTAAGAATACTCAAAAACAATAAATAAATTTAAAGTGACAATGGGGTCTATTGGCATAGAATATAAAGTATAGATTTAAATATATAACATTAAGACAAGCATTCAGAAATGCGTTGCTAAAAAAATTTAGCTAGCGTGAAGAAGAAACCACCAGCAGAGGAAGGAATAAAGAGAAAAATACCTGATTTGCAGATGACAACAACAGAAGACAAGACGATGCAACACATTTACCTGATTTGTATTATTCAGACCACTGTTCTCATCTTGGATGTTATTCTCATAACGTTTCGGTTGATGTAACCTCCGACCTTCAGGTGCATCTTGTCAAATTCGGGAATCCGTACGGAATTTCAAACAGAACCCTTTATTTAATCAAAGGCAGGGGGGGGGGATAGCTTGCTTTCGTCCGGGTAGAAGTCTTAAGTTATTTGTAATTGTATTCTTACTATCGCCCGCACTGAGAATTGAACCTTCAACATCCAGAAGACTGTCACTTAGAACTGATTATTACTTAGCACTTTATCCGTTACACTACGAGTCCAGAGTTTGACAAGATGCACCTGAAGGAGGTTGGAAGTTACACCGGCCAAAACATTGTGAGAATAACATCCAAGATGAGAACAGTAGTCTGAATTATCAAAATACAAATTATCAATCCTCATCTAAAAAATACCAAAACATTTACCGGATTGTACCCCTTTTCCTTACTAAGGATCAAAGTGGATTGGAAGGCAGGAAGACTAATACTGTCTAGTTAGAGTTCCGATTTTCACATATTTGTCCACACGGTTCTTGAAGCTGTTGATTGATTCTGCATTGCATCCTCAGGTAGTCTGTTCCAATGTCTTATGGTGCATACACTAAAAACTGTTTTTGTACTTCCAGTCTAGCATGCGGAGTAAACAGCTTCAACCTATGACCCCTTGTTTAATTATAACAATAATGAATAATAAATTCTTCGGATCTATTTCTTCATAACCATGCAGAAGTTGAATGTTTCAATGAGATCATTGCATAACCTTTTTGTTCAAAAGGTAATTAAATTGTGCAAAAAAGGAGTGAAACAGATTAGAGAGTATAGGAGAGAGCTTGAATGCCTACTAGACACTATTTTTGACTGTCTTCGGTCTCTCTGCGCAAGGGGTTTGTCAGGACAACCTAACACAAGGATGCTTCACCCTACAAGTAAACCCTGACCAAATATTCAAAACAACATAGAATTAGACGCCCAAATAAGATCTCCTCGGAATGCCTATACACTGGCTCATAAGAGGAATGGTGCACTTTCTCTTAGTGACGTTACCTCTAGTAACACAAAGCAGGAATGAAGATAAATTCTGGTTCAGGAATCCAGCAAAACCAAGCAAAGACCGCAAAAAAATAAACTATAACATAGATAATTGATTCATTGGCGTAAGTAAAATTATTATTATTATTATTTACTGCTTTACTTACTCAAGGTCTGAGAAGTAGAGAAGAATCTTAAATTAACACCCAGATATCCACATCTCAAAGAAATTAGTGTTAGCCCCAGGAAGGGACCCTTTGATCTCAGAGCTTACTGACGAAAAATAAAAAAATAAAAAAAGAATATATGCTATTTGTGGAAAAAAATGGAACGAAAAAACAAACAAAAAGAAAAAACTTACCACTTCCATAGAAACAATCGTATACGTGTCTGGCATGCAAATATTCTGTAAAGAAAAACATGGCTGCTTTCGAAACAAGAATTTATAAAAAACGCAATCTCAGGTTCAGTGTGATTCTCGTGAGACCATGTACAACGTATGCAAATTTTGGTTCCTTCTGACAGTATATATAACCTTGAAAATTGATTGATTAGTATGATAGTAATTGAAATTGAAATAATCAACAGGGATGGTGTATTTTGACCGAGGAGTTCAAGTGAGACACGTTTATTAGAAGCAACCAGAAAGAGGTTGAGAGACATGCAACGCAGGTGAACAAATACATTTAAAATCAAAGATGTGAATAGCCAATCGCAAAAAGCTGAAATCAAGATGAATTTCCTAACTTGGAGTCCACACCTCCACTTCTGCATGTGTGTGTGGGGGGGGGGGCGTAGAGAGAGAGAGGATAGTGCAAAAAACAACAACTAAAACCAACTTTGATGATGATGTGCTAGTGATAGGTAGTAAAAACACATTTAAAATAATTTGAAAAATGTCTCATTAGTGAAATCTTGGCTAACAAAAAAATCAAAATTAAGAATAAGACACGGAGTACTCATGTGGGAGGAAGGAGACAGCAAGTCATTCTTTGATTAAACAAAGGTCTCTGCTACCCTCGTCATGAATCGTTCAAAGTCTTCACGGCAAAATTAACATTTTCAGTTTTCAGAGAAAACTGTCATGAAACGGAAAAGGAAGGCGGCGAGAGGAAGAATAGAGAAAAACAGGAAAAGAGAAATAAAGATAAAGCGAGAGAAAGGAAGAAAGACAAAGAACAATACCATCCAGCCAAAAAAATGATAAAAAAATAAGGAGGTAAGGCTCTGGCACCTTTGAAGAAATCAGACTTTTCTCATGTTTGGATTTAAAAAAAAAGAAAGTGGAATTCTGCTAAGAAGCGGAGAAGTCATATCGCTGTAAAATATAGATGATATAGATATTTTTGCTACACTCAAGATGGACAGGCTTGACTGGAAAATGAAGTATGGGTTTATTACAGCCCACTTTCTTTTTATCTGCCAACTGGATGTTAGTTTGGAACTTTATTGTGATTAGTACGATCGTCAGAAAGGGACAATAACCAACAGTGGTAGAGTATAGAGATTTGGGAGGTCGAATGGGAAACATCATAGGTGACCAGAAAGAGGTGAAGAGACATCCAACAGAGGTGAACGTCTACACAAAAAATAAAGACAACCACACTATTATCATTGTTGGTTTATTATCATTATGTTAAGTACTAGGTAAGTATAATTTTATTAGTTGAGGAAAACAGGAAATAGGGTTCAGTTGGGTCAGCTCTGTGTACTTACATGTCAGCTCAACCTTCTGTGTACCAGAAGTGGGCGTGCCATCACATGGCTAAAAGAGGGGGGAGTGAAAGAAGAGTAGGCAGTCAGTTGGAAGTCTTGGAGCAAACCTCACGAGTAAAGACTGATATAAGATCAACGATAAATTAATTAGCTTGGAATGCTCCTCTTCATATGCTGGCAGAAGACAAGGCAATGCCAACATCTCAATAAAGGGCCCTTTCTCCAAATTTGATAATTTCTTTGTGGTGTTGTCAAAGATTAATTTCAGGTTCATGGAGGAATGAACGATACGAGGTAGGATTTAATTGTGCTATTATGATTGCATTGATAACCCATGTATTTTATTTGGTTGTAACTTGTGAGGCATTAGATCTTCCTAAAGAGGGGAGGTATATATAACAATTAGACTGGACTAGTTTTTAGAAGAGATGGAGAATCACAGTTACAAGATTTATGTTCATTAGCTTATGATTTGGTTCGGTTTCTTTTACAGCATATCAGCCATCTTGTTGAATCTTAATGCTGAATAAAGTTGTCAAATGGAATACTATAGGTAGGATAATTATTTTATATTCTCAGAATACATCGCTCCCAGAAGAAAATTTAACAATGAGAACATTAACCTCAGAAAACATTGCTCTTTGGCATTGGTAATCTTCTTTTATTGGCCCTCAGTCACCGTCTTCCAGTATCTATTTTGGAAAAATAAGGTTTTGATTTTTGAAGAATCAGATTGAATAATATGGTTGGATATGAATCTATAGATATAAATAGTAAATTTGTATGAATCAGAATGGTACAACTTTGTTGACCGGTTTTGATTCTGTTGTTTGCAGGAGGGACCATGTAATGGTTGCCAACATCCCTAAGTGAAAGTGGTATTATGGAATCGAACGTGACACACCCAGGTCGTCAGTCCGTGTCGTTATCCAATTAACCATTGTCACCTCCCTGACGTGACCAGCCGATTGATAAATTCGGGCCTCTCCGACCTCCCGTCTAGTCGAAGTGGAAGAATGGCTCAGCCATCAGGATCCAGTCCTACGACATCATGAGTCGTCACTTACGGCCTACAGGTGGCCCTGTTTTCTGGGCGGTTTTATCCTTCAGTATGGGTTGCAGTCGGCGAATTCACGGCCCCGCAGATTAGCTTATGGTAAAATTCTCTCACATATTTCAAAACCAAATGAACATTTTACCGCTGGTTATTTGTCTGATATTTTATAACTACACTTTGCTAAAGCCATTCAATACAGGTTTAAGAAACAGCTTTTAATATATAGGGTGACCCCCCCCCCCCAAATACCATCCATGGAATCCTTAACATTCACAATCCTTTCTTCAATTCAACCATACTTGGTACAAATAAACTTCAGTTTATACTTGACTTGTCCACCAAGTTTCAGTCATGAATGTCCAACAGTCTTTATTTTATTGCTAGATACGACAGGCACAATTTTTAATGATTATGATATACTCTTCTCTTGGCACTGGCTTGTGATGGATTTCTTCAGTTCAGGAATAGTCTGGGAATTGTTTCGATAGACATTATCTTCGAGATAACACAACGGATAAAAATCTGGGGACTAAGGTCTGGTGAGTGCAGAGGTCATTCAGGATCACACATACTGACGAGACGATCACCAAAGTGCCCCCACATATCAAGTTCGATATGAGATAGAATATTTATTATTTAAAAAAAATTCAATTGCTAGAATTTTAAATAAAGAAAAAGCATATTGGTTTTATTTATTTAAAAAATATCTAGCTGACAATAACAATTTTAACATAAGAGTATTTTTTTAAAATTTATTTTTTTTTTTTTAATAATTTTTTTTTTTTTTAATTAATTTTTTTAAAATTTTTTTTAAATTTTTTTTATTATTTTTTTTTTTAATTAATTAATTTTTTTTTGAATAGTGTTGACCCTGACATAAATTTATTATTTCAAAAGGAATATTATTATTTAGAGTAAATTATACATATTGATATAGAAAGCACCGCAGAATTTCCATGCTCCTCCGCTAATAGAATAATAGAATAAGAAAAAAAAAGAAAGATTACCTGTCGCAGATAATGGTATTGGTTCGGATCAGCAGCCAAGTTGACTTTCTCGAGCAGATCGTTGTCACCACTGCACAAAAGTTGATAGAAAACGTGGAAAGTACGTTCACCTTCAGCATGTTGGACAACACGCGATTTTTCCAAAAGGTAATTCAAGATATGACCTCCAACTGGGGCTCCCTATTTTAAGAAAAGGAACAAATAAAAAGTGAATAAATCTTGAGATAACAATACCAAATGAATATCAGGTAAAACTGCAGAATAATTAACACTCGAGAATTTAAAAAAAAAACACACACAATTTATATAAAACCCATTAGAATGAAATTCTCTACAAAACCTGCCTAGTTTTAACGCGTGGAAACGATTTGTAAGATTTTTTAAACGGTAAAAGTACAGAATAGTTAACACTCGAGAACTGATAAACCAAAAAATTAAATAACTGGCGAAATTGTAGTCTCGTTTTCAAGAACACTGATTTTATAGGAAAACAGTTATCAAATAAAAAAAATCTTACAAATCATTTTCACACGTTAAAACAAGGCGTGTTCGGCTAAGAATTTTATTCTAATACGTTTTATATAAATTATGTGTTGTTTTTTTTTTGGCTATGTGTTCTCAAGTGTTAACTGCTCTGTACTTTAACCGAATCCTGAATTCTATCAAAACAGTTCACTTTATGTTATTCTCAAAACGTTTCGGCCGATGTAATCTCAAACCTTTGTAGAGTTTGATAGTGGGAGAAACTTGTTGGGAATCGCCATTTTGTAGTAGGGTCGCTGCGTCTGTATCCATCTTAGTGGCTATGTTTCAAATGAAGAAAAGGGTCATCTGGTTTTCGGTTAAATGTACAAACTTCTTCTCTACAATTTAAATCAATTTTATTTAACAGTTTCATCAACCCAACATACAGTCCAGAAAAAGTTATAAAAACAGGAATATAAGTCGGTTCAGCCGACATGTATCATCATCATCATCATCCGATTTATTTTTAACAGGTCTTTAATTAGTCCTATATAAGAGGGTGGGACCTTTCTGTCAGTCTTGATCGAAGTCTTCCTCTCCAGGCTCGGTGGTCGCGAGGATCAAAGTTTGCAATCCACAGGGCTGCACTGTCATATTTACACAGCTCAACCCAAGAGAGCTTTGGTCTTTCGGCCTGCTGACTTGTTGCGATGGACATGTCTCTGATCCGGGAGATCCATCTGGAGCTTAACTCAACATAGTGAAGCCATCTCATCCTGCCCAGCTTAAGGACATCAGATATTTCTTTAATCTTAAGCCTAGAGAGAAGAGTCTTGAGGAGAGTGTCGTCTTCGTTGCACTGCAGTCTCATGTATGTACTATAGAAATTGAATGGAGTCAATGAGTTCCATCTCGTCTCGCAAAACCATTGCTAAAGGCTGGAAGAGAGATATACGACTTGTCTCAGTGACGTCTCGAACCTAATTTTTCATAAATGGGTGCAAAACGGTTTGGGCGTAAATGGAAAAAGGCTGCGCATGCGCAAAGTATTCTAATCACCTGATGTATCACTACACGAGTGAGAACATGCTAGTGTGTTCTTACCGAACAACGTACTAATCACTCCACGAGTGATAACATGCAAGTGCAAAAGAAAATAAGTCTTAATTATGTAACTGCTACACCTTCAGATTTGTCCTGGAATCTATACATAATTTAAAACTGAACCTTTTATTTAATCCATGAGGGTAGATTGTTCTTGTTCCATCAGCCATAGCAAAAAATACTTCTACGTCTTAAGTATTTTTTTAATCCCATATATCGCCTGTAGTGAGGATTGAACCTTCAACCTCCAGAAGACTGTCACTTATAACTGATTTTAACTTAACACCTTTATCCGTTGCGCCACTTGTCCAATTCTGGTATGAATTTCGGGAGTTTTAAACTTAAAGTTGTTAACGATGTGCAGTATTACTACGGTCAAGCAGGGCTACTTTGACATTAGAGGCTACTATGATAATCTGTCAACCCCCCCCCCCCCCACACTTTTTGACTTGCCCCCCCCCCCACTTTACGGTCATCAATAATGAAGTTATATATGCATGTGTTTAACCAGGCCCCCCCACACTTTTTAGGAGAGCCCCCCCCCCCACACACACACACACACTTTTTAGGAGAGCCCCCCCCCCCACACACTTTTATAACTGTGCCGCCGGTCCTGATAACGGTGTTATATTCCGGGGTTACTATGATAATGTAGTATTAAATGCATTATCATCGTTACGCCGCCATAGGGACTACTATAAGTTTTATACATAACAAAATATGAATAGCTGAAATAAATTTTGTTTTTCATTTTTTCAGAAGATCAAATCTTAAGTGTTCTTCATTCAGGGTATAGGCTGTTTTTTTTTTTTTGTTGTTTTTTGCCCAACAAGAGCGACACAGTAGGAACAAAGGCGCTCTTGTATAAGCAGTGACCGATCTGAGGGGGACAACCCTACTTGACCCAGCCGCCGCCATTCCGAACTCGACAAGGGAGACAACTTTGACACAAAGTTTACAAACCCTACAACAATTAATAAAAAACACGCTACGATTCTGAAATGCGCCCAAAACAACTCCTAAATGCGCTCAAAACAACCTTCAAACAATTAATTTAAAATCTGTAACATTTTTTTTATTAATTGTTATAAAGTGTATACAATTTGTGGCATGTAAATAAAAGTGTTTAAAAGTTATTTTGAACGCATTTAAAACCGTAACATTTTAAAAAATTAATTGTTTAAAAGTTATTTTTAACGCATTTCAAAACCGTAACATTTTTTTTATTAATTGTTATAAAGTGTATACAATTTGTGGCATATAAATAATAAAAGTGATTAAAAGTGCATTTAAAACCAGTAACATGTTTTTTTTTTATTAATTGTTTAAAAGTGTATACAATTTGCGGCATGTAAATAAAAGTGATTTAAACCCCGTAACATGTTTTTTTTTGTTTAAAAGTTACTCTGAACGCATTCAAAAGCTATTTCTAACGCATTAATTGTTATAAAGGGTTTGTAAAAATGTGTGTCAAAATTGTCTCCCTTGCCAAAGTGTGGGCGAGTTCGGAATGGCGGCGGCTGGGTAAGGTAGAGTTGTCCCCCTCAGATCGGTCACTGCTTATACAAGAGCGCCGGAACAAATACCCCCAAACCTATCATAGTTGACAATACTTATAAGTTCCTGAGTTCGATAAGATGAAGAAGGTCGGAGGTTACATCGACCGAAATGTTGTGAGAATAACATCCACGATTAAAATGGTAGTCTGAATAATTATTTTTGTGGTTATCATGAACGTCAAGCAACGATAAGTTGAAAAGGGGCAAGGGAAATAACTCTTCAATCAGTTTGATGAGTTATGGCCCTTGGATTATTTATTTGCGAAGGAACCCCGCGCTAAAACAAAATTATATACGATATTTTTCATTGTAGTTTATGTGGTAAATATGTAGAAACTAAGTTTACCCTTCGGTGCCCAAAATGAAAATGCTTACACTCGTCTCTGCGCATATGGCTCGACGCATGTACTCGCCTGAATTAATAAAAATAAATAAAAACATTTTAAGCTAATAAGATGCATTTCTCCGAGTTTATCAAATTTGCTGTTTTGATCCACCTCGAATGCATAAAAAGCCAGATTTTTTTCCTTTAACAAAAATGTTGAGCCCAAATCCACATCAGAGCTAACATCGACATTTCTCCAGCTCCCCTCCGTACCTCGATTGGGCTTTGGGAAAGCTGAGAATGCCTTTTCTACATTAACTCTTTTACTATCTCACGCATACGCACACTAAAGGCGACACACACACTGCTTGAATCCCCTTTCAATGTCGTTTGCTGATTGAAAACAAATGTATAAATTTATCCACTTTAATACTTCTAACATTTCTCACTGAACTTTCTACAATGAAAACAAACTAACATTGACTCTTAATAATTTTCAACAGAATTATGAAAATAGACCAGTGTTTACGTTTAACACCATGGCTGCCACTTGAATTTGCTTGTGAAGCCATAACTGGGGTTAAATTTAAGCAAAATAAGATGATAATCTCAAAATAAAAACGATACTAGCACCTGGCTGGTTAATATTTAGTCTGGGTTTTAAGCAGCGCGGCCATATAAGAGGGGGATTTTCTTGGTCCCTGAACACAATTTGGTGACAACGTGAAGAACCGGCCAGATATTTTGGTGTACGTTGGAGTTGAGGCTGTTCAAGATCTGTGAAGATATTTTCACTGGGGTTGGATTCGAAGAAATGAAGGAGCTCCATTCAAAGGAGCAACACTTTAACTATATTCTTATTTCTTTATACAGGGTGGGCAAAAATAAGGGTCCTATTTTTAAAAATTCATAACTTTTTTATTTATTGATTTTTTTGTTGATTTTTTTTAGAATAAGTAAAGGACCCCTTCCGAAGCAAGCATGAGCCGTATTAGCCCTAAGGAACGTACCCTCATTTAGAAAACATTATTTTTGCTTAAAAAACTCAAAACAGTGTAAAAAACAATACTTTAGTTTTTGTAAGTTTTAAGAAGTGTTTTTCGGCTAAAATTTGTTTTGTTTATTTCAAAAAATCTCGGAAGGGTCAGTCTACACACACATAAAGTTTGGTGATTTTAACTTTTATTTTGTGGAAGTTATTCAAATTCAAGTTATTCAAATTTAAAGATAGGACCCTTATTTTGGCCCACCCTGTACAAGCTCATCAAAGAGTATAGAAGAGCAGAATAAAAGAGCAGCATTTACCTTGTAGTCAAATTGAATATCCATAAATTTTCCGAACCGACTAGAATTGTCATTCCGATTCGTTTTGGCATTTCCAAAGGCCTATACAAAAAAAAGTTAAAATTTAAACATAAAAAACAGAATTTAAAATATAGTTAAAGCTATATTCATATGAGAAGAAATCGTTTATTCCTGACTCATTTATGATTGCTATTAAATTCTCTGGAAACGTATGTAAAATTCACGTTTTTGAATATTTTTTATTCCGGAATTTGATTTAAATGCTATATATATATATATATATATATATATATATATACACACACACATACATACACACACTAGAAGGCCCTCAAGGGCGTTACACAGCAATGAATGTGGGCCAATGTACTTTTGCTCACAAAATTTTTTTAATGTTCTGTAATTTTCAAGTTTTTCCTTCCTTTATTTGTGCCATTTATTTATTTAAACCATCCTCTTTCTCTCCTCTTATACTTCTGGTCACGGGTCGTCTATGAGGAAAGTGGTTGTGTATATATATATATATATATGTAGATATGTGTGTGTGTGGGTGTGTGTGTGTATATATATATATGTGTGTGTACTAGACGTTCTAGTATACTATTAAAACTTGACATTGCTTGTTACCTTACACACTGGATGATGTCACAAAAGGTAAATGTCATAAATAATTAAAAGAGAGAGATAAGAGGTGGGAAAAGCAGATAAAAAACGAATGATTATCAAGAAAGAAATTTATATATATATATGATGCCAAGATTTTGGCGAAATATCTGTATCACTTTAAACTAACAAAAAAAAAAAAATGCTAGTTTATAATAAAAAAAAATAAAAAAAAAATTGGTTTCGATTTATTATTTTTCTTTTTTAAAAAAAATTGATATCGCATCTTTAATGCTTCAAAAGGTATTTATTTTACCTATTCCTTATATATATATATGTATATATATATGTATATGTAAATTGATCACATTATATAGGACGAATGATAGCTTTGAAATTTGAAAAGAAGTTGAAAGAATTTAAACTGTCGAATAGAAAGTCATTTAAACTAGCAAATCTTTATTTAATTAAAAGATTTAAAGTTTTGTAAGAAAACAAAACTAAGAAACGAATTGCATAACTGTCTCTGGAGAACTTCGCCACATGATTGAGAACAGAACAGCAGGCAGTTGTTCCGGTGTGTCAACATGTGTGGATTAGTAAGTATAACCTGTTAGAGACATTTTCGGGAAGGTTTCGGGGATGGCACAGTGGCTTAGTTGGTATCGACGCGGACTGAGAACGTGGGTGTGCCAGGTTCAAATCCAAGTCATTCCACTGAAAATGCTTCCATCAAACCCACATGACACTTGTGTCTAATCTCCTGGAGGGAGGATAAATAGAAACTACATTAACACTTGTCCACGGGTGGCCTCAGCCTTGATAAAGTGGTGGGGTTTTTTTTTTATATAAAAAAAAAAAAGAAGGGTTTTGCCGTCCTCCCTCATACAGTGCTTGTTATTTCGAAATGGTCATCATTTCGTACTGGCCAGGCTCAACGTTGCTGAACTAATGAGAACTGGTATGTCAACGTGATCATGTCATATACCTTAACAAAATTAGTTGCAGTTTTATAACAATTTGGTTTAAGTAATAATTTAATAATCAAATGATACCGTAATAATTAAAGTTAATCTTTAAAATCCTATTAAGAAAAAACAAAGAAAAAAGAAAGAAAGAAAAATGAAAAGGAAAAAATAAAAAAAAGAAAAAAAGAAAAGAAAAGAAAGAAAAAAATAAATAAAAAAATAAAAAAATAAAAAAAATAAAAAAAGACAAAATAAAAAAAAGACAAAATAAAAAAAAGACAAAATAAAAAAAGACAAAATAAAAAAAGACAAAATAAAAAAAGACAAAATAAAAAAAGACAAAAAAAAAAGATAAAAAAAAAAAATAAAAAAAAAATAAAAATCAACAATGAAAGTAAAACGACTCCCGGGCAACGCCGAGTAAGGACAACTAGTAACAGATAATCTTATCAGTTGGGCTATTATCTATGCATCATTTACTGTAATGATGGACGGAGCGAATTATGATGTCTAAAAAAAGTGTTCTCACCTCCAAAACTGGGTTGGATTTTAGGAGACGATCCTTGACCCTCTCAACGTCAGTCGAATGGGTACTGCTGGCAGCAATGTAGTGGAGCAGTTTCTTGGATGCTTCCGTCTTGCCAGCGCCAGATTCACCGGAAATCAGCACGCATTGGTCACGGTTCTCTCCTCGCATCGACCGATAGGCAGCATCGGCAATTGCAAAGCTAAAAAATAATTGATTTAAGACATAAGCAGGATTAGAGTGCACAACGACAACAAGTCGACGACATAGGCTGTGGTTCCTATTTACTCGCCTCCCACGAAGACGAAGACACAAGGTCGAATTAAATATGGGAAAATACAGCTCTCCAAAAAGAGACCCTCTCGATGCAAATAAAAATACCTGTATCGTCCCGTCGTCACTTACTCAAGAATTAGGGCATCCTGAATCGATCCCTGACCCCCTCCAAAAATGCCTGGAAGGCGGCATCTTGAGATTGAATTGATACATTTTGATCCTAGCCCAAAAGGGCAGAGAACAAGTAAAGTTTCTGTGTTTGATATCCTCACAGGCATATATATTTTTAAAAAATCAGACTTTTTTTTTTATTATCTTTTCTTTTTTTTTCTTTTTTAAATTACAGAAAGCCCTAATGTTGAATATCGGGTCTGATGAACCGGAAATGTCATAAAATGTATTTTGCACAGACACACCTGGCCAGAAGAAATAAAACTCCGCTGATTGACATGGAAACAACTCTCCAGAAAATAAAATATTTATCGATTGATTCAAAACGAGCTGCAAAGGTGATAATCATACAGATTGAGGGTGTAAACAGTTTCTTTAAAAATTCGAATAAAATTATGACACCAAGAACGTTTTGGAGTAAAAATCAATGTATTATTACATGGTAATAAGGGGAAAAAGACGTTTTAATCCTTTTTTCATCTTGAGCAATACAAAAGAAAAAAAATTATGGCGGCATCCTGTAAGACTATTTTTTGAAAATCACTGTTCTTGTTGCATATTGATACATTCAAGCGTGTTTTTCTTCTGATTACATGCGTAATACGAAATAGATTTGAACTCAAAATGGTTCCTCATTTGATAATATTTAATAAAAAACAACAAAACCATTTTTAGCACCTATACACAATATTTTTTATAGCATTATGTTTACACCGTCGATCTTTATGATTACCACATAGGTTATCCGTAAAAGGTTACCTGCAGACGGGAATACTCTGTTGCTAAATAAACGCCCTCGTGGCATGGCTACATTGACAACAAAGATGAAATCCCAGAATGGGCATTTACCGGTGCATGCGTTAGTGTCCCAAATCATATAAACTAACCCAAAATTGAGATCGGGAGTCAACTGGCAAATAGAGTTTGAGAAAACCACTTTCTGTGCGTCCTCCACCTTTCTTACTCACTTCCACTCATTCACCGACAATAAAGACATAGCATCATATTTTAATCGTCATTTTAAAATACAGCAGTAAAACACAAATAAATAAACTTGTATGTTTCTCCTGCTTTCATGAACACTAGCCCAATCTAATACTACTAAAATAATAGTGAAAATAGCCGACTAGCATTGTCTTAGTCTTTTTCACTCATTTCATTTTCAGTGATTTTCTCTTTGTTCATTTTTCTATAGCAAGATTAGAGCCAGGTGTGTAAGAATAAGGTTTAAGACGGAAATTTCCAGATTAGGTTACGTTAAGCAGAAAAGCGGAAATTGCCATTAGAAGTTAAAAATTTAGAATTAGAGCTATGTGTCAGGATATTGCGTCACAGACAGAAAGTCGCTAGTAACATGTAGCGGATAAGCTGATCAAATCTTTCTCTTTTTTTTTCTGGAATGCGAGAAAGAGTGGTCATGCTCGAGACAGTGAGCATATAACGCATTAAATTTCAGAATCAGAAATAATGGTAATGTGGTAAGGTTAGAGACGAGTGCGTAAAAATAAGGTTAAAAAATGGAAATTTCCACATAAAGCTAGAGTAAGCATAAAATTGGAAATTTCCACATAAAGCTAGAGTAAGCATGAAATTGAAAATTTCCATTAGAAGTTAAATGTTTAGAATGAGAGCTAAACGTCAGGATATTGTGTCACAGACAAAAAGTCGCTAGTTGCATTTAGTGGATAAGCTGATTAAATCTTTCTTTTATTTTCTGGACCACGATGCAAGAGTATGATGATCCAGTGAACACAAATATTGTACATTTATTATTCTCTCCTAAATATTAACCCAATCTAATAATACTAAACCAACAGTAAAAATGCATATGTTCGATACTACTCTTTTTAACATTCTTTTTCGTATTGTTTTTCTTTTCGTTTCTTCAACAACACTTTTTTTTTGTTTTTTCTAACACAGTTACAAACGTTTGCCTTAGAGTCACTTATTTAACTATATATTATATTCTACACTCATACCTATATTGTCACTACTGATATAGTATTGTTAGACTCAGGAGAGATGGATAAAGAAAATAGGTTATAAAAAATGCTTTTTTATTTCTTAGTTATATTCATTTACAAATGAACAAATGGGTCTCGGATCTGCACCAGTCATCTCCATGAGTCGGTCTGTCAGCCTCGTCTCTCCAGGTGACCGAAAAAACACCCAGTTAAATAAATTTTGTTTATGTCATCTTTGCCCTTTTGCATTGTTTATGTCATCTTTGTCCTTTTGCATTGTTTATGTCATCTTTGCCCTTTTGCATTAAACTAAACATAACTCACATTACACACCCTTATGCTTAACAGCTATGTTCCAAAATTCGTAATGATCGGTTAATTAGTTTAAGAGTGAATCATGTACGTATAAATATATCAAAATATACACATACCAAACTTTATATAAGAGATAGACCAACCGTGACCCGTTGGGTCGGTATTTGTTATATCTATATACTACACATGTTAGAAAGCAAAACGGACGTTTAACCAAACATGATGATGATAACCTGAATCCAAATCATAGCTTTCTCTGACAATACGATTCTTTTGTTGATAGTGCTTTTCGACCTACTGACGTCATGGGCAAGGAATGTTTTGGCTTTGTTCATGTCTTTCCAAACTAATTTTTTTTATTTTATTTATTTTTTTATTTTGACCAAATCCGTTTGCAGACGACCCAGGTTCAAAACTTGCATCCTGCCTAATAACATTACAACTATACACCAATGTATGGATTCGATTCAGAACCAACATTTATTTAAAATATATATTTAAGAATCTTCACATACAGTATAATAGGTAACAACATTTTTCAAATAAAAAAATAAAAATTCTCAGAACAAGTGGCAGACTTACATATGAGGAGGAAGTTCATAGAAGTTAACGTTTCGATAACTTTCAATAATTTCATTGTTGTAAATATCGAGGACTCTGTAGGGATTGACGGAAACCAACACGGGACCGATGTATGTCTGGGAAGAAAAGAGAAAACAACAGCATGACTCATTTTTTGCAGGCGGCAAATTTCAACTTCTGACAAAGGGAAATTCTATGTTATATATAAGTAGCAAATAAATAAAGTCTTGAGTGTCACTCTCCTACCCAAAATCACGATATAATTATACTAAACCCTATGTCTAGAGTCCTTATTACAATTTTGATCAAAATCCATGACATTATTTTGATTCAAGAAAATGTAATAAGATTTAAGGCTTAAGCTTAAAGGGACTTAAGAAATTGAAATTCAGGGAATCTTGCTTAATTGGTGTCTAATGATTATTGATCAAATTCAATGCAAATCTGAAATATTTCAATTTTCAAATGGGAAGTTATGCCCACATTATGCTCCCTAAAATCCCTTTAAAATATTCCAAAGAAACTGAAATTTGGGGAGTACTTATTAACTTATGTCTAACACCTATTGTTAAAATTAACAAAAATAGAAGGTATCTGAATTTTCACGAAGGCCTTCCACTCCTCTTTGTCCTTTTGCATTAAACTAAACATAAATCACATTACACACCCTTATGCTTAACAGCTATGTTCCAAAATTCGTAATGATCGGTTAATTAGTTTAGGAGTGAATCCTGTACGTATAAATATATAAAAATATACACATACCAAACTTTATATAAGAAATAGACCAACCGTGACCCGTTGGGTCGGTATTTGTTATACATATATACTACACATGTTAGAAAGCAAAACGGACGGTTAACCAAACATGATGAGAACTACTAAAACTATAGAACAAATATATATATATATATATATATATATAGACACACACAAGGTGAATTCTCCCCCCTCCCTCAAATGAAATCGTTAATAAAATTCACAATCCTTTCTGCAATCCGACCATATTTCGGACAGATAAATTTCAGTCTATGCCTGGCTTGTCCACTAAATTTCGGTCATGAAGTTCCAACAGTCTTTGTTTTATCACCATTCAATTATATGGGTGGACACTTCAGTGATCGTCTCGTCAGTAAGTGTTCCTGAATAGGCTTCACACTCACTGGACCTTAACACCCCCCCCCCCACGATTTTTATCTGGGAGTTTATCTTAAAGATAATGTCTATCAAATAATCCCCAGACGATTCCTGAACTGGATAGGATCATTACAGTCAAAATCAGTTCTATACAGATGTGCTTACAACACAGGTGAACAATGATAACACAAAGACTGTTGGACATTCATAACTCAACCTTGGTGGACAAGTAAGGCTGAGATTGAAGTTTATTTGTACCAAATATGATGGCAGTGCAAAAAGGATTATGAATTTTATAAACAATTATGGATAGCATTTTTGGGGGGACAGTCATCCTGTCTCTCTCTCTTTCTCATATATATATATATATATATATATATATATATAATTAAATAAACACTAATATATTTATAAATGCTCTATTCGTTATTAAGCACTTTTGAAAATATTGGTTTTATGTTCATTTTATATATATATATATATATATATATTTCGTTTTACAGGATAAACTCCTAAATTAATGCAGTGATCATTATGAATTTTGGAGCATAGCTGCTTGGCATAAGGGTGGGTAATATAGGCTATATTTAGTTTAATTTAGTTTTATGCAAAGGAAGTAAAAAGAGGGTGGTAGCCCTTCGTGAATACCTCTGACGTTTTTTGTGAAATTTAGAAAAAGGTATTAGACATCAGTTAATAAATATTTCGAAAATTTCAGTTTCTTTGAAGTATTTTTAAAAGGGCTTTTTGGGGGGAGGGGGCATAATATGGGCACAACCTCCCATTTGAAAATTCATTTTTTTCCAGATTTGCATTAAATTTTATCTATATCCACCTAAACACACACTCTCCCCCCAAAAAACTTTAAATAATATAGATACAAAAAAATTAATAGAGAAAAGAATTGCTCTACATCAAATTTTGAGTTATATTAGTACATTTAAAAAAAAGATTGGTGCGCACGTGAGCGTCAATAACATGTATGTGCTTGGTATGTATTCTCGGCAATAGGATTAGTAACGTGAGCACTACATATTTTTTTTTTTTAAACTTTACCTTTTTTTTGGGGGGGGGGGGCACCGAAACCCTAACCCCCAAAGAAAGAAAACACATGAAACTAATGCATAATTTATTGCGTATACCCGTCCTGGGACGAGCATTATACTAGTATATATATATTATTAATTTTTTACGTACATAAAAGTAATCCATAGACACGCGTTTCTGGCTATCTGTCGTCATCAGCATGGCTAACTTGGACAAGGACCGAACTTACGATTACATTGTCTGTAATCTGGAGTTTTACCACCTGACTAAGTCGCTGTTATTATCGCGACAGAAAAAATAAAAGCACATAACTTTATATATATATATATATATATACATACATACATACATACATACACATACGTATGTGTGTGTCTCGTGTTAACAGAAAAAAAACTCTCAAAAGGCTCAATCATAAGTCGTACAAGAGGGAAACATTTATTTTAATTAAATGCTATAAACTATTGCATCCATTGGAGATACCCAGGTTTCCTCCGTTCAGTCATCCAGAACTTAGGAAAAACTCCAATTACAATGACTGAATTGGAGTTCTAAGTCTCTCATAAAATAATTCCAAAATCATTTTACCCCTCAAAGAAAATAACAAACAAAACAAATACTCCGAACACTCCAATCACATAAATACAGATACGCTACTTGAAAAAAAAACAAATAAATATGTCAGTTGTCTTTGTGCATTGCATGCCACTTTGCTATGATTAAGATGGAATGCTAAACAGTGTTGAACAGAATAATTATGCGGTCTGCATTTGTTATTATTTCAGTTTTCCGACCCATTGTGAAAAATGTCTGATGAGCCTTGCCCTAATTCAATGCAAAATAGGATGATTCTAAAATTGCTCAATTGGAAGGTGACAAATTAGGAAAAAAAAAAAAAAGGTGCACAGGTGTTGTTACCACAGTAACTGTGGAACGTCCCAGTCGCACGGATTCCCTACATGCAAAGACCTTAGCGCTTGTTCATAATACTCCACCAGTTTTTCTCCACATTTTTACTGATTTTTTTTTTTTTCTGTGTACAATTACCTATCATGTCGCTAGAGAATTCCGTGTTGGAGAAATTTTTTTCAAATATTTTTGATTTTAGGAGGGGGGATCAGTTTCCTATATAAATTTAACGTAAACTGACCACCCGCTTTATGACCATGTCGCTTGTTCGTAATACACCACCACCCATTTTTTTCACCTTTTGGTCCGTAAAAAAGGTGGAAAAAAAATGGGTGGTGGTGTATTACGAACAAACAACAACATGGTCATAAAGTGGGTGATCAGTTTACGTTAAATTTATATAGGAAAGTGATCCCCTCTCCTAAAATCTACAATATTTGAAAAAGATTTCCAAAAAACACGGAATTCTCTAGCGACATGATAGGTAATTGTACATTGAAATAAGAAAAAAAGTTTGGTCAGTGAAAAAGTTGAGAAAAACACTTGGTGGAGTGTTACGAACAAGTGCCAAAACTTTATGGACATCACTTGCTCAACAAAGGCCTTGTGAACAGACCATACACGTCTACTTAAGTTGTTTTCTCTTAGCTTGAGTGAAGAAAAATAAGATTCTATGATTTAAATAATTCAAAAGAGGGTTCTTTAATACAACGGGAGTGCGTGTAGAAATTAATATTTTCTGCACAGACGGAATCATACCGATAAGTTACCCCTTACTGCCACTGAGATGTAAGGGGCTACTGTGAATTAGGATGTCCCTATAAATCTGACCCTTAAGTGGAGAGTTGTGCAGCAAGATGTTTGTTCACATTACATTTAAATTTCTGCATGTTGGTACAGTCGGAGGAAACTGAGAGGGAATTCCAAAGGTAAGCAGTTCACAGAAAAAAGCTATTAGATTAGAGTCTTCCAGCACCTGGGGAACCTCTACAGGGAAGGGGTGTGATTTTGTTGCATGTCAGGGGTATTTATGTTGAGGTGGTACCATTGCAGCAAGTTCGTCTGAGCACATTCAGCTGAAGTACTTGTAAAACAAGCACAGGGATGAAACATCGCTGCGATGGGACAGAGCTTGGTAGACAGTGTGGGACCCACTGGCGTAGCTAGGGGGGGGGCGAGGGGGGCGGGCCGCCCCGGGCGGCACACCTGAGGGGGCGGCATTTTGAGAGGGTAAAAATAGAAAGTAGAGAAAAAAATTTTTAAAAACAAAAGTTAACAAAAAATATGAAATTTTATACTATAATTTTATATAATAATAAATTTAAATGAGAACATTTGAAAACCTGAAAATGTTATGAAATGATAAAATCATTTTTATTTACTTTTTTGTCGTTGTTGTTAAAGTCCGAATTTTCGCCAAATAACATGGATGTATCAAGGAGAGAATAGTCCGATGTAGTTTTCTTTTCTTTGTCTTCATAATGTTATTATTAAGAGGGCGAGCCCTCCGAAGAGAAAAAACGTCTTGTATCGGTGCTTTTTTAAATCCGTGTGTGTAATCGCTCGGTTTTCAGAAATTTGTTGTTGTTAATAACGTTTCAACTCTTTTAAAAATAGTTGTAATATATTTTAAACAAATGTATTTATGAATGGCAAATAAGGCTATAAATTTATTTTTTGTGAGAGAACTGTCGCAAGGCATCAAGTCGGTTGAAAATTTACAAACAGATTTTTCGCGCCTTTTTTTCGGCAAAGTTATCAATGATTCTATCAAAATTCACTTCCTCGACAAGTTCCCTCTCTATTGAGAGGATTGCCAAGTCTGTAAGTCTTGTCTGGCTCATTGCTGATCTAAGGTAGTTTTTTATGAGCTTCAGTTTTGAGAAAGAGCGCTCACAGCTAGCAACGCTAATAGCTCTGGTGAGGAAAATTCTCAGCAAGATCACAATATTAGGGACGGAATCCCCAAGTTGGTATCTTTGTATAAAGTTCAAAAGTTCAAGAGGTCCATCGATTTTGTCTTTTTCTGAAGCTTTTACAACATACTGTAACCTCTTCTTTTCAGCAAAGAATTTCTCTTTTTCTATATCTTCGTCAAATCCACCAAGCTGACAATCATAATTATCATCAAGCAGATTTGACGGTATAAGAAAAGCGTATTTATTTGCAAGATTGTGAACTTGTTGAAATCTGCAAGATATTTTAACAACAATTAGCAGCCTTTGGGCTGATATCACAGTGTAGTATCTGTTCTAATGATACACTTCTCCTTTTCTGTCGTCGGTCAGTATGGGGAAATCGTTCATGACTGAGAATTTTTATTTTTGTTCCTATCCAGAGTGCCTCTTTTTGTGGAGCTGGATTTTCCCCACATTAAAAACCGGCCTTGTGTCTAACTCTGCCCTCGTGGAGAGGCAAGTAAATGGGAACAATCGGCAGTCGTTGCCAAACCGACCTCAGCTCTAATTGTACACAAGATCTAATTTTAAACAAGACCATTGCTATATTCGCTTACGGCCGTTTGCCATTTTCGGCTCTCATTATGCTCAACATTATGGGAGCATTATAATAAATACGTATTTATTTTATAACTATATATATACATATATATGTGCATATACACATATATTTATACATACATATACATATATACATACGTGCATATATACATATATACATATATACACACACATACACATATATAAATACGCATATATACATACATATATATGTATATATATATATATATATATATATATATATGGCTGGTTTTAATTCTTGAACAAAATTTCCATTAATTGAGAATAAATTGCTTTAATTCATTTCAATCACTAAGTTTAAAAAATGCAAGCATTAATTATTTCTGGAGATATACTCAGTGACCGGCTGACCTAACAGGATAGGGCCAAGCCTAGGCTTCGGCCAAGCACCAAAAAAACAAAATGACCTCAGAAAGATTTCATACTTAAAGGGGAACTTTCATATAAATTTTGATCGAATAGGTGCGAAAAGAAAGTTGGATATTTGGGTGTATATACACCGACATCAAAGAGGAAATAACATTAGATGCGAAAGTTTGAATTCTTTAATTTTATTACTGTCCAAACGTTTGTTTTTGTAGCATACTTTTTATAACTCCTTGTAAACTTTACAATTGCTAGCTGGGGGATCGGACAAAATCACCCCGGGCAACCCCCACCATCTACTTAAAACAAAAGGAAAACAGATAAAATCTCAAATGAATAAAAAATATTAAAAATCAGTTTTCATATTTTAATTTTAATTTAATTGAATTTAGGAAAATTAGATACCGTAGAACTAATTTTCGCAAGGTATGAAAATTAAGAATAATGTTAACTTAATAATAATGGACCAGTTTTCCTACCTAGCAAAAAATTTTCCATGGACGAATTATCCATGGGCGAATTATCCATGGACGAATTTTCCGGGCACCCAAATGCCGGGGGGGCGGCAAATTTTACTACCGCCCCGGGCGGCAAACCTATTAGGTTAAAGCTAGTCTGTAGATAAAAATAATGACAGAAAATAAATTATTTATTAATATTTTTTCTCCCTTTGTTTATAATCACCAACCAGAGCGACTTCAAAATACCCAACCCAATGCTTCTCCCTCTCTCCTGCCATCAGCACACAATTCCTCTGCAGGGTTCATTGACTGCAAATGTCATTTACTTTAACCTGATTGTTTATTTTCATAGAACGACTAATAAGCGACCCATTAGACAAATGGGCATCAAATTTCCCTTTTATATGGCCTTTTGTAAACATTTCAACACTAACCTTAACGACTGCGAATTCCTGAAATTAGTTATAGCTAATTAGCTCTAATTAGTTATTACAAGAAAGCATTTTGAGTTGAATTAGAGTTTATACTGATCCATTACAAATAGAATCATTTTGTCTCTATTTTTATTTATCAATTTACCGTGAGGAGAGCGAAATGATGGCTTAGTTTATTTTACGGCATATCAACCATTTATGGGTTATTTAATGCCAAGTTGTCAAATATAATTCTATAGGTAGGATAATTATTTATATTCCTAGAATACCTTGCTCCTAGAATATGTTGCTCTTTTAAAACATTACTCTTCCCAAGCTGGGGAAAGACTCCAACATACCCTCAAACCACAGACCGATCGCACTAGTTTTGTGTTGTTTGCAATAAAGTTGTCAAGAATAATTCTATAGGTAGGATAATTATTTATATTCCTAGAATACATTGCTCTCAGAATACATTGCTCTCAGAATACATTGCTCTCAGAATACATTGCTCTCAGATAAGCAGAATACATTATCTAAGAATACATTGCTCTCAGAAGGAAATTTCACAGTGAAAGTGACAGCATTACCCCGAGAAGGGAATTCTACTGAGAGAGGGAAGCATTACACTCAGAAAACACCACGCCAAGAAACACATTACTTGTTTAAAAACATTACTCTTTGAAAACATTACTCTTTGGCATTAATTAGTTATTACAAGAAAGCATTTTGAGTTGAATTAGAGTTTATACTGATCTATTACAAATATCCGTTGTTTCTATTTGAATCATTATATCTCCATTTTTATTAATCAATTTACCGCAAAACCGAAATTTTTTTTTTCCTTCTGTAAATCTACATTTAGTGTTTAACGCTAGAGAGACCAGACGGTCTGTCTGTAAAGACTGCATCCAGATCCACAAAAATTAAGATATCGTAAATATTGTTATGTCATATATACATATGAGTGATGGGACGATCAATATTTTCTCCGATTCTGTTTTAAAATCCTGATTCCGATACAATTACCGATTCCAGTTCTTTCTAAATCTCTAAATATTTAGCTATAAAGGAGTTGTTGTTTTTTTTAATTTTAGGATTACCTTAAAAACCCATGTAATATGTGCACATATTTTTGAAAATGTAAAAATACACTTGTGTGTGTGAGGGGGGGGGGAGAGTTATAGGTTTTAGTTTTACTGGTAGTTTAAAATTAATAAATATTATCATTAGTACCAGCAATGAAATAGGTTGTTTAAAAAAGAAAAAAAAAACAATTAACGAAATCGTTTTTGGCATTAGGAAAATAGGCACAAATATTTCCAATTCAGATACCCCAAAAAGTTCTGATTTTTCCGATTCCACATTTCGATTAATCGTCCCAACACCAATACATATATATTTTTTTTAATTTTACGTCCGCATAAGTTCTCAGAAATCAAAGGGGCCTTTCCTGGGTCTAACACTCGATTTCTATACGAGATACATAGATATCGGAATGTTTAATCAGGATTCTCCTCTACCTCTCAAATGTTGAGTTAATGAAGCAATGAAGAACACTAATTGTCCTCTCCCCAATTGATCACTTAATTATGTTAAAGTTTGTCTTTATTGTAGTATTTTCTGTGTTTGGCCAGATTCCATGACAAGAATTCATCTGATCTAGTGGGGTGAAGTGAATTCGTATGAATCAGGTATTGGTTTCCCAGATTCCTTCTGGTACTCACAGGAGGGACCGCGTGAAGGTTGCCAACATCCCTAAGTGGTTCTATCAAACAAACTGGATTCGAACTTGGCACACCCATGTCGTTAACCACTTAACCACCTTGGGGTAACATCACTAGGAGAAGGTTCACCATTCCGTGTATGAGCTAGTGCACAGCCATGCAGAGGGGATATTATTTGGGCTTCGAATACTATGTTATTTTGAATATTTGGTTAGGGTTTACTAGTAGGGTGAAGTATCTTCATGCCAGGTTATCCTGACAAACCCCTATACAGAGAGAAAAAAGACACTCAGGAATGGTGTCTATTAGGCATTCAAACTCGTATATATATGTGTGTGGGTGGGTGTGGGTGTGTGTGTGTGAGTGTATGAGTTTTGAAAAAACAAAACATGTCTTGGATGACTATATTTGAAATATATATATGCTCCTTTATGGGTGGAGCACTCTGATGGAGGAAATGACGGTTTCCATATAAGGGTAAATTAAGATTCTTCTGTAAAAATAATTGAATCCTCTCTGGTATCAACATCGTAAAAAAAGTAAACAAATGAATGCAGACATTCGTTTATAAGCAGGCAATTTAGCTCAGGCAGTAGAGCGTCAGGCTGTCGTTATAAACAGTGACTAATGTCTGGGGTTCGAATATCGGGGTTGGTGCCCCAAGCTGTGTCTAGCCGTACTAATGACGAAACACGTTCCATTGATATATATATATATATATATATATATATATATATATATATATATATTTGAATATGAAGTTAAAAGGTGACTTTTGTTCCGGAGTTCGAATCATGCAAATAATTATCTCTACACTGATGATTCCGAAAGGATGAAACATACGTCTGTAGGTAATTAAATATTTATCATTAAAATAATTATTAGTAGCCCCCATTTCGGCCGGGCCCTCTAGTAAGACGTAATAATACAGCCATCAAATAATAGCTATAAATGCATGTTCCTCCTTGTTGAACACTTAAGGTGGCTGATTAGCGCTGCCTACTCAGCATAACAGAATTTATTTCTCACCAATTCATATAGTTATTCAGAATCGGTTAGGGTGTCAGGATTTAGAGTTCAAGTTGACTTTTGTTCCAAGGTTCAAATCGTGCGACCGGTTTCAATAATTATCTCTACACTGATGATACATCTGTAGATAAATATTTATCATTAAAATTTTATATACATATATATATATACATACACTAGAAGAATTCCTGTGCCACAGAACGGATAAAATCAATTTCCCGGATAGAAGAATTTTGCACCACTTTTATGTCCCCTAAGAAGATTAAACTAAATATATAATCATACTAAACCTTATGTATAAAATCTTTATTCCAATTTTGATCAAAATCCATTACATCATTTTGATTCTAGAAAAAGTTTAAAAAATTAAGGCTTAAGCTTCAGGGGTCTTAAGAAATTGAATCTTGCTTAACGGGTGTCCAATCATTATGGATCAAGTTTAATGCGAATCTGAAACATTCTAATTTTCAAATGAGAGGTTGTGCTCATAGTAATCCCTCTAAAAACCCATTAAAATATTCCCCCTCCTCCAATTAAATTTGGGATATTTATTAATATCTAGTATTGTGTAGTCTGCTGATGCGCCTGTTAAGACAACGTTTTATTTTATTTTTAAAATTAAAAAGATAAAAATGAAAAAATTGGGTTATGGGGAAGAGGAGGAGGGGACAGGGGGCTCACATTCATTTCCGAGCAACACCGGGTGTGACTATACTATTAATATATAAATAAAACAGACCTGATTGTAAGACGACCAAATATTTCCGTTTTAATTATATAATACATTTGTTCTTTCCTGCTTTTTCTCGTTTTGTGCTCGGGTCAAGTGTATATAGTACTTGTCCTATATTCCTCTTCCTGGTATTTATGGTCAATTCGATAGCCAGTGTCGGGTTTGTTAGTGTCGGTTTCGGATGTGTTGTTACTGTTTTTATTATTACAGTCTTACATTCGCATAAAAGATGGCGTCTTATAACTATTAGAAAGACCTACGTTCCCCTGAGTGTTGTTTTTTTTATCTTTTGTTTTTTTTCTGATGTTTCTGGACACGATCTTTGGACTTCTGAAGAGTCGCACGTATGAAAAATCCAGGATGGAGATATATATATATATATAAAATATGAAACTAAAAGTATACTTTTAGAGGATAGAACCTATAGTGAAATTGTTTAAGCTCAATATACGAGATAGAGCAATTATAAAGATAAATGAAAGAAGAGAGATAAAGATGTACGAATGACAAATCTATTTCAACTTCGATTTTTCAATGCAAGGTGTACTTAGGAAAGAAAAATAAACATGTTTTTACCAAGTACACCTTGCATTGAACAATCGAAGTTGAAATAGATTTGTCATTCGTACATCTTTATCTCTCTTCTTTCATTATTTTCTTTCATATATATATATATATATATATATATATATATATATATATATGTGTGTGTATATATATATTTCGTTGTTCATGTGTAGACGAAACAGTCTGTAAAGCTATGTCGATTTTTTGAAAATGAATGAAGTGGTTACTGGAATTTAGCATTCTATTATATATATATATATATATATATATATATATCGAAAGTACTTGCAAAAAAGAAAAAAGAATGGAACAAGAAAGCCATGGATCATATTTATATCAATTTGACCGACACATCAGATGGACAATTCGGAAAATTGAAAAAATAAAAAAAAGTCGCATCAAACAAAACCACTATGTGTTATTTAATAATGTTTGCCTAAATGAAAATATGCTGCCTAAATACACACAATATATATATATATATATATATATATATATATATATGTATATATATATATATGTGTGTGTGTGTGTGTGCATAGTTAATGGTTCATAGATGTTAATCCAATGAAGTTACGTTTATCAGATAGTGCTCAATAAAAAGTACAGTTGCATTTTAGTATAAATCTTTATACAAACATTTTTGGCTACATATGTGCATACATTATTCAAAGTCCGGCTTGCTTAGGCCACAGCAAATCTAGTGCCTAGGCATGAGGAAGCTGGATTTTGAATAAAGTTGCAGCTGAAACATGTGCATACATATAGCCAAAAATGTTTGTATAAATAAAAAAAATAAATTAAAAAAAAAAATATATATATATATATATATATATATATGTTGGAGCATTGTTATGCGCTCCGGCTACTGAGTCAAACATTACTTTCATATAGGGGTTCGAATCATGTGACCGACAGGGATTGTGTCCTATACTGATGATTGCAGGTTTGGCATGAAACATGTGTATATGGGTTTATTTTGAAAATAATATTTATTTATAAATAGTTATTCAAAGCTATCGCAAAATAGATCACTTTAAGTAAAGTTGACAACAAGTCATCATTCAGCGTAATGCATAACTCTAGGCCTCACCTGTTTAGTTCGCTTGACTGCTTGCTAGATAGCTGCCGTATTTGCTATTTAGACGTTAATTTACTTACCCATTTTTAGACAATGCATGTTGGAGAATTGGTACATGTTCCGGCTACTGAGTCAAACATTACTTTCATATTGGGGTTTGAACCGTGTGACTGGCAGGGATTGTCTCCTCCTACACTGGTGATTGCAGGTTTGGCATGAAATGGGTATATAGGTTTATTTCGAAAATAATATTTATATATATATATATATATATATATATATATTTATATATATATATATATACATACATACACACACACTCAAATTACAATCAATTAGAAAACTCTTTCAGTACATACGTAAAAAAGTACTCAAGAGAGTCGCTGTTTGAACAATTTTCATGTTAGATTGTATGACTAAAAATAAATACCGACTTGAAACAGCTGTAAACCACCTTAATATCTTTGAGTATACTCTTTATTTGTAATATGATCTCCCAAACCAAATTAATAGCTTACATAAAGTTGGTATTTATATGCATTTAATCCCATAATGTTCAATACAGTTTTGGTAAAGCTATTTAATAATAAAATAAGATTATAAAAATGGAAATTGAATGGCTTCACAAATGCAATCATTTTTTCCTAGGTCATTAACTTAATTTGGTGATTAAGGTTTTAATAGAAGGGTGGACTACAGGATGTAAACACTCAAACACCAATTTAGTTAATGACCTGATGGGATCAAGGATCAAAACAATTGCGTTTGTGTGCCTATTAAATTTCTGGTTTTATAATTATACTAGAAGAATACCCGTCCCAAGACGGGTAAAATTAATTCTCCGAACCAGACAGTTTTGCACCACTTTTATGTCCCTTTACTAAGATTAAAATCAAGATATAACGACACTAAACGTTATGTCTAGAATCCTTATTCGAATTTTGATAAAAATATATTACATGATTTTGATTCTGGAAAATGTCTAAAATTTAAGGCTTTTTTAAAAATTTTAATTCACCCCAAACAAGGCAAATTGCCCCGAGACGTAATGGGCTACTGTGAATTAGGGGTTATACCTACAGCCCCCCCCCCCCCAAGTGGGGAGCTGAGCAGTGAGATGTTTGTTCAGATTACATTTAAATTTCTGCATGTTGGTACAGTCAGGGAAACCGGAAGCCTGGAGTGAATTCCAAAAGCTAGCAGTTTGAGGAAAACAGCTATTAGAGTAGAAAGCCTTCTGGCATCTGGGGACCTCTACAGTGAAGGGGTGGGATTTTTCTGGTTGTCAAGTCGATCGGGATATTTATATCGAAGGCACACCAGTGCAGCAAGTTCATCGGAGCACATTCCATTGTAGTACTTGTAAAACAAGCACAGGGATGCAACACTGCAGCGATGGGGCAGGGGCTGAAGTTTGGTGGATAGTGTGGGACCTATAAGATTATAGGCTCTATTTTGGACTCTTGTCTAAGACAGAGAGGCTAGTGGTTTGTGCACCAGCCCAGATGTGACGACAATACTCCATGCATGGACGGATGGTGGCTTTGTAGAGATATAGAATACTGGCAGGTGAAAGAAGTTTCTTAGCACAGTAGAAAGAGTCCAACTTTCTTGCAGCAGCCTTGGCAGTATCTTCTATGTATTTATTCCAATTCATATTACCTGTGAATGTTAGGCCAAGGAGTTTGGATGATGGATTCTCAGGTAGGGTGCTATTGGCGTAGCAATCTGTGGTTAAAAAGGTTGGTTATTATTGTTAAAGGAAAGGAGCTTTGTCTTAGTAGAATTAAATGTTACAATCCATTTTTATCCCTATTCAACTACAGACTGGAGATCATTTTCTAATGATTCAGCAATTGCCTTGGATATGTATGTGTTCATAATTTCCACATGTCTAGAATAGAGCATGGTGTCATCAGCAAATATACCCATCTCGGACACAATTGCATCAGGGAGGTCGTTTATGGCAATCAGGAAAATAACGGTCCAAGGATCGACCCCTGGGGAACACTTGCATTCATGCCATGTTGTTTAAGCTTAAGAGGGTCTTAAGAAGAAAATGAAATTCAGGGAATCTTAACTGGTGTCGAATGACTACGAGTCAAATTCAATTCAGATATATTTTAATTTGTAAATGGGAAGTTGTGTCCATATTATGCCCCTAAAAACCCTTTAAAATAGTCCAAACGAACTGAAATTTGGGTAATATTTATTAAGTGATGTCTTATACCTATTATAATTTCATGATAAATGCCAGTATACTGAAATCATATGCCCCTAATAGGGTTAAGTTGAAAATTCATATACACTAAATGTACAAAAGCAAAGAAATTCTCAAATTTTTACACTTTTATTGTCATTAAGGGTATGACTACATATCAACCAAACCATTTCATTATCACATCACTACAGTATAAATCTCTATGCATGAGTGGATGAAGTGTGTGAGGTGCGCTGAAGAAAAATTCCTACCAGTAAAATACATAGCCCTGTTGTGTCGCATACCCTTAATGACAATAAAAGTGTAAAAATTTGGGAATTTCCTTGCTTTTGTACATTTAGTGTATATGAATTTTCATCTTAACCCTATTAAGGACATATGATTTCAGTATACTGGCATTTATCATGGAATGTCACTACTTTTGTAAAGGCTATGCCTCAATACAATGGTCATTTTTAAGGTTTTTTGAAATTTTCTGGAAAACTAAGGTATATGGTAAACTGAAATTAAAATGCCATCAACTAGACCCTAGAACCTCTATCTGCCAAAAATCAACTGAATCCATCAAATAGTTGATGAGATACAGGGTGGCACATACGTACGTACGTACACACGGATAACACAAAATCATCCCTGACCTTTCTGGATCTCTGGGTTGCCTTGACTAATGATGCTGAAATTCTACACACTTATAGAACCTATCAAATAAAAATTTTGTGCAAAGTTTTAACTAATTTGGTTTATTGGTTTTTGAGTTATGATTGATCAAAGAAATGAGATTCCTAGCATAGGCTGTTTTTGAAGTCTATTAAGGGATAGAGCGCTCTCGTGCCTCCCTTGATTTCATAAAAAATCAGAGGTATCTGAAATTTCATGATGGGCTCCCACTTTTTTTTAATAAAACTAAATTAGACTTAAGATAGCCCACATTACTCACCCTTACCCCTAGCAGCTGTGTTTCAAAATTCATAATTAATTAATTTAGGAGTGAATCCTATACATAAATATATAAACATATACATAAATATATAAACATATACATAAATATATAAACATATACTTAACTTTATATAAAGAGATATGTAATTCTTTAAAATTGGCTAGTTATAAGTAAAGTTTTATTTGTCAGCTTAAATGCTATTGGAGTCTGACTAACTTAATTTTATATAGTACTAGGAAAACACCTGTCTCATAACGGGTTTAAGCAATAAATATACCATTAGTTTTAAATTATCATGTTTTTTCCTTTCTTTGGGAAGTATGGTACGGTTTCAGTGGCACCCTCTTAAATGGTAAAGTTAAAAAAAAAAAATCAATAAATAATGTGCACTTGTTACTAGAATACTTATTCCATAATAAGTTAAATAGCTTAGGATTTTACCAAACACATTATCGACGCTCACATGCACCGATCATTTTAAAAATGTATTACTCAAAATTTGATGTAAAGTAATTCTTCAAAGAAATATATATATATATGCACCCCCTAAATGTTAACATTTACAAGAAAAATAATGGTACTGCTATCGAATATAAACCAGTTTCTGGGAACTTTGCCGCGACAACGTTCGGGCAGGTTACGTAAACACCCGAGAGATGCCAAGGCGATGAGCCAATCAGTTGTCAGCTGGCAGACAACATGGAAGGAATGTGGCATTGGATCACCGAACACACAGACTGATTCAAAGAATCTTTTGAGGGAGGTCTGCGAAGACCATTTGTTACAAAATCCTCATCAAATCGGAGGCCCCGGGCATATGGTTGAGATAGATGAATCTGTTTGACCCTATCCTTAACCCGACAGATTAAAAAGGAAAATGTAAAAAAAACTCCCAAAAACAAACAAATTCTTTTTCAGTCTTAAGAAACACATAAAAAATTACTTTTTAACCAGTTGCTTGAATACAAAAAGAAACGGAAAAAAATGAGTAAAAATATATTTATTAGCAGTTGTTTAGCATTATATTGTCAAAAAATTTTTTTAAATTTTTTATTAACAGTGATTTCACGGTTTTCTTCATTTTTTTGTTATTTGCTATCTTTCTTGAAAATAAAACTGAAAAACTACGACACAGCCACATATCGAAGTTATCGTCTGTCACCATTCGCTGGAGTGTTTACATAACATGCCCGAACGCTGCTGACGCAAAGTTCTCAGAAACTGGTTCATATTTGATATCAGTTACAAACTAATAATGTGCCCATATTACTCACCATATTTTCTAGAATATATATTCCAAAATTCATAATGATCCTTTCATTAGTTTAGGAGATCACCCTGTACATAGATATAAATAAATGCACATACCTAACTTTATAAATATAGATATATAATATAAAATTAGTAACCTTTAGAGTCCTGAAAAACTTAATACTTACATAGATGAGGTTTTCATTGAACCTCTTTTTCAGATTTTCTCGGAATGCTTCTGCGTTGTGATAGTCTTCGAGAAGTACAAAATCTTGCACACCAACGTGATCTCGTTTTGTCAATTCGTTCTCCATGGCGTTGTCTTATAAACCAAATGGTTAATTCCAAGCACTGATCAACAACACAGTGATCTCACGTAGTGAGCACACGGGGGGTTTCTAATGGACGTATTTAGACACATCTGAAAAAGAATTAGATGAAACAATTTTAGTGAAAAAGGTTAATGTGATAGGAGGAGTTAGGAGTAGATGGAGTAAGTTCAGAGAACTTCTGCCATTATTAACCAGCAGAGTGTTACCACTGTCGACCAAAGGAACTGGAAGAGTCTATCAGGTATGTGTATGTAGTGTGATGATGTATGCAAGTGAAACCTGGCTAGTGAGGGTTGAGGACATGCGTTGCATGGAGAGAAATGATATGAGAATGATACAATGGATGTGTAATGTGATTCTTAAAGATAGGCTTAGATCTAATGACCTCAGAGGAAGATTAAATCTGGACAGTATAGGGAGATGTGAGCAGAACAGGAGACTTCTATGTAACAGCCACGTTGAAAGAATGGATGAAAGTTCTTGGGTTAGTAGATGCAGAAGGTTCAGTTCGCAGGGGAAAGCCATGGAAAACATGGAAGTGATAGGGATGGATTTGAGAGAAAAGGGAGATAAATAAAGACCTGGTCAGAGATAGGTTAGTTTGGAAGTCAATTTCTAAAAGCCGTTCAACACGTCAGCATGCAAAACAGACGTTAAACCCGAATATGATGATTTTCTAGAGTAATTGCACTTCTACATGGAGGTTATTTTAAGGATGAATCGATTACGCTGGTATGTTCATGTGGAGCATTCATCCTCCTGGATAAAACGTTGAAGAAGCATGGATGTTCTAAATTGCAGGAAGGCTGGCCGGCCAAGGAAAACTTGAAAGCAAGTGATTGGAAGTTGGAGACTGCTGACCCATGAGAAGTGAAGAATGAGCTTATGTAATATCAGAAGACGTCTAACCCCTGAACAAAGGAAAGGTGACGTTAAATGAAAAGAAGAATTGTATTGTCAGATCGGGTTGATTCCAACCATAAAATTCAACTTTCGAGTGACGTGCTCTCACTCTCCTCAATGAAAATTCAACGCTTCCGCAACAAGAAACCGTATTTCATATCTCAAACAGAAATTCCCATTGGCCAGAATAGCCAGTAAATACAAAAAAAAAAATAGCATATCAAAAGATACTTAAGTTGGAATTATCTTGAACATAGTCCTCTTCTCCTGACCTCAATCATCAGCGCCATGTTTTCTCCCCTCCAACGATGAGGTAAGCAACATCTAATTTTCCTTTATATTTAAAAAAACCATCTAGTTAATGTCGAATCCAGTCATTTATATGTTAAAAGTGTTTTCTTTAAGTTGTTATTTATGATGTAAATGCTATGTGTGCAACATTATACGCAGGAAAAATTCTATATAACCTATCGACGAGACCGTGACACTGAACACTCACAGTTAGAAGGGATCTGTGAGTAACAGCAACTAATGGTTTACTACCCGTCCCAAACCTCCCAAATTTAGGCCTCATCATTGGATGCAATTTTATGAAAGATTCTATTTCATTGATGCTGTTATATTATGCTGTGAGTATATAAACTATTATACACCCGTGTCCTTTTCATTGTTGACAAAGCATACGCGTGCTGATCTTCTCATTGTCGTCGCTGTGAAACTCGGGTTGTTTTTCAGTTGTTTATAAAAACCATGTGGACGACAACATTCAGTTTTTTCAACAGTATTTGTTTAAAACAGAAAACAAATTTATTTCTTATGCGAGAGACAGACAGACAGCTTTTCTTGTTACAGCTAGCTACATTGTACACGACCACCTTCACCCTTGCTGGGCTCCAGGAATGGTAACGTTTCGCATTTGCTTGCTTCAGTTGTCAGCTAGAAAGAGACTGAGGAGACCCCCCCCCTCCCCCGGAAGTCACATGGTTTCATCGACTTCCGCTTTGAGGTCACCACTGACCTTTACGGTGTCACTCAAACCCTTCCATCCAAACCCCCTTCGCTATCTAACAACACCTGACAGGTACTACCTCTCCAGTTCAGATTGGACCTGGGTATAATAGTATTAACCTAATTGTGGCATACATCAACGGGAATGTAAACCTAGTCGTGGTCTCTGCGGTCACATGCAGAAGATGTGCCATCGTCGTTTTTTACTCAACAGAAGAAAGGCATCATTCTCTGCCCGTGTTTCTGTTCCCTGGAACAGCCTGCCAGAGGAGATTGTGATGATGGCTACCATATCCAGGTTTAAAGTCGCCTTGGACAAACATTTAGACGGTATATAGATGCAATATCTTCTCTCTTTATACATAGCTTGCTACACTTTGCTATTTTTTTGCCTCCACACTCCCAAAATAATCTTTTTTAGTTTTATTAGGATTTTTCTTTTCTTACATAATATTAAGTTGCAGCGACTTCCTTTGTGTTTCTAACCTAAGCTGTCCATTGTCTCTCATATTACATTTGCCTGTTACCCCAGATAAGAGAGCTAGATCTGATTGGTTAGTATAATCATGTGAACGGATTTGAAGTGTGATTTCAGTTGCAGTCTTAACGTTAAATATTGAGCTAGTATAATTTTGTTAGTTGAGGATAACAGGAAATAGGGTTCAGTCGGGGTCAGCTTAGTGTGTACTCGGATGTCAGCTCGACATCCTGTGTATCAGAAGCGGATGTGGTGTCACATGGTTAAAAGAAGAGAGGGCAGTCGTTTGGAAGTCTTGAAGCGAACCACATGGGTAGAGAATGACTTCAGATCGACGATAAACTATGGGGTCCAAATATCCATAACTCGGAATGCCGCCCTCCACCGCTGGCAGAAGAGAAAACAATGCCAACATCCCAATTAAGAGCTCGTTCTTCAAATCCAATGATTTTTGTTTTGTGCTGTTGTGAAACATGAATTTCAGGGGCCTCGATCATGGGAGGAGTGGATGACACAAGTTAGGGTTTAATTGAACTGTTATGATTTGTGATTTCATTGATAAGAACCAATGTATTTTACTTGTTTGCGACTTATGAGATATTTAGACCTCGTCTTAGACAGGAGGTATATATAACATTAATTTTAGTGAAGGAAAATCAGATATCAATTGCTGTGAAACATTAGTGAAAATTGTTTTTATTTTGTTGCATGGCTGAATCGTACTTATTGTCCATTGTTTGCCTTATTGACCTTAATTCAAAAGAATGTTCTTGGCGTCCAATTTCTCTCCACTGTATTTTAAAATAATCTTTTTGAAGATTTTTATTCTATTACATGACTTAAAGTTTAGACAACTTTGTGATAATGACACAGAAAATGGACAGCTTATATCAGTTGCTGTGAAACGTGAGTGAAGAATCGTTTGGTTTAATTGTATGGCATAGCAATTATAAGAGTATTTGATGTTCCAATTTTAACTGTTTTTATAACAACGCACATACTTGAGCCTCTACTCTAACAACTGCCCACTATATTGAATATGTGCGTTAAGAAAATTGGGAAATTATCCTCCCTTCTATAATAAAGATCAACGTATATATGTTGCACTATTTCCATCCTTTCAGACTTTGTATTGTTTTTGAAATTATTGCGAATATTCCCAAATTGGGGGTAGTAAAGAATATGTGCTGATGAGGAAAGTCATTAAATTGTCAAGTTTTTACCCTGCATAAAAGTGATAATAAAATTGAATTTTCTGAAACGCATGTACACATGGAAAATTGTTTTGAGAGCATGATTACAATATATTGATGTCGTAAATCTTTTATTCTACTGAGAAATAATATATGAGCTCTGTGGGACCTAAAGTCCTCATCATTCAGCTGAATTACACCTGCAGTATTCAGTAGTTTCTTAGAAATGTGGATTGTTTCATTTTCTGTATATGATTGAGAGGAAGTATTTTTGTCTGCTTAACATACAACTACAGTCAAAACATTTGACTTTATTTAACACATACACACACACACATTATATATATATATATATATATATATATATATGGACTTGAATGCCTACTGGGGAGGACTTGAATGGCTACTAGACACCCCCCTCGGGTGTCTTCAGTCTTTCTGTACAGGGTGTGTCAGGACAACCTGACATGAGGATACTTCATTAAATAAATTTTAATAAATATTGTAATTTATTCAATTTTTATTTTCACCATTTCTTTATTCTTATATTAATTATCTATCCTTTATATCAAGCATCCTTTTATCACGATAGAATATAAGATAAAGATAAAATATTAATTTTTATCGTTTCATATATATATATATATATATATATATATATATATATATATATATATATATTACTATTTCATGTATCCACATAAAATTTTATAAAGAGATAATTTTTTTTACGTATCAATTTTCAGTATTTACTTCAACAGTGTTTGATACGTAAATAGAGCTAGGTAGTAAGCTATGAAAATATATTTATGGCAATTAAGCTACACAGAGGTTCCCGCGTTTCATCCCCGGAGGAACTCTTCAGGATAAAATGCATGGAGTTATTTTTGCCGGGTGTTTTTATACACACGGCTAGCTAGTTAACCAATCAGATTCTTTGTTGTTCTCTCAGCCAATCGTTGGGCTTCCCACGAACAAAGGTCTGGTTAGTGTTATTTCTTATATCCTGTTCTATGTTTCTGTTTTATTTAGATTGGCCTATATCCTGTTTCTTTGTTGTATCAATATAATGGGTGTATTTATTGGAACACACACACACATATATATATATATATATATATATATATAAACAGGATGGTAGTTTGCTTGAAGCATTGCTGGTAAATAACTATGTGGGTATTTGTGAAGGCTAATAGCAATGCAGAAAACCGGAAAGGTGAAAGGGAATATGAAAAAAATAAATAAATAACCAAAGACAATATTTGGGGTATAAATCTTAACAATTGCCTGTTTATTCTTCAATAGATCTTTCACATATAACAGGGAATATGAGACTTGCTGTTAATATTATAAAATCTGGGATGGTGAAACATCTTTTGATATTTCAGGAGAACCCTCTCCCCTTCTTAAAAAAGAAAAGAAAAGTTTAATCCGATTTATATGCCAAATATTATATATATATATATATATATATGTATATATATATGTATATATATATAATAATGGTAATAATCCAGGTGAAAAATATCCACAGGGTGGTAATCCAGAGAATTTTAACCGGGTTTATAAAAAGTGCTCAATATCAAAATATAGCTTTATATATGATAATTTTATTTTATTTACACAGACATGTACAAAATCTGCGACACTGGCATGTCGATGTTATTGATCAACAGTTACTATAAACTTCTCTCCAAATATGATCTGAGGTTAAGATCGGATTCTAACTCTGCCTGATGAGATCTCAGTTTATAGTAACTGTTGATCGATAACATCGACATGCCAGTGTCGCAGATTTTGTACATGTCTGTGTAAATAAAATAAAATTATCATACATGTATATATATATATATATGAGAGAGAGATTTTTGCTACCCTCTAGGTTATAATTCTTAGTTACTGTCCTGCTTTTTCTGTTAAATACCCCGACTTTATAAATTGCACAAAATCTTTAGAAATCGAACTGTGCCACTAAAAATAGGATAAACAATATAAGACAGGGTAAAAAAAAAAACTCGGACAATCTAATTAGTCTTTCCATTAAAGGAGTTGATTACGGCTTTTAATGTTGAGGCAAGCATTTAATGCCGATCCTTGTTTGTAATAAAGTGTCGCTACTTGAACTGATTAACTAGTGATTAAGCAATACTAATTACCAACCAGTCTTGATTATTATGTCTACTGCATTTACCGCTCCAGAAAGTATCCATCTCCTGAGGCAATCATCTATGATAGGTGTTTAACTAAGCTCAGGTTCCACCTAAGACATTGACAAATAAGAACTCATTTTTCTAGCACAACAGAAAAAAAAAATGTTTTCCTTCGCGTGTCTAGCACAGTGGTTCTCAACTTTTTCTTAGCCCGTGAACCCTTTCATCATGTATCAGAATGATATTTGCCCTCTTTCAAAAAATGTCTCACTCAAAATGAATTTAAATTGCCCCCTTGAAAATTGATCCGCAAATATTTCAAAATTTTAGTAATTGATCCATTTTGTATTAAATCACTTCAAGTAGTGTTAATAACAAATTTGTTGCATATATATGGGAAAGATAGAGTAATAAAATTACAAATGAATAACACTAAACATTAATTTATTATGAACTGTTTAAAAGTAGTTATGCAAATTAGGCATTCAAATAGCCGTCTTTTGATCTTTCGTCTGTACTATATACATAGCGTATTTTTAACTGTTAGGTTGTATTTAAATAACAATAGGCTGTTTTGATGGTATTATAGGATTAATAGATTAAAAAAAACTTTCACATTTATGGATTTATTGTTTTTGCTAAACATGTTTTATCTCTTTTAGTCAACATTCATGTTTTATCCTTTTCTGAACACATAACATCTTAACTGCTAACGGTAGTCTTGACTCATTTCAAAGACGCAACAAAAGTCTACAACAGTGGTTCTCAACCTCTTTTAGTCCATGAACCCTTTCATCATGTATTAGAATGATATTTCTCCCTTTTCAAAAATATGTCCGACTCAAAATGTGCATTCATACTAACAATAATGACTAATACTAACATAATAGCATTTAATACTAATATAATGCTAATCTGTGGTGCCAATTCTCCACCCTCTCCCCTGAAACCATAAAATTCCCCCAGGGGAGGGGGGGGGGAATTACCCTTGGTTAAGAACCACTGGTTTAGCGTCAGGTGGAATTTCCATGAAGGGAGTTTTTTTTTGCAAGACTTTCTCATCTGTGGACCACGTTATCAAGAAACTGCTTCCCCGGAGACTACAACATGGTTGTCTTCAAATTAAATGTCAACAATACTTGTCATAAACTTATGGGACATAAGTATTCAAACTCAGTTCATACCATCTTTCGGCTGACAATCTTTCCGTCTCATTAACACATATCCTTTTGTTATCAAGGCCCAAAAGCCACTTGAGAATAAATGTTATTGAGTTTGTCAGATGGGCGGTGAAACATCAAGGGGATTTGTAACGATGGTTGTAACTGGTCAGAAATTTATTTAAGAGGACGGCTGAACAAGAATTTGTTTACATTGGACTTAAAAACGGCAATGTTGTAGTCAGCTGAGAAGCAGCCCCGTGGTATTGTGTTCCACAGGCGGTCAATTCTAGGAAAGAAATATAGCTCATGGAAGTTCCATTTACTTTTAGGTACACAGAAGGAAAATGAGAAATTATTAACAGTGGTTGTAGCTAGACGAGTTTTTGTTGTGGATGTTTTACAGGGAGGACCATAGATTGAAGCTCAGTCGAGCACCTATTATGAAAATCACGAAAGAGCAGAGAAAGACTAGCAACGTCTCTTCTGTGAGAAAGAGGCTGCATGGTGGAGAAGAGGACATCACTCAATAGATTTCAAAGTCGGTTTTGTACTGTCAAGGCAGGAAAGAGTTCTTTGAGCGGCACCTCCCCAGATGTGACGACAGTACTCCATCTTAGGATGTATTTGACTCTTATACAGGTAGAAGATTACATCAGAAGTGAGATACTTTTTGGAGTGGTAGAATGATTTGCGTGGCTTCTGGCCTTGGTAAGTGATTACCCAATGGTATTCGAATAAAAAAAAAAAGAAAAAAAAAAAAAAAAGAAAACATACATGTAATATCATGACTCCTACACTATTCATTTCCCTGACAGGTGAACATTATCCTATAAAAACGTACTGATTAAATATGTGTAAAACATTTTAGATGAAGAATCAGAATTACGTAATAAAAAGAAAAAGTATCTCACTCCTGACGCAATCCTCTACCTGTATAAGAGCCAAAGACGTCCTCAGAGTTTCCACATCTAGGGGAGTGCTTCACATAGCACTTTTTCCTGCATTGGAAGAGTACAAATCTGACTTTGAAACATATTGTGTGGATGATCTCTTCTCTTCCCTACAACCCTTTCTCACAGAAGAGACGTTGCTAGTCTCTCTCTACTCAACGTTATTTACATGGAAAATGCTCAACTGAGCTCCAATCTAGTTCCTCCTTGTAAGACATTCACAGCAAGTACTCATCTTCTACCACAACAAAAATAAAAACTTCCCTCTCCAAATGCTTCGCGTCAGGAAGAATTTCCATATACAAAGATTCTTTGTTGTCTTCAAATCCAATATCAACAAATCCTTGAGTGACTCTTGGCCTTCATAAGTGGTGACCCAATAATGGGGGTAAAAAAAAGCACTGTTACGAGCCCAGGTCATGGATATGTTTAATAGTCAATATAAGACGTTTTAAGTTATTAAGAGAAATACAAATTATTTAGAACAAGGAAAAAATATACTGCTGATTTTCAAGAGAGGCTTTCACCTGCTGAAAAAATTAAGGCAAGCAGTTACACCCGTGACTTTATGCCAGAAAAAAATCTTTGACATAGGAATCAAACTGTTCTCTGCTTAATCATTCATAAATGTAAACGTATCTGATTATTATATTATAGATGACTCTTTGGGATCTAAAGAGAACTTTTTGTTTCTTTGATGCCTTATTCCCAAGAGGCACGACCAAAAAATAGTAAATTGGTACCTTACAAAAATAGTAATTAATCCTTCTGTTAAGGTAATGAAAGCAGATAAGGTTAATACAAAGAGCATTAATGATCAGGATCTCTCCGTTTTTCTCTCTTCTGACCTGGAGCAATGGGGAAAAAGGTGTCTGGTTACTTTTAATACATCTAAAACCAAGCTTCTCTCCTTTCACCACCAACGCTCGGATCCTCTCTTTGCCCTAACTGAAATGAATGGCTCTCTCCTTGAAGAAGTCCCTGATTTGATAAGCTGCTAGAACTGACCTTCATGCCATACCTTAAATTGAAGACTTATATCAAATCTGTTGCTAAGGTCGCAGAAAAAATGGTTGGATCTTTCTATCGCTCCAGAAAGTATCTCACTCCTCCTCTACTTGTATAAGAGTCAAATACGTCCTAAGATTGAGCAATGTTGCCACATTTGGAGATGTGCCGCTCAAAGTACTCTTTTCTACCTTGACAGAGTAAAAACCGACTTCAGAATTTAGTGGGGGAGGTCTTCTCTTCCTTACTGCCTCTTTCTCACAAAATAGCCGCTGCTGGTCTTTCTCTACTCTATTGTTATTTTCTTGGTTTTCTTGGCCTTTTGGCTAAGATCAAAGTGTAGTATCTGTTCCGGTGGATACTGCCCCCCATACTGGTGTTATCTTGGCCTTCGGGTCTTGATTTATACCGGTCAATGGGTCTGTCCTGTGCAGTTCTAGGAGGTCCACCCTCCGAGGCTTTGCCTCCCCTCTTTGGGGAGGAGTAAGTTTATTGCTTACTGCATGAGGCGCCCCTACCGGGGAATGCCGACGGGGCTGTCCAGGCAATTTTTAAATCCCACTTTCCCGACCCGACCTTGGGTCACATCTTACTTGTGGGAGTAAGATAAAAACTTGTCTTGTGCCTAACTCCTGGAGAGGAGTAAATCAATACTCTATTGTTATTTTCATAGTAAGTGCTCGACTGACCTCCAATCTATGGTTCCACCTCATAAAACATTTGCAACAATAACTCGTCTAGCTACAACAACTGTAGATAATTTTCCTTTATCCCTCTCTGTAACTAAAAGTAAACTGAACTTCTATGAGCAGAACTTCTTCCCCAAAACCATCTGTCTGTGGAACACAATACCACGGGGCTGCGTCGCAGCTACTATGGCATGGACGTTTTCAAGTCCAATGTTAACAAATTTTTGTTGAGTCGTCCTCTTAAATACTCTGGCCAGTTTCAACCATTTTTACCTATCCTCACGTTGTCGGTTCACTGTCATTCAAACAAACTCATTAACCCTTATCCCTAAGTGGTATATGGGCTATGATAAGTTGTGATTTGTTAGTACGTATAAAAGGTAATTCAATGCAACAATAATCACCAGGCATGAGCAAGAACATAGAGTAAACGTATTATCGCCTTACTCCTACAAGCTAACCATTTTTTTCTGTTTGTCTCAAGGCCACACCTATAACAGGCCAAGAGATATAACATTTGAGAGACTAAATATTTCATTCCGTGTCTAAACAAAACTGATCAGTCTACCCACTGTTTACGGAATAATCACGTTGACACACCGATTATCGTTAGATCACCAAAGTTAAGCAACGTTGAGCCTGGTCAGTATCAGATGGGTGACCATCGACACCTCCCTGCAAAAATTAACATCGTCAAAATCATCTTCCCCTTTACCAGGATACATGCAACTGGGAACCACTTGTGAATTTAATATTCCCTAGAAATTTCCTCCCCCCCCCCCGCCCTCCGGAGGTAGCTGGCTCAAGCCTCCAAGGGTGGATGCTGCACCAGGCAGGCAATCTATCGTCTATGTAGGTACATACTCGTGTCTTAACTGGTGACCATTAATGACAATATACATGCATGCGCCTATATTTATGTCTTATTAGCTTGAAGCATCAAATAGTTATGCTTATGTAATAAAAGCTTTTAGTAGTAGGGCCCCACCCTGCCTTAAGTGACTGATAAAACACTCGGTGTTTGTTTTGACAGGCGCTTTCATGTATGTGTGGGTTTCAGATAGATTTTTGCATACTCTTGAGGGAGAGGGGGAGGGGTGCAAAAAAGGGATGGAAAGAAAGATGCAGAGGGGGGGGGGGTCTGTCTATTTCTCTCTCCCCCCCCCCCACCCGCCATTTTTTCTGAATCTTTTTTTTGGCTGCGATTTGTTTTTATTTCTTTTTAGCCACATCCACATTGGATGCAGTCATAAAATTATCAGCCTCCACAAAATAAAGAAAAATAAAAACCAAAACCATTCCCAAATCACTAGTTTTGCCCTACGAGATAAGTATTTCCAACTGATATATATATATTTTTTTTTATATAAGCATATATACTAGTAAAGAAACTCTGGGTTGTCCGAAAGTATCAACTTGAAAGTTAGATGTGTGTGTGTGTGTGTGTGTATATATATATATATATATATATATATATATATTTTTTTTTTTTTAAGGTATATATCCCTTATAATATTTCAAATTACAAGCTCAATGGAGTTATGCATTCCAATGTTTATGTGTCCGATGTTTTGGGGGGAATTTTCTGATTGTCATCTTTAATGTGAGTTTTTCGCGTGTTTGGCATCTTTCTTTTTGTCACCTTTCTTCCTACTGTTTTGGAATGATGTGTTCGTTTTCTTATTATTAAATGAACAGTTCTCTGAAGAGCAGCTCATTAAACTAAAGACTATAATTTTCTTTACGGGTTGCGAAACGTGTGTAAGAAAAATAAAACAAATAAAAAATTATGATTGTTGACTGCTTTTTCTTTTGTCATTGGAATGCAACCAAACATTATATATATATGTTCACACGTTGAAACATTGCTTGCTATTTTAGTAACAATTTCGAAATTTATCCAAGCTAAATAACAATATTATTTTTCAATTTAATTATTTATTTCAAAGAGCTTTCAACAATGTTTGCATGGCCGCAGTATCTGTGTGTGTGTACTTGTTTTTAATTTACAAAGTAGAACTCGATCGCAACCTCCAAAAGTAAATTTATCAGAAAAGCCTTGAATGTTACGTTTCTATCCACAATATTTAAAAAATAGAAATATGTGCTATAATGAAATGAAGACAATCATTGGATTCGAAAACAATAAGAATGAATAGTGAATTAATGAGATGTCCTTTCGCAAAGCAATATGCAAATTAGTTAACCACAGGATGTGGATCGCACACACCTGACCAATATATTAGAAAGTATTGTTCTTCTATTTTGAATATAAATCTTGTGTTTTAATCTCATTGTCAGTGCGATAAATGGCCAAACTTTACAAATAGAGATAAAACTGCAGTCAAACAACTGAACATGAAATACTGGAAAGACGCTTTTCATCCAAAATGCTACGTTTCTATCCACGATAGAATTCTGCCCCTAGATCACAGAAATCATCCAAGTCGATAACTTAGATGAGTAAATACAAAGACATAACGATGGTTTAAAAGCAACGCGTTATCCAATCTCACAGCTGTTGCAACTGGTCCCCATTTCCTTTAAAATACTTCAGGCTCTGGTTAACTGTCCGCATGGTAGTATATATGCATGTCAGACAAGAATTCAGATAGACGTTATTATTGTAAAACGTCTTAATAAAAAATGTATACCACAATTGGATTCTTTGTCAATTTTACTTGAGAAAAAGCTGTGTTTAATTTTAATATCAATCAATCAATTCTATTGCCAAAAAAGAAAGTATAAATACTCCCTAGCAACGTCGAGTCGGGTCAGCTAGTATGTATTAATACAAAATTTTTTTCTACCTGCCATTTTACTAAAATTTAAACTACAAACAAATATTAGATTGTTCGGAATTTTTTTCTAATGGAAATTGCTCCAGACAAGGCATGAAGCCACTTGATATAAGGAGCTAATAAGAACGAAATATGATTATCGTAAAGACAGGAGATGCCTATTGGCCTTACTCTTGAAAAGACCAAGGTTATAGGTAGGAGAAAAACAATCAGCAGGAAGAGAGTTCCACAAGCCTGCGGTTCTTGGAAAGAAGCTACTGAATAAGAAGCAGTATTATAATGAGGTATTAAACAATGAATTGGTGGAGACCACTAGATCAACGAGTCAAACGAGCTGGAACAAAGGAAGCAGGAAATAGATCACAATTGAAGAACACATGCCATAATAGTATTTATAGAAAAGACTGAGACTAGCAAGATCACGTCTTTGAGAGAAAGGGTGCAGAGAAGAAGAAAGGGTGAAGCGACAGATTCATCAGCCCAATCATAACCAATTTTATTGGCAAAACAGTAGAAAAGTGCAGCAAGCCATGTAAAAGATAAAATATATTGCATCTATAGTCTGGATGTTTGTCCAAGGCGACTTTAAACCTGGATATGGTAGGCATCATCCCAACCTCCTCTGGCAGGCTGGTCTAGGGAGCAGAAACATGGACAGAGAATGATGCTTTTCTTTTGCTGAGACAAAAGCGACGATGGTACATCTGCGACCTGTGACTAGGTATTGGGGTGAAAACTCATCTAAAGGAAGATACTGTATGCCAGAATCAGGTTCCCTCGCATTCTTCACTGTTCGAGTGAGGACAGATTTAGTCTTTAAAGCTTTTCTTTTTAGATAAGCGTGAAGAATCCACAATATAGAGCCTTATTTTCAATTGTATCCTCAGACAAAGACGGGTACTTCAGCTAGTTTTATTAATACAGAGATGATAATAGAAAAATATTATCTCACATATAAGTGGGGGGGGGGGAGAATAACATATTCATAGACAGAGCAGACATTATTCCAGTAAAAACACAGGATAAAGAACTCATTGGTTACGGATATAAGAAAATCTATTCTTGGAATTTCATATATTAGATGCCAGAAATAGAAATTTTTTTATCGGATTCAGCAAAGAACAAGGTTAATTCTTGATAGAAGCAACATTTTGTGAAAATAAACTTATCATAAAACATCTTTTTTAGGAAAAGAAAATGACAAAAATATTATATATATATATATATATATATATATATATATATATATATATATATAAGAGAGAGATCTATGTAATATTAGTAGGAGATAACCCCCAGCAGAGTGCTCGATTAAGAAAATTACGAAATAAAAACGTAATATTTATATAAGTATTACAGAAGATCAGAACTTCATCGGTACCGTCTGTTTCAGATCCATTCAGGAGACAGACATAAACACAGGCTGAAGAGAGTCCGATAAATGAGACCAATTATAGGTCCCCTTTGTTTGGATTTGAACCAGGTATTCTGATCTTCTGTAATATTATATATATATATATATATATATACACACACATATACACACACCCACCTATATGTGCGTGTGTAGATAGTGCGGCTAAGTGAGAAAAACAAACAAAACAAAAAACTAAATGCTTCCTGCCCACTCCCTTCTGTAGAATTATTATCAACAAGTGGTGTTTGTCTTACAGCGAAAGGTTTATTGTATAAACGGTTTTATAAATAGAGCCAAAAATAGTTGATAAGTATTCCTTTATCTAATACTAGCATGGTTACCCGGTGTTGCCCGAAGAGTTAAAAAAAGTGTTTAATATCTTTCTTTAAAAAAAACAAAAAAAACATGCTCTCTCTATATAAGTTATATATATGCTAGAAGAATACCTGTTCCAGGACGTGTAAAATGAATTCCCCGAACAGAACAGTTTTGCACCACTTTTATGTCCCCCTTACGAAGATTAAAATCAGGATATAATGCTACCTCATCCTCATGCTTAGAATCCTTGTTCTAATTTTGATCAAAATCCATTACATCATGTGGCTTCTAGAAAATGACTAAAATTACGCTTAAGGGGACTTAACACTTAAATGCTTTATTTTTTATATTGGTTTGAAAAAAGTGAAAAACGTTTCATGGGATTAATATAAAGTTTTTTTTGACTTTTAAAAAAAATTTTTATTTTTTTATTTTTTAAATAACTAATATAAGTTAGCAAAACATTTATATGGAACAAAACAGATTTAGTATGCGGAACGTTTATGTTATTGTCTTTTAAGGGCAGTGGGGTCTGATCAACTCTGCTGGGAAGCCATGAAATTAAATACTGTCTTTTTTTTTAGCAGTAGTAGTAGTAGTACATACAATATATAAATTTTTTATTTGGAAGACAAATAATTATATACAGTTAGATGAGAAAAAAGAATATAAAGTAGTATAAATTATTTTTTGAAAAAAATAAAAATATTGAACAAAACTAAATGATGTTGCAAACGTGCAACAAATGGCATAACATTTTACATGTATAACAAAACACTACAATATATGCATCTAAACAATCATAATACACTAGAGAATCATAAAATAATTTTTACTTACATTTATAATGACCAAATTTAAAAGTTTAGGCTCTTGAATTAGGTAGATGACACAACGATGACACTGATTACCTATTTTGCGGGTGTGTTGATGCAACATCATACTAATACCTACTCACTTGTCAACAGGCTCATTGCAGATGTGAAACAAGTTGCAGTTTGACACATTTTTGTTGAATATTATATTAAATAGGCATTTTGGTGGAATGTGTCATTTGAAACAAAAAGCATTTAAAGGTTAGGAAATTAAAATTCAGGGAACTTAATACAAATCTAAAATATTTGAATTTTCAAATAGGAGATTTCACCCAGAATATGCCCACTAAAAACCCCTTAAAATACTCCAAAATGAAAGTTGAAGAATATTTATTAATTGGTGTCTAATACCTATTGTAAAAATAGGATTTTCACAAAGGGCTTCCACCCCTTCCTTACCTTTTTGTATAAAACTGAAACTAAATATAACCCACATAACCCATCCTTACACCTGTTTGTGTTTCAAAGTTCATAATGGTCGGTTAATTAGTTTAGGAGTGAATCATGTGCATACAAATATATACATACTTAACTCTATATCAAACAACAATTCTATATAATAACCCTATATTTTTTTTTTAAATGGAAATCGCTCCAAACAAGGCATGAAGCCACTTGATGTAAGAAGCTAAAGAAAAACAACAAAAAAACTAGCCAACAATAAGCGTTAGATGGATAGATTCGGACCCAGAAAACAGCAATTCTTCCACCTTTGTCAGAAACATCGTTCATGAAAAGTGAGCACTAAATAAGGGAAGCGAAAGTCCACTTTCGACTCTCCTACTTTGTACCAAATATGGTCGGATTACAGAAGGGATTATAACACCTCTAATAATCACAACTTTATATCTGGTATTAATAGAAATTTGGTATCTCTCTGAATACGAAACTATACTATTACTTCTATTAAAGTACACTCTTTTAATGCTCAATTCAGTTTACTATACTATTTCAGTTTACTATACTATCATTCAATGCTCAATTTAGGAGGTCATGTAATATCCGTTCTGGTGTCATGAGATCATCCTCCAAAGCATTACATCCTCCTTGGGGGCGGTAGCGTACATCAACAAGAAATTGTCACAATCGGTTGTTCATTAGCCAACTCAACACTTACATTATATATACGAGCAGAAATATTCGACCGACCGGAGCATAATAATAATTCTAGATCTATTACTAATGGATATTTGGTATCTGTCTGAAGCCGAACTATACTATTACTTTGTTTCAATTTTCTTGTCTTTTATTTTTGCTGGAGATGGGGCATCGTACCGGATGCCAGACATTCACCCGCTATTTCAGAGACTCCAACCTAGAGATATTTTTAGTATTCTAACCGTCCATTTAAGCGCAATTGTTTGAATTTCTCTCGCACTTGGTTCACCGAGTATATTCGCCAGGTAATTTTTTTAAGCTTCCAGTTTCGTTTCATATCGTACATAATACCTTGGTATTTAGTTATCTTCGCACTGTCAGCTTTGTTTAAGCCAGCATCATTAAGGGCACTGACTTCAACTAGGGTTGCTACTCTCTCCTTAGTATCCCATATCACTATGCTAGGTTTAACAGTTCCGTTTTCTAGATATGTAGTTGTAGGGATTGCATAGTCATAGTGGATGGTGTACAACTTATTTCCAACAGTTGTTTCTGGTATATGTTTCCAGAACTTGCGGCTACACTGGATATTCATTTTTTTACAGATGGTCAGATGGAGATATTAATGTAATATTGTACCATCGTTCAATGCTCAATTCAGGGAATGGAATAGTGTAGTATCTGTTCTGTTGTCATGATACCATCCTCCCAGACATTACTTTCTCTTTGGGGGTAGGGGGATAGTGATATACTAGAAATAATAATTTTATATAATAATAATGTAATATTGTAGTATCGTTCAATGCTCAATTGAGGAGAGGGAATAGTGTAGCATCTGTTCTGTTGTCATGATACCATCCTCCCTCCCAGGGATTGCTTTCTTCTTTTTTTTGAGCATGAGGTGTTAGTGATATACTAGTCAAAATAATAATTCTATGTAGTAATGAGGATAACATAGCAGTAAATAGACTTATTTTTAATTGTGCAAGAAGAATCTTCACAGATGTGTCACAGTTTACGATTGAAATCAAAGTAGAATAAATAGTGGTTGTAACCCGACGAGTCACGGGTACGTTTAGTTATTATTGACACCCGCCATTTCAGGGGTACTTCTTGCCAAACTTGATGGAATTTTAACAGAGAAACAAACAATTTCCCTTAAGGCTAGCAATAAGGGCGATTGCTACTATCTAAATTGCGTCTGGCCAGAAAGAAAGAAAGAAAAAAAATCAATATCATTAACATTTTCTTCCCGTTCCTTGACAACAACGATATTTTTGCCAAAGCCAGAATAAATTGAAAACAAACTAATTTAAGGACCGGCCCTTTTTAAGTCACGAGATAAAGAAGCCGTCGTCGTCAGCTGATCAATATCTTTATGGCGCCAACAAAATTACATTTAGCGACGAAAGGAGAATTTTTATTGATCCGCCATGGAATATAGAGATTGCTATGTGATAAATAAATCCAAACATTGCGATAAAGCGTTCGTAAGCTGATGATTCTGGCAGAAACGCTTCATCACTATTAGACATGGTATTCTGCCCTTGCGCTAGTGTAACGATATTAGCTCGGGGTGATCGAAAAACTAACAGAAAAGGCATGATAGTTAATAAGAATCATAATCTCGATGATAATGAAATATAAATCAGGGGTGTGGGTAAAGGTCGCGTTTGGAATGCGACTGGTTGTTTTGATAATTGCAAGGTTGAAATAGAAAATATAAACATTTTATTTTTATTTTGATGTATGACGATTTGATTTTATTGTTTGTATTTTGAGGTACGTAGATTTCAGATATGTATTCAAAACAATTGTAAGAATTATTTCATCAGTTGACAGAGAATCAGAAAAAGAGAGCAAGACTTACGATCGAAGTCAGTGGATGTTCAGTCTTTTATCCCCTCAAGTGGGAGCTGGGGAGTTGACTGTATCTGTAACGCAGGAGTGTATCAAAAGAATGTCGACATTCTACTACAAATAAATTCTAACCTATAAAAAAAAAACAACTTTGTTACGATTCATTTTTTCTGCAACACCTTTCACATTTTGGAGACTAATAAACGACGGAGACAACAGTACATTCCATGAGAAATGCCAGTATACTGAAATCATATGCCCTTAATAAGGTTAAAATGAAAATTCATATACACTAAATGTACAAAAGCAAGGAAATTCCTAAATTTTTACACTTTTATTGTCATTAAGGGTATGCGAGCACAACAGGGCTATGTATTTTACTGGTAGGAATTTTTCTTCAGTGCACCTCACACACTTTATCCACTCATGCATAGAGATTTATACTGTAGTGATGTGATAATGAAATGGTTTGGTTGATATGTAGTCATACCCTTAATGACAATAAAAGTGTAAAAATTTGAGAATTTCCTTGCTTTTGTACATTTAGTGTATATGAATTTTCATCTTAACCCTATTAAGGGCATATGATTTCAGTATACTGACATTTTTCATGGAATGCCTCAATACAATGCCTTCTCATAAGGTTTTTTGGAATTTTCTGGAAAACTAAGGTATATGGTAAACTGAAATTAAAATGCCATCAACTAGACCTTAGAACCTCTATCTCTGTCAAAAATCAGCTGAATCCATCAAATAGTTGATGAGATACAGGGTCGTACGTATGTACACACAGATAACATGATTTCATGATTGAACTTTCTGGATCTCTGGGTTGCCTTGACTAATGATGCTGAAATTCTACACACTTATAGAACCTATCAAATAAAAATGTTGTGCAAAGTGTTAACTAATTTGGTTTATTGTTTTTTGAGTTATGATTGATCAAAGAAATGAGATTTCCAGCATAGGCCATTCATGAGGTCTATTAAGGGATAGAGCGCTCTCGCACCTCCCTTGATTATCGCATAACATTAAAAGGAAATAGTTACTAAGGATGATGAAAAAGTATAAATTATATACTAATATATAAAATCAAGTCAGTTGGATCCTTAAACTTACATCCTACAAAATCAATATTCCATTCTGAATAGGCAATCAGTTACTGAATTTTCCGTCTGTGTTTTTCAAAAAGATTTTGCTATTCCAATCGATTTCATACTATATACAGCCGGAAATTTCTTTCAGTAACATTTTCCATATATTTACCATTTACGTTCATTGGAGAATCAACAGGATGCTTATCCAATGAAATCACTGCATTTGTTACAACTGTAAAATGCAAATGGCATCAACAATCATTTTCTTATTCAAAATTTTAATTTCATTTACATTGCACACATACTTTCATTAATATAGACATTAATCATTTATGTTAAATGAGTGTAAACTCTCCGTTAAAAATGACGGAAAATGTTTCTTTTGCCAGTGTTTGCACAAGTATTTATATTAATATAAACTAACGTCTAAAGCAGAAAAAAATAAAGAAAACGTCTCGAACTGGAAAATAAAATAGTGAAGAAAAACGTATCAATCGATATAGAAAGCAGAAAGAAAAAACAAAATGTCTCATTATAGAAATAGATTGAAAGCAGGAAGTAGTCTGACTTGTTATTTGCTCTCACAATTTCTGTAAATACTTGAAATGTATTCGTTTGGTCGTCTTTACTTTAGTGTAAAAGGGACGAATGTATATATATATATATATCATATCTGTCTACTCTCTCTATATATTTTTATTTTATACGTACATAAAAGTAATCTATGGACACGTTTCTGGCTCACAGCCGTCATCAGCATTGCTAACTTAGACAGAGATCAAACCTTCAATATTGATGTCTATAGTCCAGCGTTCTACCACTGGATCAAGACGCTCTGTCTAGAAATATGTATGATTTTTATCACCTAAATATTTAATGTATTTGCATGTAATTATTTTTTATTCGTGATTGCTTAGATATATATATATATATATATATATATATATATATATATATATATATTAGATAGATATATAAATAATTATATAGTCGGATTTTTAGAGTTTGTCATTAATAGCAATTAATCTGATAAATTATTATATTTTTCAATACAAATGTATTTTTTATTTAGTTTCTTTCATATATTTATTCCGGCTAGCAACTTTATTAGCATAGAACCATTTTTTGCTAACAACCTTCAGATTCAGCTGTCTACGCTCTTAATAAAAAAGGTGTCTACATTTCTCTAAGACAGCTTTAGCATAAACAATTACATACATTTATAAGAAACATTAAACGATGTATTTGTTCAAATCCTTTGTATATCACAGTAGTAGATACAAAAAAATGTCAATTACTGTTTCTTATACTTTTGTCTGCATGCAATATAAGCGGCCTTTTGGTCTCATTCATGGACTTATTTAATACGGTAAGTCTTTAAAAGTTCTGATGAAGTGATTATTTCTTATGTTTACATTTTTGATACTTTAAAGTTCGATTGTTGAATAATACTATTTTCATTGTTTTTTTTTATTATTTACAAATTCACAAAAATATTAACGGTTAACCGGAAAAAATTCTGGTCAAGAAATGTTAGACTGAGTCCACTCCAGTTATGACCTAAAAAAAAAATTTTTTTTAAAATACTGGCTACGATTGACACTTTCTCTACACACTACGACTGCTAATATAGACAGGACAACGGCCATTGTCTCTACTCACTCACTACTATTGCTAATATATAGAGTGCGACTGCCACTGTCTCTACTCACTACTATGGTTAATATATAGAGTGCGACTGCCACTGTCTCTACTCACTACTATTGCTAATATATAGAGTGCGACTGCTACTGTCTCTACTCACTATTGCTAATATATAGAGTGCGACTGCCACTGTCTCTACTCACTATTGCTAATATATAGAGTGCGACTGCCACTGTCTCTACTCACTCACTACTATTGCTAATATATAAAGTGCGACGGCCACTGTCTCTACTCACTCACTACTATTGCTAATATATAGAGTGCGACTGCCACTGTCTCTACTTACTACTATTGCTAATATATAGAGTGTGACTGCCACTGTCTCTACTCACTCACTACTATTGCTAATATATAGAGTGCGACTGCCACTGTCTCTACTCACTCACTACTATTGCTAATATATAGAGTGCGACTGCCACTGTCTCTACTCACTCACTACTATTGCTAATATATAGAGTGCGACTGCCACTGTCTCTACTCACTCACTACTATTGCTAATATATAGAGTGCGACGGCCACTGTCTCTACTCACTCACTACTATTGCTAATATATAAAGTGCGACGGCCACTGTCTCTACTCACTCACTACTATTGCTAATATATAAAGTGCGACGGCCACTGTCTCTACTCACTGACTACTATTGCTAATATATAGAGTGCGACTGCCACTGTCTCTACTCACTACTATTGCTAATATATAGAGTGCGACTGCCACTGTCTCTACTCACTACTATTTCTAATATATAGAGTCCGACTGCCACTGTCTCAACTCACTCACTACTATTGCTAATATATAGAGTGCGACTGCCACTGTCTCTACTCACTACTATTGCTAATATATAGAGTGCGACTGCCACTGTCTCTACTCACTACTATTTCTAATATATAGAGTCCGACTGCCACTGTCTCAACTCACTCACTACTATTGCTAATATATAGAGTGCGACTGTCACTGTCTCAACTCACTCACTACTATTGCTAATATATAGAGTGCGACTGTCACTGTTTCTACTCACTCACTACTATTGCTAATATATAGAGTGCGACTGCCACTGTCTCTACTATTGCTAATATATAGAGTGCGACTGCCACTGTTTCTACTCACTACTATTGCTAATATATAGAGTGCGACTGCCACTGTCTCTACTCACTACTATTTCTAATATATAGAGTCCGACTGCCACTGTCTCAACTCACTCACTACTATTGCTAATATATAGAGTGCGACTGTCACTGTCTCAACTCACTCACTACTATTGCTAATATATAGAGTGCGACTGTCACTGTTTCTACTCACTCACTACTATTGCTAATATATAGAGTGCGACTGCCACTGTCACTACTATTGCTAATATATAGAGTGTGACTACTCGCTCAGTACTACTACTGCTACTACTAATACTCTTTTAATTGAATTAATTTTCGACAAATATGAATATTTTCTTACACAAAACTAATATGAAACATATAAAAGGGGAAGTGGGCGCAACGAGTAAAACAAAAATGAAAGCATATAAAAAAAAAAAATCCTGGAAAACGCTGGGCAGGCACAGCTAGTAAATGAAAGGTACTTAGCTTTAAAAACCTTACAGAATTTGAACCCAGCACAGCAAGCTCACAGTCCACGATTAAACGCAAAATGACTTGAACAAAATAGTTTTATAAAAATCTCGTCCAATTAATAATTTAATAAACAAACGATACAGTAATTAAATTTAACTTTAAAAATCCTATTAGAAATAATTTGGTACCCACCCACCCCCAAACAAACAGCAAAACAAAAATAAAAGAATTCCTGGGCAACGCCGGGTAGGTGCATTTAGTATACATATATATAATTTAACTAGAATAACACCATGTTCAGTGAAGTATATTTTATTATCATTTATTATTGATTACATATGCATATATGCTCGCGGAAATAATAAGAGTATCATGAGTAATCTATGAATACTTAAATATTTATCACCATATGTTACGCGAAAATAATTTTTTTAAGTACAAAAGTGGGGTGGGTGTGAGAGTAGTACAATGGAACTTAGAATGTGGTCATATTTCTGGTGGTCTGTACTGGTCAGAGTCACAAATTAAAATATTGTGATTGTCGCAATGACTTACCTGTCAGATGTCAACCAGTTTGGTTGGTTTTGTTTTATGGCATATAAACACTTTTGAGGCCTATTTAATGCCGAATTTAGTCATTTTGGTAAAACGTTTATATGCGTTAAGTTCTTAATATTTTAAAATATTTATTTTCGTTTTTATTATTGTTGCTGAAGGAGGAAAGACATGTAAGTGGGTATGAAATTGATTGAGAAGAGACAGACAGAAAAAAAAGACAGACAGGAAGCTAGAAGAGTGAGAGAGATATAGCCAGAAAGAAAGAGAAAGAGAGGGACACACACAGTAAAAAGAGACAGAGAGAATAAAGACACACACAGAGTAAAAAGACACATACAGAGTAAAAAGACACACAGAGAGTAAAAAGACACAGAGAGTAAAAAGACACACAGAGAGTAAAAAGACACACAGAGAGAATAAAGACACAGAGAGAATAAAGACACAGAGAGAATAAAGACACAGAGAGAATAAAGACACAGAGAGAATAAAGACACAGAGAGAATAAAGACACAGAGAGAATAAAGACACAGAGAGAATAAAGACACAGAGAGAATAAAGAGACAGAGAGAATAAAGAGACAGAGAGAATAAAGACACAGAGAGAATAAAGACACAGAGAGAATAAAGACACAGAGAGAATAAAGACACAGAGTAAAAAGAGACAGAGTAAAAAGACACAGAGTAAAAAGACACAGAGTAAAAAGACACAGAGTAAAAAGACACACAGAGTAAATAGAGAGAGATAGACACACACACAGAGAAAAGAGAGAGACACACACACAGAGAAAAGAGAGAGATAGACACACACACAGAGAAAAGAGAGATAGACACACACAGAGAAAAGAGAGAGATAGACACACACATACACAGAAAAGAGAGAGAGAGACACACACACATACACAGAAAAGAGAGAGAGACACACACACATACACAGAAAAGAGAGAGAGACACACACACACATACACAGAAAAGAGAGAGAGACACACACATACACAGAAAAGAGAGACACACAATAAAAAAGAGAGAGGCAGACACACACAGAGAAAAGAGAGAGGCAGACACACACAGAGAAACGAGAGAGGCAGACACACACACACAGAGAAAAGAGGGACACACACACACAGAGAAAAGAGAGAGACACACATAGAAAAGAGAGAGAGAGTGATAAAACAAAAGAGAGAAAAGAGAAATGAGAATAACAAATACACAAAAATAAATAAAGTAAAGAAAAACAATCCAGTTGATTTCACACCCAAAACATTTTTTCGACGTCTTTTATCAATTTTTTAAAGTCATCTTTTTGTTATAGGATGTATCAAAGTTAAAAAAACGTTCTCTGATATCAAAGATGAATCGTATAAAAAGACAAAGAATTCATTTTGGATGACATCATCACCCATAAGCTGAAGATGACACAATAATACAATCTCATCAGTGTCATGATTGCCGTCATCAATGTCATCCAACTACCTCACTTTCCGCACAGCCTTACTCTCTCCACAAATCTAAAAAATTAAATGTCATGTCGCAATGACTAACAGGAGAGCCTAACATCTGTTCAAATTAGGCAGATTAAAGCGTAATAAGCCGTCAAGGTGATTGAAGTCAGGTGGAATGTTATCTTTCATGTTGGGCCTTCCTCGATACGGTTCTTCGACCTTGTTTACTTTGAGCAAACTTTGGTCTTGCTAAAGGGGTCACGAGATTCGTCAGGCTTATTGTAGGTCCTTCCCAACTCAAACATGGACACAAGCCAGATCAAATTTGACACGTAGACTCAAGTGATCTAGGGTAAATGATTTAAAGTTGTTTTTTTTCCATAGCTCAAATAACCAACGTTTTAGGCAATAAAAACTTCCTCAGTTTTCTTTCTAACTTTTCCTTTGTTATTATATACACTAGCAAATATATGCATATTCCTGTTAGCCTGGGAGAATTGTATATTGAAGAACGAACATAGTACACGCTTTCCCCCCCAAGGAGAATGTTATCATTACCACAGAACAGATACTACACTAGCCTCAAGTATGAGGTAATGCCTAGGAGGACGTATCATGATGAGCGAACATATACACTACTCCCCCCAAGGAGGAGGTAATGCCTGGGAAGATGGTATCATGACGAACGAATATATATTACAATGCTCCCCCCAAAGGAGGTGGTAATGCTTGAAAGAATAGTATGACGAACGAACATATACTACACTACCCCCCCCCACAAACAAAAAAGGAGGTAATGCATGATAGTACAATAGAAGTAATAGCATATGTTCAGCTTCAGACAGATACCATATCTCCATTAGTAATATATATATATATATATATATATATATATATATATATATATTAGCAGGGGTACCCGGCATTGCCTGAGGCTCTCTCTCTCTTCCCTGGTCGCCCCATTTCACCGTCCCCTCTCTCCGTTGATTTGGGCGAAAGCTGTCTCTTTCTAGGTCGCCCCATCTCTCCTGCTCCTCCTCTTCCTATTGCCCGGGGCAAAAATGTGACATTTCTATTAAAAGTACCATCTCTGTCGTCGCCATCACCCCCACCCCCTTCGATGTATATGTAAGTTATCATTAAAAAAAAATTCTTATGGTTCAGTTGGATTCTAATGCCTGACTCCCTGGTCGTCGTTCTTTATTAGTAACTGTTATGCTACCGACGCAGAGAACAAAATTAATAGGAAAATAGGACACTTTAACGTTGTTTTTTTTTTTTGGCAAACCACACAACTTACAGATGACTGGAAAATCAAGTAATTGGTACCCCTCCCCCACAAGTTTTACACACACACACTTTATATAATAGACGTAGCAATATATCCTCCCTACGGTCGTATATTTTTGCTAAGCTGCCGTCTCAGCCTTTTCTGCCTGGAAGGAATGTATTATGACAAATGAAAATATACTACACAGAATAACAGACTCGATTAAATCAAGTTATAGAAAATTACAACATGGCTGCCAGCGACTGAGGCATTGCATTAAAGTTTGATTATCAAATCTTTAAAAAAATTAGAATATAATTTCAGGATAAAAATTACAATTTAAGACTAGTTTAATAAATTTTATCCAAAATGTGGGCGAAAATAAAACCAAATAAGCAAACCAACACTCCCCTCCCCTAAAAAGTAGGAGTTAATGCCTGGGAGCATCATATGATGATGACAGAATATTTAGTACACTACTCCTCGATAAAAAAAAAGGTAATCCTGGGAGAATTGTATTGTGAGGAACAAACGTATATTATAATGCCCCCTCCCTGCCGAAAAGTGTAGGTAATGTCAGGGAGGAGAGTATCATGACGAATAAAAATATACTACACAGAATTAATAGACCGAATTTAATCAAGTTATTTTTTAATGAAAAAGTAGGAGTTAATGCCTCAGAGCATGATATCACGACAACGAAAGTTTAGGGCGTTGCCCCTATTGTACAAAAGAGTCGACAGTTTACGGCGGAGGCCGTGTTGTACAAAAGAGTCGACAGTTTACGGCGGCGCACCTATTTTACAAATATCGTTTTGAATTTGAATTATTATTAGAAATTTAAGAAAGCCAAAAAGGATATGTTTTTATTTTCTTTAAAATAAATTATTTACTTACCTTAAAGAAATGAATAAGCAAACCTTCAACCTAAAAGGTCCTGTTCAAGCGGTTATTTTTGTTAATCATAATCAGAAAATGACGGAGAATAAACTTGATTTTAAAAAAGCGAGAACTTCCTGTGCTCTGCTCTACTAGTAGTGGAGACTCTTAGGGGTCCTGCTTTATGTAGAGAAATAAACTAAGAAAGAAATAAACTGTAGGGACCCTACTGTGTAGAGCAGGGGTGGGCCACATCCGGCCCGCGAAGGCTTAGCGTTCGGCCCGCCAGCCTGCTATGCTTTATTATTGCAATTCGGCCCGCGGACCTCCCAATAAAACTCGTATCATTTTGTGACAGACGTAAAAGTAGGTTTCAATTCAGATTTACAGTGGGATGAAAATGTATGAATATCAGCGAGCGATGATGCATGTATATTTCATTTTTCTTTAACTATTAATTTCAAATCCTCGGCCTGAGATAAAAATAGAAAAAGAGAAAGAGAGAGGCAAAGAGGAAACGAGAGACGAGGAAAGGGCATGAAACAGAGAACTTATGTGAGGTGTGTCAAAACGAATGCTGGATCAACTGGCTACTTCCCCCCCCTCGTAATTATTTTAATGATTCCAAATTGGCTCTTCATCGGCGCCTTTTATAACATCACATACAGAAGTCTCTTGAGAAAAAATATCAGATTTGTAGAGTGTTCAATGCAATTTTTGCACAATTTATTCATGTAAACAAAATATAGTAATTCTGAGATTTCGTTTTTCACTCCGGCCCGCGATCTCCTTCCAAAAGTCTCACCTGGCCCTCACTCTGAAAAGGTTGCCCGCCCCTGGTATAGAGAAATGAGTGTGGGAGACATCAATAAAAGTAAGCAATGTGCACTTTTTGTTCGTGTCTTCACCTGCAGGAGAAAAATTAAGAGACGATCAACTACTGGAAGACACCAAGTCCAGATTAACAAAAAAAAAAAAATTTTGTTTAACTCACTGTTTGGACAATTATAGACTCTACAAATGCAATTGTGTTTCAATTCCAAATTTCTTTGGGTCTTAAGTGTTAAGTTCAATTTATTATTATTTTATTTAAATACAATATAATTTCTTCTATTTCCAGTAATCCTGTGCTTTGCTGTGGCAGTGCTTCCACCGTACATAACGAGATGAGTGTGAGGGACATCACGAACAGTTTGCTACGTAAAATAATTTTTGTTTGAGTCTTCATTGTGGTCTAACCTGCTGGAGGACATATGACTAGACAAGCAACTGCTGAAAGATACCAAGTAAGTCCAAATTTCTTTTTGATACGTGGCATGTTTACGAGTTACAAGTGAATTCCCTCAATTAAGTTAATGGCTACATGACACATAACCATCAGAAACAATGTTATACATAACTATTTGAAGAATATTAAAGACTTTCATATTTGAAACCTTCCTTAAAAAGAAACAAGAGGGACTACGTTACATATCCTCTTTGGTGCCACAATGTTTCGAGTTGATATATTCCATAAAAAAGGGGTAATCGGTCAATTAGTTGGGGGAGTTTTTTTAAAACTTGCTGAAGGAAATAACTAGACAATCAACTGCTGAAAGACACCAAGTAAGTCCAGATTTCCAGTTTATTTTTGATGTGATACTATAGACTAGCTCATTCCCATAACCATGGCCATCCGAAGAGATTAGCTAGGAAATGAATGACAATATAAATGCAACGAACACATTGTGCTATACAGACGAAGTGACGCCATGATCAGTTAGCCATACAAGATAGAGAATTTTGAAGAAAGTCTCGAGTTCCCAGGGAAAGTAAGCTGAGGAAAAAGCAGATGCGGCCAGTTCCGGTAATAAGCTAAAGGAAGACCGGATGTATCGAATTTTCGGTAGAGAGTAGATATATTCTGAATACACCAGTTGTAAGACAGATCAGTGACGGAGCTCGACAGTGAATGATCTTGACAGGTAGCTTGGCGACACAGCCCATGAGAAAAGGGTCGAACAACAGAGTTAGTCTTAGCTGAGATCTTGAATTTAAGAGATGCCTGTGTGTGTCTATTGTCTTTCTTGTAAATTGTGAACTAATGCTTCATGCTCAGAAACAGCCAACGTTAGAATCTTGACACAGTCAGAATATAAAGATGAAGAAAATACCATGGCACATACGTTTGGGGTAAGGAGGTCGTTTGGAATGACGCAGTCATAGTGTAATATTGATACATGGCATCTTGATAAATTTCAAGTGAATCCTCTCAATAAAGATAATGGCTATGTGACACACAACCATTAACAGCAATGTCATACATAACAATTTGAAGAATATTAAAGACTTCCATATTTTGGGTTAATGAAAGGCATGTTTTTTTTCTTTTTTTCAAAGGGTGATGCTTTGATTTCTGAAAAAGCAGAGGAAATTATTCGCTGTTATTTATTTTTTCATTAAAACATGCCCTTAATAACCAATATTAAACCTAAGTCCAGGGTGGCAATTATCATCATCAGGTTTATTTGTTGAATCAAGCTACAATTAATCCTCTCAATAGGGTGGGGCCTGATTGTCTAGTCGTATTTCGACTAGATATAGTTTTTAAGGCAGTTTTACGGCCGAGTGTCTATCCTTCCTCAACTTGAACACTTTTGGCAGTCAAAGACCTCCATCGTTCCAATCTAACTAGGCCTGATGTGGTTTCCACTTAAGCATGCACCAATGTCACATTACCTGTGAGTTGCCTCATACACTACTGTCACCCAGGTTGTGACAGGCCATCAAAAGATAGCATTTGCCACATCCCCTGTGACCGGGGATTGGATTGGTGAGTGTCGGGATGTGTCCACATACCAGTGGGCCCTGCACACTGCACCTCTAGGGCTCTGATCTACTCAGAGATCCCTAGCCAATTAGCCTGATACCTTAAAAAAAAAAAAAAGAAAAAAAAAGTAAAATATACTAGTTCTGAAAAAGAATAGAAACAAACATTTTTCTTTAGATGAAACAAACTTTTTTCTTTTAACTCATCACTCTTCATCTATATAATAAAAGTGAATGTATGCACGTCCGGCCCGATTCGCAATATGAAGAAGAGATAGGAGAAGAGGAATGACTAAGGTGAAAAAAAAAAGGTAGTAGGCAGAGTAAGCTCCTGCTTATTTCAAAGCTTCATATCGTAAGTGCGCCTAACTTGCTTCACGCTATAAATAATTACGTATACAAATTACATTTTTATGAGCAAAGATTTTTTCTGATCGATTACTTTCGTTTCAATGATTTCAAGTAGTGATTAGGAATAGAAACAATTTGAAGTCCTTTACAGACTTTCATATTTGGAAAGAAATAAGTGAGCCTACATGCGAAAAAACAAAAAAAGGATAACAAAATGAAATAAGGCAAACGATAACCCAAAAAACTAAAGAAAAAAGAAAATAACCTGACGAAAATGACAAAAACGGACAGTAAAAATATATACTTTAATTTTATGAATAGTTAGATTAATAATGATAGTCGATGATGAATGATTAGAAATATAAAAAGATAGGATACATACATGTTTAAAAAGATGTAAAAGGACCATAATTCCATGTATATAAAAAAAAAATTGATAATGAATATTGACTGTAATTTGGGCTATAATCGCCAAGTTTTTAAAAAGTTTTTTTAAATTTGTTTTTGTACAATTTGCACTGAGGATAGCCACACCAAGAAATAAATAAATGCATAGGAGCATTTTACAAATATCTTGATGTTAGCCGAAACAATTGTCTGTGAAATAAAGAAAAAATGATGTGAATCATGATGTGGTGTTGAACTACATAAAAATACTAAATATAGCATAGCTCTAGCTTTAAACTATTGAAATATTATAAGTACTTTGTCTTATAAAATTTAAAAAATACACACACACACACACATATATATATATATATATATATATAATATTTAACCTACAGATTTTACCCTATCGTACGTAACTCCTCAGAGTCAATTTCAACTAAAAAAAATCAACATCTTCCTTCATTTTTTTTTATAAACAGGAGTGTCTCCATTTTGAAAGGACAATTAGCAGAAAATTCAGTGACATTTCCTCCCACTCTTTCTGAACAAGGGAAACGAATTGTTCTATAAATAGAATTTTATGAGTCAACCTTAAATTACCTCACTGCACATCTGGAAACATTTTGTGAAAGTCGGTAAATGATTTGGTGGAATATTTTAAGGGATCAGGGTAATAAACGTTGGTAGAGATCACTATTTTGGAAAGGCTTTCAGTCAGTGACGTGCAGAGGTTTGGTGATGCCTGTGGCCTAGTCCATGATTGTATGCTCTAAAGGCGCAAGTATAAGTCCTAGTACCAGTGGCATGTAGAGGGAAAGTGGAGCGATAAAGCAGTGGCCTCAGGCATTTATCATATTCAAACTATTTTCTTTTCTCGTAATATTTCTCAGTACGAGGCAGTAGCATGCAAAGGTCTGGTGATGCCCTGCACAAACTCCTTGATTGTATGGCCCCAAAGACTCAAATATAAAAACCAGTATTGAGAAATATGAGAAAGGGACAGTTTGAATATGATTGGAAGACCCCTCCAATTTGGATGCCCTAGACCACTGAATCGTCACTCATCCTACCTCCCTTCTAGTAAAAGTGCAGATTCATATCTAATGGAATACTGCTGCCACGTCTGGGGTGGTGCCGCTCAGAGTACTGTCCTGCCTCGACAGCACAAAATCGACTTTGAAATCTAGTCAGGGATTATCTCTTCTCTACAGCCCCTTTCTTGCAGAAGAGACGTTGTTAGTCTTTCTTTGCTCTATCATCATTTCCATGAAGGTGCTCAGCTGAGCACCAATCTCTGGTTCATCTCTGTAAAATATTCACAGCAAGAACTCTTATCTACCACCGCTGCAAGGAATTTTCATTTCTTCCTCGGCATCCTTAAAAATAATTTATAAGTTCTTAGGACTGGCTTTCACTCCAGATCTTAAATGGAAGACATATCCAGTTTGTTGTTAAGGTCACTGGAAATATGGTTGGATCATTCTACTGCTCCAGAAAGTACCTGACTACAGATGCAATTTTCTACCTGTGTAGGAGTTAGATGCGTCCTAAGATGGAATACCGCTGCCACATCTGGGGAGGTGCCGCACAAAATCATCTTCAGAATGTAATGGGGGATGATCTTTTCTCCACTCACAGGAGAGACGTTGCTAGTTTCTATTGTTATTTGCATGGAAAGTGCTCGACTTAGCTCCAATCTCTGGTTCCTCCTTGTAAAGCATTCATAGCAAGAACTCGTCTTCTTACCACAACAAAAAAAGACTTTCTTTCTCCATGTGCCTAGCGTCAGGCGAAATTGACAAAAAAGGAATAGGCAGAGTACCCATTACTAAGTCAGTAGTTTTTACCAGAGTTCAAATCTCACAAGTGTAAAGGATTTCTTTTAAACTGGATGTATGTTTTATAAATTTAAAGAAATTAACATAAGAAAATAGTACATAAACATTATTTTTTTAACTAAGTGACCCTTTTTTTTGTCATAATCCACAAAAATAGACATAAAACGTATTCAGCATTAGTTCAAAGCGAATTATTTTTGCTTTAAAACGATTGCTAATGTTTTTTGCCAATAAAAACAATACGTAAATATATCATCGTAGTTACTTACTCTCATGCAAATATTAAGTAGCATATTTCCCCCCCCCCCCTCACAAAATTTCAAATATTTTTCTTCGTACTAGCTATAAAGCGGTAGAATCTAGGTAAAGATGGAAATGGACATACCCAGGTACCGTACCAACAACACTCAAGGAGCGGGGTATAAACTAGTTATTATAAACAGTTTTCACTTATTCAGGTTTTACTAATACTAACTGAACCCCCCCCCCCCCCAAAAAAAAAAACACTACAGATCTTGATAAACACCTAGTACAAGTAATAAGGTGATGTAGTTTGCTTGAATGGTATCTTTAGATTCTGTGAAAAGATGGAATCGAAGGAAAATTTTAACGGTGTCTTTAGATTCTGTGAAGAAATTAAACCATTATTGAAACTTATTTGAATGTTCTGTTAATATATCGACACAAAGAAAGAAACATTGACTTTTATCTATAGAGATTATTATTACTAGCAAATATATGTTCCCTCTAGTTTCATATTTTGGATAGCCTGAGAGGATGGATGGTATCATTAAAAACGAACATATACTAAACTACTCGCCCCCTCAAAGGAGGAGGTAAGAAAATTTTATGACGAACGAACATATGTATAATAAGATGTAGTTTGTTCAAAACATTGCATGTAATATGTAGATAGGAGTCATAGAAGACTATCACAATGTAATAACAAGCCACGCGTGCATGGTCTCCCTCTGTATGTGACTCGATTTTATACCCAGAACAATTGGCTCTACATTTTGGCCAAGTTTCAAAAAAATTGAATGGATGGATCAAACGTTATGGGAGAAAAGGGTAATTTTTTGCAATTTTGGGAGGTTTTGACCGCCTGGGGGCGCAAACCAGATTTTTTCCAAGGTCAGCGATACTTATTTTCTATTAGGAACAATTGCCTCCACATTTTGGCCAAGTTTCAGAGAAATTGAATTGATGGATGAAAATTTATGGGGCAAAAAATGTCATTTTTTGCCATTTCAGGGCCTTTTGACACCCTGGGGGGCTAACAAGATTTTCTTTCAAAAATTGGAGAATGTCACTTTCTAACCTGACCAAAGTTACAACTTCCTGCAAAATTTCAGAGAAATTCAATGGATGGTTGTGGAGAAAAATCCGGACGAAAATGCCTCAAAACATAGGTCCC
>OY744516.1:67847215-67849715 GCA_963556195.1 Sepiola atlantica | reverse complement strand
CTTCTGAAGTTGAAGGGCGACCTGTTCGCTTACTTGGGCACAAACACCCATCTTTTACAAATTTAGCATGCCATCTGACAATGGATTTTCTTTCAGGGGCTTCTTTTTTAAATTTCCTGCGATATGCACGCTGAACACATGTCCACGATTCAGTCTTTGCAAATTGGAGGACGCAAAATGCCTTGTCTTGTTTAGAGAACGCCATTACTGCACCTGGAAAGATAACACGAAAATCATTAGTATGACCAAAAACTTGATTAAGCAAGCTTTAAAATGGCACCAGTTTCATTTTTCTACCTGGAATAGTTCATGAGATATACGCATTTGTAATGTTCCCAAGACTTTTGAAACTAGAGATGGGCGGTTTTACCGAAAAACCACGGTTTTTCGGTTTCGTCTCCATACCGAATACCGAATCGTTTTTTTTTTTTAAAACCGTAACCGTTCGGTATTGTGTTTTTACTACAGTAAGCCACCATATACAAGGAAACACGGTTGAAAAGATTTTCCGATTTGAATAAAATTGAATATTACCAAAAAATGTTATATTAGTAAGAGGACAGATTGAACAAATATATTACTGCTATAAACACGAGGCGATTTTTGTTTATTTTCATTCTAGAACGAATTTTAAACATTTTAAAATATGAATATAGAAAATGTTGTTACATTTTTCGTATCCAACTAGTAAATAAATTAATCTTTCATCTTTTTTTATGCATTAAAATTATAATTGTACGTTGTTTTGTCTTTCGGTAATAGTAATTTTAAATTATCTTATCCTAAAAAATATTGTCCTTTTTTTTGAGCGAAAGTCAACAATGGCTACTAGTATTGCTGATATAACAATCAATCAGCAGCAGCGTCTTGTAAAGCTTTGTAAAATTCGTTTAAAAATACTTTTTGTGCTTAAAAAAGTTAATCCTATTTGGTTCTTTTATAAAAGATACTTAAAAAAATACTGGTTTTCACTCAACTTTCGAACTTCTAGTAGTAATGAATTTCTAGTCGCCAATTTAAAAAAAAAATTAAGATTCTACTTTTTTAGGCGATTACGTCTTAAAGTCTTGGCGAAAAAAAGAAAAAACAAAACAAAAAATAGTTTAGAATTTAGAGTGAGGGATCAGTTTCGCATATAAATTTACACCTCCTAAAAATGCCATTTTGAACGTATCGTACCATTAACCTTAAATATGAGTGGCAAGCCACTCCTAAAAAACTCCCTTAACCCTAACACTAAGTCCGAATGGCAACCTCCATCCAAAACAAAACCCCTTCCTTAACCTTATCACTAACCCTAAGTCCGAGTAGGAAGCCCTAATCCTACAAAAAAGCCCATTAAAACCACACATAATCGTCTAAAAAAAAAAAAAAAAAAAAGCAGACGCCCATGAAAAAAAAAGCACAGGATTTATTTGCCTTAGAAAAAAATTGATTAATGCCCTAAAACGCTAGAATGGCCCGGAAATGGTGAATTATTCTGCATTAAATATATGTGAAACTAATCCCCCACTCGAAATTCTAAATGAATTGTTTTTTTTTTCTTTCTGCTAAGTTTTCAGGGTGTTCACACTTAATTGCCCCTAGCCCTACCACTAACCTGAAGTTCAAGTGGTAAGCCCCCCTCCTCCCACAAAAACCCTTATAATCGTCTAAAAAAAAGAAAAAAAAAAAAAAAGAAAAACGCACAGGATTTATCTCCCATAGAAAAAATAATTAACTGTCCTAAAACGCTAGAATGGCCTTGAAATGGGGGATTATTTTATGTGAAACTGATCCCCACTTTAAATTTTAAAATAATTGTTTTTGTTTCTTTCTTTCTTTCTGCCAAGTTTTTCAGGGTGTTAACATGTAATTGCCTAAATAAAAAAAGTAGAATCTCATATTTTGGGGAGGTAAGGGGGTGAGTTAGCAGAAGGTGTAAATCTACAATAATGCTAAAGAAATCTTGCAATATATTCATTTTTAAACAGTCCTAGTATTAGATTTTAGTTTCTTGTACATAAAATGTATTACAATTCAACTTTGAGTTTTCTAACTTCTTTCTTTTAATGGATTCATGGTATTTTTAAGGTATTGCAGCATATTTATGTGCACTTAGTGCAGATTACTTGGAAACCATTAATTTTTGGAGATTTTCAGTGGCATATTCTGATTCCTTGTACAAAAATACACTTATATGGTAAATTTCATTGCTTAATCTTGTGTTTTAACAAAGATATAACATTTTTACTGAAAAATTAGTGTAAAAAATGTGACGAAACGCATATGGTATTAAAGAGGGGAAAATATCCAATTGTGCGAGGCACAAAAATAGTCATAACTTCTTTATTTTTAGTCAGATTTAAAAAATTTAAAAAGATTATTTCTTAGATCATCAAGCTCTTTCTATATATGCCATTATTGAGATATTTTAAGCAATTTAAATTTTTTCATGTGTATTGCTACTTGTAGGAAGAAATCTTTGTTTACAGTTTGTTTATCATTAACATTTTGAATT
>OY744516.1:67817215-67839715 GCA_963556195.1 Sepiola atlantica | reverse complement strand
TAATACTGTACTACCGTTTAATGCTCAATTTAGAGGAGATATAATGTAGTATCTTCTCTCTTTTAGGGGGAGTTTTTAGTGATATATTAGTAAAAAATAATAATTCTATATAATAATAATGGAGAATAATATAGCAATAAATAGACATATTTTTATTTGTGCAAGAAGAATCTGAAAAGACATATCACAATCTGAAAAGACATGTCACAGTTCAAGAATTTTCTACTGAAATCAAAGTAGAATAAATAATGGTAATAGTTGTGACTCAACTGGTTACGGGTGCATCAAGTTATTGATACCCAGCATCTCAAACTAGATGCAATTCTAACAGAGAAACAAAGAAGTTTCCCTTAAGGCTAGCAATAAGGTCCGCCGCCATTATCCAAATTGTGTCTGGCCAGAAAGGGGGAAAAAAAAAAAAAAAAAAAAAAAAAAAAAATCATCAATATTAACATTTTCATCTTTTACATATTTCATTTTTTTGATATATTTACAAACTCCATTGTGTCGCTTAGTTTGTACTTCAATTTGTACATTCAAACAAAAAGGCTGGAGTTGATCTTTATTAGTGTAACATTCCTAAAATAAGTGCATCTCAGAACTGGAAGGAAAGGAGTGGGACACTTTAAAAAAAGATGGGTGGCCAATGAGAAAAAGCTAATAAATATTTTATATCCTAGCTTTTACGCTTTTAGCAACTACGTGTTTGGGTATATCTCCCCCCCCCCCCCCCCGCTGTACATGAGGCCGCCATTTTGTTTGTCGGATTATCGTTGATAACACACCCATATGACAGAAAAAGACAGGACAATAGTGAAGAAACAGTTGGATTTACACACACACACACAAGACAAGGGGTTATGGAAACATGTAGTGCTCTATACATAATACACAAGTGAAAGAACAGAAAGAATACATTATTGTCCCAACGCAAGTAATAAAGAACATGTGTTGCCTGGATCATAGATAGAGATATAAGCGTGAGCAATGTATCAGTAAATATATATTTTTTTATTGTGGTGTTCTCGGAGTACATACAACTGCTACCAGAAAAGGTTTGTAAAAGCTATACAAAGATCGATAGTAGGTTGGAACATGTCTGACGGCCTTGACGGACCAGCCAGAAATAGAATAAGATCTTTTTCTAAATTCCCTAGGCAAGTGGATCAAGCATTCAAGCTTCCTCTGGTCGCATATTTTTGCTACTATATTTAATTTATATTTAAGGTGAATTTATTCGTACAAAATTAATAGCCATAGAAAATGTTGATCATTTTAAAACCTGAACAGACATTTTTTTTTTAAATATCAACAAAACGAATTTAACCTAAAACGTACTTAAATAAATCAAAAGTTTGAGCATTTAGGGAAAAAAACATGCCCAAGCACACCAAAAACAAATTTTCCCTGCCCAAATCTTTGTCAAATAACGACCTCTCCACCCTAAAGAAAATTCCAGTTGTTAACATGCAGAATGCTACATGTTTAGTGAGGTGCATAGATGCGTGCTCCAAACGGCAGACCTGCAATGGGAAATAGTATTTAGCTAAGAGACCACTCAAGAAATTGGTTAGGCTCTTTAAAAAAATTGGCTTTCTAAAAACGAGGTTCTATGTAGAAATTTTGAGCCACTTTAAATTCTACTGAAGTTATGTTCGCTCTAGATAATGGAACCTCATGGTCAGTTTTTATTTTATTCCCAGATAAACAGTAAAAGGGATTACGGACACATGTACACATATACACAAATGAAAAAACAGACATTTGTGCTACAGAAAGAATACATTCCTGTCCTAAACACAATTGATAAAGAACATGTGTTGCCTGGGTCATAGAGATATATGTGCCAACAATGTCTCAGTAAATGTCATTTTTTGTTGTGGTGTTTTGGGAATGTTCACTCCAGATAATGAACCCCCATGGTTAGGCAGTTTTTTTATGGCGATAGATTAATAGCTGTTAAGTCTTGAGTGGTTTCATGGTGTGATCCAATTGATATTGATATATATATATATATATATATATATATATATATATATATATATAAGACAAGTTTGTTTTATATTCCAATAATCATGTTTTTTTTATTTTCAATTTTTATTTTTTCACATTTTCAAAAAACATAACATTCCTGTGAGATGTATTTTTATGACTCGTTTCCCTTGGAGGTGAGCCAACCAACATTATTATATCAATATCGGCTCTATTACACCTCAAGATCAGAAAAATCCATAAAGAAGAAAGGTTCTCAAATTGAAAAGTCTTGAAAAAAAACCTACACCACACTGTTGGTCATTGTGGGCAAAACCAAAGAAAAAACAAAAAGAACCTTCACATGAGGAAAAAGTCTCCTTAGACGCCATTTTGAATTTTTTCGGTACAAAGTTAGCACACCAATATATAATATATATATATATATATTTAAAAGAAGACAGAGGGAAGGGTTTTTTAAATTTCTGTGGGTCGCAGAGACGGATTAGCTTTAGAAGAGATGTTTGTCCTGATTGTAAGTCTGTCGTTCATTTCAATCATTTTAAACATCAAAATAAAACATTATTACTTGTTTTAAATTCCTTTGTGACAGCACTGATTGAAAGGATATGAACGACACTATTGCCAGTGCCGAAATCAAGCATGGAATTTGGACAAAGACAATGAACAGACGACCATGACTTGTGCAGTGAAACACACAAACATAAGTTCACAGCTAAATATTTATCTTTTTTAAAAATTTAATCTGTGATATTCAATCGTTTGATAACCTGCATATTATGTTAAGTAATGTGTAGTCAAAATTCAAAATTCTATTATGCAACTATTAGTTTAGATTGATAAGAGAGATCATCAGGGTCAAGTCATTTTATGTCCGGACATCTTTAAAAAAAATAATCACGAATTTCGTGCACTTAAAATCTGACTAGCATATAATATACAGGTTATCAAACTGATGTTATTTCTGAGTTATTTGTGAGATATAAAATAAGAATTGAATAAAACTCCTGTATAAATCAACAATTAAAATTTATTCTCCATTTACAAGTGAAGAAAATAATTACTTCTTAGACCAAAACGTCTTACTTGAAGAGAGCTCTGTAACATGTGTTAATCCAAGATTGTCCCTATCTGATATGAGCAAGGGACTCTAAATGTCTTTGAGGCAAGAGAGATCACCAAGGCAAATAATTACTTCCCTTTTAATGTTTCTTTTAGATGAAAATCTGTTTCATCTAACACAAACTATTGAATGTTAAATGAAAAATAAATATATAACTGAAGTTTTATACACCAATTGTCATCATCCGAAACCCAGGTTCGATCAGCATCTCAATTATTTTACACGAAGGCCGCAATTCATTTTATATATAAATGTATTAAACAGAAAGGAACAGTCACACAGAAAACAGAAAAATTAACACTTTAAGGTGACGGATTACTCATGTGCACACAAGAGAGTAAAACAGACAAATACTTTGACTGACTACAATCTGTGCTCCAGTGAGTACAGGTTGAGGGCCTTCAGTCATCGTTCATAGGACTGTGTGGGGCCGAGGCCATCGTTAAGCAGGCCTGGTTATCGAGTTTTGTTTTTTCTGATGACGTCAGAGTGGTTCGTATCAGCAGTTATTTCAGATTTGTACACGTGTAATTAAGAGGGAAATTTACCCAGTAAGTGAAAAATTGTATTTTTTTTAAAAGTGTATTTAATCAAAAATTGATGAAAATAATTTCATGACCTTAATTTAGCCATTTTTTAAAAAACTCACGTTAATTTAATTTAAAGTTAGAAATTCACCAGTTTTCAAATAATTTTTTAAAATGAGATTATTTTTGCAATTTCAATTTAATTTAATTTCATTTTTTAAAACTGTAAAACAAATAAGTTTTACATGAGATTTTATTTCAGTGTGTTCTCTTAATAATAAATTAACTTTTCATTGACTTTCTTTTTTTTTTTTAATTTGGGAGTGATTTCATTTTTCGATATGAGTAGAAATTTTGATGCTTTCAGCTGTATAAGCACCGACATTTTGTCTTCGTTTTGTTTTAACTTCATTAAATTCCGTTAAAACTTAAAAGTTTGTCTTTTTGCATGTATAATATTTTTAAAAAGTAATATGTAACAAAAAAAGCATATAAAATTCAGACACAAGGTTGGTTTTTAATGTGGGGAAAATCCAGTTTCTCAAAAAAGGGCACTCTGAATTGGAACAAAAATAGAAATTGCCTCAGTCTAGAAAGATTTGCTGGTATTTTTATTGCACTTCATCTTATCTGTCCTCGGTCAGTGGAGGAGAAATCCGAGTATTTTTAACTGAAGTCAACAGAACAAAAAAGGAGTAAAAAACAACAAATATGCAACAAATAAATGTTACCAAAGGCAAGATAAGAATCGTTTTTTTTACTCTAGTTAACAGAACAAAAGGCAAAATGTTAATTTGGTTCTGCAAATTTTTAATGAATACACTATTCAGGGATTGCTGACCGTAGAAAAATGTTTGGCCAACTTTGCTGAAACTGCTGAATACATAAAGATATTTTATCTTTGGTGGACAATACTTAATGCAAAAACACCATATAAAGGTTGTCGGCTTCGCAATAAATATGGTCCTCCACTTAAATTAAATTAAGAAAATTATAGATCTATCTCTGTATTCTGTGACTGGTTAGAATAGTATTTCTGTAAGAGCCGAGAAATTAACAAAGGAAACATACACTGATTTACATCATACCACATATGCAACTTATTTATCGTTTGTTTTCATTTAAACTTATTGTTTGTTTAGATTTTTAAAATTATTTATCGTTTGTTTTTAATTCATTTGTTTGTTCCCTAAATTCATAATTCAGTTTTGCGGTATTTGTATTCTGCTTAAAAACATACATAATTTTACATACAATAATATCAACTTACTTGTCACAATGTAACTTTAAACAATTAATATTCATTTTTAATTATTTTTTGTTTATATTGAATAAAATTCACTTTCAGTATAAATCGAATTGTGTTCCTTTCTTTTCTTAAATGCAATTTTTAAAGTTTTCTAATGCATTTTTTAAATAGCTCTCATTCATTACTGACAGTTTGACAGCTACCTATTAGCATGCCGTCATTTTTCAGTGACCAGTCCTGCTTAAGGATGTCCTCGGTGGGGCCCACTCCTGAAACTCACCAGCCTCTGAAATCGCTGGACATCTGAATGAGATGGGGATGAAGCCTGGATACTATATTCCAGAATGGGTTGCACAAGAAACATGCACAGTTGGAAGATGTTGGCTGTCATGATGACAAAGAAGTGGTAGACGACAAAGAAGTGGTAGACGACAAAGAGCACACCGTGGGCGTTATTTGCCACCTGAATGCATTGGCAGTAGTACTATAAAAGAAATCGAGCACAAGGCTCAAATCCTTGAACTGCGTTGTCTCGTCCAGAATCAATTGGTCTAGTTAAAATACCATCTACAATCTTTATATCACACCTGAAGATGACTCATGGAGTTAAAAATCCTTGTGAATATTAAAACAATTTTTTGACAGTTTTTGTCAAACTTTGGAAAAAAAAAAATTATTTGTCCTCGAACAAGGAAAACATTGGATAGAAAACTAAACCGGCAAAAACAATCTTGCTTTTTATCAAACATGTCTAAATGAAGAAATGCTGCCTCATACAAGTTCTGAATATGGATAATGAAATTTTTCTAGTTTTTGTTCAACTTTGGTAAATAAAAAAAATACTTTTCCTCAAACAAGAAAAAAATTGGATATTAGACGAAACCGGCAAAAACTATTTATTCTAATCAAACATGCCCGAATGAAAGGATGTTACCTCACACAAACTTCCGAATATCAATAATGAGAATCTCCTTTTGAGAGTTTGATAAAGCTGAACAGACAAGTAAACTTTCCTGCTTTTTCTTAAAAGTCTTGAATCATCAGAAATGTGCTTTTCGGTTGTTACATGATATTGCAATATGGCTGCTCGTGTGCAAGCGTTCATTATTTTCAGTTGATGATCCAAAGAATACAAAATAATAACCGGCTGAGAAATCAGTTCTCTGCTGCCTCCAAGCAGATGCTATATAATTTGAGAAGCAATTTTCTTCAGGGGGTCTACGCATCAGTGGGTGGCACGTGTAGAAACCAGAAATGATTCATGGATAAACGTAGATGAGGTTTTCCATATTGAGTATGGGTAATTGAGTCATGGATTATTATAGGGTTCAAGAAAGCCTAACAAAAATGGAGAGACAACGTTCTTAATGATATGCTCCCCCCCCCCTCCGCAGATTAAATGCGGCCCATACGGTATGTTTATATGTACAGAGTTTGTACGTAAACAAATTAAACGATCGTTATGAATTTTAGAACACAGCTGCTAGGTGTAAGGGGTTCAAATGTAAGCTATATTTAGTTTTATGTAAAGGGGTTAAAAAGGAGGTGGAAGCCCTTTATGAAAATTCAGAAACCTCTATTTTTTTGTGAAATTTTCATAATACACATCAATTAATAAATATTTCCCAAATGTCAATTTCTTTGTAGTATTTTAAAGGGTTTTTGGGCGGCATAATATGAGCAAAGAATTAAAATATATCAGATTCGCATTGAATTTTATTCATAGTCATTAGACACTAAAAACTTATTCGGATTAGACACCAATTAAGCAAGATTTCCTGAATTTCAATTTCTTCTGAAGAAGCCTTAAAATTTAAACATTTCTAGAATCAAAATCAGATAATGGATTTTGATCAAAATTAGAATAAGGATTCTAGGCATAAGGTTTAGTATCATTATATCTTGATTTTAATCTTTGTAAGTGGTTCAGAACTGTGCTGTTCAGGGACTAATTAATTTTACCCGTCCTGAGGTGGATATTCTTCTAGTGTGTAATATATATATATATATATATATGTTTTTTGTTGTTTTTTTTCATTTCAGTTGAAGTTCTCACAAATCAACAGGCCTCTTCAAAGAGCTAACATTTGATCTCTATATGAGATACATAGATATTCGAATATTCCATTAAAGTTCTCATTTACCTGTCAAATGTTGAGTTAATAAAGAAGTTAAGAACATTAATTTTCCTCTCCCCAATCGACCACTTAACTATGCAATAGTATATCTGTCTTGTGGTCTCTTGGTCTTACCGGATTCCAAGAGAAGAATTCATCTAGTCTGGTGGAGTATCCAGCTCAGTGTTGTTACTTGAGGTAACATTATTTGGAGAAGGTGCAGCATTCCTCATATGGGCCAGTGTATAGCTGTGTCGAGGGGATCTTATTTGGGCTTCGAATACTATGTTATTTTTAATATTTGGTCACGATTTACTTGTAGAGTGATGTATCTTCATGTCAGGTTGTCCTGACAAACCCTTGTACAGAGACCGAAGACGCTCGAGGATAGTGTCTAGTAGGTAATATATATATACATATACATATATATATATATATATTGAATTGTGTGTATTTAGGCAGTTTTCTTCAAGAAAATATTGTTAAACATCACAGAATTCTCCCACTTAATTACTTTTTTTCTTCAATTTTCTTCATTTTTTGTGTGGCAAAATCAAAAAATAAATATTACTCTTTTGGTTCTCGTAGAACTTCGCTGTTGATTCAAATGGGGCGATATGTCGTATTTACTTAGATCCGATTCTCGATCGCCGTCATCACTACTATTAGTACTGCCTTACTAACCTTGTTTCTTCTCTTCTCTCTCTTTTCTCGTAGTCTGCCGGCAGCCATTTGTCGCATGCTTGTTTCTGCCGTGTGACTATTTGCGCTCCTTTTTCTTCTGCAACTATTTGCTGTCGGGACTGCTACTGATCGTCGCCGCCGACATCATTCTTTTCAGGCTGTTGTCTCCATTCTGAAATCAACTTCTTAGATTTACGACAAGTCTTTTTCTGTTTTAAAGAGCCGCTTTTATTTAACTACTTTAATTGGCCGACCTGAATGAGTTTGCTGCGATCGAGAGAGGTGTACGCTAACTAGTTCACTAGTTAATATTCTTAATTACTTGAGAAGGAGGTGTATGGAAGATTCTGCTTTAGGCTCTTTGATTCCTGTCATTCGGAATCTTTCTCGTACTGCTACATATTTGGCGTTGTCGACTCATCGCTCCCAAGCCAACGACTGATTCAATCTCGATTTAATTCTCCCACACCGAACTCTTGCTACCAAATCTCGCGATCAACACGCAGGTGTGATGTGAACTTCTGACCTCTCGTAACCTATAGGTTACTCAACGTCAACACGCACCGTGGGAAAACACATCGAACCGAACTGCACGGAATGATTCTGCCACAAATCGCGCAAGTCAAACCTGTCTCAAATAGATGCGTCCAAGCCATTATCTAACATTCATATGCACGTTCTCGGCTGCTTTTTGAAATTCTCTCCTTTTCTCCAGCTTTTTTGTTCATTTATTTTTGTCATCTTAAGATTATTTGATGAAGAATCCAAAGTGCTAGTGATACATATGGAACATTCATTAATTTTTTGATTTTGACACAAAACTTTTTTTGTGTCAAAATCAAAAAATTAATGAATGTTCCATATGTATCACTAGCACTTTCGATTCTTAATTAGAAAAATTGAAATAAAGGTATAATCAAGCAAAGGATCCTGTTACGTTTAACAATGTTTGCTTATATATATATATATATATATATATATATATATATATGGAACAGGATAATAAAGATATGATGTATACCAGGGTCAGACAACCTTTTGAGAGTGAGGGCCACATAAGACTTTTGGAAGGAGATCGCGGGCCGGAGTGAAAAACGAAATCTCAGAATTACTATATTTTTTTTACATGAATAAATTGTACCAAAATTGCATCGACACTCTACAAATCTGATATTTTTTCTCAAGAGACTTCTTTATGTGATGCTATAAAAAGGCGCCGACGAAGAGCCATTTTGGAAGCATAAAAAATAATGACGGGAGGGGGGAGAGTAGCAAGTTGATCCAGCATTCGTTTTGACGCACCTCACATAAGTTCTGTTTTATGCCCTTTCCTCGTGTCTCGTTTAATCTTTGTCTCTCTCTTTCTCTTTCTATTTTTATCTCAGGCCAAGGATTTGAAATTAATAGCTAAAGAAAAATGAAATATACATGCATCATCGCTCGCTGCTATTCATACATTTTTATCCCACTGTAAATCTTAATTGAAACCTACTTTTACGTCTATGTCACAAAATGATATGAGTTTTACTGGGAGGTCTGGATTGCAATAATAAAGCATAGCAGGGTGGTGGCCGGACGCTAAGCCTTTGCAGGCCGGAGGTTGCCCGCCCCTGATGTATACCTTTAAAGTAGAACCTATCATGAAAAATTGATATATGAGAGACTTTAGAGCTGAACAAGGGCTGATTTGTAATAGAATCTTTTTTTCTTCCTCTCACAAAAACTGTGTGTATGCATATATATATATATTTATATATATAAGTGTGGGTAGAATAACGGAAAGAATTAATGTTTAGAATAATTATAGACCTTGAGGTTAGGAAGTTAGAAGGCAGGGAAAGTCTAATAAACAAGAGGGGGGTGGAAGAGTCTGTTGTAAAGATTCCGCCCCTTACAAAAAATTTTTTCCTTAACAACCTGAGCAAATGTGCTACAGGAAATGTACATCTATAAATAATGGGGGGGGGGGGGGGTGGAAAAGAAGGTGAGAGGGGTGGTTTGTTTTTTCTCTCTCCCTCAGATGGTTAGGGTTACAGTTTCTCCTGGCTAGGCCAGCAGTCATTTTGAATGAAAGTTATTTTTAAAATTTTGTTTGTCATCTAAAAGGAATACATAAGAAAGTCTTAAATTATCATTCCAATATTACCATCGCACAGAGTTGCAATTATTTAAATCAATAATACAACATATTTTTATATACTGTATATATAGTACAGACGAAAGCCCCAAAGACCGTTATTTGAATGTCTAATTTGTGTGAGTATTTTTTAAATAGTTCGTAATTTGGTGTTATTCATTTGTAATTTTATTTTCCTATATATATGAAATAGTTTTGTCGGCATTCAAGTTATTTAATAAAATAAGGATAATTTACTAAAATTGTTCAATAATTTTCAAGAGATATTATTTAACTTAAACAAAGATCGCTAAGTAAGAAAGCATAAGAGTTCAGAGAGAAAGGGGAGAGAATGACTGCTCCTTCTCTCCCGTTAACGACTCCACATTTTCTGTTTTATTGTTTTGAAATCAAATGACTATTCTGCTAGGCTGGTAGATCCACTCATAATATAAAGGGCATTTTTACAATTATATAATATTTATGCAAATTATTTATTCAAAAACTATGCGTTGATGCACATTAATAGATATATGTTTTGAAACATGATGTAAATCATAAGTCTATGGCGTTACGTCAAAGCTATAATTATTTTGTTAAGGTAATGTTTTAAGAACTATTTATAAGAAAATCTGAATAGCTCCGTTTGTAGAACATCAAACTGAAGATCTCAAGGTTTCGGTTTCGATTTCCGGTCACGGCTTCTGTATTCGTTGGTAATTTATTATCTGATATTTCGAAATGAGACAAATTTCGCAATATATTTATTAGATTATTCAAAAAACTTGTGACTAGCGGACACATACCCCTTATATTATAAATAGATAGTTTTGATTCCGTGGACAAACATTTCGCATGTGTTTAAATGGAATAAAGGAGAGTAGAAAGTGGACCTTGAGTTTACCATCGTAACTCTCGCTTCCCTTATTTTATCCTTTCGTCCTCACATCCCATGAGCGATGTTTCTGACAAAGGGGGAAGAATTGCCGTTTTCTAGGTTGGAATCTATCCATCTAACACTTATCGTAAGCTAGTTTTTGACCTTGAAGTACTACTTTCTTTTTTTTTAACTCCTTACATCAAGTGGCTGGAGCGATTTCCATTAAAAAAAACAAAAAAAATTTCCTTTCCGCTCTTTTCTTTAGGGGGGCCGACTTTATTTTTAACAAGTTGCCATTCGTTTCTAAATTCTAAGTTGAAAAAATATCCCAATATTTTACTGTTGACAAAAAAAAAAAAAAAACGGGAATCGGGATATTTTCTTGAAATATTTCCTTAGTGAATATATTGTAACGCTGTCGTAGTAATGTACCACTCTTAGCTATTCATTGTTTTTTTTTTATATGTAATATGAGATATAAACATTTTAAGTTGCCGTAAATATAGGTTTTGAACAGAGTAGCCATTTTCTTTAGCCACTTGTTTGCGCTACTGACCTCACTTCCCGTGATTAAGGAAAATGACTACTTTTCTCAGAACCGATATTTACGACAACTTAAAATGCTTATATCTAATTAAATTTATATTAACGCAAATAGGTCACAAATAAGTAAATAAAGCAAAATAAATTGTTTTGGGCTAATTTCCCAACGGTATTTCCTTTAAAATAATTTATGTCGCTAATAGTAATGATTACCCTCCATTCTAATAGTACTTGTTTTGGTTTTTTAGGAGGTGGAGGGTAGAATCAAAATAACCCTTTTATGGATCGAAACCGGAAACCAGTAGCTTTTTTTTTTAAATTTGTATCACTATTATTATTGGTAGTAGTATCACTATTATTATTATTATTATTATTATTATTATTATTATTTGTAGCACTATTATTAATGGTAGTAGTATAACTATTATTATTATTTGTAGCACTATTATTATTATTTGTAGCACTATTATTATTATTTGTAGCACTATTATTATTATTTGTAGCACTATTATTATTTGTAGCACTATTATTATTATTTGTAGCACTACCATTATTATTTGTAGCACTACCATTATTATTTGTAGCACTACCATTATTATTTGTAGCACTACCATTATTATTTGTAGCACTACCATTATTATTTGTAGCACTACCATTATTATTTGTAGCACTACCATTATTATTAACTAAAAGAAACGAGAGACGAAATAAAAGAAATAAAGAAAGGAAAAGGTCCTCGGTCACCCGACACCGTCAAGAAAACGGTACACGGGGAGACTGGCGGCAAGGAACTCTCCTTTTTAAAAAAATTTTTATTATTTATTGTTATTATTACATTTTTATTTTTTTCTTATTTTACATGAGTTATTTCTGGCGTATTGGCTGACATGTAATAACGCACCAAACACCAATACCACCCCCTGCCGTACATTGAATCCCGCCACACCCACCCAATGTTGTGCGCACGTGCTTGATCACGCTTTTGTAGATGTTTAGAAGAGAGGGGGGGGGGGAATAATCGATACTATTCATTTCAGATTTCACTCTCATCGAACAGTAAAAGCCTATCTATCCATGGAGAAAAGGAAAGAAGAAAAAAATACTATGGATAAGTAACAACTTACATTTTCGTGATTTTGAACTATTTTTTTTATTCATTTATTTTAAACAGAAAAAAAGGAGAAAATAGTTATGACGAGGCTTTAAAAAAGCTCTAAAGAACTTCTATTGATGAATACGTAGATGAAGAGTTGGTTGGAGAGTGCAGAGATGGAAGCTAGCCATTCTGCCGAGTCGGCCGTGTCTGTATGTATCTAATCTTTAATTGAATAAGAAAGGGGCTCACCATAGTTCAAAATAAAATTCCAACGTACTCTCAACAATATAGATCAATCTTTACAGGAACATAAGAATACAGGAACGTAAACACGCACGGCAAGTTGGTTCGGCATGTGGGTATTATACTAGTGCAAATATGCACTAGGCTGCAGTATTTAGTGGTGCATACGAATGGCAGACGTTGCAGGTGATAGATGTTCGGTCAAATGAAAAGGGTGGAGCAGATACAGAAGTGCCTCGGTAAACCGGGAATTATCCTGAGACCAACTTACTTGAGAAAACTAATGTTCCTAGATGGGATCCAGATAAACACTTGAGTGATCACTGTCGAGTCGTTATCTCTAGTGAATATCTCCAGTAGCCAGCTTCTGAGTCGTCGAATGGTAACACTAAGACCAGTATCTAAGATATCCGGTTAAAAGTACATATATTAAAAAGGAAATTAAAATATCTTTGATTTTATATTGGACCACCCAGAATTTTATTTCTCTTTAAAAAAAAAATAAGTATCTCATTAAACAGGGAGTCATGCTAGGACCAGCTCACTTGAGAGAAGCTGTGTTCTTAGATTGGCTCCATGATAAACCCCCTTGAGTGGACGCTGTCTGGAAGTTATCTCCAGTGGATATCTCCAGTAGCCATTATCTTGGGTGGTTGATTTCAGAGTGGTCGAATGAAGAGGGAGACCTGACCTCAGACTTCCAGTCAAAAGTACATATATTCCAGCCTATAAAAGGTGGAGGTCAGTTAGATCTGGCCCTCTGGGTGTGATAGAGGCAGTTTGGTTTTCTGAGGGCTGCCGCTCAGTTGGGCTGGGTGCCTCTCCGGCAAGGTGAGCTTTTGGGGCACTTAGTTAAAGAATTGTGTTTATTGGACTAATGTTTCGATCTATTCAAGCAAAAATCTCATTTCGCAAGTTGCTATTCAACTTAACACGAGTATCATTTGTAATGTCCAACAAATAAACCTGTTACTTTATTAAAACTTGGAGTTGTGGTTCTACTTGGGATGTGAGTTCTTTGTTGCAGCACCGACTGAATCTAACAACAACCTTTGTTGCAGCACCGACTGAATCTAACAACAACCTTTGTTGCAGCACCGACTGAATCTAACAACAACCTTTGTTGCAGCACCGACTGAATCTAACAACAACCTTTGTTGCAGCACCGACTGAATCTAACAACAACCTTTGTTGCAGCACCGACTGAATCTAACAACAACCTTTGTTGCAGCACCGACTGAATCTAACAACAACCTTTGTTGCAGCACCGACTGAATCTAACAACAACCTTTGTTGCAGCACCGACTGAATCTAACAACAACCTTTGTTGCAGCACCGACTGAATCTAACAACAACCTTTGTTGCAGCACCGACTGAATCTAACAACAACCTTTGTTGCAGCACCGACTGAATCTAACAACAACCTTTGTTGCAGCACCGACTGAATCTAACAACAACCTTTGTTGCAGCACCGACTGAATCTAACAACAACCTTTGTTGCAGCACCGACTGAATCTAACAACAACCTTTGTTGCAGCACCGACTGAATCTAACAACAACCTTTGTTGCAGCACCGACTGAATCTAACAACAACCTTTGTTGCAGCACCGACTGAATCTAACAACAACCTTTGTTGCAGCACCGACTGAATCTAACAACAACCTTTGTTGCAGCACCGACTGAATCTAACAACAACCTTTGTTGCAGCACCGACTGAATCTAACAACAACCTTTGTTGCAGCACCGACTGAATCTAACAACAACCTTTGTTGCAGCACCGACTGAATCTAACAACAACCTTTGTTACATCACCGATCGTGACCAGTGCAGTGAATGCAATCATGCATGTTCATAGTAGGAAGGTAATTGAGTCCATGCTGGTCTTGAATCTATTCCCGCCTCTCATCACCATTGACTAGAGGCGAAAGGAAATGCCACATCTGCTTACATTGCGCTAATCGCCTGTATATCATTACACAAGCTTAGATGTGCCTGTTTTCGTCAACCGAATTACAACTTATTACTACGCAAGAGATTGTGCGTACATACAAGAGAAAACAGCTTTCGTTATGTAACTGCTACAAATATGAAGGAGATTTGTAGCAGTCACATATTTTGATGGACTATTTTTATCTTGAAGTACATTAGAGGTACTACTGAGTAATTGGCCTATCGATCAATCGGATCTCTTGGTGTAGGAATACAATTTGTTTGACTAGTTATTTTAGCGCCCATGCAGGTTGTTAACCCACTGAGTCAGTTGGATTCAGAGTCGTACAAAACAGGGCGTTCTGTTGTTGGCTCTTCTAACTCACCAGAGCTGGATGGAATCTACAAGGATACGTGGCGATTTGTAAAAATTGACTATTAGCCGTTTTGAATTACTTTTCATCACTGCCAAAATAAAGGGAATTTACTGTTAATCTTCAACGTCGTTATCTACTGTTTCATCTATGAGTCAGGTGGGGTGGACATTTTATCTAATTGTTTCGAACATAGAGTCAGGGGAACCGTCGACTTCAACTAAAACTTTTTTATAATTGTTATGGATACACAATTACCTCAATCTCATTTATTTTAACCGGCTATTATAAACTGTTTTTATCTTAAACTGAAAAAAATAATTATTATGAGGCTTTAAAAAACTTAAGAGAATATCTATTTTTTGATAAATAAAATTATATAAAAGAGCAGAGAGTTACCACTGTCGACCAAGGGAAGAGTCCATGAGGCGTGTGTACGCAGTGTGAGTTTTCATTTAATGGAATAAAAACGAAAATACTTATGTTAAAGTACTGATTCCATAACATGTTCAATTCCTTGTAGTGGTACTGGACCCAGTATTATAGTTACTCATGGTGGAGGATAAATATAAATACACGTGTGGAGGACGAATTGATATAAATAAGAAAAGAAAAAGGTGAACAAACATCTCACCACTTATGATGCCCCTGTAGGTACGATATAAATAAGAAAAGAAAAATGTGAACAAACATCTCACCACTTATGATGCCCCTGTAGGTATGATATAAATAAGAAAAGAAAAAGATGAACAAACATCTTGCTGCACAACTCCCCACTTAGGATGCCCCTATAAATATGGCCCCTAATTCACAATAGTCCCTTACATCTCCGTGGCAAATCAAAGTGAATCAAAGTTTGAAAAAAAAAACAACAACAAAAAACAAACAAACAAAACCAACAACAAAAAAAAAACCCACCTACGCAAGAAAAGTAATGAAACGCGGCTTTATTCGACACGTCAAAGTAAAGATATGTTGTTTATCAGCCAAAAGCATCTCCTACCAAATATATTTCCCTTGTGGAAATATTACACTAGCGATTCTGTTAACTTTCAAAAGAGTTTCGCAGTATTAAAAATAAAATGAAATAAATAACTAAAATAAATTTTGCCCACTCATGACTAAGTAGACACGGTATTTTCTCTTATTCCTCTGAAACGATCACAACATCCTTATTAAGAATAAAAAGTAAATTGGTATGAATCAGCATGGCACCACTTTTTTTTGACCGGCTTCATTCTGCTGCTTGCATCGGTTTCCTCGATTCTTTATACAGGGTGGTCGCTAGAAAAGCGGGAAATTTGTCAAACGGTAATTCATTTTTACAAAGAATAACTTTTATAAAGTTTTTCAGAGACTACTCACAGATGCTCAAAATGCCGTCCGTGCACTTCTTAGCAGCGTCTTAACCTAGAAATCCAAGCAAAACGGATGTTTTATAATCATCGAAAAAAAATTCGATCACACAGTTCGACATTTTACCAGTCTCCAGGTTGGATTTTCACTTTCGAAAAGAATAATTATCTCCCTTTAAAAGTCTTAACAAATCGAAAAAAAAAAAAAAAAAAAAAAAAAAAAAAAATGACACAATTATAGTCATCTCTGAAAAAGGAATTAAAGTAAAAAAAACAAAATTGTTTTTTTTTAAACTTGCATTGAATAGGCTTCTAATTTTTAATTATTTTAATAAATAGATATATTTGATTTGTAAACTGAAGCACCGAGTTGCCACAGGAAATGAACACTTTTAAAACTTATGATTATGAAGCTTAAGAGAGGCGTCACCTTTGTATTTGTTCAAGATAACATTCAACTCCTGCTTTGCTGAATACGTTTGAGATCGGAAGTGTGCAGAAAATGATTCAATTTATGCTTGCTCAAATTGAAGTAGAGGTCGACTTAACTTTCTGGTTCAACACCAAACGTTGGAGTGCTCTTCGGAGGGAGGGGGGGGGCATCTAGTATCTATAATAAATGATTTGAAAGCAGAATATTGTAGGCAAGTATCTCAAATATAAGCACACCCACACACACATATATATATAGCCACACGGATATGTGATAAAGCGAAACAGTGTCTGGATAATTAAAGTATGCCTCATTCTTGGGTTGAGTTCTCTGGTAAGTAAAATCGCCAACTACCACCAACTAATAATGCAATGCTCTTTGTGTAAACAAATAGAGCTCTCAGACAATTATCAATATTTATAAGCGCCGATCATTGTCTCGAGAGTAGAGTTTCGATCCGACTTCAGATATTTGCTTGTCTAGCTACACTTAAGCGATGTGATACAGCGAAACAGTGTCTAAAGATGACATTATATATATATAATAATTGTGTTGTTGCTTCCTAGATCTTAATTCCATGAAACTCCAGTGTTTATAAAATAGTGCTCAAGAACAAGTAGAGCTGTATTATAGTATGAATTCCTTTATTTATACAAACATTATTGGCTACATATGTGCATACATGTTTCAGCTGCGATTTTGTTTGAAATCCAGCTTCATCAGGCCATCCTACAAACTGAACACAAATTGCATATATATATATATATATATATATATATATATAAGAATTTAGAATACAAAATAATGTTATAATTTTTATTTTTTATTTTTTTTTACTAAATGAATTAAATCATTTACATATCTGAGACTTTCGGCGATATTCGCCTTTTTTAAAGAGTACTTTTTTTCTTTTCTTGTGCTGGTATTAACCACGTGGGTCATCCACTTGTGGATAGAGCAAAGTGTATGTCCACTTTTACAAAAATAATGTGACAACCCCTTTCTATTCAAAAACGTAGCAACCATGTGACAAACACATCGGATTTCACTTTCCCAAAATCGTTAAAAAGATCGGACGTACACTTTGCTCTATCCACGAGTAGGTGACTCTCGCGGTTAATACCAGCAGAATGAAAAAAAAAACACTGTTTTAAAAAGGCGAATATCGCCGAAAGTCTAAGATATTTTATTCATTTAATAAAAAATATACATATATATAACATTATTTGGTATTCTAAATTCTTCTAATAACTTTACGAAAATAATGTTTTCAAAGATGTGACAACCCCTTTATACATACATGCATATATACATGCATGCGTGCATATATACATACATATGTATGTATACTAGCCGTACTCGTTAACAATTTGGTCACAACAACTACCACTATTTATTCTTAGGTTTCCTTTGAAAATTAATAAACTGTAACATATCTGCAAGAAAAAAAAGATGTAAATCCCATGTAGCTGTAATTGGGGAACAACGACGGTCCAAACTTCAGAAGGAACTCCTCTTTAAACAACACCGTAATAACAGGAATAAATTCCCAACACCAACGCTTTCTCACAGCTGTCTCATTTTCGACTAACCCTCTGCTTCTTATCCGTCTTTTTAAAAGGTCAGTTGGTCTCTATATATGCAAATTAGTTACTCATGTAAAGTAGTTCCAACGATAAAAATCTGATGAAGAAGAGTTCTTTTTTCTCTTGAATACGGCCGACCGACGCACAAAACATCTAATACGCTTTGAAGCTAGTAAGTTTTCACTTTCGTCTATTATTACAATCTGTTAAGACATTCTTCTTACATAACTACAATAATAAGTCTCTTTACTTCTATATTATATAGAAATATTATTCTTTATTCTTATACAAAAGTAAAACCTTATTTTACCATCTAATTTACATACGTCTTTATGGTGTGTATAGCCACACATATGCAAATTTAATGCCAACACTAAAAAAAAAAGTCGCTCTTTCTTTAAATTTTCAGAGACATTAGGAAATACTAGAGAGTGGTTGAATAAAAGATAGTGTGAGAGAGGGCGAGAGAAATAAATAGATAAGAGAAATGGGTGATTTGTTCAGTTAATTATAAGTTACGGTTGATTAGAATAATCAAAACAAAATTTATTTTCAAACATAGCTCAATCTCAGAATAAAAGTATATTTTAGCATGCATTTTGTGTGATTAAAGTATATAGGAAAAAAGCCTTAGAGAAACAAACTTACATTCAGTATGAATGGTTATTTCTACACTGATGATTCCGGAAGGATGAAACGTATACATATGTAGATAATATTTAAATATTTATTATTAAAATGATTATTTATAGCTCCTTCTCAGCCGTCAAAAGCTATAATGCATGTTCCTCATTGTTGACCACATATGACGGCCGACTATAGCTGTCTGCTTTTCTCGAGATATATAGAATTTATGCCTCATTTCGTCTGTAGCCATTTATGTTAACCTTATTGGTTAGCGCGCTAGGATTTGGAGTTAAATCTGACTTGTTCCGGGGGTTTAATCGTGCAACTAGTTATTTCTACACTGATGGTTCCGGAAAGATGAAACATACGTATGTAGATAATATTTGAATATTTATTTTATATATATATATATATATATATATATATATATATATATAGTGAGGAATTTTTTTAATGTATTTTGACTTGCTGTTACCTTTATCAAGAGCACATTTTGAACTTTTTATATTCTCTTTTCCCGTGTCTTTGAATCGAGGATTGTTTCCTATTGCTACTGAATGAACAATTTTCTGATGAGCAACAAAGTTGAGATGAAGACTATGTATTGCTCTTGATTCTGCTGCGAAACGCACGTAAGATGTAAAAAAAAGCATTGAATTTGGAAAAAATAAACAAATAAATTTTTAAAATACAATATAAACATAAAAAATGTTTTTTTTGTCTGTTACAGGTATTTGCTGATATGAAAGTAAAGAGATTGAAAGATTAGAAGAAAAGTTTTGTTGTGGTCGTTCGACGATATATGAAAATTAAAAAAATTGAAAGAACAGATGACAGGTATGGTTATGGATTGATTGTTCTTTTAGTCATTGGAATGCACTAATAATATATATATATATATATATATATATATAAATAAATAAATAATTACTAAAGCTGTGTTAAAGTTTGTTTGCAAAAATACTCAATGGCTTGAGATGAGACAAGTGGCAGACATAACGAGAACCGGTTTTGCAAACTCATCCTCGATTAAAAAAAAATGTAACCCAAACACAATGAATGACACTTATATATATATTAGGACAAGCATTATAAAATTTTATTTTTCAAATCTACATGGATGAAAGCAATCTACACATGAAAAAAGAACAAAACATAAAACGGTTGAGACCAATTTTGAAACAAATGCAACGTCATTCGTGCATGTGTTTTTACATAACGGCATTTCTCTACTGATTTTCATAACTTCATTTTTTTATTGAAGAAAATGATAGGATGATTGGATTATTCAGACTACTGTTCTCATCTGGGATGTTATTCTCATGTTTTGGTCGATGTAACTCCGATCTGTACGGAATTTCGAACGGAACCCGTAATTCAATCGACAGGGGTAGCTTGCTCTCATTCCGTCAACCATGGTCGAGTAGAAGTCTTAAGTAATTCATAATTATATTCTTAGTATCGCCCGTAGTGAGGATTGAACCTCTAACCTGCAGAAGACTGTCACTTAGAACTGATTATTACTTAGCACTTTATCCGTTATGCCATAGGTCGTTGCGAGTTCGATGAGATGCACCTAAAGAAGGTTGGAAGTTACATCGGTCGAAACGTTGTCAGAATAACATCACAAGTTAACAGTAGTCTGAATAATCCAAATGATTAATCCTCATTTCAAACATTCCAAAACATAAGGTACAGGAGTTGTCGAAAAATTCGAATCACACAAATGGGAAATTATATATACATATATACATATATATATTTGTAGTTTTTTTTTTAAGGAATGTATATTTACAATTTTATACTCCTTATAATATCTGAAAATGTCTAATTGCAATCTCAATGAAGCTGCATTACAAGATTCAGAGCATTACAAGATTCAGGGCTTTAGTTTTTATAACCACAATAAGGTAGAAGTCTTTCGAATCCTGTTTGATTGTCTACCGGGGGATCGAGGTCCATTTTTTTTTCTTCACGTGAGTTTTCTTCCATGTACTCCAAATTACTATACTTTTATTGAAACACTCATTTTAAATATCCTCCCATTTTTCTTTTTCTTTCTCCTGGTGTTTGACGTTATAAGATGTTGCTACAATTTCAATACACATTCTAATATTCTCTGAAGATTGACAAAAAGACTATTGAACTGTAATTTTTGTACCTGTCAGGAAACACGTGTAAGATTGAAAACATTGTTCTTAATATATAAAAAATAAATGATAACCATCTGCCGAGATGTTGAGAGAATTATAAAATAAAAAATAAAAAAATTGAGGGATCTCATGAAAATCATTAAAATTACTGCAGGGTCATTGAAATGAATCAATATAATATACATGACTTGAGCCATCCCATGCTAGTAAGCATCGGTGAAAAATTGACAAATTCTGAGTTCCAGAGGTGGTGCTGTCATTTTTTTTTCTAATGGCTGGATATGTATACAGATTTCTACACTTGTATACATATACAGCTCCTGGTATTCCCAAATGATCAACCATCTGGCATTGACCAGGGTCAATGTCACTTAACTTCAGTGATCTAATTAGGACCAGTGTGTCAACATGATTATTCCATATATATATATATATATATATATATATATATATATATGAAGTTAATCCAACAAAAGATATAAGAGGCAACTAATATCTTTTAATTAGTGAAACATCCGGATAAAGACTGAAGCTCAATATACTGGATAGAGCATTAATAGCATAATATAAAATGAAATAAAATAAGGTGCGAATCAAATTTTATTAGAATTCAAAATTCAGGCAAAGTATCTCAACGTCCTTAACTCATGAGTTTTCTAAGATAATTCTTCTTAGAGGACCATTACCGCAGTGACATTACTGCAGGTGATAAAAGTACACTTTGAAAATATATAAAAATATATACAAAAATACATAAGAGTACATAACACATCAAGATATCCAAGAGGTTGATTGAAGATTGATCCAGGTATTGAATAACAGTCCAAAAGCGAAAAAATTGAAAGAACTGAAAAACCGAAAAAGTTATCCAGTCGGGAAAAGCGTCCACAATCGATGCAGTAAATTACAGTGAAAAATGCATCCAATGTTTATGTAATTAATACAATGATAAATGAACCAAATCTTCAATCAACCTCTTGGATATCTTTCCTGAATATGTTTTAATTTGTATGACTTGGATGGATTTTATAACTTTAACAAATAAGTATGTTTTTGGCTTGATATATTTGATGTGTTATGTACTCTTATGTATTTTTGTATATATTTTTATATATTTTCAAAGTGTAATTTCATCACCTGCAGTAACGTCATAGCGGTAATGGTCCTCTGAGAAGAAGATTATCTTTGAAAACTCATGAGTTAAGGACGTTGAGATACTTTGCTTGAATTTTGAATTCTAATAAAATTTGATTCGCACCTTATTTTATTCTTTCACTTTATCTAGTGCTATATATATATATATATATATATATATATATACATACACACACACACAGTATGTTATGCGTTATGAGTATATGGGCTACAAAACTGAAACAACCATCTGTGAATGTCAAGAGGAGGACCGTACGATGCAACACTGCCTTGTCTGCCCTCAACTGCCCAACCGGTGTAGCTTGAAAGATCTTGCTG
>OY744516.1:67807215-67809715 GCA_963556195.1 Sepiola atlantica | reverse complement strand
AGAGATGATCGAGAGAGAGAGAGAGAGAGAGAGAGATGGATCGAGAGAGAGAGAGAGATGGATCGAGAGAGAGAGAGAGAGAGATGGATCGAGAGAGAGAGAGAGAGATGGATCGAGAGAGAGAGAGAGAGAGAGAGATGGATCGAGAGAGAGAGAGAGAGAGAGAGATGGATCGAGAGAGAGAGAGAGAGAGAGATGGATCGAGAGAGAGAGAGAGAGATGGATCGAGAGAGAGAGAGAGAGATGGATCGAGAGAGAGAGAGAGAGAGAGATGGATCGAGAGAGAGAGAGAGAGAGATGGATCGAGAGAGAGAGAGATCGAGAGAGCTGATCGAGAGAGAGAGATGGATCGAGAGAGAGAGATGGATCGAGAGAGAGAGAGAGATGGATCGAGAGAGATGATCGAGAGAGAGAGAGATGGATCGAGAGAGATGATCGAGAGAGAGAGAGATGGATCGAGAGAGAGAGAGAGAGATGGATCGAGAGAGAGAGAGAGAGATCGAGAGAGAGAGAGAGAGAGAGATGGATCGAGAGAGAGACGAGAGAGAGATGGATCGAGGAGAGAGAGAGAGAGAGATGGATCGGAGAGAGAGATGGATCGAGAGAGAGAGAGAGATGGATCGAGAGAGAGAGAGAGAGAGATGGATCGAGAGAGAGAGAGAGAGATGGATCGAGAGAGAGAGAGAGATGAGAGAGATGGATCGAGAGAGAGAGAGAGAGAGATGGATCGAGAGAGAGAGAGAGAGAGAGATGGATCGAGAGAGAGAGATGGATCGAGAGAGAGAGATGGATCGAGAGAGAGAGAGATGGATCGAGAGAGAGAGATGATCGAGAGAGAGAGAGATGGATCGAGAGAGAGAGAGAGAGAGATGGATCGAGAGAGAGAGAGAGAGATGGATCGAGAGAGAGAGAGAGATGGATCGAGAGAGAGAGAGAGAGATGGATCGAGAGAGAGAGAGAGATGGATCGAGAGAGAGAGAGAGATGGATCGAGAGAGAGAGAGAGATGGATCGAGAGAGAGAGAGATGGATCGAGAGAGAGAGAGAGAGATGGATCGAGAGAGATGAGATCGAGAGAGAGAGAGATGGATCGAGGAGATGGATCGAGAGAGAGAGAGAGAGAGAGAGAGATGGATCGAGAGAGAGAGATGGATCGAGAGAGAGAGAGTGGATCGAGAGAGAGAGAGATGGATCGAGAGAGAGAGAGAGATGGATCGAGAGAGAGAGAGAGAGAGAGATGGATCGAGAGAGAGAGAGGACGATGATCGAGGAGACCGAGAGAGAGATGGATCGAGAGAGAGGATGAGAGAGATGATCGAGAGAGAGAGAGAGAGATGGATCGAGAGAGAGAGAGAGAGATCGAGAGAGATGACGAGAGAGAGAGATGGATCGAGAGAGATGATCGAGAGAGAGAGAGAGAGATGGATCGAGAGAGAGAGAGAGATGGATCGAGAGAGAGAGAGAGAGAGAGAGAGATGGATCGAGAGAGAGAGAGAGAGATGGATCGAGAGAGAGAGAGAGAGAGAGAGATCGAGAGAGCTGGATCGAGAGAGAGAGATGGATCGATGAGAGCTGCACCGAGAGAGAGAGAGAGAGATGGATCGAGAGAGAGAGAGAGAGATGGATCGGAGAGAGAGAGAGAGATGGATCGAGAGAGAGAGAGAGAGATGGATCGAGAGAGAGAGAGAGAGATATGGATCGAGAGAGAGAGAGATGAGAGAGAGATAGGATCGAGAGAGAGAGAGAATGGATCGAGAGAGAGAGATGGATCGAGAGAGATGGAGCGAGAGAGAGAGATGGATCGAGAGAGAGATGAGAGCGAGATAGGATCGGAGAGAGAGAGAGGACGAGAGATGGATCGGAAGAGGAGAGAGAGAGATGGATCGAGAGAGAGAGATGGATCGAGAGAGAGAGAGAGAGAGAGATGGATCGAGAGAGAGAGAGAGAGATGATCGAGAGAGAGACGAGAGAGAGAGATCGAGAGAGATGGATCGAGAGAGAGAGAGAGAGATGGATCGAGAGAGAGAGAGATGGATCGAGAGAGAGAGAGAGATGGATCGAGTGAGAGAGAGAGATGGATCGACGAGAGAGAGAGAGATGGATCGAGAGAGAGAGAGATGGATCGAGAGAGAGAGAGGATCGAGAGAGATGGATCGAGAGAGAGAGAGAGAGAGATGGATCGAGAGAGAGAGAGATGGATCGAGAGAGAGACGAGAGAGATGATTGACGAGAGGATGGATCGAGAGAGAGAGAGAGATGGATCGAGAGAGATAGAGATGGATCGAGAGAGATGGATCGAGAGAGATGGATCGAGAGAGATGGATCGAGAGAGATGGATCGAGATCGAGATGGATAGAGAGAGATTGATCGAGAGAGACGAGAGAGAAGATCAGGACGAGAGACGATGGATCCGAGAGAGATGACGAGAGATATGGATCGAGAGAGATGAGATCGAGCAGAGATGGATCGAGAGAGATGGATCTGACGAGAGATGGATCGAG
>OY744516.1:67766972-67807015 GCA_963556195.1 Sepiola atlantica | reverse complement strand
AGAGATGGATCGAGAGAGAGAGAGAGATGGATCGAGAGAGAGAGAGAGAGAGAGTGGATCGAGAGAGAGAGAGAGAGAGAGATGGATCGAGAGATGGATCGAGAGAGAGAGAGAGATGGATCGAGAGATGGAATCAGAGAGAGAGAGAGATGGATCGAGAGAGAGAGAGAGATGGATCGAGAGAGAGAGAGAGATGGATCGAGAGAGAGAAGGAGATGGATCGAGAGAGAGAAGGAGAGAGAGAGATGGATCGAGAGAGATGGATCGAGAGAGAGAGATGGATCGAGAGAGATCGAGATAGAGAGAGAGATGGATCGAGAGAGATCGAGAGAGAGATCGAGAGAGAGATCGAGAGAGATCGAGAGAGAGATCGAGAGAGAGAGAGAGAGAGAGAGAGAGATGGATCGAGAGAGGAGAGATGGATCGAGAGAGATGGATCGAGAGAGAGAGAGAGAGAGATGGATCGAGAGAGAGAGAGAGATGGATCGAGAGAGAGAGATGGATCGAGAGAGAGAGAGAGAGATGGATCGAGAGAGAGAGAGAGAGATGGATCGAGAGAGAGAGAGAGATGGATCGAGAGAGAGAGAGAGAGATGGATCGAGAGAGAGAGAGAGAGAGATGGATCGAGAGAGAGAGAGAGAGAGATGGATCGAGAGAGAGAGAGAGATGGATCGAGAGAGAGAGATGATCGAGAGAGAGAGAGAGAGATGGATCGAGAGAGAGAGAGAGAGATGGATCGAGAGAGAGAGAGAGAGAGATGGATCGAGAGAGAGAGAGAGAGATGGATCGAGAGAGAGAGAGAGAGAGTGATCGAGAGAGAGAGAGAGAGAATGGATCGAGAGAGAGAGAGAGAGATGGATCGAGAGAGAGAGAGAGATGGATCGAGAGAGAGAGAGATGGATCGAGAGAGAGAGAGAGATGGATCGAGAGAGATGGATGAGGAGAGAGAGATGGATCGAGAGAGATGGATCGAGAGAGAGAGAGAGAGAGAGATGGATCGAGAGAGAGAGAGAGAGAGAGAGATGGATCGAGAAGAGAGAGAGAGAGATGGATCGAGAGAGAGAGAGAGAGAGATGGATCGAGAGAGGAGAGAGAGAGAGATGGATCGAGAGAAGAGAGAGAGAGAGAGATGGATCGAGAGAGAGAGAGAGAGAGAGATGGATCGAGAGAGAGAGAGAGAGAGATGGATCGAGAGAGAGAGAGAGAGAGATGATCGAGAGAGAGAGAGAGAGAGAGATGGATCGAGAGAGAGAGAGAGAGAGATGGATCGAGAGAGAGAGAGAGAGAGAGAGAGATGGATCGAGAGAGAGAGAGAGCGAGAGAGGAGAGAGAGATGGATCGAGAGAGAGAGATGGATCGAGAGAGAGAGAGATGGATCGAGAGAGATGGATCGAGAGAGAGAGAGATGGATCGAGAGAGGAGATGACGAGAGAGAGAGAGATTGGATCGAGAGAGAGAGAGAGAGAGATGGATCGAGAGAGAGAGAGAGAGTCGAGAGAGCTGCACCGAGAGAGAGATGGATCGAGAGAGCTGCAGCCGAGAGAGAGAGATGGATCGAGAGAGAGAGAGAGAGATGGATCGAGAGAGAGAGAGAGATGGATCGAGAGAGAGAGAGAGAGATGGATCGAGAGAGAGAGAGAGAGAGATGGATCGAGAGAGAGAGAGAGAGAGAGAGATGGATCGAGAGAGAGAGAGAGAGAGATGGATAGAGAGAAGAGGAGAGAGATGGATGCGAGAGAGAGAGATGGATCGAGAGAGAGAGAGATGGATCGAGAGAGAGAGATGGATCGAGAGAGAGAGATTGATTCGAGAGAGAGAGATTGATCGAGAGAGAGAGAGAGAGATGGATCGAGAGAGAGAGAGAGAGAGATGGATCGAGAGAGAGAGAGAGATGGATCGAGAGAGAGAGAGAGAGATTGATCGAGAGAGAGAGAGATGGATCGAGAGAGAGAGAGAGATGGATCGAGAGAGAGAGAGATGGATCGAGAGAGAGAGAGAGATGGATCGAGAGAGAGAGAGAGATGGATCGAGAGAGATGGATCGAGAGAGAGGAGAGAGATGGATCGAGAGAGAGGGAGGAGGAGAGAGAGAGAGAGAGAGAGAGAGATGGATCGAGAGAGAGAGAGAATGGATCGAGAGAGAGAGAGAGGGATCGAGAGAGAGAGAGAAATGGATCGAGAGAGAGAGAGAGAGAGATGGATCGAGAGAGAGAGAGAGAGAGATGGATCGAGAGAGAGAGAGAGAGAGAGATGGATCGAGAGAGAGAGAGAGAGATGGATCGAGAGAGAGAGAGAGAGAGAAGGATCGAGAGAGAGAGAGATCGAGAGAGCTGCACCGAGAGAGAGAGATGGATCGCGAGAGAGAGATGGATCGAGAGAGAGAGAGATGGATCGAGAGAGATGAATCGAGAGAGAGAGAGATGGATCGAGAGAGATGGAGAGAGAGAGAGAGAGAGAGATGGATCGAGAGAGAGAGAGAGATGGATCGAGAGAGAGAGAGAGAGAGAGAGATGGATCGAGAGAGAGAGAGAGAGATGGATCGAGAGAGAGAGAAGAGAGAGAGAGATCGAGAGCGAGAGAGAGAGATGGATCGAGAGAGACAGAGAGAGAGGAGATCGAGAGAGAGAGAGAGAGATGGATCGAGAGAGAGAGAGAGATGGATCGAGAGAGAGAGAGAGAGATGGATCGAGAGAGAGAGAGAGAGATATGGATCGAGAGAGAGAGAGAGAGAGAGATGGATCGAGAGAGAGAGATGGATCGAGAGAGAGAGATGGATCGAGAGAGAGAGAGAGATGGATCGAGAGAGAGAGATGGATCGAGAGAGAGAGAGAGCGAGATGGATCGAGAGAGAGAGAGCGAGATGGATCGAGAGAGAGAGAGCGAGATGGATCGAGAGAGAGAGAGCGAGATGGATCGAGAGAGAGAGAGAGAGAGAGAGATGGATCGAGAGAGAGAGAGAGAGATGGAATCGAGAGAGAGAGAGAGAGAGATGGATCGAGAGAGATGGATCGAGAGAGAGAGAGAGATGGATCGAGAGAGAGAGATGGATCGAGAGAGAGAGAGAGAGATGGATCGAGAGAGAGAGAGAGATGGATCGAGAGAGAGAGAGAGAGAGATGGATCGAGAGAGAGAGAGATGGATCGAGAGAGAGAGAGAGAGAGAGATGGATCGAGAGAGAGAGAGAGAGATGGATCGAGAGAGAGAGAGATGGATCGAGAGAGAGAGATGGATCGAGAGAGAGAGAGAGATGGATCGAGAGAGAGAGAGATGGATCGAGAGAGAGAGATGGATCGAGAGAGAGAGATGGATCGAGAGAGAGAGATGGATCGAGAGAGAGAGATGGATCGAGAGAGAGAGAGAGAGATGGATCGAGAGAGAGAGAGAGATGGATCGAGAGAGAGAGAGAGAGAGAGATGGATCGAGAGAGAGAGAGATGGATCGAGAGAGAGAGAGAGATGGATCGAGAGAGAGAGAGAGAGATGGATCGAGAGAGAGAGAGAGAGATGGATCGAGAGAGAGAGAGAGAGATGGATCGAGAGAGAGAGAGATGGATCGAGAGAGAGAGAGATGGATCGAGAGAGAGAGAGATGGATCGAGAGAGAGAGAGATGGATCGAGAGAGAGAGAGATGGATCGAGAGAGAGAGATGGATCGAGAGAGAGAGATGGATCGAGAGAGAGAGAGAGAGATGGATCGAGAGAGAGAGAGAGAGATGGATCGAGAGAGAGAGAGAGAGATGGATCGAGAGAGAGAGAGAGAGAGATGGATCGAGAGAGAGAGAGAAAGATGGGAGGGCTGGATGGAGAGAGAGAGAGATGGGGGAGCTGGATCGATCGATTTGTATAGACACAAGAATAAAACTTCTCTGAAATCGATCTGCAATGCCTCCGTCACAAACATTAATTAATGAGAGAAAACCATGCGGATACTTAGGTCTGGATTTTGGATTTGCTATGAAACAACTGATTACATAACAAGAACATTTATTGTGTATGACTCATACAGACTGGACATCCGAGAGAGAGAGAGTCAGCGCTAGTGAACCATCTTCATAATAGTACTAATTGATTGCATTTGACTAAAGAGGAATTGTAAAATAATATAAAGGAGGAGAGGGGGGGGGCTGAAAATACAAAGTAGTGATTGCCCGAGCAGAGTAGACTTGAGAAAATTAAGTTTAGAAATTATCCAGACACGAAGCTGGCATACTTGTGACCGTGTGGTACAAATGAATAGGAAAAGAAGAAAAAAAAACACATAAACCAGTTACTTGTTAAATCAGTTGATGCGGCTCCCAGGCGGCTTGAGAAGATGGTGACGAATGCCGACAACGATATAGAATTCTAAATAAAACCCCTATGCTATACACTTTCTGATAAGAATTGTATTTCAGTAATAAATTATGAGCACCTAATAATGGGGAGTTACTTTCCACGTTTTTATATCTAAAGGAATAAATGCAATAGTCTTCTTTCCCATGTATCACTCATATCAATACGGTTTACTGTCATTCAAATAAATAATACAGTTTAGTATTTTAAAATACTGTATATATAGTACTGACGAAAGATCCAACAACAACTATTTGAATAACTTATTTGCATAACCTTTTTTAAACAGTTCATAATAAATGGTTGGTGTTATTCGTTTATATTTCTATTGTCCTATTTTTAGTATATATATATATATATATATATATATATATATATATATATATGTGTGTGTGTGTGTGTGTGTGTGTGTGTGTGTGCAATAGTTTTGTCGATATTAACAGTAATTAAAGTAATTAAAAAAAAAAAAGGATGAGTTACTAAAACATTTCTTAAAAGGGAGACAATTTAAATTATATATAAAAACTTAACAAAATTCCATAGGGTGCATCCGATATAATTAAAATAAGCCACAAATCCGGCTATAAACCATAACAGGTAGGAACATATGAGCGCTTCAAAAACAGTTAATCGGCATATAACCAACCATACTTATCAAGTTCAAAACAAAATCAATCATCGAATGATTTGCATAAAATATACATATGTAAATGTGTAAATAAACACAAATATTGATGATGATTGTTATTACTATAACTATTATTATTACTATAACTATTATTCAATTTTTATTATGTCATCTACTCACCCCATATAAAATGTTATTCAAAACCATCATTCTTAGATAATTTTACTTTTTCTGACTTATCAATTGCCTATTTATTGTATAGAAATGTTATATGCATGTGTATTCGACATGAAAGAGATATATATGCTTAACCCTTAAATGTAAGGGTTACGCTCCTTTCTCCCCCCCCCCCACAGCATGTCATCAGGTCAACTAGTTAATAATAGCTGACCCACTTTAAATCTAGCGATGTGAACAGTTAGAAGTCTCATGGAAACTGATTTGATCGAACGACGTCTGAAAGTTGAATGTAGGAAATCTTACGGTAAGCCTGTTTCAAAGATGAGATTTTAGATTACTGGATAGAAATTTTGCTTTATTCTTCAATGTGAAAACAGAGCGGACATTTATTTGTTGGCCTGAGGAAACTGAGCTTATCAAAGCTATGACTGAAACGTTCTGGATATGTAATCATGACATGTTTGTATAAAACACACACACACATATTAGAGACAGAGTTTGAATTACCTACTGGAGAGTTTGAATTACCTACTAGACACCATCCTAGAGTGTCTTCGGTCTGTGTACAAAGGTTTGTCAGGACAATCTGACATGAGGATACTTCTCCTGACCAAATGTTCAGCTATTGTGTCGACACTTTTGCGCCCTCGTCAGTGATAGAATCGGCAACAAACCCTGGACATAAAGCCGCAAGCAGTCAAAATATGCCAATCTTCTCGACAGATTTGTATTTTAACCAATCGCTGTGGAGATGAGTGGAGTGATTGGCTCTGCCACACGTGACTTCCTCGGCAGCCTTTATCTATTAATGACGCGCAACACCGGAGACAATCGCGAATTGTCTTGGCTTTACGAGCGCCTCTCGACATTATTCGTGGAAACGCCTTGAGTCTGCTTTCGGCCTGCCAAGCCAGCCGGGCATTCGAAGAAAACTATGGACTGTGATACAATTATATATAAGGAATCAGGATTTCTCGATATTGTGTAAAACAATCGAGATTTATTTTTTTTAGAGCTCACAAATGGTACTCATTTACTGAACAACAGACTTGCAACTGAAAGACTTTTGCCCGACCAACTCAAAAAATTAAGTGATTAACTTATTTTGCCCAAATTTTCTTATTATGGTTGAATTGTGGTGAACCAAAAATAAACTAAAGGAATGAATTACCAATATCCAAAATAACATGGTATTCAAAAGCCTAAATAAAATCACCGACACGGCTACACATTGGCTCATACGAGATAGATAAATTCTTGTCTTGGAATCCGGTAAGACCAAGAGACCACAAGAAAGATATACTATTGCATAGTTAAGTGGTCAATTGGGGAGAGGAAAATTAATGTTCTTAACTTCTTTATTAACTCAACATTTGACAGGTAAAGGAGAACTTTAATGGAATATTCGAATATCTATGTATCTCATATAGAGATCAAGTGTTAGCCCCAGGAAGGGCTCCCCCTTGACTTCTGACGACTTCTACTCAAGTAAAGTGAAAAAACAATTATTCAAGGATGATATAAAGGAATGTTTTTAAGGGTATAATGAAAAATTCCTAATATGATAATTTATGCTCAAATTTGGGAATAGAGCATTATTATGGTTAAATGAGAGTGAAAATAACCAAATAAATTGTCACAGACTGAACATATTTTGAAAATAACATGGCCAACAAAGGCAAGTTTGAGTCTTGGAAATGATAATCAGCTTCAAATATTTTTTTGAAAATTATACAAATTTTGAAAACAGTTTTTAAGACAAATTCATTTAGAAGGAATTAAAAAAAAATATAATCCTAAGACTAAGAAAAAAAAAGTATTTGAAAGTTAACGCTGAACCAAAAAATATATCAATTTAAAAGTGTTTATTTTTTCATATATATAAATATTATTTTTAGCCCCCTTTCGGTCGGGCCCTTTAATGAGAAATAATATAAGCTGTCTAATATAAGTTAAAAATGCTAGTTCCTTTCTACGTGATTGGTTGAACACTGAAAACGGCTGGCAATGTTTGTCCGCCTGATTTGACATAAATTGGGTTTATGTCTCTTCTCGTCGTGTAACGGTTGAAATTAGCCTCATTGGTTAGAGCGCTTGAAATAGAGTTAAAGTGTGACTCGTGTTCCGGGGTTCAACAGTTATCTACACACTAAACATTCTGCAAGGATGAAACACATATGTATGTGGATAATAATTAAATATACAAATATATATATATATATATATATATATATATATATATATATATATATATATGTATGTATGTAAGAGAGAGATAGAGAGAGAGAGCGCGAGAAGCCGCAAAATGACAAAAACGATAAATAAATAAAAAATCAATGAACAAAAGCAACAAAAAACAAAAACGCCCTCTTTCCACTCTTAAATAATAATAAAAAAAACTATTAACCAATTTCTATAAAATAGTCTGAATTAATTTTTTTCCCTCCTTTATTAGATGGCCAAGTTACAGAACGATAAGAAAAGAAAAAAAAAAAACAGTTTACAGATAATTCCAAGACTTTCTGTTAGCCAAAATTCTATTGGTTCTGATGGGGTGGGGCCTCATTGTGATTAGAGAATCAGACTAAGTAGAATTTACTGGCTGGACAAACAATAAACCGTATCTACATCTGGCCGATCTATTTGCAAAGTTCTGCTAATTATCTGTTTCCTTGATCACAATTCCTTTTTTTTTGGGGGGGGGGGGGGAGGGGGTGCTTTAATAGCCACGGTCTGTCTGGTAATGCGATCCAATTTCCAGATGCTCTTTATTGGCTCAGATAAATCCATTCATCGGTTGGAGCAGCCACCGATGGTGTGCGGTGTGTGGTTGGGGTGGCAGAGGCAAAGCGGTTCTCCTTCCATTATTATTGTTGGATGAGTTGGAGCAGAGTGCGGCTTGATTAAGTCTGGATCAGGAACTGTCATGTTGTTGGAAGCAGCCTCCCCCCCCCCCAGGAGACTTTCACGGACTACTAAACACAGCGCCAACGTATACGTACACACTGGTAAACGAACGCACTTAGGTTCATGGATGCACACACTAACAAAACACAGGCATACCATTCTCACACACACACACTAACAAGCTAATATACATCCACGCATAGCTTTATGCCTTTTCATTTACACACGTGTAAACGCACACGGTGACAGCCGAAACAGACATGTGCACTTAATTTAAGTTCTCCTTTCATTGCTATTGTTGGATGAGATAGAATACAGTGCATACATACTTAACTATTATCGCACCATTGTACTAACTTAACTATTATCGCACCATTGTACTAACTTAACTATTATCGCACCATTGTACTAACTTAATGCTGAATTCGGTTTATTATACCATTTCAGACGAATGTACTATTTTCAATGCTCAATTCGGGGGGGGGGGGGTAGTATAGTACCTGTTTTTCATGATACACATAAAGTAGTTTTCTAGTCACACAAATTAAGTACCAATAGATACATGCGGAATTGGTATTATTCGGACATTGCTTAGGTTTCCATTTGTATTTATTTATATTCTTTGCCAGTTGTTCTCTAGTTCGCTACAGATTTATCACACAAGTTTTCCTAGATAATTATAGTATCAAGCTTCTTCTCTATCTCTATCTCTCTCTCTCTCCTTATAGTCAAGGACTTACTTGTCTACCAAGGTTCACTAAACTAAAAGTCTTTGTTTTAACACTGTTCAATGATCCGCACCTCTTGGTTTGATAGACAGTATCTTTGAGATAAACCCAAGTATAAAACCCCACAGATAAAGACCTAGGGGCTTAAGGTCCGGTCAGTGTGAAGTCCATTCATGATCACACGTCCTATTCAAGAAATGATGACCAAAGTGCGTCCACCCCCCAAATCATTGAACAGTTATATATTTATGACCTAAACTTGGTGGACAAGCCAGAACGACTGGAGTTGATTTATACACACATAGATATAGATATATCAATCTATCTATCTCTATCTATCTATCTATATCTATATATCTATAGTAGAATAGCTGACTTTAACAGAATTTAAAAATTTAGTCAATAATATTAGCTAAAGAATCTCAAACCTCATCCAGTCCCAAAATTTTCAACCAAGCAGCACCATATTACAACACAGCGCTCTGCGACAGCGGGTTCAGAGAAGAGATCTCATACACCCTCACTGAGACCAACCACGGGGGACCCGCAATAGAAGGAGATCGGTTATCTGGTTTTCCCCACCCTATTCCACCAATACCAAGACAAAGGTAGGCCACCTTTTCCCCAAATTACTTGACAAACACTTCCCACCCACAAGTGACCTATAGAAACTTTAAAACAGAAATTCTGTTACGGTCAGCTATTCCACTGCCCCTTCAATAAGAAAAATTATCTCTGCGGAACCCAAAGCAATTACAAACGCAGGCTGCTCATGCCAAGACAAAAACAACTGCCCCCTAGAGGGAAATTGCAAAATCGATTCAATCATATATGAAGCAACCGTCACAAACCAGAATACCGGTAGTGCAGAAATACACATTGGGATGACGAAGGGAAACTTCAAACAAAGATTATACGCACACAGAAACTCCTTCATATAGAAAAACAAGGCAAATACGGCACTCGTGACCCGAATATGGCAAATTAAAGAAAATACACCCTTCACCATCAAATGGAAAGTAATTGAGAGAACCATCCTTTTCTCCAGCCATAAACAGATGTCCTCTTTGTGACGCTGAAAAATACCACATTTCAAGGGCCATCATTGATCCGAATACAGCCTGTTTGAATATCCGCGATGAAATCTTTAAGGGATGTATCCACAAGAGACAAGCACTACTCATAAATTGGACTGACCGATTCACATAATGTCTAGCTACTCCCCCCTCTACTTCCCATCATTACTAATATAAACAAATTAAAAAATACGAACATACACCTCATCAGCCCATATCCACATAAATTTCAAAAGCAAAGACTTCGACTTTCACAAAAATATTTAATTTATTTATCAGTCATTAGACTAATCTAACAAATCCATTTAAACAACCTTAAACCTTTATATTTCCAACAAAGTTACCTCCCTTAGATCTAGCAATTTCTTTATTAAAATTACTCCGGGCTGTCTAAAAGATTTTTAACACTATATTAACTAACGGTTTTCCTTTTAGAACGCACACCTTCAAACCCAAAAACAGTAACGGCTAATGATACAAATTCATAAAATTGGCTCACGAGAATTACATAAAAACTTTTTTATTATTTTTATTTTTTTATCTTTTTATTTAGTATGTTTTAATTTCAAATTTTATTTTAATTTTATTATTATTATTTTAATCTTATATTATTATATCTCCAAATCTCCTCCGGTTTTAAATCTCAACAGTTTCATTACACTAAATTTAAATTCAAACAAACATACACAACACGCTGAGCAAATACCGCGTCCCAACGAGACTGTCATGTGACTTCACATTTCCAAAACTGATGACAACAGATGCTGAAGAGAGCCGGATGGGTAAGACTTTCCAGGCTTGAAACCGACGGTACAAATGTTGTACAAATTTTTCTGTACCAAAATAAATAAATATATCTATACATATATAGATGTACATCTATACATATATAGATGTACATCTATATATATCGATGTATATCTATATATAAATCGATGTATATCTATCGATGTATATCTATATATATCGATATATATCGATATATATCTATATATATCGATATATATCTATATATATCGATATATATCTATATATATAGATATATATCGATATATATCGATATATATATCGATATATATCTATATATATCGATATATATATCTATATATATCGATATATATATCTATATATATCGATATATATCTATATATATAGATATATATCTATATATATAGATATATATCTATATATATCGATATATATCTATATATATCGATATATATCTATATATATATCTATATATCTATATATATATCTATATATCGATATATATCTATATATATCGATATATATCTATATATATAGATATATATCTATATATATATATATAGATATATAGATATATAGATATATATCTATATATATAGATATATATCTATATATATAGATATATATCTATATAGATATATATATAGAGATATATATATAGAGATATATAGAGAGATATATATAGAGAGATATATATATATAGAGAGATATATATATATAGATATATATCTCTCTCTCTATATATATATAGATAGAGAGATAAAATTAATTTTCAACTGATCTATATATTATTATTAGCTGTACTTTTGTTTCAGTTTCGTTTTGGGGGTGAGCATCACAGCTTCACATCGAGAAAAAAAACGGCGCTTTTTTCAATTCGTAAAATTTACAAGACTCAGATGCAAGGATAAAAAAATATAAATAAAAGCGCTTTAAAATACTTTAAAACAAAAAAACTTAGGCAGGTAAGTAGAAGAGTAACTTATCTTGCCTTTGGTAACATTTATTTGTTGACTTTATTATTTTGACACCTTTTTTGTTAGATATAGTAAAATAAAATCGCCTATGAGTGTATGCCCCTCCCCTCTGCACGCACTGACTCCCGGGTAGATACAGGTAGAAACTTTAAAAACAAGTTTATATTCCCCCCTCCCTCTTCTGAGCGCCTGTAAGTTACCTTTTATTTTGAGGACATTTTATTAAATTTATATAAAAAAAAAAAATTTTAAGTGAGGGGTGCGCTTTCATCTCTTGAAGGAAATGATTTTTGTTAGTGCGAAACAAAATTTATGGAGGTACCTATCAAATATCATGCACGATTTCATTTTTTGTATACTCTAGATTTTAAAGTTAAATATAGTTTAATGACCATGTGGCAAGGCGATCCATAATACAGGCCTGGCAAACAGGTGACTGGGGGCGGACATGTGAAGACCAAAATTACTACTAAACTACAGAGAAAAGCTTTAGTAAGAAATGTCTTAGTAATGCCAATTAATTAGCAACTATACATATTAGGTGGGTGCTACCAGATCAGGCTGTCTGAAGATACTGGCTTCCTGACTTAAAATGCACCAAACATTAATATTATTGTTTTTTTCCCTTTCCCTTTGCAAAACTCAATCATGTTCTGCAAAGCCCCCAAAAAAACCAACAATTTTCCTCTACATAACAACCAAACTAAACACGATGAATAAATATTTGAAGACATAAAGAATTTGAAGCATAAAAACTTTTACCAAAATGACCAGATTTGGCATTAAATAACCCGAAAAGGGTTGATATGCCATAAAACAAAACAACCATATTAGGAAACAGCTTACAATAATTGATTTATTTCCATCAAATCAAATAAAAAGTACAAAAATATAAAAGAACTAAATTCACAAAAAAAATCACTTTATTCACCATGAATACGACACATTTTTGATATTTAAAAAATCATTAGTCAATTTGTTTGTATTGACTACAGAAAATATGACATAATACAATCAGAAAGCAAACATTTTACAAAATCAAATACTTAGTGAACAAAAAATAATGTTCGGTGAAACAATTTGGATAATTTTTACCAAATTTGTTATATCTACAATTTGTTTTGACAGAAGATGAAGAAAATGCTTATTTCTTCATGATACGATAATACATATTATACACTCTTAATAATAAAATCAACTTACATTGACAAGAACATAAGACCAATATAATATATGTAAAAGAAATTTATTTATGATGTACGTATCCGTGACAGAAAGCATATATCGTATAAAAAAAAATCAAAAAAAAAATCAAGAAAAATTGTAAAAAAAAAAAAAAACCCACAAAAAATGCTTGATCACGATATATGCATTCCGTTACGGGCACCTACATCATAACGATTTTTTTTTTTTTTGTCAGTCGATTTCTGGATAAGCACTACAAATCTAATAAAAACGGAACTAAATAAACGAATTCAGATCCAGGCCGGCGGACATCGGAAGAAGATCAGATACGTATGCTCAACCTCCCCGCGACTTTGGCTGGGGTGAGAGAGTTGTGGACCCTTATCCCCATGATCTGTCGATATTGGTAGCTGTTCGGAAAACGTAACAGAGTTTGAGCTCTTGTAAGACGAGTATATACATTTTCTTTATACTAATGAGTCTCCATTTGTCAAAGCCATTATGGCAACAAAATGGCGACAAACAAAAATTCCCTTCCTTATTTCTAGAGGAGCGAATCGAAAGGGGAGATAATTCGAATTATTTTTTAGGCGGACTTGAATTTTTTCGTCACTGGAAACCGTAACAAAGAGAAGCATGAGAATTTGTCAGAAGGAACATTTAAAAACAGTATTCTTGTAATAAAATACATTAAGAAACGGTATTAAAAAGGAAATAAAATAGATTTATTTGAGTAACTTTGACATCATATAGAATATAAAAATAGAAAGTACATATTTGTAACAAACTTTTAAACCGGGTAGAATTCAGCTATCTGGGAGAAAATACTTCTCAGAGAAGTCTTTTTTCCAAACTTATTAAGACATTAAGAATAATTCGAATTATCTCCCCTTTCGATTCACTCCTCTAAAAATAAGGAAGGGAATTTTGTTTGTCGCCATAAGACACAAGCACCTGGATGGATTTTCAGGTGAATGATGAAGAATATTATTAAAGGATTGACAATGACGAATGGAATGAACAAAATTTGATTACTTATAAGTACGGAATATAACGAGTATTTGTTGACATAGAATTTGAAGACTACTATGTTATAGTCTGCAGTGAAGCAGTCCCATGGAAATGTGTTTCACAGATGTGAAATTTACTAAATAATAAATATTAATTATTAAGCCGGTAAAATTGTATATAAAACACATCAATTGACCTGTTTTTTTCACAACATTTTATTAAAAATATTTAAAAAGTAAAACCTAAAAAGCGATTTCGTCTGTAAAAGAAATGACATTTTTTGGATGGCACACAAAAAAAAGATTTATGGCGGTACCTATCAAATATCATGCGCGATTTCCTTTTCTTCTGTAGATGCTAAGTTAAATATAGCTTCATTGCTTGCAAGAGAAGTGGTACATTGCGATTGACCACTTAAAAAGAAAACTTTTTTTTGCTGTTTAAATTTTTAGCACAAATTTATTTTATTGAACAAATCTTTTTAATCTTTCATTGTTAATTTAAGAGGCAAATTGTACCTTGTCACTTTTCAACGGTCAGATTAGGTTTCAATTAAGTAGAGCTATCTAGCATGCACATTCTTTATCTGTCAAGTTGAATTTATGTGACCCCCATTTAAATAACTGAAAAAAAATGCTTCCAATTTAAAATGACAAAAAATTCTGTCAATAAATGCATCGGGTCTATTGTTAAGCAAAGCCGTTTGATTTTTATGATCATTTTTCTTTTTGATTTATTTATTGCTAATGAACCTCTTATCAAGGCCAAAAGCCACTCGAGGATAAGATTTAATGAGATGGAAGTGTTGTCAGTTTGAAAGATGAAGAATTTTTTGGCGAATGGTAGATGGAGTTCATGAGAGGAACCTGTTGTGATTGGATTTGAAAACGACCATGTTGTAAACTGTTCCAGACAGGAAGTTCCGCTCATGGAAATTCCCCCTGATGCTTGGAACACGAAAGAAAGGGAAGTTTTGTTGAGAGGGAGAGAAAGAAAGTCACTTTGTGAAATTTATTATTAAAATTGTACTGTTTTAGTCGATGGGACAACTTGATTTGATTTTGGAACAAATCATTTTAAAAAATGGGTAAAGTCGGAATTGTTTATCTTGCCGACATAAGATTAATCACCATCACAGATTGGGTGATCTCATTTTTGCTTTAAATGTGTTTGAATGATGATAACTTATGTACGAACACGAAATTTCTTTGTATTTTTTATATAATAATAATATGCTATGAAAATGCTCACTTAGCAAAACAAGCACAAAAAGAAAAAGAAAAAAAAGAAAAAGAGAAGAAAAAGAAAAAGAAAAAGAAAAAGAAAAAGAAAAAAAAGAAAAAGAAAAAAAAGAAAAAGAAAAAGAAAAAGAAAAAGAAAAAGAGAGAGAGAGAGAGAATCTGTGGCTGATATAATATATTAATTGTAATATTTATCACTTTATCACAAACGACCGTCTTATATTTCTTTAAATAAAACAATAACAAAAATAAAATTAAATAATTTCTTGAAATCCCAAGGGAATTTTCATTAAAAACAGTTTTAATTTGACACAAATATCAACTTTAAAATGATGTAAATACACGAGACAATGAAAGATTGTTTAGAATAAGAATCACATACGTTATCGCAAAAAAACAAGAAACATGTACAGAAGTAGGTGAGGTCTGTTGTCAACTGGGAAATAGAAGTAATATACTGTCAGTGGTCTTCTGCGACTCATCCGGGATTGTTTCTACGTTTTTATCAGGACTACAGCATAACAATAACAATAATAACATGTCAAGCGAGTCATTTATTCGACGTGATCTTCGTTCCAAATCACTAACCAATTGTGGGGAGGGGGAAGAGATCAAAATCACTAATTAGTTATATCTTGTCAGCCCATGTCATCATACACCAGACGCCTTGCAGACTTTTAAACGGACTTCTGCTTGCTATCAGCCTCTCTCCTCGAGCTATGTAATATATCCGTTTTAATACATTCCTACAGCCTAAGTTATTTTCAACCCGGGTTCCATGAGTTGACCTTTGCTAACTCCTCGGCTGTCCTATTTCCGGTTATTCTCAAGTAACTAAATCATACACTAGAGGATCTACCCGTTCAATATCTAACATTTGCATACATGCTTTGATTTTTATTTTTTTATTTATACTTTATATTTTTTTATTGTCTTTAGATTTTTTATATGGTTTTCTTTTCAATCAATCAATTTTATTGGCAAAAAATTGCCAAGCGCAACAAGCCATGTAAAAAGACAGAAGATATTGCATCTATATACGGTTTGAATGTTTGTCCAAAGCGATTTTAAACCTGGATACTATCTCCTCTGGCATGCTGTTTCAGGGAGCAGAAACACATACAGAGAATGCTGCCTTTCTTCTGTTGGGATAAAACCGATCAAATCTTCTGCGGATGTCTGGAGACTGCGACTAGGTGTTGGGGTAAAAAAAACCTCTAATGGTAGATTTACATTCTCGTTGATGATGTATGCCAGAATCAGGTTCACTCGCATCCTTCGCTGCTCAAGTAAGGACGGATTCAGGCTTTTAAGCTGTGCTTTGTAGGTAAGCATGGAGAATTCTGTCACCATCCTGGTTGCATTGTTTTGGAGTTTTGCATAGAAAACTTTTCACTTTTTTTTTTTTGCAGGTGTGTGTCTATTTGCTCTTATATAGATGTGTATCTTTTTTAGGATGGTATTTTTTTGTATATGTCTTTTGCCCTTCCCAGTATATCACAAATTGCTGATGAATATGCAATCTGAATATTAGACTGACACACATTATTACCCAAATGAATTGTGCCAGACATTCAAGATTACTTCCAACACAATGTACTGATAAGTGATTACACCCTTGTATTTATAGATTTCACGTTGACACTTTGGTCTAAAAAGAGAAATGCTCTATCAAAAACCACTCCCAAGAAACACAAAAATTTTATATAAATGTTTTATTTATTTAAACTATTCAATTCACGTGTTCAGACTACTGTTCTCATATTAGATGTTATTTTCACAACGTTACGGTCGACGTAACCTCCGAGAGATAGAGAAATAATATATTATATATATATATATATATTATAATATAGAATGAAGTAATAAAATAAGGTGTCAATCAAATTTTATTAGAATTCAAGGTTCAAGCAAACTATTTTAAAGTCCTTAGCTCATGAGTTTTCAAAGATAATTCTTCTCCTCAGAGGACCATTACCGCAGTTATACCACTACAGGTAATAAAATTAAACTTTGAAAATATATAAAAATATATACAAAAATACATCAAAATATATAACATCAAATATATCAACTCAAAAACATACTTTTTTGTTAAATCTATACAATCTATCTAGGTCATACAGTTTGAAAAACATAATCAGGAAAGACATCCAGAGGGGTGACTGAAGATTAGACCTGGATGGATTGTATAGATTTAACAAAAACGTATGTTTTTGGGTTGATATATTTGATGTTATATATTTTTATGTATTTTTGTATATATTTTTACATATTTTCAAAGTTTAATTTTATTACCTGTAGTGGTATAACTGCGGTAATGGTCCCCTGAGGAGAAGAATTATCTTTGAAAACTCATGAGCTAAGGACTTCAAGATAGTTTGCTTGAACCTTGAATTCTAATAAAATTTGATTGACACCTTATTTTATTACTTCATTCTATATTATAATATTAATGCTCTATCCTGTATATTGAGCTTCAGTTTTTATCCAGATGTCTCACTAATTATAAGATATTAGTTGACGCTTATATCTTTTGTTTGGATTGCTTCATATATATATATATATATATAGCGTCCGTAGAGTAAACAGAATATTATGTTCCTGGTTTGAACCTGCATATATTGTTGCTTTAACAATGTGAGTGTTATATTTGATTTTCTCATGTTTTTTTTGACACATTCTTCACATTTTTTTGGAGTTTCCTTTTGAAGAGTCGAAATTATGGAAAATCCAGGATAGATAAATCTATATTATGGTTGTCCATGTATCGACGAAACAGTCGGTCAAGTATCTGGATTTTTTGAAAAAAGAATAAAGATATGGTTCCTGGAATCTAAACTTCTATTGTGTGTGTGTGTATATATATATATATATATATATCACTCACACTCAATACATTGAAGAAGGTCGAAGGAACGGCCGAAAATTCTGTTCTTTTAGAAAAAAGATTTTTAAAAAACATTTTGTATTCCTATATGTTAACAAATAAGGAATAAATAGAGAAGAGATAGACATTATATACTTTTCATATTAATTTTTATACATACACATTATATATATATATATATATATATATATATAAATAAATACATACATACACACACAGTGTTAGGGCTACAGATCTAAACAAGTATACTTGAATTACACCTGCAATCTGAATATTAGACTGACATACATTATTACCCAAATGAATTGCGTCATACATTAAAGATGATTTCCAACACAATGCACTGATAAGTGGTCACATTCCTGTACTTCAAGATTTTATGTTAACACTCTGGTTTAAAAGAGAAATGTTCTATTACGACCCACGCCCAAGAGATAAAAAAAGATTTTATTTTACTTATTCTTTTAAACTGTCCAATTCACACTTATTCGTGAGTCATAGTTTAAAATTTGATAATACAATTCTTGTGGAGGATATGTCCTCGACAATCAGTCAGTCTGGGTCATTTTTAAGTAGGTGAACACCTTACACCTGTCGGGTTGCTCCTGTGCAATTCTAGGAGATCTACTCCCAGGCTTTACCTCTCTCTCTTTTAGATGGGGTTAGTTTATTGCTAATCATCTGAGGCGCCTCTTCTGGGGAATGCCGACTCCGGCTACTTCTTTGTCAGTGCACACACGTCTTGTGCGCTGGATTTTCAATCCCCAGCTTCCGACCTTGTGTCACATCTTCATATGGTCGGATACAATTGTTGTGGAGAAAACGTTGAATTTAGTAAAACAATCATGTGATGATGAAGCCAAGAGCTTTGATAAGTTCTGTTGGGCTGAGATATGGTTCTGTTCAGTCCTAGGCTTTACCTTCTCTCTGAGAAGTGTAACAAAGAATATATATATAACGGCATAAAAAGCAGAAAGAAAAGAAAAAAAGAGACATTGTCTTAGTATAGAAAGGGCATCCGGCCTATAAAAATCTTGCCTCAATTAAGGAAATGACTTTCAAAAAAAAAAAACAAAAAAAAAAAACAAAAAACAAACCCACATTTCAGGCCGTACTGTTTAAATGTAAGAAGATCTGGTGAGAGTTTCTTGAAAGACCTGGACAAAGATAGGTCAGTTTGGAAGTCAATTTCTAAAAGCCGTCCAACACATGCCACATCTAAAACTCATGTTTAACAGAATATAATGATGATCTCCTTTCCCTTATTCGTCTGGCAAAGTTTTGTGACGGGACAGATATATATTTACAAATAAATACACATAGCTATTTATTATAGAGTAATGGATCCATCTCAAGTTCTTTTCTATTATGATCAATATTTATCACCGAATTAGGATACAGATCAGTCAGACAGTGGCATTGTTGCCGTCAGGTTGAGGCATGATCATGTTCAGTCCTAGAGGGTCAACCCTCCCAGGCTTTACCTCTCTGAGAAGGGATTAATTTAGTACTAATCGCCTGAGGCACCCCTACCAGGGAATGTAGACGGGGCTGCTCAGGCATTTTTCATAGGCCAGAGTGTGCTGGCTATTCAAAACCTCACCTACCTTATGTCTAACCTCCTGCAGAGATGATATATAATACTTACATAAAACTTTCAAATTATGTTAAAAAAAAAAAAAAAAAAAAAAAAAAAAAGTTTTATTTATATTATTAGCAGGGTTACACCGCGTTCGAATATAGGAAAGAAAACACGCAAAGAGCAAACTTGATATCTAACAGTTATCGTTATATGTTAATACTCATAAACTAATTAATATGTTAATACTCATAAACTAATGCTTATATATAGATGAATTTCAATGTGAAACATGAAGGGGGAAACGGGCCTTTAGCTCTGTTAAAGCAGTAAGAGAGTAAAATATTTCTCTCGTGTTTATAGGAAAGTTTTACATGTAAAACACTTACATTTAAGGTACAATTCCTAGTTTTTCTTAATATTAAGGGACATACAGACATACGTTCTTTATTATATATATATATAAACATAAATATAATTAAATATATGAATAAATATAATTATATATATATATGAATAAATATAATTATATATATATATATATATAATATATAAATATATATATGAGAGAGAGATATTGTTATATTTAGTATCTAACACCTAGTATATTTTTCACTTACATTTTATTATATAAAAAAAAGAAAGATATTCTTTGTTTTCATTAAAAAAAACCCAAAAAACCCCAAAGTAATCCAGGGGAGGATCGAAACGGCACACTCGAGGTTATCTATTCGAGTTTCTTTCAACTGAGCAATTGGAATATTCGTTAAGTCGTTTTTGTAAATGACACTCATAATTATATTTCTATTTCTCTTGCAAAATGTTGGAAAAGGGTCCATTACTTCCTTAAAAAAGCCCATAGAGTGTCAGAACTAATCCCACCGTGTTCATATGAAAATTGTACACGTGTATAAACTTTTATATTTTAGGAACACTTCCTATGAACGGGGGGGGGGGGAGAGAGTAAGAGAGAGAGTGAGAAAGAGTGAGAGAGCGAGTGAGAGAGAGTGAGAGAGAGTGAGAGTGAGAGTGAGAGAGAGAGAGTGAGAGTGAGAGAGAGAGAGTGAGAGTGAGAGTGAGAGTGAGAGAGAGAGTGAGAGTGAGAGAGTGAGAGAGAGACACACACACACTTTTATTATATAGATCTGGATTATTCAGACTATTGTTCTCATCTTGGATGTTATTCTTGAAACGTTTTGGCTGATGTAACCTGACCTTCTGGTGCTTCTTGTCGAACTCAGTAATTTGTACGGAATTGCAAAGCCACAAGAATTTGTGGCACAACGGATACAAGTGCTAAGTTAATCTAAGTGATAGTCTTCTGAAGGTTCAATCCTCAGTATAGGTGCTACTAAAACAATTATGAATTTATATGAGACTTCTACCTGGTCATGGCTGACGGAACAACGGCAACAGACATCCGTGGATTAAATAAAGGGTTCTGTTCGAAATTCCGTACAGATTCCAGAGTTCAATAAGATGCAGCCGAAGAAGATTGAAGGTTGCATCGGCTGAAACGTTGTGAGAATAACATCCAAGATGAGAACAATAGTCCGAATAATACAAATTATCAATCCTCATCTCAAAGATTCCGAAACATGAAAGTTTGGTATCATTATATCTTTATTTTAATCTTCTGTAAAGGACAAAGCAGTGCAAAACGGTTCCGTTTGGGGAATTAATTTTACACATCCTGGGACGGTTATTCCTCTTGTAAAGCTATATACATATATTATATATGTATAAAAGTTATATTAGGTGGGTGAATCATCTAGTTATATGTAAAAGTTGAGCACTTTTTAGGATAAAAATAAATTGAAGAGTCGATATGATAACATTGGAGCACAGTGGAACAGGTGCTAGTGTGATTGCAGGAATTTGGAGTGGATGATGTAAGTTCAGGCTACTTCTGCCATTACTAACCAGAAGAGCGTCGATGAAGAGAAAAGTCTATCAGGCATGTGTGCGAAGTGTAGTGATGTATGGAAGTGAAACCTGGCCAGTGATGGTTTAGGATATGCATTGCATAGGTATAAATGATATGAGAATGATATGATGGTTTTATAATGTGAGTCTTAAAGACTAGATCTGATGACCTCAGAGGAAGAATAAATATGGACAGTATGGGGAGACGTGTGAAGAATGGGAGACTTCGATGGTATGATCACATTGAAAGAATGGATAAGAGTTCTTGGGTTAGTAGATGTAGAAGAGTTGAGGTAGCAGGTCCAGTTCACACAGGAAGGCCAAGGAAAACATGGGAGGAAATTATAAGAATGGAGTTGAGAGAAAAAGTGATAAGACCTGGCCAGAGATAGGTTAGTTTGGAAGTCAATTTTTTAAAGCCGTCCAATGCATGTCAGCATGTAAAATGGTGGAGATGATGACAATGATTTACAACTTAACAAGGTTTTTAGCATTGCTTAGACTTTTCAAATCCATTTGAGGGTTCTTGATACGGTGCATGAACCTATCTGTTATCTTATTAGCCCCGCTGTTTCTTATTCTTTGCACCCTCTGTCTCACACACGTGATGTTGCTAGTCTCATTCTTTTGTATAAATACTATTATGGCATGTGTTCGTCAGAATTGTCTGATCTATTCCCTGCTTCCTTTGTTCCAGCTCGTTTGACTTGTTGGTCTAGTGGTCTCCATCAATTTGCTGTTTGATTCTTCATTGATTACAGCTTCCTATTCCAGTAGCTTCTTTTCAAGAACCGCAGGCTTGTGGAACTCTCTTCCTGCTGACTGTTTTCCTCCTACCTATAGCCATGGTCTTAGACCAATATGCATCTCCTGTCTTTGCGCCAATCATCTTTCATTCATGTTAACTCCTTAAATCAAGTGGCTTCTTGCCTTATCTGGAATGATTTCCATAAAAAAACAACAAAAAAAATAGATGTCAAACCGAATATGATAATTCTTGATTCTGCTTCCTTTGTTCAAGCTAGATTGATTCGTTGGTCTAGTGGGGTCCACAAATTCGATGTTTTGATACCTCGTAACACGGCTTCCTATTCCAGTAGCTCCTTTTCAAGAACTTCAGGCTTGCGGAACTCTTCCTGCTGATCGTTTTCCTCCTACCTATAGCCTTTGTCTTTTCAAGACTAAGACCAATAGGCATCTCCTGTTTTTGCGATAATCATCTTTCATTCTTGTTAGCTTCATGACTTGTCTGCAGCTATTTCCATTAAAAAATAAATAAACATTTAAATAAATAATTCGGCCAAGTTTATGGGTGAGGGTTTCGAAGTGAAAAATATTCTAAGTTTCTTTGGAGTATTTTAAACGAATTTAGGGGTCATAACATGGGTACATTGTACAACCTTTCATTGGCAAAATTCAAATATTTCAAATTTGCTTTGGGACGGGTATTCTTCCAATAATGCAATGTAAGGAAGTTCTAGTAGGTGGCTGAATCAGCTAGTTATCTGTAAAAGTTGAGTACTTTTCAGGACAAAACTAGAATAAATGTAAAAGTCACAAGTTAACAAAGTTTTCAGCATTGCTTAGACTTTTCAAATAAACATTAGCACAGATAAATACTTCAGCCATGTTTAGGCAAGAGGGTTTCGAAGGGAGAAATATTTGAAATATTTCCCCGAGTTGGAAACAAATAGCAACACATAAAGAAGCCACTTACGTGTAAATAACCGCCCTTAACATACTTACAGATTGATCAACGCTCTTGTTGAAGTTGGTGACCAATATAAAATTACTTAGAAATTCGAGACAAGGACCTCACCCTAATGTTCAGGTTAAATTGGTGAAATATTTAAGACTAGCAAGGAAACCTGGTGTTATCCAGGAGCAATAGCTAATTTCAAACTTGAAAGTGTTTCAGGCAATTCATTTTATACTAGACGTACCCGTGGCCTGTAGGGTCACAACTACTATTAGTTCGATTTTGATTTCATTCACAAAATAATCATAAACCAACTTATGTTGAAACAATCTTGCATAACTAAAAATGATACGTCTTCCTGGTTTTCATTGGCAGTTTTATTTGTTTGTTTTTAAATAAAATCTCCAGAAAATTCCGGGACGTGAACCCTGTGTACCTGAAATGGACGCTATAGTATGAAAATAAAAAAATAATATATATATACCAGGATAGCTCGATATTTGGCTCTGTTGAGCAAGGTACGAAACCGGTCAACTGCCCTTTCATCTTTTTAATTCTTAATTCATCATGATTAATAAATATTGTCTCTTTCTAGCCATTATAAAGTTTTGTACTACCAAGAAAATATTTAAATAAATATATATATATATATATATATATATGTAATTATATACACACAAATTATTTAAATTTCTGTGAGTCGCTGAAGATTTGAAATGTGTTTTAAGGGCCTTTTCTAAACAGTGATGGTCTACCCGTGGAATGTAATGTATGTATAATGTATAGATAATGCGTAAATAATTTGTATTTTAGCTCTTGCATTCTTACGATCGAGCACTTTGATTTCTTTTCAACATACCTAAATATATAGATATAGTGCATCAGAGTATGTGTAAATATTTATACATACATATATTTATATGTACAAGATAATCTCCTAAACTAATGAATCGATCATTATGAATTTTGGAATATATATTCTCGGCAACACGGTGAGTAACATAAGCACATTATTTTTTTTGTGTGAATTTTAACATTTAGAGGGTGCATGCATATAAAGTTAAGTGTGTGTACATGTTTATATTAGTATGTACAGAATTCACTGTTAAGTTAACCAATGATTATGAATTTTGGAACACAAGTGCTAGGCGTAAGGACGGGTAATATGGGCTCTATTTAGTTTAATTCAGTTTTGATTCAAAGGGGGCAAAATTGGATGAAAGACCCTCGTGAAAATTCAGATACCTCCGATGTATGTGAAATTTTAACAATAGGTATTCGACATAAATAAATAAATATTCCTTAAATTTCAGTTTCTTTTGAGCATTTTAAAGAGTTTTAAGGGGGCATAATATGGGCACAATCTCCCATTTGAAAATTCAAATATTTCAGATTTGCATTAAATTCAATTAAGCAGAGATTCCCTTTATTTCAATATATTACACTCCATTAATCTGAAGTCTTAAATTTTGATCAAAATTGGAAAAAGGATTCTAAACATAAGGTTTAGTATCATTATATATGGATGTAATCTTAGTAAGGAAACATAAAAGTGGTGCAAAACTGTTCTGTTTGGGGAATTAATACTTCTAGTATATATATATATTTTAATATTTCCAAACATCATGTGGTTTGAGCATTGAAACGCCAGTTTAAAGAAACATCAAATGGCTTAACGATTAGGCTAAGTGACTTGACCAACAGATTACTTATGATAATATTACATTATATACATATAAAAGACATCAAGAAAACGATGCCATACAAATATATAAAGAAACAAAAATATAAATCATTCAAAACAACTTTCCATTTCACTTCAACTGTCAAAGCAAAGCTGACAGCTAAAGGCATTAATGATAGTTTGTATAATTGAATGAGACAAGAAAGCTTACAAAGGTCTTGGCGAGTTTTGGTTATTTGATTCCTATTTTTTTAAAAATAGGAAATCAAGGGAAGTAACTCCAGACGACTTAGCGTTATTCAGATCTGTTACTTTATTACATATTGAATGGGTAGATCATCTACTACATAATAATTAGTTGAGAATAACAGGAATTATGACAGCTGAAAGGTCAGCAATGGTCAACTCACTGCACCCAGGGTGAAAATTACCAAGACTGAGAATATATAAAAAATGGATTTAACATCACATGGCTCAGACAGACAGATAGAGAGCAATAGCAAGGAGTCAGTTCGTTTGGAAGCGCACAAAAATGTCGGACATACAGTGACATTAGCTAACAAGATATAACTAATCAGTGATTGGTCAGCGATTTGGAACTAAGATCACGTCGAATAAATGACTTTTTTCCAGATTTGTATCAAGTTTATTTTTTTTTAGAAGGCATAAATAAGAAACTTTAATTACAGGACAGGCATTTGCTCTGTCTGAGACGATCACGGTAAAAAAAAAAAGCACATGCAGAAAGAACGACTAGCAAACAAGATATGAATAACAATTGTGAACTTAAATGTTTCTGTAATGATTATGGTAACTTGGTTGCTGGGTATATGACAATGTTGCATGCAACGACTTTCAACCTTGAAGTCTCTTAAGTGTTTTATAAAGTAGCTTTTTTATTTTATGCTATTGTTTTTATTTAAGTATTCGATTAATATTAAAAAAATATAATGTATCATTTACGTAAGTTACTCAACTTTAGTTTATATACGCAGTGTTCTAATCTACATTTTGAAACATTAAAATAGCATGCCACTATTTTGCAATCTTGGCTGCTCACAGCATTAGATTAAAACCGCATTGTAAATAGTAAATCTATCATGTCAATGTTAGTTTTCCTAAAAGTAAACATTTTAGAAGAGAATTCACAACTCAATTCATCAATTACAATTATTTTGTTTTCTGGTGAAGATCAATATTAAAGTAGAATTATATTGATTAATTGAGATAGTAAAAATTCTAATGACACAAAAAATAAAAATTTAAAAATATAATTAAAAATCTCCAAATAAACAAAAAGGCAAACAAATAAAAAAAATACCTCACCCCTAAACAAAAATAATGTAAAAGAAAAACAGTAAAAATATAAGACATGACAAACACAGAAAAATGAAAATTTAGACTCAAACCGCCTAACCATTGCCGGCAAAAAAAAAAAAACAAAAAAAAAAACGCCTAACCATTGCCAGTATTAGTATAGACTTTCCATTACCTTCACCACTCTGCAAGGGAAAACATACTAAACTCAATGTTATGGAGAACAATACAACCAAATACAATATACTTTTTATTTACATATTGGCAAACGTAAAGTAGACTGCAACACATCCCGAAAGAAAATACAATAAAAGAGCTTGTTACTCACCACTTGTGGTAGTCTCTACCATACATGGAAGGATACGCATCTCAGTGAGTCTCTTTATATTCAACCACATGGAATCCTGTCCAACATAGTGAACACCATTCTCTCTCATTCAATAGTCTGGGTCTCTCTGACCAAAGGAGAAATAACCCACCAGTGTCCTGAGCAACCAGTGTCATTCCCCCTTATTCCTCTAGATTGGCAGATGAAAAACTGCCTAACCGTTGCCGACAGACTCAAACTGCATGTCCACTATAAGCAGACTTCTTAACCATTGTAACCATTAAGTAAAACCTGTGTGTTTGTGCATGTGTGTACTAGTAGGGATACTTGACATCGTCCAGTGTTAAAAAATATGCAGATTAATGAAAGAAATTTACAGTTAAACTGAGCTAAATATTGTGATATTCCTGGGTATGAAAATGAAAAAAAAAAATGAAAAATCATATTAGTCATTGAATAGAAAAAATCATTACTATAAAGTAATAATTCTGTTTTAAAATATAAGGTAAATCAGAAACAATATGAACACTCTCTAAATGAAGTTATCTGTTTAGTATGAGTGAAGCATTCTTGACAAAACCAAATCTAAAGTGATTCTGACATTAAGAAAAGAACAAAACAAAAAAACAAAAAAATAGACCCCCCCCCCGTAGATGGGTCCCTTTCCTGTCATCGTTTAAGTAAACAAGCAGGATTACTATGATAATTTTTATTATGATTATCATGCTTATTATGATCATCATGATTATTACAAGGTTTTTCTTTTTAAAAGAGCCGATTTCAGAGCAGAAGCCTATTTTGATATTTGTAATGAATTCAAAAAAATTTTTTTATACTAAAGCATGGTTTACGTAAATAAATGTTCATGGTTCTTCTAGATACAGGAATTATTCTCCTCTCTTATTTGATGATAGCCACTGTGTCCAATTATCACCCCAATCTGTCTTAATCGATGAGATCATAATCTTGATGACGTCACCCAGTGTGCACAGAAACAAGATAACAAGCACCAGAGTTTAAGTTGTATATAGATAGAAGATAATTTCATTTAGGTGAACGTTTCCATCCTGTCCTCACGGTCATGTTTTCAGCATTAATTAACCCATACTGTAAAATACAAACCAAATCAAGTCAAGTCTCGAAATTCTCGCGTTCAACCTTCGACCTTCTTTAACCCCCCCCCCCCCCCCCACACACACACACACACTAATTTAGTCTCTGGTTACATCAAGTAAATAAATATTACAATATTTCTTGTTTTACCATAACTAGTTTGGGGTTATACTAAATCCGGTAATGTAAGGTGTTTAAGTGTATATTGTGTAATTTCTGACATTCAGCTAGATACACAGATTTACAACTTTCCTTTGTTTAATAGACTAGCATGGCTATCCGGCGTTGCTCGGGTTGGTATGAACAACAGAATAGACGAGTTACAATGTGTGCCTAACATCTTTTAAAACTTCTATATATTTATCCCCTTCTCCAGTCAAAACGGATTTCCTCTCCTTCGAAAGAGAGAACACATACTACACTTTGATCCTAGCCTGAAGCCCAAGAAAGTGTATTTCATTTAAAGTTTCACACCAAAAATCCCTATAATTTTGTTCCTGATGACCTCCAAAAGAATGAATATTACAAAAAATAAAAAAAAAAGTCTATATTCTGTCCGAGGCAATGCTGAAAAAGAATATATCTGCTTTGTGGGTGTGTCCTGTACAGTTTCTGATTTACTAACTGGTTCTATGTTTTCATTCTGTTGTATTTATTTCTATAGTTAATTTATGGTCATTTTTTTTTAAATAAACGCAAGATAAAAAAAAAAAGGTAGTATCTGTAAATAAATATTCGCTTACTTACCAAGAAGTATCTTTGTGAAATATCCAACCACGTGGTAGTAGGTATTTTGGTGTTGTCAAATATCCAAATGGTATAGAATAAAAAGATAAATTCTGCAATGAAAAAAAAATATATATATATATATAATAAAATATGAAATTAAAAGTATACTTTTAGTAGATAGAACCTATAGTGAAATGGTTTAAGCTCAACATACGAGATAGAGCAATTATAAAGATAGATGAAAGAGGGATAAACATGTACGAATGACAAATTTATTACAACTTTGATTGTTCAATGTAAGGTATACTCGGTAATAAAATTATGTTTATTATTCTTTCCTTAAGCAAAGGCTTTTCAAAGATTAAAATCTTAGAGGAATTATATAGATAAGTTTGCAGTGGAAAAGCCAAAATTAAAAATTTGAAAAAATATTAAGTAATGGAGAGTGAGAAAGTTCGTGTAAAAAAAGATATGGGGTCTGTCCAGTTGGTAAATGTCCGTTCATGAGGTGTCCAATGAAAGGAGATTTTCAGTAGACAATTATATATATACATATATATAATTGTCTACATATATATATATATATATATATATATATATTGTCTGCTGCCAAGCCTTAATTTTTATCTAATTAAAATATCTGTAAGTGGTTGATGTAGTTTGCTCCAAACATTGTGTCATAACATACAATCACAGAATTAGTTTAGGCTGGACAGCCTTTACAAGAAACAAAACCGTCCTAACCCCTAAATGCATACAAATCAAAGCGAAAATCTATAACACATGTCTTTGTAGTCTTATACGGACTTTAATGTGTCAACTGGACCGTAAAACTATGTCAGAAAGTAAAACTTTCCAAAACCACATCATGCGTTTCATTACTGATCATAAACTGAGCACATCAGTATCGCAGAGTTGAACAAACTCACAAGCATCCCGTCAATATGCTCTGCCATCAAATGTGAAGTCTTGATTGTTTGGTCATGTTAAGCGTTCCAGTGAAGGGCTATCCAAAATATGCGATGAAGGCATAATACAAGGAAGCCGGTCGAAAGGTAGACATAAAAGATGGATGGACAACGTTTGTGAATTGACGAACATGAACATGAAACAAGCGAACACGTTGGCCCAAGATCATAAAGCGTGAAAGATTTTTTATCCAAGACAACTATGGCCAGAAGCGTTACGGGTCGTGAGAGAGAAAGAGATATCTTTAACAAATACTGACCAAATGTATCACAGGTTGTCAAGTAGATGATAAACCATAGCATAACCCCCCCTCCAAAAAAAAAAAAAAAAAAATGAAGTCTATAAAATATTACCATATTAAAATAGAACTCAATATACAAGTGTATATTTTAAAAAGGGTGTTAAAAGTTGGAAGAAAAAAAAACATTCATATTCAATTAAAACAATCGATATTTATTTTTAGCCTAGAAATATACAGACATTATATATATATATATATATATATATATATATATATATATATATATATATATATGTATATATATATATATGTTCAGGTTAATCTAAATTAATGAACGGATCATTATGAATTTTGGAATATACATTTTAGGCAACACGGACACATTATTTTTATTTTTAACATTTAGGGGTGCATGTATATGTAATATTATATATATATATATATATATATATATTTTAGTCTAAAGAAGCTTTGAGTCATTTTAAACAAAAGAAAAAAGAAAAGAAAAGGAAAATGCAATTCAAATTCCCAGAGAAACTAACTAATCCAAGATATTGCAGACTAACATTTGTTGGAAAATTCATAAAAAAAGGGGGATTTAAGTATTTAACAGTGAAACAAAATCAGGGGACCTTAACTTAAGCGTGAAATATTAAAACGGGGATCATCAGCTGTTTACCATGTAACTGTTTTGGAGATTTAAAAACAGATCAGTTATAATATTCATGGCTCTCCAATGGTACTGATCAAACGACCATTTCCCCAATAATCAAATGTAGAAAAAAATTCAGCTTAAATTTCACTAATACATAAATAAATAATAATATATTACGCTGTGATATGGTCATTTGCATATAAAATAACATTAATTATAATAATAATAATAATAATAATAATAATAATAATAATACTATCCAAACACTACACCCAAGAACCATTCTGCGATATGGTAGCAAGCAATAAAATTATATATGAATAAAAGTTGCATTGAAAAAAAAACAAAAACAAAAAAAAACAACTTAAGTACCTTAGGTACCAGATAGGCAAGTAGATAAGAGGAAGGAAACCTAGCCATACAGATCTAAATACATATATATATATATATATATATATATATATATATTACACACACACACACACACAGTGGCACACTTGTTTACAACAAAGGAAAAAAAAGTTTAAAAAATAAAGAGTAAATTTACTACTTGACCAAATTCAAACTTCTCTAATGTCATGGCCGCATACCGTGACGTAGTTTAGAGATCAGCTGTACGTCCTCGATCAAACATTTTTGCTTGCGACGACGAAGGTTTTCTTTATTTAAAAAAATGAAAATATATATAAATAATAAAAAAATAAGAAAGGAATGTTTTAATAATTCACCTAGAAAATGTGCTTTTATTTTCTTTTACTAATGAATCACTGCTTATTAAGGCCAAAAGCTAGTCAAGGATAAGGATTACTGAGATGAATGGATTGTCAGCTGAATGATGAATAATTTTATGAGAGGATTGAAAATGAATGTACAAAATTTGATTAAGGACAGTTTGACAAATATTTGGCGATATTAAATGTGAAGACCATATTGCAGCTCGCAAGGAAACAGTGAAATAAATACCAAAAAGATACAAAAAAAAAAAAAAAAAAAAAAAAAAAAAAAATCTGCCTAAACTGTATGAAACAGGTTTGTAATAATTTTGAAGTGGATACAGACATGGAGTAGGCAACCTTCACGTGGTCCCTCCTGTAATTACCCGATTCTAGAAAAAAAAAACTGGGAAAACCAACGATAGAATAAAGCCAATCAAAAGTTGTACCATGCAGATTCATATGAAAATAACAATTGGCAACACAAAGTACTTTCTGTCGTTCTACACTATTTGTGACGCAAGATATCTTCTTTCGACACCTCCGATTTACCAACATCACCACAAAGGCCGGATGCCACACAATGTCGAGCTTAATCTGGGTTATGCCATGAGCACCACAAGGTCACTAAAGGAGCAATACAAATATCTATAAAAAATGCTTGAATCAGACCCGTCAGCATTTCCCAGTAGGTGTGCCTCAAATTAAAGTGTGCAAAAATAAGCTTAAAAAAAAGTATTTCCCACGTAAGTATGATGCGGAACAATGCCAGGAAGGTAGGAGAAAAAGGCAGTGCTCATGGCGGAGGAGCCAAGCTGTCCTCTAAAAATAGCCTGGGCAGCCCCGCCGGCATTCTCTGGTAAGGGCGCCTTAGGCAATTGGCAATAAACCAATCCCTTCCCAAAGAGTGAAGATAAGGCCTAGGAGGGTGGACTTCCTAGGACTACCCAAGACATACCTCAGTTCGACAGATAATTTTCCATTTTAGGTTAAACAAAAAAGTGGAAATTTCCATTAGAAGCTTCAAGTTTAGAATCAGGGCTATGTGTCAGGATATTGCATCATGAACAGGAAGTTGTTAGTGACATGTAGTGGATAAGCTGATTAAATCTGTCTCTTTTTTTTCTGGGCGATGAGAAAATATTGACGTGTTTGAGACAGTTAAAAAAAAACAAAAAAAAAACCCAAAGTATTGTTAAACACCAAATGATTTTGTGCTATTTTTAATAGCTTTCATAACTGCTGTTCTTAAGAAAGAGAAATGAACACAGAGACGTCACTATCCACTGCGCATTAACTTGTATGTCAACAAAACATAACTTTGCATTACAAAATGCTGGACAGAGAGATTTTGTTGCGGTTTGGAATCAAAGAATTGGTTTATCTAGTGCTACAGATACCCGATCCTAATAGGGTAGAAGAGGGATAAACAATTTTGTTGCTCCCAAAAGGAGGAGGTAATGCCTGCAAGAATCATCTCCTAGACTTGGAACGGAACCATTACAACATCCATCTAATCCTAGCCAGATGATTAGAAAAAGCTTGTAACACACTTCTCCACGAAGCCGCATAACTTTTAGCACATCTGGGAACCTGAATTTAAATATGCATCCCACATCACGCTCAAATACTATTTTTTTTTTTGCATTACAAACGATGCAATCTCAGTTCAGACAGTGTACCCACTTCTGAGAGTATAAGCAGAGATGTTAAACCAATGATAACGATGAAAGAATGGATGGGAGAGCTTGGGTTAGTAGATGTAGAGGAGTTGAGATAGCAGTGTCAGTTGGCAGAGGAAGGTCAAGGAAAACATGGGAGGAATTGATAAGAATTGACTTGAGAGAAAGAGGCATAAATAAAGACTTGACTAGAGATAGGTTAGTTTGGTAGTCAATTTCTAAAAGCCGTCCAACATATGTCAGTATGTAAAACAGACGTTAAACCAAATATCATGGTAAAAGAATGGAGGAGAATGTTTGGGTTTGTGGATTTAAAAATAATACAATGTTCAGTGGATATATCCATGACAAAAGGATTAAGTAGCCCCACCCCTAACTTTGGAAAAAAAAAGGAGTTCTGTCATACAAACTCGTCCTATTCATAGGGATCTGTCGTTTGATTAATAGCCAACTGCAGTCCACAGATTATTTTCATTGGCAATGGAACAAAACAATGTCTAAACCATCTATCACAGGATGCCAGTCTTTTGCTAGTTTAATAACTAGCACCTGATTGTCCCGAATGGTCACCCATCAAAGTACTGTCCAGTTTCAACATTGCTTAACTATGGGAACCAGTATACCAACATGATCTAGCCATAATGCAGAACTTTGATTGGCCCCTGTGTTTGATTTAGCCTCCCACCACTTTTATATGCTTATCTATATACTACTGAAACTCTATATCTTCCTTGTGTCCCCATGCACAACAATACATTTAATTCTATCGAAAGAAAAACGCAACGTAAAAACAAACGAAAGTGTAAAGTTGAAAATAGATGAGAACACTGCTTGCACCTTGACTTCAACAGGACCACAAACATGACCCACAAAAAATAAATCTGAAAGTTTCACACGTGTTTTAAATTTTTCCTTTACTTGATTTAATGCTCGAATTTTATTTCCTTCCACAGCATTTTAAAATGAATTGATCAGTGGTTATTCACTTGTAAGTTTGAAAATTGATGAGGGCACTTGTTTGCACCTTGACTTCAACGGGACCACAAGCAGGACCAACAATAAATAAAAAGCACCTTAAACACACATCCGCCATAAAAGCACTTTCTAACTTCTGTCTTAACAGAATCAAGTCCAGCAGGATAATGAATTCAAATGGTACATTATTCCTCTTTTTTTATTTTAAAAAAAAAAAAACCTACTTATTTAGCTCATTTGATTTTCTGCCAGGAATCTTTTCATATCACTTAGTGCAAAACGAATTATTTGCATAACCAGATACATCTTCGCTGAACTGGATGTTTAAAATATAGACATCAGGAGTGGTCGTCACCTCAACGGCGTTGGTGTCCATTCTCACTGGGGCAGTGTCCGAATAATCTCGTTTTCTCTGATGAACGTCTCAAAACATTCTTTTACGGGGGCCATTTACCCTTACATTCATTACAAAAATGCTTGTACAGAACAAGGTATCAAGCTTCAATCCTTATTAGTGGATGTTGCCATGGAAACTTCCAAATAATAACTAAGTAACTGTGGATACGAAATAGTCACTAGCTTACCAGCTTGTCGGATTAATTCCGATCAAAGTCGATGAAGAGAGATTTAGTTTTAATTAAACTTGTTCTCAGAATGGTAACTACAACTTAAGTTTCTGTTTCGGAAGATTCGTTGTCATAATAAACATATCCTGATCCTTTATAGTCATGTGTGATATCTTTAATCCTGTGCAAATCTCTCATGCAGTATTACAATGAAATTAAAACTAAGTAACCACAGGCAGACATTAACATATAAAAAGTATCCAGACGGGAGTACAGGCGGGGTGGAGTGCTATAACAGATTGACTATGGTGAACGTGATGAGCAAGAACCTGAATTAAGTGGTGAAAATAATCAGGGCTTTCTTTATAGTCGCCATAAAAGGGCTTGTGCAGAAACTTTATGTGAGAAAGAACAAGTGCATGCTGGAACAAGAGTATTTATGTGTGCTTTTTCATCCATAAAAAAAAACGAGCTTAATAGAAGTTGACATTAACATTTTAGTATGCATAGGGCTAAGATCACTGCGTGGTAAAGATTAGTATTGAAAACGGTGTCATTGGAGAAGAGTATACTATGTAAGGAAGTTCTAGTGGCCGCACATTGTTTCTATTTACAGATATTATCCTTTCCTTTTTTTTTTATCATTACTTCATGGAATCAGCTATTTGGGTTTAATTCCTATCTTACTTAGAACATAAACCACCTGAAACTGTTCAAAACATACTACTGAATATCCTCTGTACAGATGGCAAAGCTGACTTCCTTTGGGAGAATGGAGTTGTGCCCTTTAAAAAGGGGTCATGGGCGCCCTTTGGATATAATGGGATTCTGCAAATCTCTTGAGAATACGAGACCTTGTCGCTACTCTCACGAGATCATGCTGTTCAGAGTTTGAGAGCCTGATTCTTCCAGTAGTTACTGGTTTTAAAAAGCAGTTGTGGTTTTGTTTGGAGGAAGAATCCTTTGGTTGCAACACTAATAGAGACCACACGATTGACACTAAGGCCAGTGTGGAAATCAAGCTCCGAATCCAGACAAAGACGATGAGCGGACGATCTGGGTCTATGACGTGAAATTATTAACCATTTCGCCAATAACAACCTTGTGCAGCTTTTTGATTTCCATGTGGCTGACTCACGTTAACTTGCCTACAAAGTGAGAAAACAGCATGGCTTTCGGAAACACTTTTTCACGCTCAGAATTGCTGAAACATTGAACAAACTGCCTGCATTGATTGTGAGCTGCCAGAGACTGCATCGTTTAAAACTTATGCTTACTGTAATTAGCCACAAGTGCATCTGTCATACACCCCCGGCCACCATTGTACTCAGCACCTTAAGATCACATGCACATTTTAAACAACATCTTCGACATTGGCCATCTTACCATAGTCTTTTCATGCATTCTAGCAATCATCAAGTAAGAATCCGGTCAGTATTGCAGTGATGGTGCGGAGAGACCAAAGGATAAGTGACCACGACTAGCATGCGTCTGCAAGGAAACAGTGGCCGCATGCAAGCGCGACCTAAAACCGTTTAATTACAAGGCGAGAGTTGTGATTATGCAAAATAGGCGTTGTTGGATGTCCAAAATGGCTAAGTAAAAGGAGTGAAATTTTTTTGTTCAAGGAGTCAGTTTTGTTTTGGATGCCACGTCGTTTGCATGTGTTTTGGACGGGTGTCATTTATCTCTTGTTTTTTTTACTGTTTTCGGTGGAGAAGAAATGAGAACTACTTCTACTTGCGAGCATCTCGTGCTGTCAGAAAGGAGAACTACTACTGCTGCTAATATGAAGAGCGAACATCGTCACTGTTGTTGGTGAAAAGAAGAACACCTCACTTGAATACTGAAAACTGGCATTCTGTGCGTTCTTTCAACTCAAAATAATTTACGTGACTGAATGAGGAATTAACCAAACGGATCTTTCACATATATACATATAATAAGGATCTGAGCATTGGTGGTGAAAGGAGAGACACCTTGTTTTAGGTGTTAAAAGTAACAAGTTACTTTTTTCCATGGACTAAATATTTACTGATATCTACATGAAGAGTAAAAAAGCAGCATAATCCAAATGAATAAAAGCGAAAGTTTTCATGTATCAGAACTATATTACCATCAAAACGGTTTACCGTTATTTTAATAATACACTATAGTAAAAAGCAAAGGCCCAAACACAGGTATTTGTATACCTAATTTGCATAACTATTTTTTTTTAAGCAGTTTATAATAAATTAATGTTTGGTGTCATTCGGTTGTAATTTGATTGTCCTAATATATATGTATATATATATATATATATATATGAAATAGTTTTGTCGATATTAACAGCAATTAATTAAAGTGATTTAATTAAAAAAAAGGATAAATTATAAAAACTATGTTCATTACTTTTCAGAGGAGGTGCACAAAAACTAATTCTTCATAACTTAATTTGCATATCTATATCTTTTAAACACGTTCGGGTTTCATTCTTTATATTGCTCTATATACACAATAGAGTTGTCGATTATTTAATAGTGTAATTGAAAAAAGGATGAATTACCAAAATATGTTCCAACTTCTAGATAAGGCTACATCCCCTCCCTTAAAAAAGAAATCATTTTTTTCACCTCCACCTACCCCTCACAACAATCGACAAGCAAAACAAGTTTTAGAGATACGTTTATTTTTAAACCTTAGCTAATTATTTTTATATACATCATTTTTAAGGAGTAGTTTTTCCTAGAAAAACAGCATTTTTAACTGACAGTCCTACATTACCCTGACACAGAATTTCTACTAGTAAGAGAAAACATTTTTATAACTAAACGTGCCTCTCCACGCTTAAAAAAAGGGCTTTTTATTTTAAGCATTTCATTTTTGTAGTTTTTACATTTTCTGTAGAAATAATTGGCTAATTAAATGTCTTATTTGTAAAGTTTAATTAGAAGCATGAATAGTTTGTTGTTAAACTTAATGTGTACTACTAACCCTCTTTTGACTATTCTCATTGAGAAATGATAAAAGTTTCCCTCCACTGATCTGTCCAAGTTACAATATATATATATATATATATATATATATATATATATATATATATATATACATATATATATATATACATATATATATATATTGGTATTATTTTAGATTAACATCCGTTGCTAACCCTCCTCTCCCAAAGAAATGAGATCCTACTGTTTTTAGGCGATTATGTGTGAACACTTTGAAAACTTGGTGGCAAGAAGAAAAAAAAATTATTTTAGAATTTAGTGTGGGGTATCAGTTCCATACGTAAATTTAATGTAAAACGATCTCCCATTTCCGGACCTTTCTAGCGTTTTAAAACAGTTAAACAAGTTCTTTTTTGCCACAGGAGCTGAATCCTATTTTTTTTCTTTTTTTTTTTGTTGAGATTACTGTGTCGTTTTATGACTTTGAAAGTCGGTAAAGTTTGTAGTAATAAAATTTAATTAACTGCCATCAGTTAGAATTGCCCGGCAATGAGGGATCATTTTACTTTAAATTTATGGAATTCTCTGAGTAAAGACAGGCTTTTTTTTTTTTTTAACTATACCTGCCCAATTAATTGCTATCCAGAGAGCGGGTAGCTTTTTGCTAGTACATAAGTGAGAATGCTAGAAACATTTCAAATATCTATATATAAAACTCAATGTCTGTGTGTATTTGATGTTTGCATTAGCCCAGGGGCGGGCAACCTCCGGCCCACGGATGTGGCCCGCGAAGGTTTAGCGCCCGGCCCGCCACCCTGCTATGCTTTATTATTGCAATCCGGCCCGTGGACCTCCCAGTAAAACTCATCATTTTGTGACATAGACGTAAAAGTAGGTTTCAATTAAGATTTACAGTGGGATGAAAATGTATAAATATCAGCGAGCAATGATGCATGTGTATTTCATTTTTCTTTAACTATTAATTTCAAATCCTTGGCCCGAGATAAAAATAGAAAAATTAAAGAGGCAAAGAGGAAATGAGAGACTAGGAAAGGGCATAAAACAGAACTTATGTGAGGTGGGTCAAAACGAATGCTGGATCAACTTGCTACTTCCCCGTCATTATTTTTTATGATACCAAAATGACTCTTCGTCGGCGTCTTTTATGACATCACATACAGAAGTCTCCTGAGAAAAAATATCAGATTTGTAGAGTGTTCAATGCAATTTTTGTACAATTTATTCATGTAAACAAAATATAGTAATTCTGAGATTTCGTTTTTCACTCCGGCCCACGATCTCCTTCCAAAAGTCTCATCTGGCCCTCACTCTGAAAAGGTTGCCCGCCCCTGTGTTAGCCCTATAGAAAAAAGGTTAGAGAATCTACATAAAATCCTAAAGTGTATTTTTATGTAAAATGAAAATTAGACAATGGACGTGTTCCCCTAAGGCGGCTATAACCACTTAAAATCTGGAATATATCTTATTTTGATGAAATTTATATCATATGTATAAAATTCTATGGGGAAGACAATGGAAGTGGTCCTGAATCTCTAAATTACCCTTTATGTGCCCCCCCACCTCTAAGTGACCCATGGGGACAGAAACCCCTATAAAACTTCAATTAAATTTAAACCATATGTATTAGACACTAATTCAGAGTTTTTCAATATTTCAGCTTCTCTCCAACTATATTAGGGGGCAAAACGGGAGGAGGGGACAGTAAACACAAAGAAATTAATATGATGTCATGAGCACAATGAAAAAGTACATCGTAGTGATCCTCATTCAACCCCGAGCAACGTCACGTCTTCCTGCTAGTAATCTCTAATATGTGTGTGTGTGTGTTTAAAACTTTCATTCACTCCAAATAAGGCATATTGTCACTGAAGCGTAAGGGGCTATTGTGATTGGGGCCAAATTTATGAAGAGATAACGTGGGTGGGGAATTGAGCAACAAGATGTTTGTTCACATTAAATTAAAATTTCTGCATGTTGGTACGGTTGGGGAAATAAGGAGCAGGAAGGGAATTCCAAAGGCAAGCAGTTCGAGCAAAGAAGCTATTGGAGTAGAAAATCTTCCATCATTTAGGGAGCTCTATAGTGAAAGGGTGGGGTTTCGCTGCTTGTCAGGTGAGTCCGGGGTATTTACGTTGAGGTGGTGCAAGTGAAGTAAGTTCAGAGCACATTCAGTTAATGTACTTGTAAAACAAGCACAGGGATGCAACAGGGACTGGAGCCTGGCAGACAGTACGGGACCTATTAGGTTAAGAACAAGGAGGGCCGTGTTTGAATAGAACAGTTTGAGTGACACCTTAAAGGTCAACGGTCCTCAAAGTGGAAGTTGATGAAACCATGTGACCTCCGACCAGAGATTTTCTGTCTGGCTAGTGATACTTCAAGCAGAAAAGACGTGTCTGGGTGCTGTCTCCAATGGGGGGGGGGGGGGGGAATCGCACACAGTGTAGCTAGACAAGCTATCCGTCTCCCTTTCTCTCCCTCGTATACATGTAAGCTGTTTCTCTGATGTTTCCTGTGATTGTTAGTCTTATTTTTATTTTTAAATAAACCTTTTGTATAAAAGAAAAAAAGAAAAAAGAAAATCATCGGAATCAGAGTTCTTGTATCCACAGATGATCACCAACCTGGGTTAATAACGACGACACTGGTGTGTGTGTATATACTCATTGGGGAGTGAAAATATAACAGGTGCACCAGCCAAGATGTGGCAACAATACTGGATGCATGGTGAATGGTGGCTTTATAGAGATAAAGGATACTGACAGTTTTGTATTCATAAATATCTGTTGCCAGTTTTTATTTATTTTTTTTTACTTTTGAATTTTTTAATAGAAATCGCTCCAGACAAGGCATGAAGTCACTTGATGTAAGAAGCTATAAAATACAAAGCTACTACTTCAAGGTTAAAAACCAGCCAACGATAAGTGTTAGAGGGATAGATTCCGACACCCCCCCCCCCCAAAAAAAAACAACAAAAAAAACAAGTTGTT
>OY744516.1:67764191-67766772 GCA_963556195.1 Sepiola atlantica | reverse complement strand
TTTTGTTTTGGATGCCACATCGTTTGCATGTGTTTTGGACGGGTGTCATTTATCTCTTGTTTTTTTACTGTTTTCGGTGGAGAAGAAATGAGAACTACTTCTACTTGCGAGCATCTCGTGCTGTCAGAAAGGAGAACTACTACTGCTGCTAATATGAAGAGCGAACATCGTCACTGTTGTTGGTGAAAAGAAGAACACCTCACTTGAATACTGAAAACTGGCATTCTGTGCGTTCTTTCAACTCAAAATAATTTACGTGACTGAATGAGGAATTAACCAAACGGATCTTTCACATATATACATATAATAAGGATCTGAGCATTGGTGGTGAAAGGAGAGACACCTTGTTTTAGGTGTTAAAAGTAACAAGTTACTTTTTTCCATGGACTAAATATTTAGTGATATCTACATCAAGAGTAAAAAAGCAGCATAATCTAAATGAATAAAAGCGAAAGTTTTCATGTATCAGAACTATATTACCATCAAAACGGTTTACCGTTATTTTAATAATACACTATAGTAAAAAGCAAAGGCCCAAACACAGGTATTTGTATACCTAATTTGCATAACTATTTTTTTTTAAGCAGTTTATAATAAATTAATGTTTGGTGTCATTCGGTTGTAATTTGATTGTCCTAATATATATGTATATATATGAAATAGTTTTGTCGATATTAACAGCAATTAATTAAACTGATTTAATTTTAAAAAAAGTATAAATTATAAAAACCATGTTCATTACTTTTCAGAGGAGGTGCACAAAAACTAATTCTTCATAACTTAATTTGCATATCTATATCTTTTAAACACGTTCGGGTTTTATTCTTTATATTGCTCTATATACACAATAGAGTTGTCGATTATTTAATAGTGTAATTGAAAAAAGGATGAACTACCAAAATATGTTCCAACTTCTAGATAAGGCTACATCCCCTTCCTAAAATAACTGTCCTCTCCCTTAAAAAAGAAATCATTTTTTCACCTCCACCTACCCCTCACAACAATCGACAAGCAAAACAAGTTTGAGAGATACGTTTATTTTTAAACCTTAGCTAATTATTTTTATATACATCATTTTTAAGGAGTAGTTTTTCCTAGAAAAACAGCATTTTTAACTGACAGTCCTACATTACCCTGACACAGAATTTCTACTAGTAAGAGAAAACATTTTTATAACTAAACGTGCCTCTCCACGCTTAAAAACAGTAAGGGCTTTTTATTTTAAGCATTTCATTTTTGTAGTTTTTACATTTTCTGTAGAAATAATTGACTAATTAAATGTCTTATTTGTAAAGTTTAATCAGAAGCATGAATAGTTTGTTGTTAAACTTAATGTTTACTACTAACCCTCTTTTGACTATTCTCATTGAGAAATGATAAAAGTTTCCCTCCACTGATCTGTCCAAGTTACTATATATATATATATATATATTGGTATTATTTTAGATTAACATCCGTTGCTAACCCTCCCCTCCCAAAGAAATGAGATCCTACTGTTTTTAGGATTATGTGTGAACACTTTGAAAACTTGGTGGCAAGAAGAAAAAAAAATTATTTTAGAATTTAGTGTGGGGTATCAGTTCCATACGTAAATTTAATGTAAAACGATCTCCCATTTCCGGACCTTTCTAGCGTTTTAAGACAGTTAAGTTCATTTTGCCACAGGAGCTGAATCCTATTTTTTTGTTTTTTTTTTTTTGTTTTTTTTTTTAGATTACTGTGTCGTTTTATGACTTTGCAAGTCGGTAAAGTTTGTAGTAATAAAATTTAATTAATCGCCATAAGTTAGAATTGCCCGGCAATGAGGGATCATTTTACTTTAAATTTATGGAATTCTCTGAGTAAAGACAGGCTTCTTTTTTTTTTTTTAACTATACCCCTCCCCTGCCCAATTAATTGCTATCCAGAGAGCGGGTAGCTTTTTGCTAGTACATAAGTGAGAATGCTAGAAACATTTCAAATATCTATATATAAAACTCAATGTCTGTGTGTATTTGATGTTTGCATTAGCCCAGGGGCGGGCAACCTCCGGCCCACGGGCCGGATGTGGCCCGCGAAGGTTTAGCGCCCGGCCCGCCACCCTGCTATGCTTTATTATTGCAATCCGGCCCGCGGACCTCCCAGTAAAACTCATCATCTTGTGACATAGACGTAAAAGTAGGTTTCAATTAAGATTTACAGTGGGATGAAAATGTATAAATATCAGCGAGCAATGATGCATGTGTAATTCATTTTTCTTTAACTATTAATTTCAAATCCTTGGTCCGAGATAAAAATAGAAAAAAGAAAGAGAGAGGCAAAGAGGAAATGAGAGACTAGGAAAGGGCATAAAACAGAACTTATGCGAGGTGGGTCAAAACGAATGCTGGATCAACATGCTACTTCCCCGTCATTATTTTTTATGATTCCAAAATGACTCTTCGTCGGCGTCTTTTATGACATCACATACAGAAGTCTCCTGAGAAAAAAATATCAGATTTGTAGAGTGTTCAATGCAATTTTTGTACAATTTATTCATGTAAACAAAATATAGTAATTCTGAGATTTCGTTTTTCACTCCGGCCCACGATCTCCTTCCAAA
>OY744516.1:67684191-67759191 GCA_963556195.1 Sepiola atlantica | reverse complement strand
TTTTTAGAAATTTAAAATGACACTTGGTTTCTCTGCAAAACGACAGACCTGTAAATGAGAACAAACATCTCTTTCCAAATGAACACAGTCTGTTAGGAAGATGGGCCTTTGAACCTTAAGCTATCGAACCAACAAAGACCAACTAACCTTTTCATTTTGCTGGAATAATATATTTGTAAAATGAAAAAAGGAAAGCCGAAAACTATGTTATTTATGTATTCATCAACGTTTCGTCTTTATTGTAAAACTTCCTCAGGATGAAGAGAACAATGTAGAAAAATCATACAGATTAATTTTGATTTGTCAGAAAGTGGCCAGACTTCGGCATGGTTGTTGACGTGAACAAGCAGAGAATGAAAATCACGATTCTGGTTATAGCGTTATCAGCAGTGGCCTGTCTACTTCATAGGACCCAAAATAAATGGGATTGATGGCTTCAGCTAATTAGTTTATGGCTATTTTAGCTAGGAAGTTTGTCTGGATCAAAATATGTCACAGCAAAGCTTGGCTGGCAGTGGATGTGGAGGAAGGGGGGGGGCGAAGTATGAATCTGCCGTTTATTCTAAACTGGGAGGTGAAGAAAAAAAAGAAAGGGGAAGCAAATATATATATATATATATATATATATATATATATATATATATATATCCTGTCATTCAGGGTAGTCCACATAGCAAGAACACTTGAGAATTATCAGCTGTTTAATCTATGGATATAAAAGTTGACTGACCAGAGTTTCCATTAACTTTTGTAGAATTTCAAGTGACTCGCAATTTCAGCATGGAATCTCACCTTTCAGAGGCAATTATTTTTTTTATGTTAAGAAACCAAATTCTGAGTGATCAAATACCGAGCCAGATATTTCCTTCCCTCCATCACAGGCCTGTCGTTTGCATGCATTAGAACCTCACTAAACATGCCCCATTGTGCATGTTTTTACACCTAATCTTACCATAATATTAGCAACACTTTTTTGTAGATGTGTCATCGCATCTTTATGGAAGGCTCTGTCCGTCTTTTACTGTGAAACAAATAGATTGAATGGATGCCTCTTAAGATTAACTCTTGTTAGTCTCCAATCAGTCGAATGAGATTTTATACTTATAAAAGCGATTAATGTCATTTTTTAAAGAACTTTATGAAGGAGATTTTCAGTCCTAAAAAAAAAAACCGGAAAAGAGTGGGTGGTCTATTCTTTAGACAGGGTTGGAAGGGTCTTACTAACTTGTTTTTTTGTTTTCTCTATTGTCCCACTCCCCACGAATTTATATATATATATATATATTACATACACCCACTAGCTGGCTATGCCAGGTCACTATCAGTTTAAAGTTCGTTAATTGAAACCTACACTTTAAATAAACATTTCATTGCATGGAGAGAAATTATGAGAATGATACGAAGGATTGTAATGCGAGTATTAAAGACAGGCTTAGATCTGATGACTTCAGAGGAAGATTAAATCTGGACAGTATAGAGATGTGGGATTTTATGATATGGCCACGTTGAAAGAATGGATGAGAGTTCTTGGGTTAGTAGATGTAGAACAGTTGAGGTAGCAGGGTCAGTTCATAGAGGAAGGCCAAGGAAAACATGGGAAGAAATGATAAAGAACCAGGGGGAAAGAGGAATAAATAAAGACCTGGCCAGAAGTAGGTTATTTTAAAAGTCAATTTCTTAAACTCGTTCAACACATACCAGCATGTAAAGTGGACGTTAAACTGAATATGATGATTAATAAGTCTATTGCAAACACGCGAAAAAAAAAAACCTTTGCATTTATTCATATAAATAGATAAATAAATTTGTATAGAAATCACCAAAATATTTATTTTATTTATCTTTTAAATAAGACCGTAAAGAAATGAAAAGAAAGAAATCAATTTGCCTGAGAAATGGTGCCACATCTCACTAACCATCATGCCAAGAGTAGTTATAGCCTTATAACAATTGGTTTTAATTAATAATTTAATGAGCAAAACAATGCTGTAATAAGTTACATTTAAGTTAAAAATTAGAACTTAAAGAAAAAAAAAAGGGCAAAACAGAAAAACGAAGTAAAACACCTCTGGGCAACGCCGGGTAGGTTTAGTCGATTGGTTTTACGGCATATCAACAGTTTTCGGGTTATTTAATGCTGAACCCGGTCATTTTGGCTTTGGAGAACATGATTGAGTTTTGCAAAGAGAAAGGAAAAAAAAAACATCAACGTTTGGTGCATTTTTGGTATGGGAGCCAGTATCTTCAGACAGCCTAATCAGATAGCACCAGGAACGCTGTATAGATAGTTTAACATAAACACAACGATGTTATCTCTTGGTAGTAACTACAGCAGAATCAAACTCTAATAGATTGGCAATATTAATTTTTCTTTTATGTTAATAAGTCACCATTTACTAAGGTCAATAGCCACTCAGTTGGATGATGAGATGATTCAGAACAATGGGTGGAATGGGTAAAATTTGATTACTTAAGAGGACAGCTCGACAAGTTTTGGGCGCTGAAAACGACCATGTGGTTGTATGCAGGGAAGCAGTTTGAGTACACAATCAAGACAATCATTGAATTAAAAACAATAAAAAAGAAAATGTGGAATCGCTAATGAGAGATAGAGAGACGGAGAGAGAGACAGAGCAGTCAGTCACACTCTTTATAAACCTTTCTTGCTTATTTCTCGTCAATATATATTTTTTTCTAGTTCGATGTTTTTATTAAATCACTTTAAAAAATGTTTTAGTAATTTATTCATTAAAAAAAATTAAATCACTTTAATTACTGTTAATATCGACAAAACTATTCCATATATATATATATATAGCAAAATAGGACAATAGAATTACAAATGAATAAAACCAAACATTAACTCTGAGCTTTTTTTAAAAGTAGTTATGCAAATAAGGCCTTTAAATAGATGTCTTTGGACATTACGTCTTTGTTATATATACAATATCTCAATATATGATGTATTATTGCTGTAAATAACAGTATCCCATTTTGATGGTAATATAGGAGTGATAAATGAAAAAAATGTTAATATCGACAAAATTATTGCATATATATAGGGAAATAACACAATGAAATTACAAATGAATAACACCAAACATTAATTTATTATAAACCGTTGCAAAAAATAGTCTTGCCAATTAGACATACAAATAGCTGTGATTGGGTCTTTGCTCTCTACTATATACTTAAAAATATTATGTTTCATTATTGATTTATGTAACCGTCAGCCGCTTTGATGGTAGTATAGGTGTGATAAATAAAATAAAAATAAATAAAAAATAAAAAAACTTTCGCATTTTTTCATTTAGATAAAGCAAAGTCGTATGTATGTGTGTCGTAGTATCACAGTTAAATAGTTGATCTAAGAGCTAAACTAAACGCAAATTTGAAATCACCACTTTCGACCCGATAACCTTATCTATTTTAAGTTTTGTATCTACACCAAGTTCACGAACTGCTTTAATAGATTAAAGAGACAAAAAAAAATTCGTTTGATTAATGGCAGTGTGAATAAAGCAATCGCTTTCAGTTCAAACGAAATGTTTTTTTTTGTCTTTTTAATCTATTAAACAGCGGATGAGTTCGGTGTAGAGATACGAAATTAAGTCTTGTGGCAGACTTGGTTTTATAGTCAAACCGTAGACTTTTTGATTAGTTACGATTGGTTTAAAATCACTTGACTATAGTCAACCAATATCGTACACGACTTAAACACACAATGTTATCGATATTTTGACCCGTCTTATCTACGGAGAGTTGCTGGGAGAAGGAATGGAATGTACAGATTGGTCACAATGACCTTGAAGATAAAACCTAACCAGCGATTTGTCCATTGAGCCGTTCGACCATAATAAATACGCATTGTGTTCCAAATCTTCCAAATGAATAAATGTGAAAGTCTTTTTTTTTTTCATTTATCACTCCTATATTACCATCAAACGACTCAGTGTTATTTATAATAATACATCAGTCTTTTTGAAATACTGTATATATTGTAGGAACGAAAGGCCCAAAGGCAGATATTTGCATGCCTAATTTGTATAACTAATTTTTAACAGTTCATTATAAATTAATCCGTTGTAACAAAATTAAAAATTGCCATAACACACCACTCAGGCGGATTGATTTTATCTTTCTTTACGGACTTATTTTAAAAAGAAATGAATTTGTGTCAAATTTTTATATAAAATGTTCTCTATTTATATGAATAAATGTGACAGTTTTTGTCTCGTGTTTACAAACTTATGAATGAAATGTTTATTACTTAGCACTTCTATCTGTTGCACCAGGGTTTCTTGTGGACAATCAGTTCTAAGTGACAGTCTTCTGGAGGTTGAAGGTTCAATCCTCAGTATGCGCGATACTAAGAATACAATTACAAATTATTGGTTGAGGGAACGAGGGCAAGCTACACACTTTGACTGGGACAATAAAGAGAAACACTTACCAGCTGAAAAGAGAATGCGATGTTTCGCTGTCGTTACTGTCAATCTGCCGGAGTAAAAACGGGCTTCTTTTCACAATTATAGACTTTTATAGTAAGAACTAATTAGCATATGTGGAGACCAACTGAGATAAATGAAAAGAATGGTGGAAAACAGAGAGAAAGTGGTGGTAGAAATTTGTTGGAAAGTTCGATTGTCTTCGTAACTCTTCATTTTTCTTACGGTTAGACTACAAGAATTAGTTAAAGGTTCTACACGAAATTCCATATAGTAGGGACCTCCAAAGCTAACCATACAATTCACCCACCCCTTATATGTAACATGATGAAACTTTAATATAGGTTTATATTATCATCGTAACTTTTTTACCATTCAAAAGAAGAAACGTAAAATGAACTGCTGATGATTAAAAAAAAAAAAAAAAAAAATTTTCAGCGTACGAAAATAATGAAAATGAGAAACTAAAACCGCGCGTACTTTACGCATAAAACAACGTTCCTATGTAGTGACCAATTATTATGCGCGAACACCCGTGTATTTAATAAATCTAGCAAAAATCAAGTAATGGTCAGATTTTCACGAAATTTTCGATACTTGTTAATTATTGGACTAATTTATCTATAAAATGCTTTTTTCGTAAAATATATTAAAAATACTTTTTCTACGTGATTCCATTTTATGTAATCTGAACAAAATATCGATCGAAATTTTAATGTTATATAAAGCAAAAGAGTCTTAAAACACACCAGATTTACCTTTTCTTTTTATTGGTTCCCACTTTTGGGTTAAGTATCCGTGAATTCATAAATAAAAAGTGTAAACAATAGCCCTCGCTGATGAAAAAAAAATAAATCGAATTTCGTTCGATAATTTAATCTTTAAATAAACTATTTTACTTTAAAACAACTTCCTATATATTTATTTTATATAACTTTATTACTTTTTATAACATTATTTTTGGGAGACTTAAAACAAAGAATTAGAAACGCATCTTATGTAAAGTACGCAAATAATGATGACGTCATCGATTTTATGGTATGCTTTACCGATTCCAGAGTACGACTAGACGTAACTGAAGGTCAGAGGTTACATCGACCGAAACGTGAGAATAATATCGAAGATGAGAACAGTAGTCTGAATAAGGCAAATAATACATAAAATTTAAGTGTAAACACCTGTTTTGTTTACATTTTTTAAGTATGTTGACTGGGGAATGTAACAAAAACAATTGCAGATGTACGTCACCGATTGAGAAAAACAGGAGAGGACAGACTTGACGATCGAATTGAGTAGCCGTCTTGTTTTTTGCTCCCCCAGCCTGGAGTTTGGGGAATTGATTATAACCATAAGTGAAGTGTGCTAAAATGGAATGTTGACATTCCACATGTAATAAACCGTAAGCCATATATATCTTATATAAATAGAGATTCTGTCTGATTGTCCGTCACAATTTAAAAAATTTTTTTAAACGTAACAAGCCGCACGTGCTTGGTCCCCCTCTGTATGTGACTCGATGTGGCGAGTGTAAAATGCAATAAATTTGGGCAATTTTTTACCCCCCTTTGACCCCCTGGGGGCGCGAACCAGAATTTTACTGAGGTCAAGGATGCTCATTTTATATCCAGGACAATTGCCTCTACATTTTGGCCAAGTTTCAGAAAAATTGAATGGATGGATCAAACGTTATGGGAGAAAAGGGTCATTTTTTGCCATTTTGGTTTTTTTTGCCCTCCTGGAGGCGCGAACCAGATTTTTTCCAAGGTCAGTGATACTTATTTTCTATTAGGAACAATTGCCTCCACATTTTGGCCAAGTTTCAGAGAAATTGAATGGATGGATGAAAAGTTATGGGGAAAAAAAATGTCATTTTTTGCCATTTCGGGGCCTTTTGACCCCCTGGGGGGCTAACCAGATTTTTTGTTAAAAATCGGAGAATGTCACTTTCTAACCTGACCAAAGTTACAACTTCATGCAAAATTTCAGAGAAATTCAATGGATGGTTGTGGAGAAAAATCCGGACGGACGGACATGCCTCAACACATAAGTCCTCCGATTTTATAAATCAGGGGACCAATAAATACATTGCAGAATTTGTCTCCTTTCGAAATATCAGAGATCTTAACTACTTTTAGAAATGGAGAATATTGCATTAATTGTAAATAATAAATTCCCAACAAATAAAACGGATGCCATGACCAAAAATCAAAACCGAAACCTTGAGATGTTCAATCCGAGGTTCTACCAACTGACCTATTTTGACTTTCTTATAAATAGAGCTTAAAACATTACCTTAAAATAATTATCGCTTTGGCGTGACGTTATAGATTTGATTTACGTCATGTTTCAAAATATGAATTCAGACATAAGCTACAATAAAAAAAATTATAAATGAATGGGTAAACATTATCAATAGTGTTGGAAATTATTTTCATAGTCTAAAACAGTTTTGTTTCAACTATTGGCGTTAAAAACAATTTAATATTTAAAGTTATCCTTTGCTTGCACATGGTAGCAGGCCCTTTAATTCTAGTATATTAAAAAAACAACTTTGTTTCTCAATTTTTGAGATGAGGATTGATAATTTGTATAATTTGGATTATTCGGACTACTGTTCTCATCTCGAGTGTTATTCTCACAACGTTTCAGCCTACGTAACCTCCGACCATCATCAGATGCATCTTGTTAAACTCTGAAACCTGCACGGAATTTCGAACGCAACTCTTTATTTAATCCATGGTGGTAGCATGCTCTCGTTCCGTGAGACATGACCGGGTAGAAGTCTTCAGTAATTTACAATTCCTAGTATCACCCGCACTGAGGATTGAACCTTCAAAAGACTACACTTAGAACTGAATTTTACTGAGTACTTTATCAGTTATGTCATGGGCCCTTGCGGACAAGATACCAAGATATACCTGATTAAGTTCAGAGGTTACATCGGCTGAAACGTTCTGAGAATAACGCTCAAATGAGAACAGTAGTCCGAATAATCCAAATTATACAAAAACAACTTTGTTTTTGATTTCTTCATTTCTGCTGCAACACCGTCTCAATTTGGGGACCAAGTAGAATAAGAGGACTAGATAGGTATCAATGTGTCCATTGATGTATGTTAGGGACAACCATTGTAATTTGTTGTAATATGTCCATAGCATGTATGAATAATATATGTCCTATTGGTGTTGTTTCCTTAGGAAGCCTTCCATCATCTTTAGGGATGGTGAATAAAAGATGAAGAAACTACACCTGCCTTATGTCTTCATCCCGGAGAAGTTATCATACATAGCTAGGGACTATGTTACATGAAAGTGAACGACAAAGAATCATTTCGAATTAAAAAATGAGATGCAATGAGGCTGATTCGAACTCTCAACCTAAGGATTACAAATCAAATGATTCGTTATTTGTAGCTCCCTATAAGTTAGATGATTCGCTTGTTCGGCAAGAGAAAACTCCCACTTCATATTGTATATATATGAGTTTTGCTTAGGGTAATAATTGTATGATTGTGTTTTGGTGAATGAAGTAAAAATGTATTTAGTACGGTTGTGATGTCATCGCGAATGATGGTCAATAAATGCAATTAGCTTAGTTAGATCGTCAGCTTAAGTTAGAAAGACCAACATCTCCCACGCCCCCCCTTTTTTGGCCTTTTGCCACATTTTGTTGTAATATATATATATATATTACACACAAATATTGGAGAGAAAACTCAGAACGTTTTCGAAACTTAATGGGGTGTGTGTCTTTTTCTCTTCCCTACAGCCACTTTCCCACAGAAGAGACGTTGTTATTTTCATGGTAGGCGCTCGACTGAGTTCCAATCTATCGTCCCCTTCTATAAAACATTTACAACAACTCGTCTAGCTACAACAACTAAATAATTTTCCTTGTTCTTTCTTCCTCTTTGTACCTAAGACTAAACGGAACTTCCATGAGCAAAGTTTATTTCCAAAAACTATCCGCCTGTGGAACACAATATCACAGGGCTGCTTCCCAGCTAACTATAGTATGGTCGTTTTCAAGTCCAATGTTAAATTCTTATTGAGCCGTATTCTTAAATAATCTAAGCCATCGTTATCAATCCTTACGTTGTTGCTTCACTGTCCTGAAAAACTCATTAACCCTTATCCTTGAGTGGCCTATGGGCCTTGATTAGTGGTGATTTGTTAGCACACTCACACACATACAAAAAAAAAAGTGTCCAGATCATTTTCAGTTGACAGAGATATAGCAATAACAGGTGGTTTGTTCGAAGCTGGGAGACGTGCAGCTTTTGGTCGTTAAATAACTAATACGAGCAGTATCCTGTTAAAACTTTCTCAATACGGTTCCCAGTCCAGAGATTCCGTTTTTGGGAAGTTGGATTCTCATCTTTCGATTTAGGATCCACGTAAAATAAGGGGACGATGTTACATCTGTTCAAGGAGGAAAAAAATCCATCTAGACGAAGATAATTTTTAAAGTTTTGTTTCCAATCCAGAGTTCTCCTTTTTGTGGAGCTGGATTCTCTACATTAAAAACGTGTCACACTTGTGGAGAGGCAAGTAAATAGGAGACAGCAAATGAGAATTGTCTGTCACCTAGGACGCCCTTATTCGTGCGGGGGGGGGGGGGGGGTGTCGAAAATGCAGCTTATTTTAGTATCCAGTCTAGTGTCCCATTTGAGGGAGGGGGGAAGATGGTTTGGTAGTTTTGTTTTACGGCATATCAACCCTTTTTGGGTTATTTAATGCCGAATCTGGTCATTATAGTAAAAGTTTTTATGCTTCAAGTTCTTTATATCTTCAAATGTGTAATCATCGTTTTTGGTTTGGTAGTTTTGTTTTACGGCATATCAACCCTTTTTGGGTTATTTAATGCCGAATCTGGTCATTATAGTAAAAGATTTATGCTTCAAGTTCTAAAAATAAAAAAGGGGAGGGAGAAAGGGAGAGGGGCTGTTGTTTTTGTTTTTGGTTTTGGAGAACATAATTAAGTTTTACAAAAAAAAAAAAAAAAAAAAAAAAACCGTCAATGTAGGTGAATTTCGTCTCAGGGAGCCACAGGGGGGGGGAAGATGGATTTTCCCCACGTTAAAAACTGACTATGTCTAAGTTTGCTTGGGGGGGGGGGGGGCAAATAAATAGGAACGCGAGTTAATTTGATTTTTAACCTTGCTAGCCACTTTTACTTCAATAGATTACAAAAAAAGGATCGATATGCAATAAAAACAAACAAAAAAATAATTTTTTATCAAAAAGAAACAATGAAAAGCAAAATCCGCCCATTCAACAATCATTATGAAAGAGAAAGAAACCCATGACGTCACCGATGACGAGCAAAATCTGTCCAATTAACAATCGGCTCATGAAGGAAGAACCCAAGACGTCACCTATCATTCAATATTCAACATTTTCCGAATATTTGATCACACGCAGGAGATCATCGTTTACAAAATTTAGTTGCTCAAAAACAAACAAGAACAGATATTCGAACGGTGTCCCCATTCAACCTGTACAACAATGACAAGTATTTCAATCTGCACTTTTAGGGATGACAAGGCCATTTCAAACTATAGCATGATTGACTGAGAAAATTGATATTTTAAACTTAAGTTTGACGGTCGACTTGTGTGCCGCCAGTAGATTGCTGGCTTCAGCCACGAGTCGATCGGCCAACAGAGTGGACAGATATTTCAGTATCATAAAAGTTGGAACACATAACGTTCAAGGATGTCGTGGCTAAGTAAAACAGCAGTCTATATTTACTTGCCTCCCTACGAGGGCAAAATTAGACATAACGTCTTTAATGTTGGGGATATCTAGCTTCCGTCTGCTATTTTCCGACCTCACAAATGAGTAAGTAAACCCAAATAAATTCTTTTGGACTAATTTAAAAATTACCGTAAATTATTTTAAAGGAAATACAGTTGGGAAATTAGTCCCAAACAATTTATTTGGTTTACCTACTCATTTGTGCAGTAACTTCTATTACAAAATGGTGATACTGACATCTCTCTCTACAAAGTCTTCCATAGAAGAATCAAAAGACCAAACACATAAAAACGTACCCTTTTTTTATTGAAAAAAAAATAAAATAAAAAAATAAACCCCAATAAACAAAAAATTAAAAAGTTTTTTAAATAATCAAAATAAATAATTTTTTTTTTTAAATTAATAAAAAATAAAATAAATAAAAGCCTACTAGAAGACCCTCAGGAAGACCAAAGATGACATGGCTCGACCAAGCGATAAAAGACATCAAATAACTACCAGACTTTCACTTTGAAAACGACATGACTAAAACAATCAGTATTTTCAAAGTTAGGTGCTCTGACAGAAATGACTGAAGATCTGTTTTTACCTACATCATATTAAGCAGATTAACGAGTATGCAGTACAGAAGAAATTGGACAGACCAAGCCTATTTTAAGGATGCTTAGACGCATCTAAAATAAGACGCGTCCATTCAATCTCAACATTTAGCGATTAAATAAAATAAATAAATAAAAATTACTAATGATGACCACTTATCAAGGTCTAAAAACCACTCGAGGATAATGGTTAACGAGAGGATTGAAAATCTCTACATGTCACGCACTCTAAACAGCCGATCCAGAAAACAGCAATTCTCCCCCCTTTGTCAGAAACATCGCTTGCAGAATGTGAGGACTAATGGACAAAATAATGGGGAGGGGTTACGAGGCTGCCGAAAATAAACCTACGGTCTACTCTAATTGTTTTTCAAACTTGAGCATGACAAACCAAATGACCGACAAAACGTCATATCAAGATGTGAGGACACAGCTGAGAACGTTAGAACATTAAACAATCCGCTTTGGTTTGTTATCTACGTCTCACGAATCTTTGTTACGCGATCTACATGTCATATTGTAATCAACACGGTACAAGAGCAAGAAAACAAAAAAACATTGGTTTAAAAAAACCCAAAAAACATTGGTTAAAAAAAACAACAAAAAAAACATTGGTTTAAAAAAAAAAAAAAAACGCGTGGTTAGAGAGCCTTGAACCCTAAAACTAACGTTCAAAGAAGAGACCATGCGACACTTCAGCCAATCATTCAACAAGAAGTCGCTGAAGGCTTAGTAATCTATTCCTTGTAGATATCAATCCAAAATAGCACCCATTAAACCAACAGGGAGAATTGATTGAATCAATGGCGAGAGTGCTGGAATAGACTGACGTGAGACCTGTTATACATCTCAAAACGACAACTTCAGTCTGAACATCAATTTAAAAAATTTTTTTTAACATCGCTTATAGTGAGGATTGAACCTTCCACCTCTAGAAAACTGTCTCTTACAACTGATTATTACTTAACTATATCCATTGTGCAAAAGGTTCATATGATGATTCTAACTAAGAATAAAATAAAAATTGCTTAAGACTTCTACCCGATTATGGCTGACAGGACGAGAACAATCTACCCTCGTGGAGTGAATAAAGAATTCAGATTCCTGAATTTGATAAGACATACCTGAAGAAGGTGTGAAGGTACATCGGCCAAAACGTAAGAATAACAGCCAGAATGTGAACAGTAGTCCAAATAATGCAAATAATGCAAATAATCCAAATTATCAATTCTCATCTAAAAAATTCTGAAGCAATAAATAGTTTTATAGGAGAGGAGGTCAGCATAGTAAACATCAGGATATGAGGAAACAATGTTTTTTTTTATCAATGAAAGAACCCTTGTGACTGTAACATCTGCCACTAATTACACGAAATATGTTATTGGTTGCCCTTCAGAGTAAAGAAGAGACCACAACTTCAGAGTTATAGCACACGACTTGACTGTACAATGGTGATGAGTAAAGGCTAATCAAAGCTTAGTTGTTTTGTTTTACGGCATATCAACCCTTTTCGGGTTATTTAATGCCGAATCAGGTCATTTTGGTAAAAGTTTTTATGCTTCAAGTTCTTTATATGTTTAAGTATGTATTCACGGTGTTTGGTTGAGTGGGGGGAGGCGGTGGGAGGGGAAAAAGGGAAATTGTTTTTTATTTTGGATTTTGCAGAACATGATCGAGTTTTGCAAAGAGAAAAAAAAAACAATAAAACATCAATGTTTGGTGCATTTTGAGTCGGGAAGCCGATATCTCCAGACAGCCTGATCTGGTAGCACCAGAACTAATCAGAGTCCTAAAATGGTCCTCACCTTCATGTGAAAAACATGACAGGTATTGTGCTGAATGCTGAGGTGGCTTGTGTCTTGCATATAGGGACATCGTCACACCTATATTCGTCATGGTGTACTTTGCTACTAGCCAAAAAGACAAAGAAGAAAGTGTAGTATCTGTTCTCATGCATTTTCAGTCCAATAGTGGCTTTGTTGTTGTCGGACTGAAGTATGGTTCTTTTCAGTCCTAGGAGGTCCAGCTTCTATCTGAAAAGGGGTTAGTTAATTGCTAATCGTCTGAGGTACCCATACTGGAAATGTCGACTGAGCTGCTCAGGCATTTTTTATAGGCCAGAGTGTGCTTATCCTAGTGCACTGGCTTTTCAAAACCATCACTGACCTTGTGTCTAACTACCATCACTGATCTTGAACCTTTTTTTTTGTATAATTTTTAAACAAATTTCAAAGTCTGAATTACTTACGGTTTATTGGGTTAGAAGTTTAAATAATGGTAATTCATAATTCAGTTTTTTGCAGTATTTGATCGTGAATTATTATTTTCTTTAAATTTATATTGAATAAAGATCAGTTTCAAGATGAATCGAATCGTGTTCTTTTCTTTTCTTTTTTTACATGCAATTTTTAAAGTTTTCTAATGTTTTGTTTTAAATATTTACAATATCGTATGGTCAACATGTTTTGATATTTTGAATAACTTTAGTAAAGGTGTTTTTTGTTTACAAGAACTAATACATTTGCACCAAGCTTTATAATAAAGTAATGGATTTATTATATTCCGTGATCATTAATTAATAAATACTGAAAATTTCATTAAAATTGGTTGATTTCCTGAATTTTGATGGATTATTTAGTGAATAGAGAAGTCGAAATGCCTTCTTATTGTCATTACGACGGCCATTGTTTTGACACGCAATGCAGTGACGTAATTTTCTAGCCAACCAGCCTGTAGTAACTCTCGGTGGCCACGCTAGCGTACACCCTCCGTCAAAAAAGACAACAAAAAAAGACAACAAAAAAAGACAACAAAAAAAGACAACAAAAAAAGACAACAAAAAAAGACAACAAAAAAAGACAACAAAAAAAGACAACAAAAAAAGACAACAAAAAAAGACAACAAAAAAAGACAACAAAAAAAGACAACAAAATGACGCAGGATGTTAAAAATCATCAAAGACAAAAGAAGGAAAGAAAAAAGGAAAAGAGAAAAGAAAAACAAATTTGTAAAGAAAGCATTCAGTAAAAATAAAAAGGAAGAAATCGCGGTGTGATGGTGTCTGGTCTCCCTTTATTCGTCAGGTAATTTTGTACTCACTAATTTGTGTTACAAGACGGATATATATATATATATATATATATATATATATATATATAAGTGATGAGAATAAAAATGGGATAAAATGCAATATTTATTAAATCATCAATTATTCAAACAAGGGATATAAAAAAACTTTCTTTAATCCATGGATTTTCAAAGATATGCTCTTAGAGGAAATTCGACGGAGAAGTCAGTCAAATTTACTGTAATGCAAACATTTTAAAATATAAAAAGAACCCTTGTTTGAACAATTAATGATTCAATAAATATTGCATTTTATCCATTTTTTTTTAAATTCTACTTATACTATTCAAGGGAGGATATAATTTTTATCTTTTTTCACACACAAAAGTGGACGATGTATATATTACAGAACAAGTTGCCCAGTGCCCTGGATAATAAAATATTAGATTTTATTTTAAAACTTCTTTCTACACATACTGTTGACATATTGCCGGATTAGAGAATAATAATTCAAAATATAGGTCAGGTTAACATTTTTTTTTTAAATTATTTTTTTTTTACAAATAGAAACTTTGAAAATTTGTTTTAGTTGTCCCTTATTTATTTTTGATTAATAGTACATAAAAAAAATAACTGAATATGAATTTATCAGTTACGTAAAGGCGAGAAATACACACGTGATCTTGTCTGAATAGTATTACTCATACATAAATAGATGATTTTTTTTTTTATAATTTAAAATGTTAAAGTGAATGAGTAGGGTTAATCTTATCAATCATAATAATCGACACCAATCTGATTCATCTCATTTGTAATCAGCTGAAAAATCCCCCCCCCCCAAAAAAAAACACGAATTAAAAAAATAAAAAAAATATTAAGCGAACATAGATTTTAATTATAAATAACTTGGTACGAATATTAATACGACGTAAAATGTTCTTTCAAATTAATGGGTGGCATAATGGCGCTGCAGGTTAGAGGGAAAATGTTATTTCAAGTAAAAAGTAATATTTGTCATAAATCCTGTATTAAAATTGCGGTAATTTTTTTATCCTTACACCGCATACTAATTCATCCAAAAAAATAAAAATGATTTTTTTTTTTTAAATTTTTAGGCAATGAGATACAAACACCCTGAAAACCTTGGTAAAAAAATTCACAGTGGGGATTAGTTTCGCATATACATTTAACGCAAAATGATCAGATTGCTAAGAAATGCCAATGGGTCATTTCCCCCAAAATTGCACGATTTCTAAAAAAAAAAAAAAAAAAAAAAAAAAAAAATATGGCGCTAATCAGTTTCCGACTCTTGTAATTTTATCGGCTCTCCAGAAGGGTTCGCGATCCCGCTGACTTCCGGGTTATCCTGCAGTAAATTTCAAGTACAGATGATCATAAATGATAAAAGAAACTTTTTTTAAACGGAAAATTTAGAATTGTATTTTTAGTATAATAAATAATGTTGTAAGCAAAACAAATTATCAAATATATGTTTGTTTATATTTTTATGAAAGTATAACAAATCTTTAATAAAAAAAATCTGTTTTTTTAATTGATATAAATAAAGTTTTGAAATGTCTAGCGCTGACAACTTCAACAGGTACCGTCAAGAATTTCTCTAGCGGCGCCGAATAAAACAAAATTATTTCGGCAATATTCTTTATTGTATACGCTTTTATTATTCTTTTTAAATACTTTAAATTATGTTGCTGTTTCACAAAATACAAAAGACATTTGCTTTAAAAATTACTATTAAAATACTAAGCTATTTTATTATATTTTCATTAAAAATCAAAACACATATGTTGCTGTTTCACAAAATACACGACATTTCAAAACTTTATTTATATCGATAAAAAGACATTTCAACATATTTGATTCATAAACATTTTTTTTTTTATTAAAGATTTGTTATATTTTCATTAAAAACAAAAACTTATTTTATTATACTAAAAATGCAATTCTAAATTTTCCGTTAAAAAAAAAAAATTCTTTTATCATTTATGATCATCCGTACTTGAAATTTACTGCAGGATAAACCGGAAGTCAGCGGGATCGCGAACATTTCTGGAGAGCCATTTTATCGTAAAGACAATATGTAATGGCTAAAGAATTTTTTTTTTTTAAAGATTTTTACATGTTGAACATATTGGCGGTAAAACTAATTTATTATTACGTATTAGATAGGAAAGAACACACTTTAAATTGGTAAATTAGCTGACACATTGGCATAAATCCAAGACGGACGTTCTGTAAGTCAGTTGATCTAAAACCGGTTAGACGAAACGAAAAGAAGTCAATTTTATTTTAGTGAGCGAAAAACAATTAAAATATTTATGTATTTTTATAAATGTGTCGGTTAATTTAAAGGAGCTAGTGTACGAATAGAGTACCGTTATGATCGTCTGCAAACAGGAATTTGTCTCACACCGGAAGTCACCGTTTTGGCATACCTTACGAAAAAAGTTCCGGGTCTCCCACGAAAATAGAAATTTTCATGAACATCATCCACATGTGTTCAACAGTGTTCGTGTGTACCTGCGTTATAGGGTCCACATAATGTAAGGAATGATTAACCGTTCTATGAACATATGACGGGGTTACTGGAATTCCTGATATTCTTTCATACGCCTTCCATGCGTTGGAATGTATTGTAGTACCGGACAGGATCATTTCTTTTATTACTTGAAAGAGAGTTTCTGCTTTCCTGTCCGGCACATATCGCAAAAACCCAATTTTGGAAACAGTGTCGATACCCCCAAAAATCCATCTTCGAGGTATCATGCGCCCTCGGTGGTACTTTATTTTGGAAACAACAGTTTATTTACTTAAAAAAAAAAAAAATACCAAAGGGAGGGGGGGGCGAGATTTCCAGTATATGGCTTTTCCGGGTGGGGGGGGGGATACCACTTCTTTGCGACATTACCGACTATCCGGAAATTTTTTCGTAAGGTATGCCAAAACGGTGACTTCCGGTGTGAGACAAATTCCTGTTTGCAGACGATCATAACGGTACTCTATTCGTACACTAGCTCCCCAAAAATCTTTAAATAAAAAATATCATATTTGATTACCTCAGACGTTACAAGAAAGAAACATTGTCAAGATTTATCACGGGTTTCGTCTCCCACCCGGTATCTTGAAACATTTCATACTTTCATTCCCCCCCCCCCCTCTCTTCACCCATCCCGCTTTCCTCCCCAGTCATCATAACTACACTCCCCTTTTTTTTGTTACCTATTTTCCATATTAAAAATGAATCATCATAAGAGCACGTACTCTCCCACCCACCTCAATATGCCATCGTTTATAGCGATGGCGGCCAGACTATACTGCGGAATTACTTGTAGTGTGTTTATTTATCTCCGAAGCTACCCGGATCTTTCTTTCCTGATCTGGAGAAACAGCACAGCAGAGTTGGATCAGCTGAAAAGAGAAGAAAGAAAAACAGAAAAAAAAAGGAGAGAAAAATAAAAACGAAATAAAAACTTGAAAACCGAAAGAAAAGAAACCGAACAATAATAAAGAAAAGAAACCGAACAATAATAAAGAAAAGAAACCGAACAATAATAAAGAAAAGAAACCGAACAATAATAAAGAAAAGAAACCGAACAATAATAAAGAAAAGAAACCGAACAATGAAAAAGAAGAGAAACCGAACAATGAAAAAGAAGAGAAACCGAACAACGAAAAAGAAAAAAAACCGAACAATAAAAAATAAAAGAAACCGAAAAAAAGAAAGAAAAAAAGGAACAGGAAAAGAAGAAAAAAGGAACAGGAAAAGAAGAAAAAGGAACAGAAAAAAAGAAAAAAGGAACAGAAAAAAAAGAAAAAGAAAAGATCCTCTACTCAAAATCAGCCAGACAGAATAAGACGCTGGCTTAGGAGGTAAATCCATCTCTCTGCAAATCCAACCGCTGGTTCAACGATCTAATTATCTAAATACGTTCAGTTGATCCTTGTTGCCATAGTTGATGAGACAGGAATTATCAACATTAAATCCTCTTTAGTATTCAGAAGGCATTTTATAGAATGCGCAAAGTTGCCATTCATAAACAAATTATTATAGAATGTGTGTGTGTGTGTATATATATATATATATATATATATATACATATATATTTATATATATTATCAAAAGTATGCTCCCTCCGGCCGCATAATTTTGCTAGGCTGGGAGGATGTCATGATGAACGAACTACATACACTGACCCTCAACGGAAGAGGTAATGCCTAGTAGGATGGTATTATTACAACAGAACACTGGGAGGAGAAGGAACAGAAAAGATACTACTGTACTCCACCCCCCAAAAAAGGAGAAAGTAGTACCTGGGAAGATGGTTTCATGACAACAGAACAGATACTACATTAACCCCCCCCCCCTCAAAGAGGATGTAATGCGAGGAGGATTACTCCCAACCCCTTAAATAAGAGGAAGTAATTCCTAGAAGCATGGTCTTATGATTACAGAACCGAATATAATGATAGATTAAATCAGTCATTTAAAAATGCATAGTCATAAAACATTATTTTAGTAGTTCCTTGGAGTTTTTGCACAAGAACAAATTGTAATATCTGTTCTCAGCATTACAACGAGATCGAACGCGAATTGAAAATTAATACGGCATCGTTAACGGAAGAGAGAAAGGAGAGTGGGGCACGCATATAGACAGCCAATCAGTAGCTCGTTTGCTAGCTATCCACCCTCTTTCGTTTTTCCGGTTGGTAAGAACTCTCACGAGCGATGTTAAGTTTATCCATTTTTCATTAAATCATTTTAATCACTTATTGTTAATATTGACGAAATTATTGGACAGATAAAATAGTTCCATAAAATTGGAAATAAATTATATCAAATAATTAATTATGAAGTGTTTAAAAAATAGATATGCAAATTAGCCTATCTAATATATGTTCTTAGATCGTTCGTCTCTAGTATATATAGAGTATTTTAAATGTCTAAGCCAGGGGATTTTACCCCACCTAATAAACCGGGCCTTTGGGTCTGGATTTACGCCTGTCTATTGGAGGTTGTCCGTCCTGTGCAGTTCTAGGACGTGCACCCTCCCAGGCTTTGCCTCCCCTCTTTGGGGAGGGGTGAGTTTATTGCTTACTGCCTGATGCGCCCCTACCGGGGAACGACGCCGACGGGGCTGCCCATGCAATTTTTAAATGGCCAGAGTGCTCACCTCTCGAGCGCTAGCTTATCTAATCCCACTTTCCCGACCTTGTGTCACATCTTACCTTGTGGGAGGTGGAGTGATAAATCAAATTTCGCACTTATAGATATATATGAATATTTATTTTTTAAACACTTTATAATTATTATATATATATGAATAAATGCGAAACATTTTCTTATTTATCACTATACTACTACTATATTACAATCAAAACAGCTAACTCTAATTTAAATAATTAATACACTATTTATTTACCTCCCCAGGAGGTTAGGCACAAGACCAGGTTTATCTTACTCCCACAAGTAAGATGTGACCCAAGGTCGGGTCGGGAAAGTGGGATTTGAAAAGCCAGCGCCCGAGAAGGTGATCACTCTGGCCATTAAAAATTGTCTGTGCAGTCCTGTCGGCATTCGCCGGTAGGGGCGCCTCAGGCAGTAAGCAATAGGACAGACCCTGCACAGGACAGACCCATATACAGGCGTAAATCGAGCCCCGAAGGCCAAGACAATACCAGTCTATGGAGTGCAGCATCCATCGGAACAGATACTACATTTTGATCTCGACCAAAAGGCCTTTTGAAATAATCTATTTATAGTCAAGCAAAGTTGCAAATACAATCTTTTGTTTATCTAATTTGCATAATTATATTTTAAACAATTCAAAATAAATAATTGTTTGCTGTTATTCGATTATAATTTGATTGTTCTATTTGCTTATATATATATATATATATATATAGAATAGTTTTGTCGATATTACCAGTAATTAATTAAAGCGATAACAAAAAAATCGAAACCATGTTCATTACTTTTAAAAATACGTGCGCCCCCTTCTGCAAGGGAAATAATTTCTTTCGACAAATTATATTTATACACTTTATTTTTAAAGCGTAGTTTCCGTGAAAAATAAATAAACTCATTGTTTAATGTTTTGTTTACAAACCGTTGTTTCACTATTCTGTCCAAATTACGAAAAAAAGAAAAAAAGATTCATAGTATAAGTGTAGATTAACATCCTCTGTTAAATCACCCTACTTTTCACGAAACAAACAAAAAAATAGATTCTTCTTTTTTACGTATGAACACCCTTAAAAACTTGGAAAGCTCTCAGGCTCAGTTTGTGGAAAGGGAGTCGGGTGCAACTCACTTTTTTGTGGTACTTGTAAGCATTGAGTACACAAGTGCAGTGCACCTACTGGTAGATTGAGAGAACATAACTAGTTTGTGTGCAAGAAGTGTAAAACAATGGAGATGGATGAGCACTCAGATCTAGAGAAAGTATATTTGGATAGCAAGGCTATTGATATTGTCCAAAAGTGTTGTTACTTTGATGATACCATTGATACACAGGATGGAGCAAGTACTACCATTAATAACTTGTCGACCAAGAGAAGAATCTATCAGGCATGCGCGTGATGGTGGATGGAAGTGAAACCAGGTCATCGAGGGTGGAGGAGAAATAATGAGAATGATATGATTGATGTGTAATTTAAATCTTAAAGACTCTTAGATCTGATGAGCTCAGAGGAAGATTAAATAGGAACAGTATAAGGAGATGTGTGCAGAACAGGAGACTTTGTTGATTTGGTTACATTGAAAGTAAACCCGGTGGCAAGAGGAGGAGGGGGGAAACGCTAAACCCGGTGGCAAGAGGAGGAGGGGGGAAACGCTAAACCCGGTGGCAAGAGGAGGAGGGGGGAAACGCTAAACCCGGTGGCAAGAGGAGGAGGGGGGAAACGCTAAACCCGGTGGCAAGAGGAGGAGGGGGGAAACGCTAAACCCGGTGGCAAGAGGAGGAGGGGGGAAACGCTAAAGCCGTTAGATGGAGAGGAAACGCTAAAGCCGGTAGATTGTGGGGAAACGGTAAAGCCGGTAGATTGTGGGGAAACGGTAAAGCCGGTAGATTGTGGGGAAACGGTAAAGCTGGTAGATGGTGGGGAAACGGTAAAGCTGGTAGATGGTGGGGAAACGGTAAAGCTGGTAGATGGTGGGGAAACGGTAAAGCTGGTAGATGGTGGGGAAACGGTAAAGCTGGTAGATGGTGGGGAAACGGTAAAGCTGGTAGATGGTGGGGAAACGGTAAAGCTGGTAGATGGTGGGGAAACGGTAAAGCTGGTAGATGGTGGGGAAACGGTAAAGCTGGTAGATGGTGGGGAAACGGTAAAGCTGGTAGATGGTGGGGAAACGGTAAAGCTGGTAGATGGTGGGGAAACGGTAAAGCTGGTAGATGGTGGGGAAACGGTAAAGCTGGTAGATGGTGGGGAAACGGTAAAGCTGGTAGATGGTGGGGAAACGGTAAAGCTGGTAGATGGTGGGGAAACGGTAAAGCTGGTAGATGGTGGGGAAACGGTAAAGCTGGTAGATGGTGGGGAAACGGTAAAGCTGGTAGATGGTGGGGAAACGGTAAAGCTGGTAGATGGTGGGGAAACGGTAAAGCTTGTAGATGGTGGGGAAACGGTAAAGCTGGTAGATGGTGGGGAAACGGTAAAGCTGGTAGATGGTGGGGAAACGGTAAAGCTGGTAGATGGTGGGGAAACGGTAAAGCTGGTAGATGGTGGGGAAACGGTAAAGCTGGTAGATGGTGGGGAAACGGTAAAGCTGGTAGATGGTGGGGAAACGGTAAAGCTGGTAGATGGTGGGGAAACGGTAAAGCTGGTAGATGGTGGGGAAACGGTAAAGCTGGTAGATGGTGGGGAAACGGTAAAGCTGGTAGATGGAGGGGAAACGCTAAAGCTGGTAGAAGAAAATAAACAGAAAATCCGGTATAGAAAAGGAACAGAAAAACAAACAATTTCTTTAGTAATTTAATCATGGAGATTGCTAGAGTCTGTTTGCCTGCGTCAAAACTGAGTTTGGGGCGTCTGCTTAATTCTTTGACATAAAAGATAGTTATTTGTTTTGAATTCAACGATAGAAAAAAAATGGTTTCATTGTTCGGATTTAAAAAGCAAAGGACAATTAAAAACAATCAAATTAAATATCCCATTAATTTCTCACGTTCATCATGAATAAATTATTAACTTTTAATGTACTAGTATTTCACTTTCCTTTTCGTGCTGTTTTGGTGTCACTTTGGCTTGTTATCTACGTGTAATGAACCTACATTGGTTCGAGATCTACATCTCATATTGCAATCAACACGGTAAAAGAAAGGAAAATACTTCTAATTGGTTTCAAAAGAATGTGTGGTTACCGAGTCTGGAACCCTAACCTTCAAACGTTCAAAGTGACTATGAAACACTTTAACCAATTAGTCAATGAGAATTCACTGAAGGCTCAGTAATCTATTCCAACAATTGGAGAGCTTAAGCTATTTTAAATCAACTCAATTTTTGTCATAAATCATTAGCAAAAAGAGAGAGAGACTAACAGACAGACAGTGAGAAAGGGAAAGAGAGAGAGAGAGACTGACAGGGAGAAAAGGAAAGAGAGAGAGAGACTGACAGACAGACAGACGGGGAGAAAGGGAAAGAGAGAGAGACTGACAGACAGACAGAAAGGGAAAGAGAGAGAGACTGACAGACAGACAGAAAGGGAAAGAGAGAGAGAGACTGACAGACAGACAGAAAGGGAAAGAGAGAGAGACTGACAGACAGACAGAAATGGGAAAGAGAGAGAGACACTGAAAGACAGACAGAAATGGGAAAGAGAGAGAGACACTGAAAGACAGACAGAAATGGGAAAGAGAGAGAGAGACACTGAAAGACAGACAGAAATGGGAAAGAGAGAGAGACACTGAAAGACAGACAGAAATGGGAAAGAGAGAGAGACACTGAAAGACAGACAGAAATGGGAAAGAGAGAGAGAGACACTGAAAGACAGACAGAAATGGGAAAGAGAGAGAGACACTGAAAGACAGACAGAAATGGGAAAGAGAGAGAGACACTGAAAGACAGACAGAAATGGGAAAGAGAGAGAGACACTGAAAGACAGACAGATAGACAGAAATGGGAAAGAGAGAGAGACTGACAGACAGACAGACAGATAGGGAAAGAGAGAGAGACTGACAGACAGACAGACAGATAGGGAAAGAGAGAGAGACTGACAGACAGACAGACAGATAGGGAAAGAGAGAGAGACTGACAGACAGACAGACAGATAGGGAAAGAGAGAGAGAGACTGACAGACAGACAGAAAGAAAGGGAAAGAGAGAGAGAGAGACAGACAGACAGAAAGGGAAAGAGAGAGAGACTGACAGCCAGACAGAAAGAAAGGGAAAGAGAGAGACTGACAGACAGACAGAAAGGGAAAGAGAGAGACTGACAGACAGACAGACAGAAAGGGAAAGAGAGAGAGACTGACATACAGAAAGGGAAAGAGAGAGAGACTGACAGACAGACAGACAGAAAGGGAAAGAGAGAGAGACTGACATACAGAAAGGGAAAGAGAGAGAGACTGACATACAGAAAGGGAAAGAGAGAGAGACTGACAGACAGACAGAAAGGGAAAGAGAGAGAGACTGACAGACAGACAGAAAGGGAAAGAGAGAGAGACTGACAGACAGACAGAAAGGGAAAGAGAGAGAGACTGACAGACAGACAGAAAGGGAAAGAGAGAGAGACTGACAGACAGACAGAAAGGGAAAGAGAGAGAGACTGACAGACAGACAGACAGAAAGGGAAAGAGAGAGAGACTGACAGACAGACAGACAGAAAGGGAAAGAGAGAGAGACTGACAGACAGACAGACAGAGAAAGGGAAAGAGAGAGAGTGATAGACAGACAGACAGAGAAAGGGAAAGAGAGAGAGACTGACAGACAGACAGGGAAAGAGACTGACAGACAGGGAGAAAGGGAAAAAGAGAGAGGCTGACAGACAGGGAGAAAGGGTAAGAGAGAGAGAGAGAGACTGACAGACAGACAGGGAGAAAGGGAAAGAGAGAGAGAGAGACTGACAGACAGGGAGAAAGGGAAAGAGAGAGAGAGAGACTGACAGACAGACAGGGAGAAAGGGAAAGAGAGAGAGAGAGAGAGACTGACAGACAGACAGGGAGAAAGGGAACGAGAGAGAGACTGACAGACAGACAGAAAGGGAAAGAGAGACAGGCAGACGGAGAAAGGGAAAGAGAGACAGACAGACGGAGAAAGGGAAAGAGAGACAGACAGACGGAGAAAGGGAAAGAGAGAAATGGACAAAGAGCGGGCGTGAAATGCCTAATTTTGTCATGTTTTGTTGCTGTGATTGTTCACAGAAAGCTTCAGTTCTCTTATCGTTCGTCACACAACTTTTGAATGCACGAAATTTATTTATTTAATTTTAATTTGTATTTTCTTTTTCAAAACCGTTTTCTCGCCTTTTTTTTCAATTGATATATATTTCTTTTAATTAATTCCACCCACTCTTCTTTTTTTTTTTATCGTTGATTGAACACGTCCTAAAATAAAAACCAGCACGCTTTTCACCCCTTTGTTTAATCGACTCTTGACTAGTTCGCGCTTTTTTTTTAAATTTTTGTTTGTCCATCGTTAGTCACAGCCATTTTTCAATGAATGTATTGTTTGGTCGACTGAGCCACATTCAGATTGACGAGACCCCCCCCCTCCCGTTACACGATAAGAACGACTTTTCTCGGTGTCATTTATCGTTCCGCTCGTGTTTCCAGTTATGTAAACAGATTTTTCGAGAAAATCTTTGTGTCGGGTTGCGCTGCCCTGATTAATTTGTAGCTTTACAAGTATGGTAAAATATATAAATACTCACAAACGGGTAAAAGAACAGAATAGTTAACAGTTAATTGTAAAAACGAAACAAAAAAACAAATAACTCATACCAAACGGCATTTTTTCTACTAGTCGCAGCATTTGTATCTAGAAAAAACTTTCAAACAATACAAAGTCGGAATTTATTTTACATATCCCATGCTTTCTCTATCATCTGTTCACCCAGGCAATTCATGCATTTCGATTGTGTTCATAACATTTACTTATCGTTAATAATTACGTCTGTAATTTTAAGTAATCAAACGCAGTTCATACCATTGATCAATGTTAGTTCTCCCGTAGCGTTCCTCATCTTTCGACTGGCAATCATTCTCATCAACCCTTATCCTCGAGTGGCTCTTGGCCTTGATAAGTGGTGACCCAAATCGCAGAAAATAAAACTATATTGTATTTTGCCCTTACTTTACTTTTAGACAAACGTTCTGTGAAAAATAAATGTATTTATATATGTATGCAACGTATGTATATATGTATGCAACGTATGTATATATGTATGCAACGTATGTATATATGTATGCAACGTATGTATATATGTATGCAACGTGTGTATATACACTCCGGAGGTAAATTTCTGAATAAAATGTTTGGAATGTAGCTTTTTGTTTCCATACTCTTTCAGATTGTAGTATTGGTAACTTTAAGTGAGAGGAGTTTAAAATCTATCCTTAAAAAAAAGGTTTCTTTTAAAAGATTTTCAAGTGCTCTTAAATTTTTGATCAGGAGTGTATGTAGTTAAATGAAACCGCCTTTTTATTATTATCGTTTCTTCACCATTGTTACCCCCTTCCGTTTACTTCCAACTCTAGTTTGTTTTCAAGAAAACGCCGATTCAACATGCCGTCGCTGGTCTTCAAAAAGGGGCCTCAACACGTGCATCACTACACAAACATTAAAATTAGAATATAATCTTATCCATTACTAATGGATATTTGGTAAAATAGAAAGTATCCACCATGGCTGCGGTCTTTGAAATTGAGAACCGGTGTTTATCCCAAAACAATCCCCCATTATATTTTAGGCCGGATTTTTTTTGGAAAATAATTTGTTTAACAATTTCTTTAATTGAATTTAATTAACAAATAATCAAACTTTTTATAATTGAAATTAAATTTTTTTTTTTTTTTTTTTTAAATATTTTTAATCGGAATTTAACAAAATTTAAATATATTACAAATTAACCTTCTTGTATAGCCTAACACATTAAACATCACGGTAATAACGTATCCAATACAGAATATTACCGAAGAAATTGTCTTTTCGTGAAAATAAATATTCTGCCAAAAGCTAACCGGCCTAAAATAATGGTGGATATTTTTTTAGAGAACAAATGTATCAATTTATTAAAGTAAACATAAGTACTCATCTCTATTTTATTATTAACTCAACTGGACAACAATCTCTGGCAAGTTAGTGAGAGAAAGAGAAGCAAAGAGATAGATACAGACATAGGTAGATAGAGAGGGGGAGAGAAAGAAAGAGAGAGTCAACAGATGACGATTAAAACGGAAGTGACGCCGCCGTTACTGACATAGCGTTGCCACGATGGATTGTTTTTAGGAGAAAAACCGGTGGTAAGTTTCCAATTTCAGAAATGGCGGCAATGAAGTGGACCCTTTCTATTTTACCAGAGATTTGGTATCTATCTTTTAATAGTTAATTCAGAGGGATAGTGTAGTATCTGCTCTGTTGTCATAATACCATCTTCACAGCAATTACTTCCATTGGGGAGGGGGTAGTGTAATCTGTTCTGTTGCCATGAAACCGATCTCCCAAGCATTACCTCCTTTTTTAGCGGGGGGGGGGGAAACAGTGTAATATACGTTCATGCGACAAGAGGAAGTATATTTTTGCTAGTACTAGTAATAAAGTCAGCAATTTTCTTTTCTGTTAGACATTTTTATTTTAAGTTATACAAATCAAATATAGGAGGTGGTTTAGTGAAGTTGATAACGATGTGACCAGACCTGAACGTGACAAGTTTGAATCTTGTCGCTCCCATAGCATTATAGAAAATGAGACGAAGTCCATTCCTAATAGATAGAACACCTTTATTGGTTGTCTTCATGAACGTGTGAATAAAAGGAGACCTTAAAAAGAAGGGTGTTAGTGAATGGGGTCCATGGATATGGACGAAGAGAGAAAGCCCACGTGTGGTTAAATAAATGTCCCGAAGTAGGGAAGACAAAATAGTTCTTGTATGAAGGAAATGCGTCTGTACACAGGTGTGGAAATCAGGTCTTGTTTAAGTAGTTATGTGTGTGTGTGTTATATTAAGTCCACATGTAAGAGGCAGTGGCCATTTTTGATCCTTGTGTCTTGTCGAACCCAAGGCGAAAGAGGAAGATGTCTTGTGTCCCAAGAGAGGAATTTGGGGGCTGGTCCGAGCAACGTGAGTGTTATTGATAGTGCCGAGTCTTGACCAAGAAAAAGAGGAAGTGAACGCTGTGCGATCTGTCTTATAGTCACTTGTCACATGGTCAGCTCGCATGAGAGATGGTCCCTGATTGGGTAAGCCAGAAAGGAAGTTAAATACCTGCACCAATCAGCGCCGAGCTAATGAATTAAGCAGATTCAAAATCGTAAACAGCGAGCTGTCGCTGCTTGTAGCACTGCTGCTACAGCATCACTGTGACAGATGTTGGCAACATTCATGTGCTCTCACCTGTAAGTATCCAATTCTAGAAAGATTCAGGGAAACCAATGCTAACAACAAAATTAAAATGGTAATAATAAAAAAAAAAAATGTACCATGCCGCTTAGTACGAATTTACTTATTTCAAACTCACAGCTGTCAAGTCTGAATCTCCTGTTTTTAAGGAGACAGATTTAGTGCGGTGGTTCCGTCAGTCATTTTTGCGCATGTGAGATCACATCAAGGTCACCAAACATGAAAACTGATATTCGACAAAAATGTAAGAACAATACTCCGTGCAAAGACATAAAAAGTTAGGGGTCAATTAGATTTCAGACACCCCAGAACCAGAAAATACGTATTTGGGTTCACACCGGTTTCTTTGACTTTCGGTTGAACCTGTGAACAGACAATTGCGTACAATTGGCAGATTTTTTTTTTTTTGCAAACCTTTTTTTTTTCGTTTTGTAAATATGCTTTTTTTAATTAAAACTATTCTGTGTTTGGTATTTTTTTTTTTTAATAAAAAAAGTGTTTGTTTTTTTTATTTATGTATGTTATTTCGTCTGTTTACAAAAAAAGTTTGTAAACTTAAAAATTCTGTAAGGAAGCAACGTACAAAACGAAACGAAAAATCTGAGACAATCGTCTAACAATCAACAGTCGTTCCTGCCGCCTTTCCGTTCATTCTCAAATCCTTTCTTTTTATCAATTCACCTGGACGCTATGAACATTTCATGTTTACAAACCAAACAACGCAGAATAGTTTTTGGTTATTCTAACAGTCCACCCACACAGAATGCGATAAATTACGTGTATGAGTGTTATATCTACATATTTTGCCCAATAAAGCATAAAAAGGGGAGCAGGGGACTTGTTGGCACATGTTCCTCTACGCATACAGAAAGGGGGTGCAGGCGGGCGACGTTTGTCAAAAAGGGGTCAACAGGAAGCTCAACAGACAGGCTTTCATGAGTCAGCTCACGCATTTGCGGGGGCGGAGGGTTCAACCAATCAAATGAGAGAATACTGTAGCTTTGCACAGGAGAGTGGGGAAATCGAAGCGAGAAGAAACACGAGGGGAAGGTCCTCAAGCAGCGTTGAGAGCGGACATGTCGGAGATTGGCAGCTCGCCCAGTTGTCATATCGGACAATTTATCCCCGCACACAAAATCAAAAATAGAAAAAGTGGAATTCGAAAATTAACGGTTAAAAAACACAGCGACGTTTAATACTGCTGTCTACAGGACACCAAAAGAAAAAAAAGCCTGGTCCAACAAAATTGATTACGACAGACCAGTCAATCATATTACCTCTCCAAAGTCGAGATTACGTATATCTCGGGACCCTAAAAACAGCTCGTTAAGAACGGACCACAGCATCTAAAATTCTGTTAAAATATCTTTCCCTTCGCCGTCAAACCAAAAAGGTATGTGTTTACGACATAAGGACAAAAAACAAAAACAAATACCATATTAATTCGTCCTAAATCGAACTTTTATATTGTTATATATTGTCGTGTTGAATGATCTCATTTAATCGTTCGCCGCGATTTTAACACATTTACCTTCATATCTCGATCTCCTGTGGGAGGAGAAGGATTTCTCATTTGTTTCCCTCGAATTACGTAAGAAAAAAAGACTTTCCTATTTTCATTTTCCAAAAAGGCTATAAACCTTCTTAATTGCTATATTTTAACTTTTAATTCTTATCCTGACTGATCAACTTTCTCGGAATAACAAAAAACAGCATCTTATAGAGAACTCCGTTTGTGCGGAAAGAATATCAGTTGATCTTTTGAAAACAAATAAATACCTGTTATGTATTGTTAATTTGTCTTGGTTGTTTATACAATATATGATTATAATTTGTGATACGATGTGTTATTCATTTTTATGGAGTACGGGTTGTTTTCCCTTTCATCGGGTTTTCAACCGTTTCACCTTTTCACATTCGTTACTGAATTACGTATATGTAACGTTCAGTGTCCTAGTACCACAATTATAACATAAGCATTAGGAATGGTATTATGTTGTTTTTGTTAAATAATATTAACCGATGAATCATTTCGAGTTAAAATCCAAGTAGTATTATGTGCAAAAAGCTCGGTTGAAATCTATGAACTAGCGAAGAAATTCGTAAATAATCCCTAGTTCGTATTATATGGCGACCAAGTGTCAAATTTTAGATCGACCAGAATGTGTTGAACGAAAAATGAACCCTTCACAGAAAGCAATAGTTTAAAAGAAGTGTTAATCAAAAATATTTGTTAACACTAAATTATTTTTATACCTAATTAAAATTTTTGAAATAAAACATTTATTACACACGGCTTTTCTTCGTTTCGTTTCTCCAGGTCAATCAACTATTCTGTTTTTCTATCGCATCGTCCGAAATTCCCCCCCCCCCTCAAGGCGATGAAGTCTTTTAACAATGTTTTACTTTTCTGTGTGGGTGGACAGTTAATAGGATAACCTGTTTGTTTTTTTTTGTTTTTTTACAAAACGAAAAAAGTTTCACAAAAAAAAATCCTGTAAAGTGTACACGAGTTTTTTTTGTTTACAGGTTCAACCGGAAGTCAAATAAACCGGTGTCAACGCAAATGCGTCCTTTTCATATTTGCTGGTTCTGCGGTGCCTGAAATCTAATTCAAAATCAAGGCAATGATATAGAACAGTGTTTCTCAACGAGGGTTCCCAAAAAAGTCACAAAGTGTTCCGCAAGAACAAGTGAGATAAGCTTATTTAATTTTATGTGTAATATTGCTAAACACCCACAATATATCCATTGTTATTTTAATATAGACATCATATTTAACCTATCATGTTATTTGTAAAGATTGGGGGAGAAGATGTCGACTCGCCATTTTGTCGTAGTTGCTGCGTCGATACTTATCCCACTGGCCTTGTTTGCTCTGAAGTAAAGAGTCACCAAGTTTTGCCTAAAAAGACAAACTTCTCTACAATTTAAATCAACTTTATTCAACACAAAACATGGCACGGAAAGAGTTATGAAAACAGGAATACAAAATAGGCATTGTCCGCCGGCGTACATGTAGTATAGAAATGGAATAGAGTCCATGAGTTCCATTTCGTGCAGCAAAGCCATTGCTAGAGGGAGATATAAAGTCTTCTTGCGGTGACGTCTCAAAAGGGACCGTTTATCTCACCTAACTACAAGCAGGAACGAAAATATGGCGTCTTGACAACGGCTGACCGTCCATAAAAATCGCGGGCAAAAAGTTTAGGCGGAAGTGCTATCGCGCACAAGTGTTTTAACCAAATAACATCAATCACTCCGCGAATGAGAACATGCAATTGCAAAAGAAAACAGATCGTAATTATGTAATTGCTAAATATAAAAAATATATATATAATAATCATTGTACAGGGTGTTTCAAAAGTCTTGGGAACATTACAAATGCGTATATCTCATGAACTATTCCAGGTAGAAAAATGAAACTGGTGCCATTTTAAAGCTTGCTTAATCAAGTTTTTGGTCATACTAATGATTTTCGTGTTATCTTTCCAGATGCAGTAATGGCGTTCTCTAAACAAGACAAGGCATTTTGCGTCCTCCAATTTGCAAAGACTTAATCGTGGACATGTGTTCAGCGTGCATTTCGCAGGAAATTTAAAAAAGAAGCCCCTGAAAGGAAATCCATTGTCAGATGGCATGCTAAATTTGTGAAAGATGGGTGTTTGTGCCCAAGTAAGCGAACAGGTCGCCCTTCAACTTCAGAAGATGCAGTTGAGCAAGTTCGGACAGCCTTTCAGCGGAGCCCCCGTAAATCAGTGAGAAGAGCCAGCAGGGAACTTCAGCTTGCTCCAGCAACTGTCTGGCGTGTCTTAAGGAAACGACTGCAAATGGTACCTTACAAGCTCAAGTTGGTCCAAAAGTTGAAGGACACTGATAAGCCACTTCGCCGTGACTTTTGCATTGCAATGCAAGAGAAGTTGGAAGATAACGGCTTTGATGACCGGCTTGTTTTTAGCGATGAGGCGACCTTCCATCTGAATGGCAAAGTTAACAAGCATAACACTCGCATATGGGGTACTGAGAATCCTCATGAACTTCTTGAGCACGAGCGAGATTCACCAAAAGTGAACGTGTTTTGTGCAATTTCCAAGAAAGGTGTCTATGGACCGTTCTTCTTTGAAGAGGCAACTATCACTGGTGAATCCTATCTCAACATGCTGGAAGACTGGTTAATGGCTCAGTTGGAACAAGCAGAATCTGATGACTTCATTTTTCAACAAGATGGTGCACCACCACACTGGAGTCTTAGAGTAAGGCAGTTTCTTAACACAAGGCTGCCTGGTAGATGGATTGGGAGATCTGGGCGAGGTGATGACGTTCTCATGCCCTGGCCTCCTAGGTCTCCAGATCTTACCCCGTGTGACTTTTTCCTTTGGGGCTTTGTCAAGCAACAAGTCTATGTGCCGCCCCTTCCAAGAGATATTGACGAACTAAAGGCTCGAGTAACGGCAGTTGTGGGAACCATTGACGTCAAGATGCTGGAACGCGTTTGGCAGGAAATGGACTATCGACTAGATGTCTGCCGTGTGACGAATGGTGCTCATATTGAGCAACTTTGAAGATTCCCCACAAAACTTGAAACTTTAACCTTTCCAACGGTACCAATTTCATTTTTCAACTCCTAATAGTTTTTGAGTTATTAAAAATCGTTATGTTCCCAAGACTTTTGAAACACCCTGTATATCAATATATTTAGGGATGTATGTACGACAACAGTGTGAAACCGCCTCCACTAGCTAGTTGACAGGATCTGTATGTGATCGATTCATGTGTCAAGTTACTCATTCAGTGCAAGACTCATGCATACTTTTTTTAACATTGCCAGTAAAGGATGAATGAATAAACTGAGGCAGCAATAAACGGTTTTCGTTCTGCTTACATTTATGTTATAGGTATATGATATTGGTTATGTAGAGTTACGAGAAGAAGTCTGGATTACCAATTTGTAAATGGGTTAAAAGCTTGTTGCATGAAGGAAAGGAGTTTTGAGTATTGATTTACTCCTCTCCAGGAGTTAGGCACAAGGCCAGTTTTTATCTTACTCCCACAAGTAAGATGTGACCCAAGGTCGGGTCAGGAAAGTGGGGTTTAAAAATTGCCTGGGCAGCCCCGTCGGCATTCCCCGGTAGGGGCGCCTCAGGCAGTAAGCAATAAACTTACTCCTTCCCAAAGAGGGGAGGCGAAGCCTGGGAGGGTGGACCTCCTAGAACTGCACAGGACAGACCCATAGACCAGCGTAAATCAAGCCCCGAAGGCCAAGACAATACCAGTCTATGGGGTGCAGTATCCATCGGAACAGATACTACACTTTGATCTTGGCCAAAAGGCCAAATTCTCAAGTAGATATCTATCCTTCTGGCCTTGCTGGATTATGAAGAAACGGGTTACCATCGTTTGGTTATAAATCCAAACTTCTCTAAAAATTAAAATCAATTTTATTAATAGTTTCATCAACACAAAAGTGTAGTATCTGTTCTGATACCTCACTTAGTCTATTCTGTCCTCGGTCAGTGAAGGAGAAGTCCTTCTAGACGGAGACAATTTTAATTTTTGTTCCAATCTAGAGAACCCTTCTTTGGGGAGCTGGATTCAAAAACCGACCTTGTGTCCAACTGCCATGCAAGTAAATAGGAACAACATGCTCCGCAAAAATTTATGAACACAGGAATTCACAAAATATGTTGAATTAGTAGACATGCACGTGCTATACAAGTGAGATTGGGTCCGGGTCTTTAATCTTGCCCAAGTCATTGTGAGAGGCAAGAAAAATATGATTTCTTGACAACTTCACGTTTAAAGACTAACTGTACGAAAGTGCAGGGAAAAGGGAAAAGGTTTGGGCGGAAGTTGCTTTCCACACAAAGGGTGTTTTTTTTTTCATCAAACAACGTATCAATCACTCCACGAGTGAGAATATGCTAGCACACAAAAAAATATATAGATCGCAATTATGTAATTGCTACAGTTACCTATGTTTACTTGTGAGTTTAGAATTTTGTTTGTGTAAATGAAAACTCTCTAATATATTTATTATAAACGAACAGTACTTTAGTGTCCAGATTTGCCTCCCTTTGCATATCGGCAGTTAAGAGACTACCAGGCATGCGCATTGAGAGATACCGGAAATAAAGAGCACCCGGTGAAAACTAATCAGTTTAACTCCGGCGCGAAACGTGAAAACACGTATATCTCTTTATCTTGTCCTATTTTCCTTTTGTTTCAGTCTCGCGAGCCGAGTCTACGACATTAGAAGCATAAATTTTATTTAGAATTACCGAAAAATATTGACAAATAATTTTTCCTTAAACCAGTAATTAAAAAAAAATACTGTTATTTACAATGTGAATTACGATGAAAATAAAATGAGAAAACTATGATATATAATTTGTTTTTGTGCAAGGGTTTCTTGAGACATGTAATCTATTATATAAAAGGCAGTTTTTACTTTTTGCTGGAGAGACACACACAACACAAGGCACACTCACAAAGTTGATATATTCTTTTTCAGCATTGCTTCTGGGCATTTTTAAAAAAAAAATTTTTTTAATTTTTTTTTTTAAATATTCATTCTTTAGGGAGTCACCAGGAAAAAATTTAGTTGCGAATCCTGACATTTAAAGCGATTTTTTTTCATAAACACTTGGTCTGAAACTAACTAAAATACACTTTGTTGACCTTGGATAAAAGTGTAAAGCTTTCTCGGTCTTCTAGAAAGGAACTCCACAGGGTATTAGTCAACTGCCGTACCCCTAACTATTTGTTCGTCGAGCGGTTCAGGTCGTCAGAGGAGGAAATTCACTCCGAATGAAGTTGGGCGTCAGGTACGAGTCATCTCAACAACTCCGAGTTGTGGCCTGGCGATTGAGGGATAATGCGTTCCGGGCCAATGCTATACAACACAGTTCCAGAATGGAGGACTTGCCCGAACGTCTTAATTGCGAAACGCTTGAAGAAGAAACGCACTATCACGCTTTCTTCTAATGCCGTGAACTCTAGCGGTTCTGGAGTTATGTCAACGAAGTGACGGGCCGTATCGATCCTGAGCATTTTCCGACGCTAAACGTATCCTACATAATTGACAGCGTCTGGCCACCGTGAGACACGAATAGTGTTTCTCGCGATCCTGGCCGTAGCGCAAATAGGTGTGGACGTAGTGTCTAAGAGATGACCAAGGGGTTGAATCTTTTGCTGATCAGGATCTGATCGTTTTCTTCAAGCACAAGCTGAAGGTCAAGATGAGATGTGATAAAAAAAATTACATTGATCGGTTTTTGAAAAAAGGTGGATACAGGTAACAAGCTTGTGTGTACGAAAACGAGTCAAGTTTGAGTACGTGTTCTCTGCCTGAGCATCGCACACGTGATTCCTGGTCCTGTCAGACCGCAGCCCTTCAGGTAAGTTTAACCTCTTAGCTAGTAGAGTGAATGAGTTACCCTACCCCCGGTAATAGAAATTCTCCAAGATGTCGACACTCCACTTTCAAATTTTTGTCCTCAGTCTCTCCCAAATGGCGTTTATCTTGAAAGGACAACCTATTCTCCAAACTCCATCCCCAGTTTTCTTTTTTCTTCCACTTAGATCCCACTCCAATTTAGAGATTGGCCTGCTTGTTTTCGGTTCTGAACAAACCGGAAAACAGTGGGCGGTCTATTATTTAGAAAGGTTTGGGAAGGTCTTACTAACCGTTTTTTTTTAAATTTATTTTCTTTCTTCCACTTGAATGGATTTATGTATATATAACCGTATTTATGAAAAATAAAAATTTCAAACCAATTCGGAGATTTCTTAAGTAGGATGGCCCCTAGAGTAAATGTGATGTGGTGGTGACTGGTATGATTCTAGTTAAGAGTAGGATAGCCATTTTTTATCATTTTTAACCAAGGAAGACCAACGACCCCCATTTTCCCTCCATTTGATGGTCTTGTGCCTAATTTGTTCCAAATGTAAATTTTTATATTTTGTGCAAATAGATATTTCAAAGTGTATCTGTTCTCTCCTCGGTCGGAGGGGGGGGGGTCCTTAACTTGTGAGGGAGGGAAGAGAGGAGGAAGGGGAGAGAGCAGTTTTAAAAGAAACATGTAACACTTATTTTTATTCCATTTTTGTTATCCATGCCCCGAGCAACGTTACGCAAGGGTAGAAAGGTTGAGAAGCGCTGATACAGAAAATTAGCAAACGAAATCGTTCATGCAAATTAAAAAGCTTGGTGACGCTATAACCGTTAAGACAATTCAGCATGTTCGCTTGCAGCCGGCGTGTTCGTCGCTACGCTAATAAGTTAGCGTTAGCGTTAGGGTCAAAGTTAGCGCGGGTCCTAATGTAAAAAAGTAGGTTAATGACATGGAATGATTGTCAGAAGCAAGTCCGAATATTTTGTGGGGGACCTTTCAATGCTCAGGTGGTGGAGGTGGGGGGTAGTGTAGTATCTGTTCTGTTATGAATTCATCCTACCAGGAATGACCTTCTCTTGGGTAACGTACGTCAACAAGAAATTGTTTCATTTTATCTTGTATGTTCAAATTAAATAAAAAGAACTCACCCATCTGAAAAAAGTTCATTTGTACACATAGCGCTAGACGCATTACTTCTGTTTTAACTTGGAAATGTTATACTACGAACTCATCAGGTTCATTTCCGCTAAACGTAAAAACACTAGTTCATAAATAATATTAAAAGAAATCGCGGGCCTGACATAGATGGTACCACTAATAAAAAATGAAAAAAATTAAATAAAAAGTAAAAATTAAAAACTCCATGTTTTTTTATGAAATACTAACCTTCAAATAGCACGGATTATTAGTTTACAAATTTCAGTTATTTAGGTGAAGCTACTGTAGCAAATTTTCAAAACGAATAAGTCTAAATTTCGTGTGTCGATAAAGCATTGCTAGCTGCTGGGAAAAATACCGTTTAAGCAAATCAATAGCTTGATAAATTATCCGGACTTTGCTCCGTCGGAAACAACGCGGCCGTACAGACAAAAATTATGCTGAACGCTCAGGTCGACCAAATTCAGCAGTTGTCCTGGAAAACATTTAAAGAAAAAAAAAAAAAAGTCCACAAACTCATTTTGTACGATCGTAAATTAAAGTTGCGTGAGATAGCAGAGGAGTTGAAGATATCAGAAGGCAGCGTATTCAAAAACAACGTGTTAACGATTTAGAACGTTATTTGCAACTGGTTCAATGCAACCAAAAGGAGCTTTTGCGTCAATATGTGAATGGATGAAACATGGATCCACCACTTTACTCCGGAGTCAGATCGGAAGTCAGCTGAGTGGACGGTGACAGACTGAATCCGTCCAAAGTGACTAAAGATACAAACATCAGCCGGCAAGATTTTTGCCTCTGCATTTTGGGATATGTCAGGTATTTAGTTCATCGATTACTTTGAGAGAGCAAGAACCATTAATAACAAATATTATATAGAATTATTAGTACGTTTGAAGGAAGGAATCGCCCACAAATGAAGAAAAAAAAGTGCTCTTTCACCAAGACAATGCACAGTGTTACAAATCGATCGCAATGACATCAAAATTACATGAATTGCACTTTGGATGGCCTCCGCAACCTATTCTCCAGATTTGGTCTCTAACAACTTCTGGCCGTTTACACACTTCAAAAAAATGCTCCAAGGAAAGAGATTTGGCTTCAATGAAGTAGTGAAAAGGGAAACTAAGGTATATTTTGAGACCAAAGACAAATCATTCTTCAAAAAAGGCATCGAATTATTAGAAAAGCGTTGGAATCAGTGTATCACCCTAGAAGTAGACTATGTTGATGAATAAAGAAAGAATTTCGCCTAAAAAGTTCTTGTCTTATAAGTTAGACCCGAGACTTATTGAGTGATGGGTGATTTATATGCCTCCTCAAGAGGACAAAATTACACACAAGGACGGTTTTTAATAAGGAAAATCCAGCTCCCCAAAAAGGGCACTTTAGAGAAGGGGTAAAAATTAAAATTGCCTCAGTCTAGAAGGATGTGTTTTCCTCTAACCGAGAACACAATACACGAAGGCCAGGTAATCCATGGGCTGTTTTTACGAGCTTCCTACCACAGCGAGACGTGACACAATGCCGTTTCATGTGGGTAAAGCCGGCTTCCCAGAAGGGTGACTCAGGTAGGTACAAAAATAGACGAGAATGGAGTCGTTAGTATTTCCCAGTAGGGGCGCCTCAGGCGATCGGCAATTACCACCCCCTCCCGAAGGAGGAGTTTGAAGATAGGATATTATTAAAAGAAAGAATGACAAAATCTTTTTATACAAAATTAATTTTTTCCATACAAAGTTAATTTTTTTTGATAATTTTTAAGACAATGAAAGATAAATAGCTCGGCAATGGATGAGAGTTATAAGAATCCAAGAATGTTCTAGATGAAAGGATTTTCGTATGTAAAAAGAAATTGAATACATATGTTTATTTCGGCTGGCATTGTGTGCGTTTACGTGTGTGCAAATGGAACAGACATGTAGATGTGTGTGTATATGAGTGTGCTCGTTTTGCCAATGAAAAAGTGTATGAACTTGTGTTTATGTGCGTTCGGTAAGCAGCATGTGTGCATCCACATGCGTTGTCTGGAGAAAATTACTGTAAAAGAGAAAAAATACACTGTGTTTGAGGTTTTATAGTATGCACAAGATTTTGGCAGTTAATATTTCTTGTGCTATTAATGATTGAAAGAAACTGACGATTTTGAGCTTTTGTCCAATCGAGAGTCGCTCTATAAATACAACGCTCACTGTCGCTGCTACTTCTAGCAAGGTAATACCTGGGAGGATGCACCTCCTAAGACAGAGCCGAACCATATCTCATCCCAACAAGAAGGGTCTTGTGCCGATTGGAACCCCCCCCCCCCCCCCGTCTACGTTACCAGAATGATGTCAAGACGAAAACTTTAGCTTGTATGAATAGAAGCAGGAACAGATACTGCACTTTAATATTTATTCGCAATTCTTTCGCTAAGTCCAATAGTCACTGCATGGGAGGAGCGAGGTTGCTAAGGTATGCAGAGCACGTGGTCTATGAATACTTGATGCATTAAGTACATTCCTAGAATTACATGAAACTGACTCCCTCCCCTATCTCTGAGGAGTCTCAAGAGGGTCACTGCTGTTCTGGGTGGCCCTTAAGAACGGCCATTTTACACAAGTTACAGAGATTCGCCAGAACACGGATATATGTCGAGTATCTTGCTAATAAAATACCGGTAACCTTTTTTGACCTGAAAAACAAAACTAGTTTAAGTAAATCAAACCAAAGGAATATGATAGTTGGCAATTTTTTTTTTGTTTTTGTTTTATTTTATTTATGTATTTTTATATTTTACAAGCAAGAAAACCCGACGTTGCCCGGGAGTGAATGAGGATCACTACTATGTACTTTTTCACTATGCTCATAACACTTAATTTTTTAATTTTTTTTTTACTGCACTTAACCCCCCCCCCCCTCTCCATTTCGTCTCCTAAAATGGTCGGAAGAAACTAAAATTTTGGAAACTCTGAATTACTGTCTTATACATATGGTTTACATTTCATTAAAATCAAATATACGTATTTGAAGTTTTATGGTGGTACTGTCTCAATGGGTCACTTAGAGGTGGGTGTATGTAGATATTCGGCACATTGAGGAGAACAAAGAGATTCTGGACCACTTCCATTGTCTCCTCAGAGAATTTTTATAGATATGATTAAAATTTCATTAAAATAGGATATATATATATATATATATATATTTGTCGCTCCTTGAAAGTAGAGCACTGTAATTGGTAGTATTAACACAGCATGACGTCACTGGCTTATAATGCATCATTCTTTCCCTTAATAGAAGTAGAATGCCTCGACGTCAAAGTGTTAAAATTATCATAGTTTATTCGCTGTTTACAATTGGCCCAGCGATTAGCGACGTCGGACTGGAGTTGAAAAATACTTGAGGTCCGGGGTTTCGAGTCGCATGACCGGTAGTGAATAGTCATATCTCTATGCTGATGAGTCCCGATTGAAAAAGGACGAAACGTATACGTACATAGATAATAAACAATAACAAATATTTATTATATATATATATATATATGTATATATGAAGTTTTAAGAGAGGATCTGCCCTCATAGCTCCCTTAGGAGTGCACTTACAGATTTGGGAACACTTCCATTGTCTCCCGGTAATTTTTTTCATATCAATACTTAGTTTTCATGTAGATTCTCTAATCTTTCTTTTTATAGGGAACACAAACATCACATACATTGGGTTATGTATGATATATATATATATATATATATATATTTTTGAATTTTTCTGATGATTTTGTAATGTTGCAGAGACGATATTGACATAAAAATGTTGTTTGGCACAAGAAAAATGAAACCGACCGTAAAACATCTTGCAGAAATGTTTTTTGGAAATGTGAAAAAATAAAAATAAAATAACATGGTTATTAGATATATATATATATATATATATATATATATATATATATATATATATATTATATATAATACTGATTTAATAAATGAAGCAATAACGGTCGGAGCTGGATAATGTATCAAATGAAGAAGATGACTGTTTTAGTAGTTTTTTGTGTATGCGTGAAAGTTACTCCCACCTCCTGTAAGTATGTTTTTTTTTGTGAGAGTAAGTTAGGGCGGTTTTAATGTAGGATATTATGTAATCGAATGAACCTGCTAAGTTCTGGAAACACGCATCAAGTATTGGCATGAAGCGTGAACATATAGTGTCTGTGTTTATAGTCCTATACTGATTTAATCTACTGGGGAAAAACGTCTTTACTTTATATAAAAGATAAATAATTTGTCTTTATACAAAATAATTTTTTGAAGTAGGATTTAAAAAGTTACATTTAATTATTACGGTATCGTTTGGTCATTAAATTATTAATTTAACTCAATTATTATTAGACTATAATAATGTTTTCTCGAGTGTGAAAATATTATTGGGGGGTGGATTTCTTTTTTCTGAAGTGATCACCTTTTTTCCCCCCAAAATGAGTTTTTTGCTTTTATATACCTCAGTTTGCCGAATCTTTTTCAGAAATCAACTTGGATTTTCACCGTATTTCCCCTCTGGTGGTTTTGTTATGACATGCTTTTTCGCTACTCAAAAACATATAATGCAACCCTCTAAAGATTGACAAAATTGAACTAATTGAAAAAAAAAACACTAATCTGAATTTTTTCCATGAAACACGTGTAAGGGATAGGGATGAATATTAAATTTGAATAAATTACTTATGTGTGTAAAATGAGATGTCAAAAAAAAAAAAAAAAAAACTCATCGAAGTACAGAAATAAAGTTGTTAAAACCGATGAAAATTATGGTTTTGGATTAATTCACCATGGTCCATGAAAAAAACAAAAAACAAAAAAAAACAACAAACAAACACACGATTGCTTTCACGTAAGAACATGATAATTATTGTTAAGCAAAGCTTTTTAATTTTATGTTAATGAAACAAAAAGGAAAAAATGTGTGCGGTTCTTTAAAGAAAGTACTCCAACAAAGGTGATCAATTTATTTTTGGGTATCCCACATAGTTCCCATTCTGATTTAGAGATCGACCTGCTTGTTTTCTTGTTTTTTTTTTATGGAAATCGCTCCAGACAAGGCATGAAGCCACTTGATGTAAGGAGCTTTTTTTATTTATTTATTTTTTCAAAGATATTTCACCCCAAACAAGGCAGGTCGTCACTGTAGACGTAAGGGGCTACTGAGAATGAGGGAATAGGTTTTGGGTGTCATCCTAAGTTAGGGGCTGTGCTAACAAGAACAAATATGATTATCGCAAAGACAAGAGATGCCTACTGATCTTAGTCTTCAAAAGACTAAGATTACAGGTAGGAGGAAAACAGTCAGCAGGAAAAAGAGTTCCATAACCCTGCGGTTCTTGGAAAGAAGCTACTAGTATATGAAGCTGTATTACGATGCGGTATCAAAACAGCGAATTGATGGAGACCACTAGACCAACGAGTCAAACGAGCTAGAACAAAAGTAGCGGGGAATAGATCACATAATTCTGAAGATCACATGCCATAATAGTATTTATAGAAAAGACTGAGACTAGCAACATCACGTCTGTGAGAGAGGGAGTATAGAGAAGAAGAAAGGGTAGGCCCAATCAAATTACAGATACGTTTCTGCACCTTATCAAGAACCTTCAAATGGGAAAGAGATTCACAAGCCCAAATATGACAACAGTACTCCATACATGGTCTGATTGTAGATTTGTAGAGATAGAGAATAGTCTCAGGTGTGAGAAAGTGTTTGGAGCGATAGAGAACCGACTTTACGAGAAGCAGAAAGAGCAATGGATCTAATGTATGAATTCCTAGAAAGATTTGATGAGAGAGAAAGACCAAGAAGTTTCAGAGTAGATTTCTCCTCAAGAGCAGAGCCATCCATAAGAATCTCAGGAAGAAAAGGGACACGCCTACGATTGAAAGACATGAACTGAATCTTAACCGGATTAAATGAAACAAGCCATTTCGTACCCCAATCCACAACTGAACCCAGGTCAACTTCTAGATCAGCTGCATATTTCGTATCACCCGGAAAACAATGGGCAGTCTAGCACTTAGAGGTTTGGGAGGGCCCTACTAACCTATTTTCTTTCTTTTCCCTTTGGGGGGGGGGGGCATTTGTAAATGTTGTCCTACCTATTATCATGAATTGCTGTATTTCTGTAAATAAAATCTCTTAAAACCGACTGAGGATCATCTAAGTAGGATGAAGCCATAAAGTGAATGCGGTATTTTGGTGAGTGTCTAGCGCCAGGTAAGCCCAAAAGTATTTGACAGAATTGTATGACCATTAACCCTCCCCCCACCCCCCATCGGCGGAAAAACAAAAAACAAACAAACGATTCGGGCTTCATGCAAATGCACTTATTGTTTTTGTTTAAAGAAAACAAAAACAAACACACAAAAAAAAACTTCTAAATAAAATACTAAGCATCGCCATGGCCTAAATCCATCAACGGGTCGGGTCGGTCAAGGTGGTTCCTTGATGCTGGCGTAGAGGAATGTTTCATCGAGACGAGACAATCTCTGAACAGTTGTAAATAGACGATTTTCCATTAATTGTCAGGAAAATGAATTGTCAAAAAGCAGGAAGACAACGCTTTATTTGGGGGGGGGGGGGGGGGGTAAAAATAGAATCACTCCCGTTTCCAAACCGGTCTTTTCCTACAAGATTTTTCGTACCCCTATTTACTTGATTCCTCGCACGAGGGCAAAGTTAGACACAATGTCAGTTTTTAATGTGAAGAAAGGGGGCGCCCTGGATTGGGATAAAACTAAAAATAGACTCAGTCTAGAAGGATTTCTCATTAACTGAGCGATGACAGAAAAGATTAAGTATAAGAAAAGATACTACACTTTGCTCCGAGCCAAAAGGCCAAGCTACTCCGTTCATGTTTTTGGCTAAGATCAAAGTGTAGTATCTGTTCCGATGGATACTGCACCCCATACTGGTGTTGTCTTGGCCTTCGGGTCTTGATACACGCCGATCAATGGGTTTGTCCTGTGCAGTTCTGGGAGGTCCACCTTCCCAGGCTTTGCCTCCCCTCTTTGGGGAGGAGTAAGTTTATTGCTTACTGCCTGAGGCGCCCCTACCGGGGAATGCCGACGGGGCTGCCCAGACAATTTTTAAACTCCACTTTCCCGAAACGACCTTGGGCTACATCTTACTTGTGGGAGTAAGAAAAAAACTGGCCTTGTGCCTAACTCCTGGAGAGGAGTTTTATTTACTCCTCCCTAGGAGTTAGGCACAAGGCCAGTTTTATCTTACTCCCACAAGTAAGATGTGACCCAAGATCGGGTCGAGAAAGTGGGATTTGAAAAGCCAGCGCTCTGGCCATTTAAAAATTGCCTGGGCAGCCCCGTCGGCATTCCCCGGTAGGGGCGCCTCAGACAGTAAGCAATAAACTTACTCCTCCCCAAAGAGGGGAGGCAAAGCCTGGGAGGGTGGACCTCCTAGAACTGCACAGGACAATCCCATAGACCGGCGTAAATCAAGCCCCGAAGGCCAAGACAATACCAGTCTATGGGGTGCAGTATCCATCGGAACAGATACTACACTTTGATCTTAGCCAAAAGGCCAAGAGCGGCGAGTTGTATTATTTACTCCTCTCCAGGAGTTAGGCACAAGGCCAGTTTTATCCTACTCCTACAAGTAAGATGTGACCCAAGGTCGGGTCGGAAAGTGGGGGTTGAAAAGCCAGCGCCCGAGAGGTGAGCACTCTGACCATCAAAAATTGCCTGGGCAGCCCGTCGGCATTAAATCAATACTCCGTTCATGTTTTTTAGGTGTCTGTTGTTACCTGGACTTAGAGTTAGCTTAGAGGTAGGGAATGAGTTTATAAAAATCATGTTTTTTTTATGTACACTTTGGGTTCGATTACGATTAGCGGTGCTTCGAGAAATTCCTTTTGGGTTTGGCAGATTGTCATAATCGTTTCAGTTTAATGCCCACCACTAACGGACATTTTACAACTGCCCTTTACCCCTAAAAAGGAGAGGGTATGCTTTATTAAACATTATTATTAGCGACACTAATTATTTTAAAGGAAATACAGCTGGTAAATTAGTTAAATCAATTTTATTTTTTTTTACCTACGCATTTGTAACCTATTTGCGTTAAAAATAATATTTAATAGAAGTTACAAGCTTTTAAAGTTCCGTAAATATCGGATCCGAGGAAAGTAGCCATCTTTTTTTTCTAGTCATTAATGTAAACGAGAATGGCTACTTTCCTTAGAACCAATATTTACGGAACTTTAAAGCCCTATAACTTCTATTAAATATTATTTTTTTAACAAATGCGTAGGTAAAGCAAAATAAATTGTTTTTGACTAATTTACCAGCTGTATTAAACCGGTATCGTCCGGGCCTGGATTTACGCCGGTCTATCGCGTGTCCGTCCTGTGCAGTTCTAGGAGGTGCACCTTCCCAGGCTTTGCCTTCCCACCCTTTGAGAAGGGGTTAGTTTATTGCTAATCGCCTAAGGCGCCCCTACCGGGGGATGCCGACGGGACTGCTTAGGCAATTTTTATACAGCCAGAGTGCTCAAATTCTGGGGTTTTTCCCCCACTTTCTCGACCTTGTGTCACATCTTGCCTTGTGGGAGGAAGATAAATAGAACCAGCTGTATTTTCCTTAACATAATTTTGTCGGTAATAATGCGAAATGCTTATCGATGATGAACGAACACTAACATTCACTACGGGGAAATGGCTTTGAAAGTCGCTTTGAAAGTCGCAATTTTTCCTTATTCCTATTTACTTGCTTCCCGACGAGGGCAGAGTTAAAAACAAGGTCGTTTATTTTATGTGGGGAAACCCAAACTCCCGAAAACAGGGCATGCTGGATTCGATTGGGGCAAAAATTATAATTGCGTAAGTCTAGAAGGATTTCTCCTTCACTGACTGTGACTGAGGACAGAAAAGATGAAATCTAATTTATCTCCCTCCCACGGCGGGAAGGTATGACACAAGGTCGGAAAGTCGGATTTTTTAAACCAGCGTCCTAGATGAAGAGCAGGCTGGTCTACAAAAATTGAATAAGCAGCCCAGCCGAATTCCTCCGGCAAGTGCACCTCAAGCGATTAGCAATAAACTAAGCCTTCTGAAACGGCGAGAAGGTAAAGCCTGGGAGGGTGGACCTCCTAGAAATGCATAGGGCCATACCTTAGTCTGCCAGAGAACAAGCGACTTCAATAGCCAAGAATCTTCCGGTCTGTTGGTAGATCAAGTGTAGTATCAGAACAGATACTACACTTTGCTCCGAGCCAAATAATTTGTTGATTTGAAGTTTTAAAAAAACAAAAAAACGCTTCACTATGATTGTACTTTTAGCCAGACACACAAACAGACGAATGCCCTTTATATATAATATTGCCACGAGCGTTTTCGATTTTCATAGGACATTTTCAAGAAAAACATTTACTGCGTCATTATTATCCGAGATAACATTCTGACGAATAGGCGAGACAGAGGCAATCCAGTGCTTGTGCAAAATAGACCTCCAAAAGTGTCAGTAGTTACGGAGCTTCCCGAGTCTATCCGAACGCTTTTATAAGAAATTGGTTCAATTAATAATGTAATGACCAGACAATGCCGTAATGATTAGGTTGTTATTACATATATCATTAAATTTTTAATTGAACCAAAGTGTTATAAAACTAGAACTAATTTGATCAATGTTGTTTCAATGGAAAAAGCTGAAAAGTTCAAGATAACCTAATGTTTTCATAGTATTTTTAGGAGGCTGCCAATGGAGGGGGGGGTGGATATACATAATTTTTTATTTTTACTATTCTTTCGGTCTTTTTTTTTTGGAGGGGGGGGGGGTATTGCCACCTGGGCTTAGGGTTAGAGTTAGGAGTTTAATTGCTTCTTTTGTTGGGGGGGTGGGGGAATGGGGTTCGAAGGCCAATAAATTTGCATTAGGCATATTTACGAAATATTAGAAGGCTAAGAAGCGATTTTGCCAAAATAGAAAAAAAATGGGGGGGAACTGACATCTGTAACTGCCTTTTTGATTCGCATCGGCCAATTTATCGTCTGCATATCTCGACCAAATCCGGAGTTTGTCGTCAAAACTCGAGAATCTCGGTTAAATACCTTACTTTCTACAAATGTTATCTTGGGTTAAGGAGCACAAATTAACAATACTCGACTTTGGCCTATAACATTTGACAGCCAAAAATTGATTTCGAATCGATATTTTAAACTTCAAAATCAAATTCGAATCTCTTACGATTTACCGTGAGAAATTCGAAAGTGGTTTTAAAGCCTTTAGATGTCAATTTGAAAGTGATCTAGCTAGAATTACAGTTTATAGATCAAAGTCGAGTAATAAAGTGTATTTGTGTTCATAGCCAAAGCACAATATTTTCAGAAAAGTAAAATATGATGAGAATGGGAAATTTAAGCTTCTAAAATTATGTGACACCTTTGTGTATGTGTGTGTGTGTGTTTCGCTTCTAAGTGACGTATATATTTAGGTAAACGTATAGATCGACGTCGGAAACAGTTTCTCCAAACAGTTGAATAAAATTAGCGTATAGGCGATAATATATTTTATTATTAAGATTATGACATTAAGAACGTTTTGGAGTTAAAATCAATTCATTATTAGGTAGTAATAAGACGTTTTAATATTTTTTTTGGCGTGATCGATTAAGAAAACATGGCGCCGGTTCCTTTGTTAAAATCTCGATTATTCTAGCATATTTACACATTTCAAACGTGTTTTTCTTCCGATTACATGCGTAAATCTTAAATAGATTTTAACTCGAAATGGTTCCTCATTTAATAATAATAATAATTAAAAAAAAATCATTTTTATCGCCTATACAATTTTGGCTTTTTAAAAGATTTTTATGTGAACGTGGCTTCCTGTTAAATTGATGACGTCACGTCCGGTACGGATGACCACAAATGAAGAAAAAAACCGTTTTGGTTAGTCTTGTTTATGCGATTTATAAGTACTGTTCCTTCGAATTATAGTTTAATAATAACAATACATCTGTTTAATTATTATTTTTTTTTTAGTTTAACGTAGTAATAAACAAATAATATTTCCATTGAAAACACATTTTCTTATTAATGTAAATGTCTAGCAAACAATAAAAACATATGCTACAATAATTAAACATTTTATTGGATTACTTTTAACAAATTATCAACCGAAAGTTTTAATATTTGAAAAAATGACATTTTATGGAATTAATTTTGACAAATAAATTATCAACCAAAAGTTCCCTTTTTTTTCATGACTTTGTATTGAATTAATGTTAACAAATTATCAACCGAAAGTTTTCGGTTGATAATTTATTTGTTAAAATTAATTCAATATTATTATTAAACTATAATTCGAAGGAACAATACTAATTCATGAAAATCGCATAAACAATTAATTTATGAAAATCGCATAAACAAAAACTTTATTTTTCAATTAGGGTCATCCGTAGCGGGCGTGACGTCATAAATTTAACAGGAAGCCACGTTCACATAAAAATCTTAAAAAAAAAAAAAAAAAAAAAAAAAAAAAGCCACAATTTTTTATCGTATTGTTTTCCGACGTCGATCTATACGCTTACCCATATTTAATTATTTACTATTAATCGATTTATTTAAATTAAAATTCCAATAGCAAAAAATAAAACTAAGGCGAACCTTGACTTTAGGGTTAAAAACTCATAGCACTTTCAAAATTTAATATTTTTGGAAAAAATCTTTCAGCCGAGGACTTTTGAAACAATAGTGAATCATATTCCATTAAAAAATTTAAAATAATTATTTTTATATTTAGATTTTAGAGGGGGTAACATCTAAAATAAAAATTTTCATAATTTTTTTTTCATAGCGGATATTTGTTGAGGTAGTTTACATGTAATTTGCCCCAAAAAGTAGAAACTTTTTTTTTGGGGGGGGGGGGGGGGATACGAAAGGTGCACTTCTATAAATTTACCAATTTTTTTCCCCAAATATATAAATTTTAGACACTGCTAGAATCTTTTTTACCTTAACTTGGCCAAGAAGTGGGTGGCCAATTTACGTTAGATTTATATAGGAAAGTGATCCCCCCTCTAAAATAATAAAAATATTTTTTTAATGGAATATGATTCACTATAGTTCTGAAATTGTTTTCCAAAAATATTAAATTTTGAAAGTGCTACGAGTGTTTAACCCTAAAGTAAAAGTTCGCCCAAAACTAAATTTTTATTTTATTTCAAATTAAAATTAAATCAACCATAATGCATTTCGGTTTATTCGTAAATAAGTCAGCCATTTTAATTATGTTTTTTTAATAGTTAAAAAAAAAAAACGGTTCAGTTTCGGAAACATCAACCATAGATTTTACTGGCGTGACAACGAAAGTTACGAAATCGAGAAAGAAGATTCAAGTACGCCGTTCCGAATGTTACCGACCCCCCCCCCCTTGTTAAGAATGGATTCTAAAACTCCGCGAGTAAAATCTATGGTTGACGATTACGATACAGTACCAAAAAAAAAACTTCGTGACACTGAAATTTGACATGGAATTTGCAAGCATTTAAACTGTTGAATAGAAAGTCATTTAAAACAGGGTTGTGATTACGACACGGCCATGAGTCGGGAGATACAAGGTTCGACTCAGACTGTCTTGATTCTTCGGCGATTACAAAAATCTGACTCGATTCCTAACATTCTTACAAGTCCGACTCGACAAAAATCTCCGATCTACAACCCTAATTTAAATTGGTCTTTAAAATGCTTCGCAAAGCTTCATAAGTTTTACCATTTTGGGAGCTGTTTACATCTAATAATTTTATAAATATTAATTAAACATTACCTGGTTTGCCAAAAAGCTTAAAAAATTTTTTTTTTTTTTACAATTGTTTAAGGATTTTTTAGTAATTTTATAAAAATCACTTCCACGATCAACGGGGCTTGCCACCCGGACTTAGGGTTAAATCTTGGGTAGCAAAAAAAATAAAAAATAAAAATTAAAAAAAAAAACGATTGGAGATGAGTGATTCAAAACATTACCGATTTTTTTTGTTGTTTTGTACTTCCACAGAATTAACAGAACTCTTTTTTTTTACCCTAACCTAAGTTTTACGTTTAGTTCGGCAAAAGTCGGTTTGGTTCAAATTCTGTAGAAACACCATTTTTGTTCGTTTGTTTAGACTTTTTTCTCGATCGGTCGCTTTAACGCACACAACCAATGTTGTACGGCCAAGCATTTCTACAAAAAGCTCTGTACGTCTCGCTCAAGTTTAAAAAAATGTAAAATATTCGTCAGTGTCACGCTTCAGTTCAGAAGGGGGGGGGGACTTGTGCAGAATAGACATCTAAAAATTTAACGGAGATTCCCGAGTTTTGACAAATGTCTGACTTGGTCGAGGTTTGCAGACAATAAATTGGATGATCACCCACCTATTTCGGCAACATCGCTTCTTACTACATTTTTTTTAAAATGAAAACAAGGCATGGAGCCACTTAATGTAAGGAGCTAACAAGAACGAAAAATGATTATCACAAAGACAGGAGATGCCTATTGGTCTTAGTCTTGGAAAAACCAAAGCTATAAGGTAGGAGGAAAACAGTCAGCAGGAAGAGAGTTCCACAAGCATATTTCGTAAATAGGCCTAATTCCAATTTATCACCACCTCACGACTCCATTTGCATTCTTCCTTCCCCATAAAAGCACTGGAACCCTACCACTAAGCCCATGTAACACACAGTTCGGGTAGCTACGTACATCACGACTCGGGAGTCTCCGTAAGTACCGACATTCTTTGGATGTCTATTTTGAATTAGCACAATCATAAATAAGCCTTTTCATCATTGAATTCGAATGAACCTATCTTCCGGAAGTCAGTGAAGAATATTTGGTAGTTCTACAGAATTTGAATCGAACTGTTTCTTTTTTTCTTTTTTTTCTTCTTGTTAAACCTAACCCAAGTTTTGTTTAATTTGATTCAAAAGCACCGAAGATTTGACAAATAAAGACAAGTCTAGAACTAGAAAGTAAAACCCATGTTCTATTTATAATTATTTAGTTATTTTTTCTCATCTGGGATTTAAGAACAGATTTAAGGAATTGTGGAAAAATGTTAATTAGGAAAAGAAATTTAGTGGTTTTTTTTTTGTTTCTTTTTTGCGCGCCGTATAAGACATGGTCTTTTATTTATTTTTTTTAGAATATAGAAAAAAAATCGACTTATTCAAAAATAATTTTATCCCCCCCCCCCCCCAAAAAAAACCCTTAGTTTTTATTAAACAAAAATTGTATAATAGAATGGGGAGGGGGTCAGTTGAACAATTCCGAAAAGACGTTATTAAACGCCAAACGGGATCATTTTAACAAAGACCGGTCAGCAAATAAAGCAAGTGGGGGACCAATTTACGCTAAACATAAATCTAAAACTGAACACCCATTCTAAGAATTGAACGAGTAATGTATAAATTAAAAAATATTTTAAAATTCGGCGCTAAATAGTTAATCAGTTAATAAAAAAAGTATTCAAGGTACCGACGGAGAATCCCGGGTATGTCTAGGAAATGGCCGAAGCAGTTTACCATTTGAGTGCTCTCTCTCCCCTTGTTCGCAGAGTTAAATTTTTTAAAATCTAATCCTTCGCATGCTTAGTGTCGTCTGCCTTTTTACATTTAGCGGCTTTCAAATAGCAAACTGCTTCAGCCATTTCCAATGCTGACTCCGGATTTTCCGTCGATACTCGGGATTGACTAGGTAAGTACCGAAATTCTCTGGATACCCATACCTTAGTACAAACAAAATTAAAAAGGGGAGTGGAGAGAGTGTCCCAAACATCTGCCGTTTATTATTATTATTATTATTATTATTATTATACTTGATTTTTTTTAAATTAAAAAAAAAAAAAAAAAAAAAAATGGTTCGATAATTTTTAATTTAATTTATTTTTGGTTATATCGAAGTTTTCAGCTTTAGGATGACTGCCATTTAAAACAACATTATCTTAAAGCTGAGAACTTCAATATAACTATTTTGTTCAATAAAAATACAGAACAATTATTATTTTTTTTAAATCGAAAAATAAAATGTTACTTACTTTTGGTGTATGTCCGTTAGATATTAACTGAATTCTTCTTTAGTGAAAAAGGAAAAAAATGTGTAGAAAATGGATCCAAAAACAACAGGTGCTTCTATTTTCTTCAGAAAAAGACTCGCGTCTTGTTGCTTATTATAAGAATGGTTAGAGTTAAAACGGAATTTTTTTTTTATTATTATTATATATCCATGCAGGGAACCCGTCTGCAACAATACATTTTCTAAACGAATATTTCACCGCCGATTCCTTCAAGGAAAGAATAGGATTTTCTGTCGTAGACACAATACTCAGCTCTCAGAAAGGGAATTTACTTCTCCAGTCTCTCTCGTACAATAATTAGAACCAACATGTTGGATCTGGGAATCGTAAATTCCTTCTTCCTCGACGCCGAAAGGCACGTCTGTTAGTGTAGGAGCTACACACGCCCAATTGTACTTTCTTTGCGCGCGTTGTCTTTTCTCTTTCTTCCTTTTTTTCTTTCTTTTTTTTTAAAGCACCTTGGTTTTAATTTAATCTGGTGATGTCGGTGCGCTTTCTGAAAAAACCAAAAAGGTGGTGTAATTGAGATGTCACGAAGAGTTGGGAAATACTGACAGGGATTGGGGGCGGGGGCATTCAGAAAATCGCTGTTAGTCAGTCTTAAAAGCTGAAAGAAAACTACACACCACCGGCTCTCGATAACACAACCTGGTTGTTACTTCCTCATGATAACGGTATCCGACTCGCGACTCCTTTCTTTCTTTCTTTTCTTTTCTTCCTTTCCCTTCTCTCTCTAGCATTTGCGTTTACTCTATCTATCTCTAGTCTGACTGGCACATATCATTGTCTTTCTGTTTCTTTCTCTCTATCTCTCTCTATATGCATTCGTTTTATTTATTTATTTAGATATGACTTGAGCGCACCAAACAGTGTTTCTTTCACTCTCTCTGTCTCGTCCGTTGGCTCCCCTCAACTCTCTTGTTTTTTTTTGTTTTTTTTTACTTCTGTATATATATATATATATATAAACTAATGTGTGTGTGTGTGTCTACGTATATAGGTGTTCTCCTTTTTTTTTAATATATGCGCTCTCTCTCTCGTTTATCTTTTATTACCGGCGTAAACAAAAGTAAACAAAATCTCTCTCCTCCCCCCTCTCTCTCATATATATATATATATATATAATTAGATAATAATATATTATGTATATGTTTTTGTTTCGGCCTTTATTTCAATAGTGCTTACAATATATGAGTATAGCTTAGTAGTAGTAGAGAAATATACTTATGGCATGCGAGCTACATATAAATGTTTGTGGTTCATTCTATCGAAGGTATTCGTCAGGCTAAATGCATGCATATATATATATATGAAATACTATACATTAGCCATCGATACTTTCGGTTTAATGCAAGCACTGGAAACTCAACTCACGGGACTAAAGATACCAAATAAATCCGTTCTTCAGTCGATTATATATATATATATATATATATATATATATATATATATATACCAATTTATCGTATGCAGATTTTTATAATCAATTTACAAAATAATTTTTGCTGCACAATATATATATATATATATATATATATATATATATATATATATACCAATTTATTGTATGCAGATTTTTATAATCAATTTACAAAATATTTTTTGCATGCACAATATATATATATATATATATATATATATATATATATATATATATATATATATATATATATATATATATATATCCTCCACTTTATAATAAAGACCAATGTGTATTTATTCGTATATGAATAAATATAAATCCGCTCCGTCTGACCAAAAATTAGTGAGTAAAAAAAAAGTTTCTTTTTTTCGTCCCCTCTCTCGGACGAAACCATTTCAAGTGGTGAGGGGAAGGGAGAAAGCAAATAGCAAGTCAGGAAATGAATTCGGAAAGAAATCCTCCACTCTAAATAAAAACTCAAAGGTTGGTGTTCTTTCTTTAGTTCATCAGAAATGATAATAATTTTTATATGAAAAATTAAATCACTGACGTAATTCTATGGATTTATATGAACACTGGCAGAGCATTTTTTTGGTCATTTTTGACGGAAGGTGTACACTAGTATACATAATATATAATTTACTATTTCATGTATAATATCACACATTATATCATAAGGTAATATATATTTATGTCAAGTAAGCTGCACAGAAACGTTCATGTTTCATTCATACATCCACACATTTAGCCTGATGATTTCCTTCGGGAAACATGAACGTTTCTGTGCAGCTTACTTGCCATAAATATATTTACATATTACTATAATATATAAATATCTCTGTCTGTCTGTCTGTCTGTCTCTCTCTCTGTCTCTCTCTCTCTCTCTCTCTCTCCCGCCTCGCTCTTCTTCCTGCTGCTACGACATCGCGCACATGTTCGCTCGTACTCCTGCCTTCGTTCAATTCAACAAATCGTTCACACACACGCACGTGCGCCCAATGAGTCACCCACGCACAACGTGCATCGCTTTCCGCACTCCACATCCCCTCCCTTCCGCTTACCCTACACACCTTCCGACACCTCCCCATGCCTCCCTCCTTCAGTTCACGCACATGCATACGCGGGGGAAAATGTACGCTAACGTTTTGTCTTAGCGAGTTCATTTTTATTATTTTCTGTTTTTCTTAGAGAGAGAGAGAGAGAGAGAGAGAGAGAGAGAGAGAGAGCGAGAGAGAGAGGATGTAATTCAGTAGTTATAAGCCAGGTCTAACAATTGTTGAGGTTCCAAATCACAAACAGTTGACGACTATTACATCAACTCAGCAGTAAAAAAAAAAGTGCTTCTATAGGAGGCGAACCCATATCGACCCGAATGTTTTCGATTGCGATTTATGGAACAAACCGGACTGAAGGTACAGAATAGTTAACAACCTTCTTATGTTAAGAATGGATTTGTAAATGATAACGTTATTATTTAGAAATCCATTCTTAGCATGAGGAGAAAGAGGTTCTTTCTTAAATATTCTGTACCTTCATCCAAACCAGAAATTGCTGAAGCAGTTTACGATTTTCAAATGTAAAAAGGCAGACGACACTAAAGCATACGAAGTAATTTACTCCTCTCCAGGAGTTAGGCACAAGGCCAGTTTTTATCCTACTCCCACAAGTAAGATGTGACCCAAGCTCGGGTCGGAAAGTGGGGGTTGAAAAGCCAGCGCCCGAGAGGTGAGCACTCTGACCATCAAAAATTGCCTGGGCAGCCCCGTCGGCATTCCCCGGTAGGGGCGCCTCAAGCAGTAAGCAATTAACTTACTCCTCCCCAAAGAGGGGAGGCAAAGCCTGGGAGGGTAGACCTCCTAGAACTGCACAGGACAATCCCATAGACCGGCATAAATCAAGCCCCGAAGGCCAAGACAATACCAGTCTATAGGGTGCAGTATCCATCGGAACAGATACTACACTTTGATCTCGACCAAAAGGCCAGTCTACGAATGCAAAACCATGTTAGGGTTTTAAAAATTAAGATGACCCCCCGAGAGTAAATGCGGTATTGTGGTGACTGCAATGATTCTAGCCAATTATTATGTCACAGTAGACATGGATGACCGACGATCCCCAATTTCCCTACACTTTTTATGACCTTGTGTCTAATTTGTTACCGCACTTTGAATTATTTCTGGTTTTGTTCGGTCTCAGGATCCCATCTTCCCAGGCATTATCGTCTTCCCTCTCTTTCGGAAAGAGGGATTGGTTTATTGCCCGTCGCTTGAGACGGCCACACCGGGGGATGCCAACGTTTGCAACCATCCAGAGTGCCGCTTTTTCGGTTAGATGAACACACTAATTTTAGGCTTTAAAGATAGTAAAAAAAAAAGGGGTTACGGTGCCACTAACCCTAAGGTAAGCTTTTTTTATTATTATTATCTTTTAAGCCAGAAATTAGCGACCCCCCTCCCCCCAAAAGAAATCGACCGCCATTTTTTATTAACGAATTCAGCTACGCTAAGTGAAAGTAACGAAACAAATTTTTAAATTAAAAAAAAATTTCTAAACTCTTTCTGAAAATTAAAACTATGCAGGTCGATAGAAAATTATTTTTTTTTTGCGTTTGGTAAAAGTTATTTGTTGTATATTTGTTTTTTCCCTTTTTTGCACTGTTAACTATACTATACTTTTGCCCCCAAAATAATGAAATAAATAAGTATGACTAGTTGTATAGTAACTGGTTATTATTCTGCAGCAGTTACATAATTAAGATCTATTTTCTTTTGTGCTCGCATCTAATCACTTGCGTAGTGATACGTTGGGTAATTAGAACACTCTGCGCATGCATGGCTATTTCCATTTCCGCCCAAACCGTTTTACGCCCAATTATGAACTGTTCCTTTGGACACGTCACCGAGACAAGTCGTATATCCCTCTTCTCACCTCAAGCAATGGCTTTGTAAGGCAAGATGGAACTCATGGACTCCCTTCCATTTCTATAGTACGTACATGCTGGCTGAACCAACCTGTCTTATATTCCTGTGTTTATCAATCTTTCTAGACCATATGTTGTTTTGATACCTCATTGTAATACAGCTTCATATTCCAGTAGCTTCTTTCCAAGAACTGCATGCTTGTGGAAGTCTCTTCCTGCTGACGGTTTTCCTCCTATTAGCCTTGGTCTTTTCAATAGGCATCTTCTGTCTTTGTGATAATCAGCTTTCGTTCTCGTCTTACATCAAGTGGCTTCATGCCTTGTTTGGATAGATTTCCATAAAAAAAAAAAGAAATTAAAAATTTTTTTTTTAACCAAAACAATGAATACTGCTGATTGAAAAAATCCACACAAAATCAGAGAATTTGTAGAATTTAAGACAAAGTCCCATTCTAACATTTATATCAACTTTATGTAGAATAAATATACTGTTTGTAGGGAATAGAGAAGAGTTGTAAATTGTAGGAATTTTGTTGTGGCGTCTAGCGAACGTCGGAGTGACCAAATGTAGAATTAATGACAAACTCCCATTCTAACATTTATATTAATGTACTGTCTTCAGGATGTGTGTAGTCTATCGACAATCAAGACTCTGAGGCATGGTATATTTTAGACACAGGTTTATTGATCGTCGAAAAAAGAATTTAATCTGACTGTCCGAGATTAGCACACGCTTCCACAAAACGTACACGCATCCTGGATACAATACAGTAAAACGGTGATGCTCAAGATGTCAGAATATTTAGAGACAGAAAACTGCGCCATGTGGACTCGAGGTAAACAACTAAAATTGATCAGGGTAAGGATCTCGCTAATGACGAAGAAAAAGGCTGGAGAGTTCATAATAGGAGAATGTTTTATAAGTCCGTACATATGCAGGTATTAAACGAGAAATAGTTTGTAAGGCTGGCAGAGTCCATATTGTTATTGGTAGGAAGTAAGCCTGTGTGTCGAATGGTATTGGGAGTAGGTCTACGTGCGGCAGTTCGCCATCTTCGATAGTGAAGCCTTCGTGTCCACGTCGATAGCCCATGACTAACGGCGGGTTTTGTTTGCGTGCCAAGAGAGGAGGTTAGTGGTCGAACTGGGCGACGTGGGTGAGTTAGGCAGCTGTGTCTTCTGGTGGCAAAAGAGAGTGAACCATGCCGGTGCATTCCGTTAAATAATCTTTGGAAACCAGAGTTCTGCTCGTATAAAAGATTGCTTCTGATTGGTTAAATCCCAATCCTAATTACCTGTTTTCTTCAATCAACGCCAAGCTTATAAGTCAAGCAGATATTTCAAATATTGTTAATAGTGGCAGTGTAGCGAGATGTCTGTTTACATTAGTTTTAAACCTCAGCATGTCGGTACTGTCGGGGAAACAGGGAGTTCCAGAGGCCAGCAGCACGAGGAAAGAAGCTATTGGAGTAGAAGGCTCTCCGGCATCTGGAGACCTCCACAGTGAATGGATGAGATTTAGCTGATTGTTGAGTTGGTCTAGTGAATTTATGTCGAGGGGGCACCAGAGTAGCCAGCTCATATAAGCACAATCCATTGAAGTATTTGTAAAACAAAGACAAGGATGCTACATTGCGGCGATAGGACAGGGGATGGAGCTTGGTGGATAGTGAGGTGGATAAGTTGGTGACTCTTTTTTGAAACTTTGTCAAGGAGGGAGAGACTAGTGGATGATGCACTAACCTAGATGTGGCAACAATACTCCATGCATGGGCCGATGGTGGCTTTGTAGAGATACAGGATAATGTCAGGTGTAAGGAGTTTACTAGCACGGTAGAGGGAGCTCACCTTCTTTGCTGCAGCCTTGGGAATGTCTTCAATGTATTTGTTCCAATTCATGTTACCTGTGAAGGTTAGGCCGAGGAGTTTGAATGATGAACTCTCAGGTATGGTGTTATTTGCCATGACAATCGGTGGTTGGAAAGGTTTCTTGTAGTTATTGAAGGAAAGGAGCTTTGTTTTTGCGGCATTAAAAGTTAACAACCATTTATTACCCCCATTCACTACAGCCTGGAGGTCATTTTCTAAGGATTCAGCCATTGCCTCAGATATCATTGCGTCTGTTTTGCCCACATGACGAGAGTAAAGCGTGGTGTCGTCAGCAAATATACCAATCTCAGACTCAATGTCATCAGGGAGATCGTTTATGAAGATCAGGAAAAATAAAGGTCCAAGGATAAATCCCTGGGGTACACCAGCATTTATGTCATATTGCTTAGATGAACGGCCATCGATAACAACCTGGATCTTTCTTTTGGTTAGGAAGGATCTTATTATATTAAGTAATTGCCCAATAATACTGTATGAGCGTTTTTTTCAGGAGAAGCCCTTTATGCTGTACCTTATCAAAGGCCTTAGATATATCAAGGGCTACTGCCCTAGGTCCACCTGCCTTGTCCAGTGTATGATACATGTGTTCAGAGATGACCGTTAGGATGTCTGCAGTAGATCGTGCTTGTTTAATACCATACTGGCAGTTAGAAAGAAGTTTAGCATTAAGTGCCGGACTATCGCTAGATTGATTAAGGATTCTAAAGATTTTAGCAAAGATCAGGAGTAGACTGATTGGACGTTAGTTCTAAGAATCAGTTCTATCCCCAGAATTCTTGAAGACTGGTACCACAGACGCAATTTTCCAGCTATCGGGGAAGCAAGATTCAGCTAGGCATTTGTTGTAGAGTTTGGAGAGGACAGGGGCCAGTTCAGCAGAACATTTCTTTATTACTATTACAGGTATAAGATCAGGTCCACACTGAAAACAAAACTTTCACAAATTCATTTTAGCCAATTGTAAATTAAAGTTATGTGAGATAGCAAAGGAGTCGAAAATAACAGAAAGCAGTGAGTGTTCACCATTTTGCAAGAACATTTGTCAATGAGAAAGCTGTGTTCAAAGTGGGTTCCGTTCATCAAAACCAACAACACGTTGATGATTCAGAGCGTTGTTTGCAACTGTTTCAATGCGACAAAAAGGCGTTTTTGTGTCAATATGTGACAATGGATAAAACATGGATCTACCACTTTACTTTGGAGTCAAATTGGCACTCAACTCAAACATCAGCAGATGAGGTTTTGACCTCCGTATTTTGGGAAGCGCAAGGTATTTTGTTCATTGATTACCTTGAGAAAAGAAGAACCATCAATAGCGAATATTACATAGCATTATTGGTGTTTTTGAAAGAAGAAATCGCCTTCCCACCCCCCAAAAAACGACCACAAATGAAGCAGAAAACAGTGCTCTTATACCAAGGCAATGCACTGTGCAACAAATCGTTCGCAATGATGGCAAAAGTACATGAATTGCACTCTCTGTTTATTAACACTCAAAAGTAATAAAACTTACTATAAAACAGAAGATTCGAATTGTCCATTTTTTTTACAAATGGGGGGGGGGGACACAACTTATAAAGGCTAAGAGCCACTTGAGGGTATCATGACGGACAAACAAACAGATACTATGGGAGAAAATATCATGTCGCGGGCATAAAACAGAAAAAACCCAAGTCCAACACCATTTTTAACAAAATACCGGCAAGTTTCTATTTTCTTAATTCCCCACGAGGGCAGAATTAGACACACGGTCGGTTTTTAACGTGGGAAAAAATTATGCTCCACAAAAGGAGCACTGTTGATTGAGACAAAATTTAAAATTGCCTCAGGCTAGAAGGATTTCTTCTTCACCGATCAAGGATAGAAAAGATGAAGTTTAGTATTGAATTATTTCTTTGCTATGAGGTACAAAAAATACAAAGTAACAAATGAATGAAAAAATAAATGAAGAAAATGAATAAAAAAATAATAAGCACATATCTTATGTATTTTTTGAGCGTATATCTTATGTAGTTTCTGATTTTTAGACAGTGCGACATACAGGGACAGAGTTATGACTTACGAAATGTAATACTGTAATATTATTATTTTGGCTCCCAGACAATGCAGAGTACCTTTTCTTGTACACAACAGTATAAAAAAACATAGTGATGTTATTTCTCATGTGCAACGTGGCATGTAAACACACCTGCTCTATCTAGGGTATTGAGCACTTTTGCCATAAGATATAACACTTACCAAATGGAATACTGTGTTATTACTATTATGGCTTCCGGACAACACCAAGTACTTTTTCTTGAATAGTATGAAAAAAGACAGTGAATTTCTTTCTCCCAGACAATGCAGCATTTAAACACATCTGATCTATGTAAGATAATGAGCACTTTTGCCATAAGATATAACACTTACCAAATGTAATACTGTTTTATTATTTCATTGGTTTCTTATCTAGTATGCAACACTGAAATAAAAAAAACTTTAAACATTTTGGAGGTATTGCTTCTGAGCAACACAGCATTTAAACACACCTGCTCTATCTAGGATATTGAGCACTTTTCATAAACAACTTACCAAATGTAATACTGTAATATCACTAGTATGGCTCCCAGGCAACGCCAAATACCTTTTCTTGTATACAAGAGTATAAAAAACATAGTGAAGTTCTTTTCTTTGGCAATGTGGTATTGTAAGCACATCTGCTCTATCTAGAATATTGAGGACTTTTTCCATAAGATATACCACTTACCAAATGTAATACTGTATTATTACTATTATGGCTCTCGGACAACGCCGAATACCCTTTTCTTGCATACAACAGTATATAAAAAGAAAGTTAATCTTTTTCTCCTGGTAAAGCAGCATTTAAACCTACTTTCTTTATGTGAGATATTGAGCACTTTTGGATTAACATATACTAATTACCAAATATGACACTCCTCCTGAGCAACGTGTTGTTTAAACACACCTGCTCTATCTAGAATATTGAACACTGAATAAATTTATACAACTTAACAAATGTAATACTGTAATAATGGTATTATGGCTCCTGGGTAATGCCGAGTACCTTTTTTCCCCAAGCAACGCAGCGTTTAAACACACTTGCTCTATATAAGATTGGTCTATCTAGGATATTTAGAACTTTAGATAAACTAATATAACTTAGCAAACGTAATACTGTATTATCACTATTATGGCTCCCAGACAACACCGAGTACCTTTTATTGTATACAACAGTATAAAAAAGACAGTAACTCTCTTTTTCCCAGGCAACACAGCGTTTAAACACATGTGCTCTATGTCTGGTAATGTGCACTTTTAGATTAACATATACCACTTACCAAATGTAATACTGTTTCATTATTTCATTGCTCCTGAACAACATCGAGTTTCTTGTCTAGTATGCAACACTGAAACAAAACACTTCAAACACAGCATTTAAACACACCTACTTTATCTAGGGTCTTGAGCACTTTAAATTAACTTATACCACTTACCATATCTAATACTGTAATATTATTATTATGGCTCCTGGGCAACGTCGAGTACCTTTTCTTGTATACAATAGCATAAATAAAACATACAAAAGTTATTTCGCATGCGCAACGTGGCATGTAAACACACCTGCTCTATTTAAGGTATTGAGCAATTTTGCCATAAGATATACCACTTATTAAATGTAATACTGCATTACTGTTATTAAGGCTCCCGGACAACGCCAAGTACATTTTCTTGTATACAACAGTATAAAAAAAAAACTGTCACGTTCTTTCTCCCAGGCTACCCGGTGATTAAACACACCTGCTCTATGTAGGATATTTAGAACTTTTAGATTAACATACACCACTTTCCAAATGTAATACTGTATTATTTCAATGTTCCCGGGCAACATCGAGTTTTTAGCTTAGTATGCCACATTTGCAACACAACGGCATTTAAACACACCTGCTCTATTTAGGATAGTGAGCACTTTGAATTAACTTATACCAGTCACCAAAATGCAATACAGTAATATTATTATGATGACTCCCGGGCAACACAGAGTACCTTTTCTGGTATGCAATAGTATAACAAAACATAGGAAAATCTTTCTACGTTTTATTTTTTCAATCATCACTTAAAAATAAAACGTAGGAGGCCTCAAAAGCACTACGAAAACCACCCTTTCCGAGTTTATTGCCACTCTACCTTTTAAGAGAAATGATGTTGATAATGATAATAGTCTGAAAAGAAGCTTAAGAAACGTTAAATAAAAGAGAAAGTCATTTCCGGAAGGAACGACTCAGCATTTTCTTTCAAAATTACTACATACATTGAAATTACAATGTTTTCTTTCCAAATTATTACATAATTACATTGAAATTGACTAAATAGATGCTGAAAAACTCGACCCAAACGAAATCTGCTCCATAGCTCCTTTTGGGGTGCACTTTAAGATTCGGGAACACTTCTATTATCTTACCCGGTTAATTTTACATGAGAATACACTTTCAGATTTTATGTAGATTCTTTAACCTTGCTTCTATAGGGAACACACACACAGACATTGCGTTTTATATATAAAGATATATCTAACTTTATATATGTAAAGATACAAAATCATTACACTTTGATGTTAGCCAAAAGGCAAATGCCGGCAAGTTAATTAGAAACATGTCTTTGTTTGTTGCTATTTATGACAATTTATGACAATAAATCATGCAATACTTACAAGACCCTTGCAAAATAAGAAATTTTTTCCCACTTAAAATCCAGACCGGTTTGTACAGGTAAGTAATTATTGTCGAATAAGTTAAAACACTGATCTATTTTTTTTCATTCATATTTTTAATGTGTGCTGTTTTTTTTATTGATAGGTCACCGCTTATCAAGTCTCAGGGGCAGCCACTCGCGGATAAGGGTTAAAAAAATTGTTGGTTGGGCGATGATCGCCGTCACGAGAGGATTGGAAACGGTGGGTGGAATGGGCAGAAGATTACTTAGGAGAACTTGATTTTCCAGGAGGATGGCTCGACAAGTATTTCTTTACATTAGACTTGAAGACGACCTGTTAGATAGTGAAGGGGGTCCGGAGGGGGGAGAGTGAAAGCGGAAGTCGAAAATGACGTCATGTCCATACGGGATTGATTCTGTCTCTTGTTCCTGACCAACAACGAAGGCAGATATGTGAAAACGGCCGGTCCACTGCCAGTAGGCGGGGAGGGGAGGAGGTTGGTCTGCCAAAATTTCTCTCTAATTCCTTCATTCTTTCTCTCCCTCGTACACATGCAGTAATTTCTATCTCTTTGTTTTACGTTAAATAAAACTTTCAAAATAAAACCCGGAGTCCTTGTGTTTGTCAATCACGGCTGAAGGACAGGAGCCAGCAGCGACGAAGACCGAGATACACTGAACAACAAAGACGAAACCCGGGTGCACACAGCGTGAAGGTAAGCCACACTGTAACAGACCATGCTTTAGTCGGTTAGCAAGCAAACTCGTCATATCTTCTTCCACAGATAGGGGTGCTTTAGGAAAGAAACTTTGTTCATGGAAATTCCGCTTGGTTTTTGGTACAGAGAGAAAGAAAGTGGTTGTAACCAGACGATTGTCAATATGTATAAATACTCTCGTTCCAGCGTGTATGTGTTCTTTTTCACATTGAGGTTTTACATGCTAAGCAAAGACGGTAAGGTAAGTCAAGACTATTTCAACCACTCAATCCAGGTTGTGGCTCATCACTTCCAGCATATCTAATAATAATTAAAAAACCACGATGACACTATTGGTATCACAGAAAATGGTTGTAAAGGATCAAGGAGGAAGGAAAGATCATGGAGAGTACTATCAAGAACTGCACTGGAAGGTTACCAAGAGTACTGAAATCCTGCGGAGGCTTATTGTCACTCAGATTCCAGAGAAAACCAATAGCCGTTATCATTGAGAACTCAATGTTGTGAGAAGGCAAAGTGATTTTCAACGGGTATCGAAAGAAGCAAAGAGCACTGGAAATCTGGGGATACTTGTTGTCACTGATACTCCAGGCAGCATCACCTATTCTTGTCAGTAAGTGACATGAGTGAGAAAGATGAAGAAGAATAACTGAAACTGCAAGAAATTTCATAAACTATTCGCCCCTCCCCCCCCCTCCCCCCAAAAAAAGAAGAGAAATGTGATGACACCAGCTGCGGCTGATACCACACGAAAGTCGTGAAGAGTCAAGAGAGCACTAACCAGACCTCCACTAGAAAGGTGCAGAGAGTACTGGGACCTTGGGGAAGCTTATTGGGACGCAAATCCTAGAGAAGATGAATGTTCGTTGCCAGCGAGTAATCAATGGAAAAACAGCTGTTGCGATAACGCAAAATCATTTCCAATATTGATCGAAAGAGGTGGATATTACTGGAAATTTGGGAAGACTTGTTGTCACTCAGACTCGAGACAATACTGCCGGTTATTGCAAGTGAGCAATACCTGATGATGACCTGTGTGAGAACTCCTAGTGAGTTGATAATAATAATCTATTACTAATGGAGATTTGGTATCTGTCTGTCTGATACCGAAACTATACTATTACTTCTATTAATGTACTATTGTACTATCTTTTAATGCTCAATTCAGAGGGCGGAATAGTGTAGTATCTGTTCTGTTGTCATGAGACCATTCTCCCTGGCATTACCGCCTCCTTTGGGGGGTAGGGTAGTGTATATGTTCTGTGGTCATGATACCATCCTCCCAGGCATTACCACATCCTTTAGGCAGGGGGGGAGGTATCATACATTACAAAGAAATTGTCATAGTTGTATGCGATATGAATATGCGACCACAAAGAGTATTTTATTACTAGCAAAAATAGCAATAATAAGAAGACTGGCAAAAGAAGCGATATACGAAAACACATGGACATGACTGCAAAAAAGACACTTGAAGAGACTAACTGAATAGTTAAAAGCATATTCACCAGGTAATGCTGACCAAGCACAGGGAAGTTGAAATAGAAATAGAACAAAAAATATAGAAAAAATATTGTACAAGTCCAAAGGAACTGAAACTGCTAGTAATCTCATAGAATGCCCCCCCCCCCAAAAAAACGCATACACACACGGTGGTACTGCACAAAGTGTTTGTGAAAGGTCAAGGATGGTGAAAAGACAGAGGAGGGAGAGCACCATTCAGACCTCCACTGGAAGGGTGAAGAGAGTTCTGGGACTTTGGAGAAGATTATTGCCACTCAAATTCAACGGAAGACCAATGGTCAGTGCTAGCGAGAAATCAATGGTAAACGGCTGTTGCGATGACACAAAATGACTTGCAACAGGTATCGAAAGAAACAGAGAGTGTTCTGGAAATCTGGCGAGGCTTGTTGTCACTCAGACTCCAGGAAAAACCATTGGTTATTATCAGTAAGCAATCACAGCCTACATAACGAACGAACGTTAACCAGCCACGGGTAAGTTGAAATAGAAATCGACAAAAAATATAGAAAGAACATCGCACGAGCCCAAGTGAACCGAAACTACCAGATATCCTATAATCTGATTTCCCATCCCCCCCCCCCCTTCAAAAGAAACATAAAATGATTACAAAAGTTTGAGGAGGATAGAAAACCGAGGAAGGAGAGCACCATTCAGACCTCCACTGAAAGGGTGCGGAGATTACTGGAATCCTGGGGAGGTTCATTGTCGCTTAAATTCCAGGTAAAGCTAATAGCTGTTATCAGCCAGAACTCAATGGTAAACAGATGTTGCGAGAACGCAAAATTATTTGTAACAGGTATCGAAAAAAGCGGAGAGTACTGGAAATTTAGTGAGACTTGTTGTCACTCAGATTGCAGGGAACAACACTTGTTATGGTCAATGATCGATCACTGATAATGACTCATGTGAAAACTCCATATGTGTAAATGTATTACTAATGGCGATTTGGTATCTGTCTGTCTGAAGCCGAACCATACTATTACTTTTATTAATATACTATTGTACTATCTGTTTATGATCAATTCAGTTTACTATACTATTTCAGACTAATGTACTATCTTTCAATGCTCAATTCAAGAAGGGAGGGTAGTGTAGTTTATGTTCTGTTGTCATGATACCATCCTCCCAGATATTACCTCCTCCTTTTTGGGTGGGGAGGGGTAGTGTAGTATCTGTTCTGTTGTCATGATTCTATCCTCCCAAGCATTACATCCTATTTTTTTGGCGGGGTGTGTATGTGTGTAGTATCTGTTCTGTAATAATGATACCATCCTCCCAGGCATTTACCCCATCCTTTGGGAAGGGATAGTGAAATATATGTTTGTTCGTCATGATACCATCCTCTCAGGAATTACCTTCTTCTTTAGGGGCAGTGTAGTATCTGTTCTGTTGTCATGATACCCTCCTCCCAGGCATTACCCTCCTCGTTTTTTAGTATCTGTTGTGTGGTCATTATACAATCCTCCCAGACGTTACCTTCTTTCTTAAAGGGTGGGGAGGTGATGTACTAGCAAAACTATGCGACCTCTGGTCTGCTAGTATTCACCTCCAGACGCATATTTTCGCTAGTGATAACAATAATTAGGTGTTATTTTGTGGAATTCAAAAAGCAAAGTGATGACCTTTGTACGGTGTCATATTTATGTCTGCTTTAACTTATTTATATGTCATAGTTTGAAAATGAGGTGATCTTTTGTTGAATAATATCTAAAGTGGTTGCCTTTCCAACTTTATTTTCTCATAATTGTTGAAATTGACTCAAAACAATAGATTCATGTATTATATATAATCATGTCATCTGAAATGGTGTCACTTTCACTTGTTCGCTTTCACCTTCACATTACCTCTTTCTATTTAAACTTAGGTATATATATATATATATATATATATATATATATATATGTATATATATATATGTATATATATATGTATATATATATATATATATGTATATATATATATATGTATATATATATGTATATATGTATATATATATATATATGTATATATAGATATATATGTATATATAGATATATATATATATATATATATATGTATATATAGATATATATATATATATATATATGTATATATAGATATATATATATATATATATATATATATATACTTTACTTACTTTACTTTAATCGCACAGGACTTAACGTCCCTTCGCTGTATTGAACACCAAATTCTGTCTCCGAATTGCATATTTCTCGGCTGTTTGAAGAGGAACGCCGCACTGTTCTTAATGCTGTCGGACCATCTTTTTGGTGGTCGTTCTCTTGGTCTTGCGTTTTAGAAGTCTTTTCTGTAGCTGGCATTTATCATCCCTCTACTTTTAGCGACATGACCAAACTATCAAAGCCTACTAGCCGACACCACATCCTAGATGGTTTCCGTCATGCCCAGCGCTCTGCGTATGCAAGCATTACTAAGCCTGTCATTCCTAGTACCCTTGAGGATTGTCTTAAGACATTTCATCTCAAGCACTAACAGTGCTCTGACTTATGCAGTGGCGAGGTATATTGCATTGTTTGAGTGCGATTTTTGCCAAATGTTTGGCGAAGGAATAAGTTCCTAGCCTAAGGTTTACATTAGATGGTTATGAGAGGAGGATTACAGCGCTTTCGATGCACTTGTGGTGTGGGAGAGAGGATTCAGTCTTGGGGAGGGTGCAGAATTATATATATATATATATATATATATATATATATATATTATTATTATTATTATTATTTAATAAAGAATTTTTTAATATCGATAGACATATATATGTTTGGGGGTTGTAATTTACACTCGTCAGTATGGAAATTACTTAACCGTACTGCCAAGTCGGATGATTCGAACTCCGAATCCAAGTATTATTAACCTCAGCTTCTTACCACCCGGCCATCGTGACGACTACGCTTTTAAAGGGGAAAGAAATACGCCTTGTACTTTTTAAATGTAAACACAAGAAATTAAATTCTAACAGTGTTCCGGTTACACCTGTAAAGGGAGAGAACATCGCAAAGTGGCTTACTTTGATTCTTCAATTTAATATCTTTCGTCGCTAGATTTAAAGTGGGTCAGCTATTAACTATTTGACATAATGGCATGTTATGGACGGAGGAAGAGTATGTCTCTGCCTATAACATGTTGTGGGCGGGAGAAATGTATTTCTGTCTAATAAAATCGCACATGAAGCATTCACGTCTTTTGCATGTCGAATAAGCATATATATAACATTTACGCACAAGGATATGCAATTCACAAGTCAAGAACAGTAAAAATTATCTAAGTAGAGTAAAATCAGAATCATGATTTTTGAATAAAATTTCTTATGGGCTTAGCCGATTACATAATAAAAATTGAATAATAAGAATAAGTTCTTTTTAGAGCAATGGATAAGTTACTTGGCTGCTGATCAAATTTGAATATGACCAGGTTTCGAATCTTGGGCTCATCAGTAGGATCACATTCAGACCTAGGATTCGAAACCCAAGTCGCTTTCATTCAGAGTGCTGACTCTGACACTGAGCCACCACATAATAAATAGTGATTGGACGATTCCAATATTTTCCCGATTCCGATACAAATACCAAGTCTTTTCTAAATTCCCGATTCCAATACAATTACCAATTCCGATTCCGATTCTTTTAAAATCTCTAAACATTTAGCTATAGAGTTGGGTTTTTTTTTTTCGTTTTACCGTAAAAATCCATGTAACACGTACATATATACATTTGAGGGGGCTGATCTATAGCTTTTAGTTTAACTGGTAATTTTAAATGAATAAATATTTATCATTTTATCATTAATACCAGTAATGGAAAATTATTAAGTTTTAAACAAAAACAAACGAACAAAAACAATTAAAAGAATCGTTTTTGGCATCGGAAAATAGGCAAAATATTTTTTGATTCCGATACCGATTTCGATACTCCAAAAAGTTCTGATTCCAGATTCCGATTCTAATGAATCGTCCCAACACTAATAATAACCTCACTACACTATAAATTATCCTGATTCTATTAAACAGGTGCCGCACAGTCTTCTTGTCTTTGTGTCGTTGTACATTTCATTCATTCCAGATTGAGTATGAAAAAAGGGATCCTCTCTCAATTACCAACACTGCAATAGTACACAAAATTTTCAAATTAATATCGATTCCGCAGACATCAGTCTGTTGCATACCAAATATATTTCCGTAAACATTTATGAAAGAATTAGCATGGTTACTCGGCGTTGCACGGACAACAAAACAAAAAAGTAAAAAAGGACGTGTAGCATTCTTTCGTTTAAAACTTCTCTCTCGCTCTACCTTTCTGTATTCCCCTCTCTATCTATCTCTTTATCCCCTCTCCTATCCCTCACCTTCTCTTCCTCTTCTTTCTCCATCCTCTCTCTCCCCCCTCCTCTTCTTCCCCCTCTCCCCATCCCCAGTCAAGAGGGATTACCCTTTCTCCGATCGAGGACAGAACATATATTACTCAAAAATATGTGTACATATTCTGTCCGAGGCAATGCTGAAAAAAATATATCAACTTTGTGGATGTGTCTTGTGTTATTTCTAACTTTTAGCTAGACAGACACACACACACATGCAGACACACAGACATACAACTGCTCTTTATATAATAGATGACAGAAAATAAATAAAATGTTGAATATTGGTGAAAACATTACTAGTATAAATATTAGTTAAATATATATTTGTTCAAACAGAATATGTTCTAGGTTAAAGATCACAAATGTGGTTACAGGGTCACAGTATAAATATTAGTTAATATATAATATACTTGTTCAGATAGATCTGCTATTATGTTGTAAACAGGATATGTTCTAGATAAAGATCACACGGTTGACCATGCTTGGAAATAAGCTGGGATACATGAGAATAGAAAGTGTAAAAAAATTAGGCGGAAATGACGTCAGACATACAACTTAGAGAGTGGCAGTTGCCAATCTCTGTGACTCTCCATGGGAGGCTGAAAAAGAACAGACATGTTGGCGATTGTACAGCATAGTTAATAGGAAAGAAAGGTGTGAAAAACAAAAACAAATATTCAACAAATAACTGTTACCAGATGCAAGGTAAGTTACTTTTCTACCTACCGGCATAATTTTTCTCTAATTTTAAGTCTTTGAAACAATTTTTATTTCAATTTAATTGTTCGTTAAAATACAATCTGGTTACAGCCAAATTTCAACATGGCTGACTCCAGTTTCCGGAAATCACCAAAGTCTTGATTGATGGGTTTTTCGTCTTTTTGGGTGAAAAAGCAACAAACAAATATGCAACAAATAACTGTTTCAAACACAATAAAATTTACTTTTTTGTCTAATTGAAAGTAAAAATTGACGAAAAATATTTAGTTATTAGACTTAGGTGGTTTCCGGAAACTGGTCAGCCATGTTGAAATTTGGTAGCCAGATCCTATTTTAAGGAAAACTTAAAATGAAATAAAATCGGTTTCAAAGACTTAAAAGCATAAAAAGATTACACAGATAGGTAGAAAAGTATCTTGTATTGCGTTTGGTGGCACTTATTTGTTGAATATTTGTTTTTTCACCCCTTTTTTTCCTGCTTACTATACTCCACAATCGTCGATGTGTTTTTAAGATGGTCTAATAAAAAGTTAAATAATTAAGCATGATCTTAAACTGAGTGTCTCCCCCCCCCCCATCTCTCTCTCTCTTCTTTCTGTTACATATTGAACGGGTAGATCAGCTAGTGTATATTGTAGTTAAGGTTGGTGTAACAAGTTCGGCAAGAATAACATGAAAATGTCACAGCCGAAGGGTAAGCGAAGATCAATATGCTGCACCTGGGGTTAATGTTGCCCCAGTGTGGAAACATGTGATCCAGCGGATATGACGTCACATGAGTCTAAGAAAGTGGATGGGAGAGATTTTAGTCAGTCTGGTTTGGAAGCTCGACGGAGCTAGACTTAATAATAAATGATGTAAGGGTCCCCTGATAAATGAAGGGCAAGGTCCTTTAGAATCTGCAGTCCCACATATTTCACCCTCTTGCCTATTGGTCAGAATCAAGGAAACCTCATCTTTAGTTTAGTTTCAGCATAAACGTTAGTGAAGACATATGCAATGTAATTCTAAATAACAGCTGTTTCTTCATAGCTACACAATCAGAGCATTGGTAATTACAAAGTCTGAATCTTATAGACAAATGAATCTTCAGATTTACAGAAAGAAAACATCATCTGCCAAGTAAAATTGCCCTTCGATGTTTAAGACGAATTCTGTGTCTTTCTTTTAGTTGCTGTGCCGACTTTTTCAGAAATTATCAAAGATGGTGTGTCCTCAGTCTTTGGAGAATTTGCAGGAATTGTGAACGTCCGGGCGCGAGGAGAACTAAGAGGTATGGTTTGATGGAACTGTTTGTGACAAATAGATGGCCGAGCTTCCCCTGGGGTGGGGGAAGAATGTAACATTTCTGTCTCCTCTACTTTATAACTTTCAGCACTAGACAATCAATTAGACAAACGTTATTGTATAGCACGGAATGTCTTTGTTTAATTAGTCTTTTTTTGATCTTCTCGATCTTTCAGATAGTCCTTCGCGTATTTATGTTGAATTGTCGGATTGTAGGCTCCGTAGGTGTTTTTTGTTCTTTTTTTTTTTTTCGAGTACTTTCGACTAACTCAATTGTCTTCAGGTGAAGGGTTGGAATTGCTTATTCATGTTGGCTGAGTTCGAACTGTGCGGCAATTTATAATTTTTTTAAAGTACGTATGGGTGAAGAGATTCTGTATTTGGAACGTGATCATGCGTGAGGCGCGTGCCTAATTAAAATTTACAATATTTAAAATTTACAATATTTAAAATTTAAAATTTACAATATTTAAAATTTAAAATTTACAATATTTAAAATTTAAAATTTACAATATTTAAAAGGTTAGAAGTAGATTTTTTTGTCGACTAGGCATATTTTCGAGTGAATTACTAATCTAGACACTTTAAAATATTTTGACTCGATTCGTAATTAATATTGTTTATTGTGGGGCATTCTGGTGTTTATATACAATGCCTCTAGGATTTCCAGTCTTTTACGTTTGTGTCGTAATGTGTAATATTTGTGTTATTAACTAAAAGTTGTCTAAATTGTAAATAGGGGCAGTTGTGTTGCTTCAAATGTTGGCAGATTGAACTGGAGTCGGAAAGATGTAATGTGAGCCCTCGGAAAAGTGTAGTAGTTGTGCAGCCAATGCAATAGTTTTAATATTATTATAAGAGAAGATACATTCTTCCAAAGGGAATTGAAGCTGATAAATTACGTTGGTTCGTTCTACTAGTTTTTTTTTCCTGAGAGGTGTTATTGTTAATTGTGAGGTTAGAAGTTTCGATTTTTTTATAATAAATGATGAATCTGATTTTGTTATTACTGTTAACAGTAGATATATGTCTATGTATCATGTTATTAACAACTTTTTTGTCTAATTTAAAATTATTATGCAACTGGTTACGGCAAAATATGTTAATATAGTCGAAATTGTTTAGCTGGCTATTATTAGTTTTATCTAGGTTTCTAATGCTTAATTTTATTTGTTCGTCTACCAGGTAATTAGGAAATTGGTTGTTAATTAAGACTTGTTTAATTTTTTTTTTTAATTCATTGAGAAATAATTTTTTTGCTTGAGGTGATCTATTTAGCCTGGTTTATTATATATATTTTTATAATTGCTATTTTATAGCGGTATGAACATTCACTTTTATAGTTCAACATACAAGAATTAATGGAGGTAGTTATTTTATATGGAGAGGTGATGAGTTCGTCATTGTTGGAATAGATAAGTCAATCTAAAAATAGAATTTTTTTTATTAATGTTTAATTTATAGGTTAATGTGAGTAAAGAGTTTGTTTGAAAGATGTTTTGTAGTTATTTTATTTCATTATTGTTGTCTTCTAGAATAAGGATATCGTCCACGTGCCTGATATAAATGGAGGGTTTAGTAATTGTATTAAATATTTTGTTTTCGAGATTAGACATATAAAAATTACTGAAGGTTGGTCCAAGTACGGAACCCATACAGACGCCATCAATTTGTGTATAAATGGTCGTAGAAAGGGACTTCTGTTGTGCAGATTAATAATAACATTTTGAGAATTCTAGGATTGATTTTGAGAGGAGGGAGGGATAGGTTATCATATATGTTATTAATTATGATGTCGATTGTTTTATGAACTGGGGCATTAGTGAATAGACTTTCGACATTCAATGAAGCAGTGATTTTATTATTTACTTCTGTAGTTTGCAGAATCTGTATGAGTTCTTCAGGAATACTTTACACTGTATTTGTTTGGTAAATACAGACTTATAAGTTTGTTGATTGTTTTAGTTAATTGATAAAAAGGGGTTGTAACTTGCGAAATTATGGGACGATGGGGGAGTTGGGTTTATGGGGTTTTACATTACCATAGATGTAACCGGGTTTGTAATCCTCAATTATTTGGGGCAGTTTATGGCTGTCATTTACAATATTAAAAAGCTATCAATCAACTCAAGACTCAGGTTATTAAACTTATTACAAGTTTAATAACCTGAGTCTTGAGTTGATTGATAGTTTTTTTTTCTAACTTTTAAAAATTTCGTATGGTCATTTAAAATAGTTTTTAATTTTGTAAAATAATCTGATTTATTAAGTACTGGTTTTATCACTTTTTTTGATAACGATATTTGGGTGGTTTCGAAGTTCGTTGGCATCTTTTTTTAGATTGTGAGTTAAGATTGTAGTGGATCGTTCTTTTTATCGAACTTATTTTTTATGGCTTTAGCATTGAGTAGATCTTTAATTCAAGGATATATGGTGATTTTCTGTTCGTTTTCTAATACATATATATATATAATATCTTTAATTAGTGAACATCCGGATAAAACTGAAGCTCAATATACTGGATAGAGAATAGCACTAGATAAAGTGAAAGAATAAAATACGGTGCGACTCAAATTTTATTTGCATTCAATGTTCAATCAATTTGTATATAAATGGTCGTAGAAAGGGAAAATCTTCTCCTCAGAGATATGACATTTGATATCTTTCTTGAAGCTGTTTTAAGCTTTATGACTTGGATGAACTGTATAAGTTTAGCAAAAAAGTATCTTTTGGGCCGATATATTTGATGTTTTATATAATTTTATGTATTTTTATGTAAATTTGTTTTATATATTTTCAAAGTTTAATTTTATTACCTGCAGTAATGTCATTGCGGTAATGGTCCTCTGAGGAGAAGATTTTCTTTGAAAACTCATGACTTTAAAGGACTTTGCTTGAACATTGAATGCAAATAAAATTTGAGTCGCACCTTATTTTATTCTTTCACTTTATCTAGTGCTATATATATATATATATATATATATATATATATATATATATATATATATAATTATTTAATGTATCCACATCAAATGTTATAAGGAGATATCATCGTTTATGTATTAATTTTCAGTATTTACTTCAACAGTGCTCAATACGTGAGTAGAGCTAGGTAGTAAGTTATGAAAATATATTTATAGCAATTAAGCTACACATAAATGCGGAAGCCTCTGTGTAGCTTAATTGCCATAAATATATTTTCTAACTTACTATATATAGAGAGAGACAGATAGATAGATAGATAGATAGATAGATAGATAGATAGATAGAGGAGTATTAAAAGGCTATTACAATGAGAGACATGGAAATATGTCGACGTTGAAAAGTAAGACAAGAACAAGTAATTTTTTTATATATATTTTAAAAAAATTTTTTATAGCAAATCTTCCTTGATTAGGCAAGACTTCAACACTGTGATGTAATATGTGTGACCGTGTTCTATAATATATTTCGTGGAAGACATCTTTATCAAATGGTGGGTGTTTCAAATCTCTAAAACACGCGCGGAATGGTAATATTGTTATATGCTTATAACGCAGTAAATATTGATATCCGCACCAAATGGAATAAAACTATAACTAAATGCTATTTGTTTCCTTCTTTTTCTCAATATTTCATATTTGATTAAACTGATGAAGTCTTATATTTGTTTAAATAAAATTAACTATTTAAATATATATTTTTTTTGTGGAGAATGAGGGTAGGGTTAGGGGTAATAGCTAGGAGCAGTGTTCAATTAATATTTTTTCCTTAATATTATCTATTTAATATTTATTTTATTTTTTTAATTATATACTATTGTTATTTTATTTTATTTTAACAGTATTTATTTATTTGTTTTTTCTAATATTTTTAAAAAATTGTATTTCTATGATTAATGGGTATATATATATATATATATATATATATATATATATATATATATATATATATATATAGTCTAAAGAAGCTTTGAGTAATGACTTTTATTTATTAACTTAGTAATGACTTTTATTTATTAATTTTCCAACGAATGTTAAGTCTGAATATCTTGGATTTAGTTAGTTTCTCTGGGAATTTAAACTGCATTTTACTTTTTTTTTTCTTTTTTTTTGTTTAAAATGTTAAACAAAAAAAAAAGAAGGAAAAAAGTAAAATGCAGTTTAAATTCCCAGAGAAACTAACTAAATCCAAGATATTGCAGACTTAACATTCGTTGGAAAATTAATAAATAAAAAAATAAGTAAATAAAAAAAAGGGGGGGTTAAGTATCTAAGAGTGAAACAAAAACAGGAGACCTTAAGCGTCTAATATTAACACAGGGATCATCAGCTGTTTACCATGTAACTGTTTCGGAGATTTAAAAACAGGACAGTTATA
>OY744516.1:67659191-67679191 GCA_963556195.1 Sepiola atlantica | reverse complement strand
CAGCCGTCGTGATAACATATTTCATTATAATTTCTTTTTCACACGTAAATATACAGTTTTTTTTCTTTTAGAGATTAAGTTTAGGCTTTTGTCTTTCAAACCCAATCAAAGTTTACACGGAAACTAATTAAATAATTAATGATAAGCGCTTTTTAATAAGCATAGTCCGTAGAAGAGACGGCCATTTTTGCACGTATGTAAACATATATATATATATCAAGACCGGCGGGACAGTTATAAAAGTGTGGGGGGGGGCTCTCCTAAAAAGTGGGGGGGCCGTTAAACACATGCATATATAACTTCATTATTGATGACCGTAAAGTGGGGACGGCGGCACCGGGGGGGGGGGGGGGCAGGGGGCCTGCTCCCCCCGGTGCCGCCGTCCATATATATATATATATATATATATATATATATATATATATATATATATATATATATAAGAGAGAGAGAGAGAGAGAGAGATTGACGTGAAAAATAAGATATAAGAAAACATTACTTCAATTATATATAGGAATTTTAAATAGTCTTAAGTATTAATTATCTCGAAACAGAAATAATTGGCAATGCGAAGAGATAGATAGAAAGAAGGGGGTAATAATACGATAAAGGAATATAGACGCCGAAATTAATTCCGTTATGATAAAATAAAAGATAAGAACCTGACTTTCATCCTTTATCTTAACACCCTTATCCTCAAGTTGCTTTTGGCCTTGATAAATGTTGATCCATTAGGAATAAATTATAAAAAAAGAATATCTTGAAAAGCAAACACTGATAGGCGATAAAATATCCCGCATTAGAAAAAGATGGCAAATGTTAGTCAACGAAAAACACAAATATCAAAAGAAAATTATCCAAAAAACCAACATCCTTTTTTTTATCGTGAAACTTTTTCTGGAAATTCACGAATAAAGAAAGATCCAATTTGCAGGCACACCCGGAGTTTTCCGGTAATGAATGATGACATCTGTGTACCTCTGCTCCCATCCCTCATTCATTTCGTATGAATCAGATGATTCTATTGTTTGCATTATTTCCCCGATATTTTTCTAGTTAGAATCTTTTCATATAAAAAAATCGGGTATTTACGGAAGGGACCACGTGAAGGTTGCCAACATCCTAAGTGAAAGTGTTTCTGTGGAACGAACTGGATTCGAACTTGACACACCCAGTTAACCACTTAACCACCGTCATCTCCCGCTCCCATCCTTGAGGTCCATACAAGAATTTCTGGTACTTCTGCAGTTTACAGACTATGCTGAAATAATAACGTTATTATTTAGAAACACATTATTAACATGCGGAGGGAGGCTTTGTTAACTATTCTGTACTTTCACCTAACAATTTAATAAACAAAAGATACCGTAAAAATTGAATTTAACTTGAAAATCTTATCTAAAAAAAGGTCCGTAAACTGCAGAAGTACCAAATTTTTATTTTCATTTATTTTTTCGATAATTTTTAATTTTCAAGTTATAAATGATGCTAGAAGAAATGTGACCCTTTCGGTTACCCATTGAGTTCGATTTAAATTGTTTGAATCAGGAAGATGTGAGTTTGCAAAGCCAGTTGAATATAAAAATAGATAAAAGGACAAAATCCAAAATTAGCTTCTTTCAGCTCGCTATATATATTTCTCTTTCTCTTTCTCTCTTTTCCTCTAATTACAGGTTACATAACCATTTTGATTGATGATTATTTGACAATGAAAAGCTAACCTGTTAAATGACAAATCGTGTTTGATAATTTTCTAGAAGTTACTTTACGATGATGAGGCCAAAAACATGCCCAAAATTAATCCGTAGTTTGGGATGGTGGACTATAATACCGGGATCTAAGATGGCGGTCGAAATAATAAATTCGGCTTCGCCTCATGTACAGATCGTGCGGAAGTAAAAGAAAGTTAGGAAAATTAGGAAATCTTAAATAAAAAAAGAACAGCATTCTTCTTCCGAACAATTGTATTTGAAACCCCGAAAATATTGTTTAAAACTGACAAAACAAAAAAATATACCTGGAAAATAATTTTTCAAATACGAAATTAACTGTTAAAAACGTCTCCGGTTGTTTTACGAAAGTACTTTTAGATGGCACAAAATAAAACTGAAAAGACATCCAGAGCACTGTCCAGTGTCCAAACGATCTCTTTTGGTGCCCAACGGTATAATTGCACTCAGTCCAGTCGGAATAAAGGCAATAGTTATCACCAGCTCTGCTTTTGGAGGTCCGGTTCGTGTCGCCTGTTAATGAATTTCTGCGTTCGTGTCTTCTGCTAGTAAATTTCAACGTTCGTGTCTTCTTTAGTAAATTTCACTGTTTGTGCCTTCTGTTATAACATTTCAACGTTCGTGTCTTCTGTTAATAAATTTTAATGTTCGTGTCTTCTGCTATTAAATTTCAACGTTCGTGTCTTCTGTTAGTAAATTTCAACGTTCGTGTCTTCTGTTAGTAAATTTCAACGCTTGTGTCTTCTGCTGGTAAATTTCAACGTTCGTATCTTCTGTTAGTGAATTTCAACGCTTGTGTCTTCTGCTGGTAAATTTCAACGTTCGTGTCTTCTGTTAGTGAATTTCAACGCTCGTGTCTTCTGTTAGTGAATTTCAACGCTTGTGTCTTCTGCTGGTAAATTTCAACGCTTGTGTCTTCTGCTGGTAAATTTCAACGTTCGTGTCTTCTGTTAGTGAATTTCAACGCTTGTGTCTTCTGCTGGTAAATTTCAACGTTCGTGTCTTCTGTTAGTGAATTTCAACGCTTGTGTCTTCTGCTGGTAAATTTCAACGTTCGTGTCTTCTGTTAGTGAATTTCAACGCTTGTGTCTTCTGCTGGTAAATTTCAACGTTCGTGTCTTCTGTTAGTGAATTTCTGCGTTCGTGTCTTCTGTTCTGAAATTTCAGAAATCTCAAATTACGCCGATAACTGCTCATTCCTAATCTATATAAGTATAGCAAAAAGGATTAGTTATTTTTTTATACACTTTTTAAACACAACAATTTCCTGTTTTTGATTCTTAATTGTTTCGACTCGTTAATTTATTTCCCATTTTTTAATTGGTCGTTTAATCAAATGAGGATTAGATAAAAGAGATTTAGTAAAGATTTGGAAACGAACGTTTGATGAAATTTAAGTTCGTTACAGATTAACGCACATACGTAGTTTTTTTTTATATGTATCTAACGGTAAGTTAGAACAAAAGCTTTTGTAAACACGTTTTCTTTTCGATAAGATTTTGACTAACGGTCACAAAATAAAACAAAGTAGCATTGCCGCTGACATCATCTTTTTCGTGGTGGTGGTGGTGGTGGTGGTGTGTGAACAATCTGAACCATATTAATTTACTTTTATATTACTACCTATATATATATATATATATATATATATATATATATATATATATATATATATATATGAGAGAGAGAAAGAGGGAGACACACACACACACACTGTGGATATGAAGATTTATTCTGCGGTTCTTATATTTTTTTAGTACAGAGTAATTAATTTTAATTATAAACAAGCCAGGAAGACAATCAACACCTAATTATCGCAAGAAAAATATAAAACGGACCGTAGTGAAGTGTATTTATATATATATATATATATATATATATATATATATATATATATATATATATATATATATATATATATATATATATATATATATATTGGACCTTAAAGTACTTGGAACACCTATAGTTATGGCAGATTCATCAGCCAATTCCCCACCGAAACAAAGACCCTGATTCGGCAAATGGAAAGGATCCACACAAGGATATCCAGACATAAGCTGTCTGTCATATTCGAAAACACTTGTATCACAGATAAAATGCTGCCTAAATAATATATATATATATATATATATATATATATATATATATATATGCACACACGTATATATACATTTATATACACACATATATAAACACACACACACATATATATATATTTATGTGTGTATATGTGTGTGTGTATATAAATGTATATATACGTGTGTGCATATATATATATATATATATGTATATATATATGCATGCCATTATTACTTTACATATTTGTATATAAGAAAGTATTTTATTCAAAGCAATTTGATTGCGCCATTTGGCAAGCATTAAATGCTCTATATAAACATAGATATTAACAAATCCGTTTCTGATGATGTGTTTTTGTTTAAACAATGTTTTTATCCGATCTTAATTAGAAGTAAATACGACATATAAATCCTCTTAGACGGTCCCTGCTCTTGATTTTATAGCGTTTACCAATTCTGTAAATGTCTGTTCAATTCTGCTTAATTGGTCTGGAACAATATTTTCAACACATTCCTGGCCAATTTGTCCAATTGGTTTTCTCTTGATTCCTAGAACCTTTCTGTAGAGCAACATACTTAACATGCGTCCATTTAACATGCGTCCATTTAACATGCGCGTTTAGCAAGAAAATCCTATTTCAAACATAGGGGTGACAGACCGACGAAGATCCGTCTAAATTAAGTTTGAAATAGCATTTTCTTTGGTTTGTCAAGCTTACGTTTGAAATACCATTTCCATTGGTCTGTCAAGTTTATATATATATATATATATATATATATATATATATATATATATATATATATATATATATATATATATAATCATCTATCTACAGACTGTTTTGCTGTATCACTCGTCCACTGAGCTGACATCTACCCCTGCGCTACTATACAACACTGACTCAATGTAAGTAAAATCTCAATGTAAACATTGTCATGTACCGGGAGCTCGAATTGGTTTTACCCAATGAGCTATGCCTTAAAGCTAGTGGTAGTTGGCGATTTCCTTACGAAAAAGCTCAACCTAAGAAAGGGAGCTTATATATTCAATCCACATACAGACTGTATCACAGCTCTTCAGTTCAGCTATATATATATATATATATATATATATATATATATAAGTTCGGTTTCTGAAGCTAGTCGCAAATAGTGTGGTTTATTTGATATTCACTGGGTGTTCTATTTTTTGTGATCTTGCGGCAGACATAACCTAGGTGTAGAAAAATACTTTCTGCCCTCAAATCCCTGCCGTCAAAAGTGAATTGTTGGTGGAGAGCATTCTTCGGTGTCAGTAACACGGACACGGACGGCAAGCACCTTTTGAAGGCACTTGTCAAACATAGGTAAACCCAGAACAATTGGTCTTTCTTGCAGTCAGGTGAGTATGATAAACTGTCCAACCTCTCCATTTACCCAGTCCTCCGTGGGGTAGGAAAAGGTAGCCGAAGGGCATAATTCATTTTGCAGCAAATATATGTCTTCTAAAAGCAAACTATATCGTAAACAACATTTCTTGAAGTTATTTTATTTTTTTCAAGAAGAACATTCCAGATGTTCTGTAAGTTTTGGAGATTTTAAAGTTCAGATAATAATCATTACTACTATTCAGTAATAGTAGTAATATTAGTATGCTACTAAATCTTATGTCTAGAATCCTTATTCTAGTTTTTATCAAAACTTATTACTTGATTTTGATTTGAGAAAATGTCTAAAATGTAAGGCTTAAGCTTCAGGCGTCTTAAGAAAAAGAAAATGATATTTTTAAATTGGAGGTTGTGTCCATATCATGCCTCCTAAAAACCCCTTAAATTACCCCCAAGAAACTGAAATTAGGGGAATATTGATTAATTGATGTTTATTACCTATTGTAAACATTTCACAAACATTTCACAAAAATCACTGAATCTTCCTGAAAGTCTTTCTACTCCCTCTTTGTCCCCTTTACATGAAACATAATTAAACTAAATATAGCCCACATTACGCATACTTAGACAAAACAGCTGTACTCCAAAATTCATAATGATCGGTTAATTTGTTTAGGAGTGAATCATACCTAACTTTATATAAATACTAGAAGAGCACGTGCCCGGCGTTGCCCGGGAGAGATATAAATTAAATTTAAAAAATATACAGCATCTAACATTATTTTCTTAGTTTTCATACTTTTTTTTAGGGTTTTGAAGACAAAGTTTTGTTACAATTTGACCAAAAATTCCCTATTTTTGGATAAATTTTGCCTAAAAAAATTATATTTAGCGCTAAATATCTCCAAACCTGCTGTAACCCACATACCAAACCATAGTATTTTCTAAAAGATAATTTTATATGCTTTTCAAATCACTAGGGGTTTGGTATGTGGACTTGCTTGTTTTTTTTTTTTAATTTATCAACTTATTGACAGTGGACATGAATTCATTTATGGGTACTTTAAAATCCTGAAGTGGTTTATGATCATGATATGTATGTATTATAAAGCTTTTTATTAGTCCAAATAAATCAATGGCTATGCTCGAAATCTAAAAGAAGACATTGCATTGTACATTGCAATGGTGCAATATTGTGTATACATCTCTATTTAAAGTTAGGTATGTGTATATGTTTATATATTTGTATGTATAAGATTCACTCCTAAACTCATTAACTGATCATTATGAATTTTGAGAGTAACCAACATAATTTGACTCAAATATGCATCAGATAATTGAAAGGAAAGGTTTTATCTGAGACATATTACTATTTCTGAGTCTTTATAATTCACCTAAAATTGAGATTTATTCATTAGTATTACTGTTCTTGCACATAGCTGGTATTCACCCATGCCCGGCTGATACAGCAAATATAAGAACTTAGGAGCACAGCCATTCGTGGTATTAAATTTGTGAATTTATCACTTATGGGACTTTCCAATGATTAATAATGATTAAATATATCATTATACATGGTAACACTAACTCCAAAATATGATTTTATGTAAAAGCGATTGGTAGAATAAACATGGGACCCGAGTAGACAATATATAGGCCAAATAGCCCACTGTGTATCTATGATTTGAATAGAATCTTACCTTGGTATGACATAATCCTGTGATAGAGACATACATTTGGTATCACTAAGATAATAAAACTTCTGAACAATCTCAATAGCTTCACCATACTTTATCTACATGTGAGTTCTCATCCATCACCATTGTCTTACACTTCTTGCATGCAAACTAGTTATCATCTCTCAATCTACCAATAATTGCATTGCACTTTTTGTATACCCAATGCTTACAAGTATAACAAAAACTATTTGTTTATCATAATACTAGGTAAAATATATTCTCAAAACATTGAGTTGCACTCAACCCCTTTTCTACAAATGTTAATAAAAAATAGCATGGGAATTCCGCTGTTGCTTTCCTCATTAAAATTATTTTCTTTAAACTGTAAGAATTTTTAGATGATAGTTTCATTTGCCCGGGAGTCCTTTTATTTTCATTTTTTTGTTTCTTTTTCTTTTAAAATCGCATAAATACTTTCGAGTTTTTTGTTTTAACTCTTAAATGTATAAATAACTAAAAGAATTAATTCCCCATTTATAACAGTTTTTCACCACTTGTATGCCCTATTACAAAGATTAAAAATGCTACTAAACCTCACATCACCCAATAAGTCCCGGCCCTGACATATAAATAGCGTCACTAATAAAAAATCCATATGATTTTTATAAAGTACTAACCTTCAAATGGCATGTGTAAAAATTTAAATCCAATCGGATTATTAGCTTACAAATTACAGTTAATTAAGTGTTTAGCTACTGTTTCACATTTTCAAAAACAATAAACAAAATCTGAATTTCGTGTGTTAATAAGGCATTGCTTACTGATGGGAAAAATACTGTTGAAGCAAAGCAATGGCTTAATAAGTGTAACCCAGACTCTGCTTCGTCAAAAACAACGGTTAAGAGGTGGTATGCTGACTTTAAACGTGGTCGTACAGACACAAATGATGCTGAATGGTCAGGTGGCGCAAATTTGGCAGTTGTCCCGGAAAGCATAAAAATGTCCACAAATTCGATTAGGCCGATCGTAAATTGAAGTTGCATGAGATAGCAGAGACGTTGAAGACATCAGGAGACAGTGTATTTCCACTTTTGCATGAACATTTGTTAATGAGAAAGCTGTGTCCAAAGTGGGTGCTACGTTTGCTCATAGTTGATCAAAAACAACAGCGTATCTACGATTCGGTGCGTTGTTTGCAACTGTTTCAATGCAACAAAAAATAATTTTTGAATCAGTATATGACAATGGATAGAACATAGATTCACCACTTCACTCCAGAGTCAAATCGACAGTCATTGTGTTATACAGAAAAAGTGACGTCATGAACAATTAGTTGGGGGGAGGAGTCAGGATAGAGAATTCGAAAGGAAGTATCTAGTTATGGTTGAAGTAAGCTGAGAGTAATTGAGAAAAAAACGGACATTTAGGATTTCCGGTCGAAAGTAGATATATTTGGTGGAAACTGGATGTTCGAAGAGATGGGCAAGAGAGGTCGGTGGTGAGTGGTCTCAACGGTGAGATGGGTTTGAGAGATCGGCACAGAGCTTGACTGAGACGGGTCGAAGGAAGAGAAGGATATCCGCGTGGGACAAAATAGGCTGTCATACGGGTTGGACGCTGGAGTTGGTCTTAGCTGAGATCCTGAACTGGAACGATGGGAATATAGCTCAGAAGTAGTGCCACTAACGACGGGGCCCCAACGACACACACACACACACCCGTGTTCAACAAGTCGTTTTATACAATGTCCCTGCCTGTGTTTATTGTTTTTATAATGAAAGCAAATAGTAAAGTAATGCTTTGTGCTCGACGATAGCCAATATTAGAATCGACACGACCAGAATAAAAAGATGAAGAGGAAGAAGAACCATGACACATGCATTTTGGGGACTGTGGTCCGCAGAGGCAGAGGCTTAATTATAAACCTCTACATGACTTACACTTCATTATTTTTTGTTTACTATTAAGCGAATAGTTATTGAAAGAAAAAATGCATCATGAATAACTAATTAATTATTGTTTAACTCCTTAACTTATTACAATAAAAGAAAGGGTCGACATTAGATTTGAGACCATTAAATTAGTTAAAATGACATTTAAATTCGACTAGACTAATCTTATCTTTTTTTTGCATTAGTAATTAATATCATTTTATTGTAATAATATAAACACCTTTAACTTAGGGAGTTAAACAATAACTAAAAAAAAATGTTTTCTACTCTCGTTGATTTTAAATAAATGAAAATTAAAAAGAAAAATTGTCTTCATAAAAATTAATTATAATTAATAATTAATGTACATAAAGAAAGAAAAGGTAGACCGTGGATTTGAGACTATTTTTAGATTGTGTAGGTTTTAGTATCCCAAATTCACCTTTCTATTTTGTACCGTGCTGCTACCAGCATGGATAAATATTTTAAGATATTAACAAATACTAACTAGATTCAGCATAAAATGACCTGAAAAGGGTCGATATTCCGCAAAAGAAACAAATCATACAAAATCTAGACTTTAAAAGACTGAATAACCCAGTTTTCCCTACTGTTTTTTCATGGCCTTTTACCATTGATTTTTTTTCAATGACATAAGCTGGAAATTGAAAGCTAAGCTGGAATTTGGATCTGTATTACTGATCCTATTTTTGCAGTTCCCCTTCAAATCTGTCTGTCATGAAACCCAGATAATTAGCTTGAATGTTAGTCCATTAGTCTATGGTTAATTGGTCATAATAATTGATTATTTTGATTGCGTTAATAACTTGTGATGGGCGCAGTCTTGTAAATTATTTATTTTGATAATTATAATGGAGGAAATAATATGCTTGCATAATCATTCTGCGAATAATGACAACATTTTTGCAATTAGAAATAAAAAGGAGAGTAGAAAGTAGACCTTGGGTTTACTTTCGGCAGCCTCGTAACTCTTGCTTCCCTTATTTTGTCCTTTAGTCCTCACATTCCATGAGCGATGTTCCTGACACAGGAAGAAGAATTACTGCTTTCTGGATCTATCCATGTAACACTTATCGTTGGCTAGTTTCTGACCTTGAAGTAGTATTTTTATTTTTATTTTCTTTAGCTCCTTACATCAAATGGCTTCATGCCTTGTCTGGAGCGATTCCCAGAAAAGATAAAAAATTAAAAAATAAAATTAAAAAATTACAAGAACGGATATTCATTAAATTTGCATGTTTACCGATGAAAAATGCTATTTGACGGTGGGGGGGGGTCTGTTTCCACCTGGACTTAAGGTTAGGGTTAGAGTGAGGAGTTAGTGCATTTTTGTCTGTGGAGGGGGGGGGGGGCAATGGAGGACGGAGGACGATAAATTGGAATTAGGCATATTTATTAAATATTAGAAGGCTAATAAGTAGTAGGAAGCGATTTTGTGAAATAGTAGTATTGATTTACTCCTCTCCAGGAGTTAGGCACAAGGCCAGTTTTTATCTTACTCCTACAAGTAAGATGTGACCCAAGGTCGGGTCGGGAAAGTGGGGTTTAAAAATTGCCTGGGCAGCCCCGTCGGCATTCCTCGGTAGGGGCACCTCAGGCAGTAAGCAATAAACTTACTCCTCCCTAAAGAGGGGAGGCAAAGCCTGGGAAGGTGGACCTCCCAGAACTGCACAGGACAAAACCATTGACCGGCTTAAATCAAGACCCGAAGGCCAAGACAACACCAGTATGGGGTGCAGTATCCATCGGAACAGATACTACACTTTGATCTTAGCCAAAAGGCCAAGAAGCACAGAATTGTGAAATAGTAGTAGACGGTAACTGATATTCCAATTTATTGTCTGCATATCTCGGCTAAGTCTGGAATTTGTCGTCAAAACTCGGGAATCTCCGTTAAATTATTGGATGTTTTTTCTGCATAAGTACCAATATATACAGGAGATTAGACACAAGGTCATGTGTGGTTTTGAGAGAAGCAAGCGCACTAGGATAAGCGCAATGTGGCCAACAAAAAAATGCATGAGCAGTCCCATCGGTATTCCTTGGTCAAGGCACCGCAGGCGATTAGCAATAAACTAACCACTTTCTCAGAAAGAAGGTAAAGCCTGGGAGGGTGGATCTCCTAGGATTGACCAGAACATACCTCATCCGGACACTAACAAAGCTACTGTCGGACTCATTTGTATCATAATTCTACCAATATTATTTACAGAAGGTTTGTTTAAAATACTTTCTTTTTTTTTTTTAATGGAAATCGCTCCAGACAAGGCATGAAGCCACTTGATGTAAGAAGCTAAAAAAAATACATTTATAGATGAACGGATGGAATTCATATGCTTGACCATCCTCCTGATGAGGCCAAAGTATGAACGTGTCATCTACATATTTCAGCCACATTGATGGCTTTAGTGATGTGGATACTAATGCCATTTCGGCAAAAGTGTATTATAGTTAACAACGCAAAAAAGGGTGAAAAAACAAATATACAACAAATAACTTTTGCCAAACACAAGAAAATTTAATTTTATATCGACCTGCATCGTTTTTCAGTTTCTAAACATTTTGTAAGTGGTTTTTTTTTCTGAATTTGTTTTGTAGCCTCGAAACTTGTAAAAAGAGCATTCAAGATGGCTGATTTACTTGATTTTTAGGGGTTATGTCGTATAAATCTGAATTCAGTCATTTGGGTCGACCGTGTCTCAATTGCTGTTCTCTGTCAACACCTTAATCTTCATCTGTTCTGTTGCAGTGATATCTTCGATGATTTGGACATGTGGCTCGTCGCCTGGAGGAAGAGCCAATTCATGATGTAATCATCTCTACCTCTCTGTCTGACTGGCATAAGTGTGTCGGTCGACAGCTGAGAACTTGGACAACAAGCATCAAGGAGGGCTTGGCTTAACTCTCAGGTCCACGGGTGGTCAGCCTTCACTAGTGGAATCGTGATTGGCTCGCCATCTCATGCGACCTTGCTCAGAACTGTCGTGCATGGACTGCTATGATTCGAGATGCAGTGCCGGTCAGAGTGAACGCCGTTGCAGAAGCAGCAGCAGAAGCAACAACTATCATTCCATCTCATTAACCCTTATCTTCGCGTGGCCTTCTGCCTTGACAAAAAGTAAAAAAAAGTTTTTAAAAATATCAAATATTTGCATAAGACAGAAAATTGCTTGAGATAAAGTAATAGAAATACTTGATAAAGGGATAATATCCCCGAAATATTGTGATATTCCAGCTTTGCACATACGACTTTAGTGATCACGGAGAAATCTAAAAGCAAGTAATATTTAATCATTTAAAAAAAAAATCGGCTTGTCATTCATTATTCAGTCTTTCTTCTATCAACACGGTTTATTTTCGAATTTTTATTAGCCTTCTATAAATTATCTATATATTTTATATACATATTTATTTACTTTTGCTATTTAAATAAATAGATAGAAAATATTTGTTGTAAAGGTCATGATTTGCATAAGTGCAAATCTAATATAAAGGGAAATAATCAAGTATTGACTATATACGAAAGTACGTATATAAGACAGGCAGTCATATCTGGAAGTGAGCGAAGAGTAAACGTCTCTACTTCCTACCGGATCCCTGTTAAACGCAAACCACTCGGCGTATTCTTAATTTATTATGTCCTATGTAATTTAGGATATAACAGTATTGATAAAATTATTTTTTCAAATTTTATTCAAAAATTATATTTTTAAATGAAAAAAAAACTTTTTTCAATTTAAAAAATTTTTTTATTTAATTTTTTATTTCTATGTTTTTTTAAAACTTTATTTTTTAAATTTTTTAGAATCTTGTATATTTCCTGTTGAATATATATATAGAGTGGACCGGAGATTCAAAAAATCCTTGGATACCCGGACGAATACCTTGTGCCAACTACCAACCGAATACGGGAATAACAGACAACCGGTTACATCTAAAAAACGTCTTATTACTGCACATAAAAGTTGGATAAAGAGACACACGACAGGCAATGTATGTGTAAGACAACACATCTGACTTTTATTTGTCATAAACCACTCTGAAAGATCTGGGTTTGTTGCTTTTAAAGTTTAAAAACTCGCGATCACAGAGCAGCTCGTCAAGGGATGCAAATGAAACAGCGCCATGCGGATGTCCACGTAGTACATCTTTTCCATCAAAACCAGACACTACTCCATTCCAACTAAAAGAAGCCAACAGACACCAACTAGAACGGTTCAGAGTCGAAAACTTCAAGTCGAGTACATTCAATATATGCCACACCAACCATTACAAACTATGACAGGCAAACTATTGGATATCCCATTCGTCCCCGGTGCAACACTGACAGCAGTTGATACGCCAATATCTGTCCTCCATCATTGGAAGAAGAAGGTGAACAAAGATCCTTGTAAAGTGAGAAAGTTTGCAGAGTCTAATTCTAAGATTTTTTTCCCTGGTACAGTCTACTCAGAATCCAATAAAACCCAAATATCTAACGAAACCCAAAAACAATCAAAGTCAAAGTCTAAATGATTACACAGGAGAAGAGCTAACATAAAGAAAAAAAAAGAAGCTTCTGCTGCGTGTCGGCTGTTGATCAACTGAGAACCCTTGAAGAAAGATTTGAAAAAAATCCAACTTATTCTCACATACTAAAAAAATACTATATGCATTACTTTTTTTAGTTCTAACGTTTCTAATTAAATTATACAAAATTAAAAAAAAAAAAGAAAAAGGCGAACATTTTCAAAAGGTTTGAAAATATGCAGACAAAAACAACAACAGCAAAAAAAGGTCAAACCGTACTTGGTATACGCTGATCGGTATACCGGATGGATGGAGGTTGCCCTAATTCCATCAGGGAAGGCCAAAACCGTGTGTGACATGATGAGAACATGGTTTTACATATATGGTACACCGGAAGAAATCTCACCGGATGGGGGACTGTTATTTGAGTCCCAGGAATGCGACTCCTTTCTGAAGAACTGGGGGATACGGAAACGAATGTTATCAGCGTACTACCCTCAAAGCAATAGGCGTACAGAGATAGCAGTAAACATAGCTCAGCATATACTCGCCGATAATACAGATAACTGTGGACGCCTATGCCATGATTGTGCTGCCTGGGCACTGCTGACCCATCACAACACTCCCTTTCAGGACCTTGACATGTCCCCAACTATAATGCTGTATGGTCAGGTTATTAAGGATTATCTCCCAGTCCTACGGGATACATACCAAACATGGAAGGGAGTGGCAAGAAATAGGTGAACTAAGGGTGTTGCGATGACCAAAAGGCACATGTGGAATGAACAGTTCTACAACCAGCATTGCTGTCTACTTCAGGGACTAAAAGTCAGAGATTTCGTCTAGATCTAGACCCAAAATGGTCCACACCCTGGTCAATGGAGAAAGATGGGGAGGGTCGTGGAAACAGGTGGCAACCAACAGTACCAGGTGTGAGTGGATGGGAGCAATCAGGTAACGCTTCCTCCAAAAGATCTACCCAGTTGTTGATGGCCCACATTGCTCCACACCCAAAACTTTAGATCCTTCAATAAATTCCAAACCTCTGCGGCAACAATCCCCTGATGAGGCTATAGATGTCAATGTCACATCACCCAATGAACCCGAAGAAGAACAGATGAAGGTGGACGGCACCACAGAGATAGTGGGAAGAAACACAGGGTACACATGCCCGGTCGAGCCCCTACTGTTAAGACTATCCTCATGTCAAAGGGTACAAGCGCCAAGAAGTTTATCCCCACACATGGAAAAACGCATGAGTTCTCTGGTGCATAAAGTAAGAGATGACCACGTCCCTTCATCCTGTGGTCATGAAAGGGAAGAGGCATATATAAGTAAAGTAGAGTGATTTGCACTTGTGTCAGGCATGACAGAGTTATCTGCCCCTGGCAGATAACTATATATAGAACATGGCGGTAACCATTTGCAATCTTAGGATACACACGTGAAAATGTTCTCCAAGATAATAGAGGTTATACATTCCCACGTGAAGCGACGAGTCAAATTTATCAACAAGTAACAGGTTTATTTGTTAGAGGTTACAAATGAAACTCATGTTCTTCAGGCTGAATAGAAAACTTGCAAAACGAGATTTTCTTGCCCAACCAAAAAAAGATAAGTCCAGCACAATCCTTTAGCTTCAACTGATCGCCCTGGTCTCTCAAAACCAAACTTCTTGCCATGCCCAGAGGGCCAGGCATCCCTCCTCCCATCTTTTTCCCCCCTGACCAGAAATCTTAGATTCCAGTCTTTCTAACTAGTCATCATTCGACCACCCATGCTGACTGCTGGAGATATCCATTAGAGATAACTACCAGACAGCCTACTCAAGAGGGCCTTATCATGGAGACAATCTGAACATTACTTTTGGATTTCCACATAACTCCCTGCTTTTACGAGGTACTTATTTTATTTCAAAGAGAAATAATATTCTGGGTGGACCGATATAAAATAAAGGACATTTTCATATTCCTCTGTGCCCCCCTTCTTCTCTTGACCGAGCATCTAACATCTGCAACGTCTGTCATTCGCATGCACTACTAAAAAATGAAGCCTACTACACTTTTTTGCAGTTAAAATTTGCATATTTATTAATAATCTTTACTGATTACATTCACTTAATACAGATTTATTCATGTAGATAATTTATATAAGGCTAATCACAATGTGTAAATAAGCCGGGTTGTCAGAAGGAAAATTACTTGCTTCCAGATTTCCTTTGATCACTAGAATCATATGTGTGAAGCCCGAATATCACAATATTTCGGCAATAGAACCACTTGAGAAAGGGGTGATATCCCCGAAATATTGTGATATTCAGGCTTCACACATATCACTATAGTAACCGAGGGAAATCTGAAAGCAAGATTTAATTATTGAAAATAAAAATTACCTCATTATTCAGTTTGACTTCTATCAACCCGGTTTATTTCTGCATCATTATTAGCCATAAATTATCAATATATTTTATATCCATTTATTTTCTACTTTTGCTATTTAAGTTAATAGATAGAAAATATTGAGAACATTTTAAAAATTTTATTTTAAAATTATTTTTGAAAATTAAAAAAACATTTTTAATAATAAAAAACAAAAGAATTTAAGCTCGGTTTTTAATGTGGGGAAAATCCAACTCCCCAAGAAGAGGCACCCTGGATTGGGGCAAAAATTAAAATTCCCCCAGTCGAGAAGGATTTCTCCTTTACTAACCGAGAACAGAACAACTACTACACTTTGATCCCAGCTTGAAGGCCAAGAATGTAAGTCAAATTTAGCTGAAGTAAGATTTTTTAAAATAAATTTTAAATAAATTTTAAAAAATTCAAAAATGTTAAAAGATTGTTTGATTCTTGTTAAAAGTTACGAAAACAATGACATTTGTTATTTCTGTGACGTCATTAGTTTCATTGGAAGCAAAAAAGAAATTGATGTACTTCCTCATTTAGTTAACAATGTTATTATTTTAGAGGGGAATTTTGATTGTCCATTATTCTCAAATATTTTAATTCAATAGTGTGCATATTTCAAATTTCAGAGAGATTCTCAATCAGTGGTCTGCAAGCGTCTGGTGATACCCGGGACCAACGCCTTGATGGTATGGCCCAAGTATGAGTCCTAGTACTGAGAAATATTATGAGAAAACGTTTGTATATAATTTGTACTACATATATATACACACTTATATTATAAAATATTACATATATACATTTTTTTCAGTATTTACTTCAACACTGCTCAATACATTAGTAGAGGTTAGTAGTAGTACAAAATATACTTATGGCAAGTAAGGTACTTGCCATAAGTATATTTTTATATTACTATATATATTAAGGTTAGTAGGAGAGAACCCCAGCATAGTGGTGGTTTTATTAAGAAAATTCAAAAATAAGAGTGTAATATTTATTTATATATGTATTACAGAAAATCAAAACAACATCGGTACCGTCGGTTTCAGATCCAAACAAAGGTGGCCTCTCATCGGTCTCCCTTTCCGGTAAGGGTTTGGTAGTTTGGTTTGGTAGTTTTGTTTTACGGCATATCAACCCTTTTTGGGTTATTTAATGCCGAATCTGGTCTTGTTTTCTTCTCTTTTTTGTTTCTTTCCCCTTTTAATATCTGTTTCTATTTAACCCATAGTTGGGACCCTAACAGGTACTACCACTCCGGGTCAGGGTGGACCTGGGAGCAATGGTAATTAAGAGGAGGCTCCACATTCCCCAAAGTCCGTAAGCCGGATCTCACCATCGGATGTAGTTTAAGGTCATATCCAGGACCGGGAGTAGGGTAGGAAAAATAAAAATAAAAAAGGGGAGGGAGAAAGGGAGAGGGGCTGTTGTTTTTGTTTTTGGTTTTGTAGAACATAATTAAGTTTTACAAAAAAAAAAAAAAAATTAAAAAAAAAAAACCTCAATGTATGTGAATTTCGTCTTAGGGAGCCACAGGGCAGCCTGATCTGGTATCACCAGTTCCGGTAAGGGAGACACATTATGTCTTAGCCGCACTGAAGAGCTGTGATACAGCAAAATAGTCTGTCTGTGGATCACTATATAAGTCTCCCTTTTCGGGTTGAGCACTGTTGTTAGATGATGTCTCCTGCTGCTTTTTAAGCTTAATGCAAAGCGTTTTGTTTGTAAATAAACAAATTGAGCACGGTGGTTGAAGGTTCGATCCTCGGCTAGGAAAAGGTGCTAGTCAAGCCGCACTGAAGAGCTGTGATACAGCGAAACAGTCTGTATGTGGATGACTATATATATATATATATATATATATATATATAGCATTTGTCTTGTGATTCTAGCCTGAATCTACGAACTGTGTTCGAGTCCATGTGACCGCCTGCAACCACCACTCCCACATTGATGAGGCTAAGAGAGCCCGAAGCGACGTCGTCTGTAGGTGAACAAACACTTCAATATTAAAAAAAATATTTATAGTTAAAAAGCTTCTTTTAAAGATGTAATAGTCTTAAAAGTAGAGCCCTGTTTGAAAATGAAAAGATTGTTATCATTTCTACGATACGCTAGTTCTGCTCGAGCGTTGAACACTGTAGACAGCAATGACACTTCACCCACCTTCCGGGTAAGTGTATCTTAATTACAATTACTGTCTGCGTCGATTTCTCGCGGCCGCGTGGTTCTGAGCGTTTGTCTCGTGATTCTAGCCTGAATCTATGAACTGTGTTCGAACCCATGCGACCGCCTGCAGCAGCCACTACTGCACTGATGAGGGTAAGAGAACCCGAAACGACGTCGTCTGTAGGTGAAAAAACACTTTAATATTTAAAAAATATTTATATATATATATATTTGTATAATTGGGCAGCATTCTTTCTTTTATGCCTCCCCATAATGGAAACATTGTTTATACGCATTAATAAACCAAACATCAACCATTCCCGTTATGAGGGGGGGTGAAGGTGTATTGAAGTGCTGTTGAAATAATTTAAAAGAGCGCCCTCTTGATAGATTCACCAATTTGTTTCATTTTGCAACCGCCTGACAACGACCGACATTCGCACAAAATACAGAGATTGTTTACTCTCCTTGGATTATAACATCAAATCCATCGTACGAAGACTAGAAAAAACGGATCAAAAGCTGAATAAGCAGAAGTTGGCACTCCTGTTTAATCAAACATGCATATATATATATATATATATATATATATATATATAGCTTGTTAAGCTAAGTGCATTTTGTTTTTTTGTTTTCATTTATTATTAATAGTTGGGTGCAGAGGTCTTGTGATGCCTTGGTGATACCCGGAACCAATTCCTTTATTGTATGTCCCAAAGACTCAATTATAAGTCCTAGTACTGAAAAATATTATGAAAAGGAGATAGCTTGAATATGATTGGATGCTCTGTCAATGTGGATGCCCAGGGCCACAATCTGATCAGTGTCTCCCCCCGCCCCGGGCTACACAACACCGCTGCCTCTCTTTTTTCCTTGTAAGTCCAATTTGACTGCCCAGGAATACCTCCCTCCTTTGTATGCCACTGTCTAGTCTTACCTAGTTGAACATACAGATCGAGCTTGTTTGAAAGAGATAGTTTTCGACAGTGCTCTGGGGGCGTCTGCACATCACTGTTCTCAATCAAGCCAAATTTTTATTTTAACCAAAAAGTAAACCCAAATTAGTAAACAGGCTGATAGAGAGGGGGGCTGATTGCATGACGAATGCAGGGAAGAGGAAAACTAGCTACATAGTGTCAGGTTTGTGTGTGAGCGAAGGGGAGTAAATGTTAATGAAACAAGAAATGTGATTTTTTAAATTTCGGTTTTATTATTTATTTACACACAAAAAAAATGCAATGACATAAAATAAAACGAAATTTAAAAAAAATCCTATTTAAAAAAATAATTTAATTACAAAATTTAATCCATCACAATGCATTTAGATTATTCGTAAACAAGTCAGCCATTTTAATCTTTTTTTAACAGTTAAAAAAAAAAAAAAGAATAAATTAAATTTGAAAATAGGCAAAATGCCTTAGAAACCACAAATAAGATGTAAACATTTTTTTATTAAAAATTATTCTTTTTTTTCTTGATTTCTGTCTTAAATTTTTCGGATAAATTATCCTTCCTCTCAGACTGGAGTTTCATAATAAAGGTAAATGCATTACGTTTTTTTTTTAATAGTTAGTAAAGTTTGCTTAGGCTTTACTTCTTGTTGTTATCAAAGCGTCCACCTGTTGTTACTGGATCAGTAAAGAAACAGCTCATTTTATATAGAAATTATTAGCATCTTTAAAGAATTTAAATTTGAAAATAGGCAAAATGCCTTAAAAACCACGAATAAGATGCAAATATTTTTTATTAAAAATCATTCTTTTTTTCTTGACTGCTGTTTCTAACAGAGTAAATGTTCTGTCGTCGGCGTCGTTGTAGTCATCATCATCGGTTCAATGGCGTTAGAAAGCTTATAGAAATTGGCTTCCAAACTAACCTATCTCTGGCCGGGTCATTATTTATCCCTCTTTCTCTCAAGTTCATTCTTATCACTTCCTTCGATATTTTCCTTGGCCTTCTCCGGTGAACTGAACATGCTACCTCAACTGTTCTACATCTACTAACCCAAGAAGTTGCATTTATTCTTTTAATGTGACCAAACCAACGAAGTCTCCTGTTCTGCATACATCTTCCTATACTGTCCAGATTTAATCTTCGTATGAAGTTAT
>OY744516.1:67649191-67651691 GCA_963556195.1 Sepiola atlantica | reverse complement strand
TTTATGCAAAAAATAACCCGGTCCAAACCTTTAATTTCGTAACGTAATTACGAACCGGATTGAAATAACATTATTTAGAAAGCCATTCTTAACATGGAGTGAGGGGGGGGGGCTTTGTTAACTATTCTGTACTTTCACCTAACAATTTAATAAACAAAAGATATCGTAAAAATTTAATTGTACTTGAAAATCTTATCTAAAAAAATAGCTCGGTTCGTAAACTGCACAAGTACCAAAAAAATAATATAAAAATATTCTTCACTAGCCCCGTATTTACAAGTATATATCCTGTAAAAACGGTTCTAAAATCTATTTTCAAGCGATATTTATTCGATAATTGCCGAATTTTCCTACTTGGCCAAAATTGCCGAGTTTTCCGTTGCCGAATTTTCCATTGACGAATTTTCCGTTGCCGAGTTTTCCTTTGGCGAGTTTTCCTAAATTGTGTATTATACATAAATACTTCTATCCAGTCAAGCAGACTATCTAGTCTAAGAGAAGAAAAACAACATAATTTCACTAATACACTTAGGAACGGTATGAATCCACATATATCCTCCCCAAAGTTATATGAATTAAATAGTAGGGTAGACTGAAACCTTGATTGGGCAACTTACCTCCCCTATCTAGAGTGCTAATTTTCGGAGTTTTTATTCAACAGAAAGATAGCAGTGTACTTTTTAAAAGGGCCTTAGTAATTATCTCAGGTCAGCTAGTAAACATTTTGAATTCTCTCTCTCGCCCCCTCCCGACCTGCACTCAGATGGTGTCAAAATCGTTCGTACCTCTAACTCAAATGTATTTCAACTTTCTTTAATCTTTCCAAAGAAATAGAACGCTCAAGTCACTGACTGCAATAAAAACTTTAATGACGCCTTTGATCTGTCTCATCGCTTGATAGCAAGTCGACGGGGTTGGGGGGGGGGGGGAGTAACGAATAAAACAATAAAAAAAAAGATTGTTAAAAACATTACAATTAAATCGTCTTCCGCCTGAGCCCCTCCCTTTCTCTACCAGAGATATAATTTTAAAAAATAATTCAGAGTAAACTCTGAGACTTTCTTTACTTTTCCTTTATATTGCTGAATAAAAAACTAATGTTTAAAAAAAAATCAAATAATTTTGGAGCGAGGAGGGCGGAGCGATAAAACCACCGCTCTTTAGTCCCAAATGGAGTTGCTCCCGCTCAACTCCCGCTGAATATAAAATGAGCCCTCCTCTCCTTCGCTCCAGCAAAAAGGAGCGTGCTCATGGAGCGCGCTCCTTTTTGGAGGGCTCCGTAAAGCCTTGTATATATGTATATATATATATGTATATGTATATACATATGTTTAAACAAGGTGGTGATCAAAATAAAATATTTAGACAATTAAATAAGGCAATTACTCGCCATCCTGACGCCGTTAAGTCATATCAAATTAATCAAAATAGATTGATAGAGCAAATTCAAAACTATCTAAGAAATTTGGTAGAATATGTATAAACGTATATATAACACATATAGTGTATATATACTAAAATGATTTTTTTTAAATACATGTATATATATGTATTTTTTTTTTAATTTTTAAATATTTTTAATATGAAACTAAATATAATAAAATAATACAAATACATGAAACTGTAAATCACCTAAAAAGTAGTGTAAAGGATTCGTCCTTACTCTATAAAATACAGAATTTTTTTGTAAATAACGGATACATTTTCTTAGACACAGATTAACAACACAGGTAACAGGGACATTTTTTAATAACAAAATAAGTAAGCAAAACATTAATCTGGAACAAAACTAAGATCTAATAATATACGGAACGTTTTTGTTCTTGTTTTTTTAAGGGTAGTGGGGTTTGATCAACTCTGCTGGGAAGCCATAGGATAAAATACGGTTTTGTTTTTAAATTCCCAAAACAGTTTTTTATAGTAACCAACTGATGATCCCTTAAATAATGTTAAGACTAGCGTAAATTCTTGGAAGCAGACTAATATAGTGACTGTAAAAAGTAAATTGACTTACAAGAAAAGTAATTTTCCACCAAAGGACTTGAGACTAAAAGTGTGTTTTTTGGGGTTTTTTTTCCATATCGTTTTAATGCTTGAAAAACTTCCAAGACGATATGTATATATATATATATATATATATATATATATATGAATATATATATATATATATATATATATATATATATATATATATATATATATATGAATATATATATATATATATATATATATATATGAATATATATATATATATATATATATATATATATATGAATATATATATATATATATATATATATATATGAATATATATATATATATATATATATATATATATGAATATATATATATATATATATATATATATGAATATATATATATATATATATATATATATATGAATATATATATATATATATATATATATGAATATATATATATATATGAATATATATATATATATATATATATATATATATATATGAATATATATATATAT
>OY744516.1:67536691-67644191 GCA_963556195.1 Sepiola atlantica | reverse complement strand
CAATTAATAAATATTCCCAAAATTTCAGTTCCTTTGGAGTATTTTAAATTTTTTTAAGAGCATAATGTGGACACAACCTCCCATTTAAAAATTAAAATATTTCAGATTTGCATTAAGTTTGATCCATAGTCATTAAACATCAATTAGCAATATTCCCTTAATTTCAATTTCTTAAGACCTCTTCAGGCTTGTAAAAAGAATATGGACGACCATGTGAGGCCTAAAGGTTCGATATAGTGCAAAGTCTTTTATTTATTTATTTATTTATTTATTTATTTATTTGTTTGTTTGTTTGTTTGTTATGCCCCCTTGGGCATCTCTCCTTTAACTATCTTCTCAATTCAACTGTTAAAAAAAAAAAATCAAACTCTTAGTACAGTATCGATATCCAGATCAAATTCTGTTAAATATTTCATTTGATAACTCCCAAAAGTGCCCCCTCAATTTCTCCCTCCTACCACTTTCTCTGAATTCATCCAACCTCATCTTAAACTGATCCAGGCCATCGCTGTTTAATGGATTAACGATCTGGCAACTTATTCAAAAACATATTACTCTGTGAGCAAAAGAACTTAACTGGTTAACAAACATAGTTTGTGAAAACTGCCTTGAAAATAACCTTCCAGATCTAGGAGAAATAATAAAAAAAATGCCCACCATAGTTAGAAATGCCATTTATTATATTGAAAGTCTCAATCATATCAGCTCTCATTCTTCTCTCCAGCAAAGTAGTCAATCCCAATTTGTCCAATCTCTCCCTGTAACTGCACTCCTTTACGTTACTTATTAGTTTTTATTGTACGCCTTCTAGTTTCAATATTACATTCCAATTTCCATATCTAGTCGCTGGAGCCCAGGCCTGGGTGCAGTATTCTATATGAGGTCTGAAATAAAGAATAATTTAAAAACAGTTTAAGTGAGTTAAAAATATACAGAGCGGTCGAAAATTAAATTTCCGACCGATTGGTGAGAGTTATCAGTTGTATTTTTGTTTAATTTTCGTTTTTTCAGTTGTTAAACATATAACATCGAACGTTCATATCAAGTAAAGAAATGGCAGCCTTTGAGGCTGCGATACAAATTCTGAAATTAAAGACACTTAAAAAAAAGTTTCAAAACTAAAAAGCTATGCAGGTCGATAGAAGATCATATTTTCTTGCAATTGTAAAAGATATTTGTTGTAATTTTTTTCACCCCTTTTTTGTTGTCAACTATAATGTATCATTGCCAATTTCTTTCTCTTTAGATTCCTTCCAAAATGTCGTCCTGTTGGATTGTAAATTGTAAAATAAAATGTGTCTGGTATCGACATTGCTAAGATTTCAATATGATGATGATGATCATCATCATCATCATCATGATATTATCATGGTCACCATATCATATCACGATTATAATATCATATCATCATATATGACCATGATGATCATATTATGATATATGATCATGATGATCATCATATCATATAATCATTATAATGAGCATATCATGATCATCATAACAATCATATCATCATCATCTCATAATCATATCATGATTATCACGTTATGATAATCAATCATATGATAACATCACTGTCCTATCATTATATCATATCATGATTATATTATGATATAATATCATAATCGTATCATATCATGATCATAATATCATCATCACATTAGGATCATCATATCATATCATGATCAGCATACGATAATCATATCATAATCATCATTTATCATGATAATATCATAATGATCATACCACATCATGATAGTATAATGATTATATGTTCATAATATAATATCATGATAATCGTATCATATCATGGTTATATCATGTCCTATTATGATCCAAATACAATTATCATATCATGATCATCATATCCCTATTTACTTATTAAAATAGAAATTGCCTCAGTCTAAGAGGATTTCTCTTTCACTGACTGAGGACAAAAAGATGAAGTGTAGTATAATAGAACAGATACTACACTTTACTCCTAGCCAAAAGGCCCAGGAATTATCATATTATGATCATCATATTATCATCATATCATAATTATATTATCAGAATATCATAATTATATCATCATCATATATGATCACAATATCATATCATAATCATACTATCACCATACCATCATAATATCATAATTATATCATCATCATATATTGTCATAATATCATATGATAATCATATGATAATCATATCATCATAATATCACAATTATATCATCATCATATATGATCATAATATCATATCATAATCATATCATATGATCATAATATTATATCATCATCATATCATAATCATATCATCATCATATATGATCATAATATCATATCATCATCATATATGGTCATAATATCATATCATAATCATATGATAATCATATCATCATCATATCATCATATCATAATTATATCATCATCATATATGATCATAATATCATATCATAATCATATCATATGATCATAATATTATATCATAATCATATCATAATCATTACTATTTAAAAAATTTCCTTCCTACTTTCATTTAATTATTTCATTGTTTACCATTCTATAACGTTGTACACATTTCCTTCATTCAAATGCATTCTATTGTTTTTTTTCCAATCATAACATTTGTCAATGCACCATATTTTAATTAAGCCAGCATTTGAATCTGACCTCATTACATTTGTTCAATTTACTACAATTCTTTCTCCATTGTTTTCCTTTTACAACTCGTTGACGCATCACAAAATGTATGAGAAAAACAATCAATTTATAAAAATCGATTCATTTCTTTGACAAAACGATTTTCAACATTGCTGTGGCCTTAAAGGACCGAAAAGAAATAACACGAATAGAAGGTAATTAATGTTATGATGACGCCATTCAAGTGTGCCTCATTTCCGTGGTTCCAAACTGCTTAAAAATAGAATTGGGTACACTGGGATTTGTTCTCTAATCATCAGAGTTGAAGCACCAGAGTTGGAGCACATACTCATACGTGTTACCACAAAATTGTGCATTTAATACTCGTCTTCCACGCTCATTGTGGTGAAAATAGAATTTAAAAGAAACTGTTTTCTGAATCCAATGGCCATTTTTCCCCCCCTATCTCCTTGGAGCTGGATGCTTACAACCACGTCCGCATGCTGTTTTATGAAACTGAGCCAGCAGCATTTAGTATCACTTACCAAAAGCCAGCGCCAGCATGAGGTCATCTTGTGTCGACCTGACTCTTACACTAAGACGACCTATCCTTGTTACCCTAACAACTGATTTTTTCAACAACAAACCTGTTCTTTCAACTACCACCGTAAATTGCCATGGTAAATAACACCCTACCTGAGAGTCCAACGTTCAAACTCCTCGGCCTCACATTCACAGGTAACATGAATTGGAACAAATACATCGAAGACATTTCCAAGGCTGCAAAGAGAATGGGATCCTTCTACCGTACTAGAAAACTTCTCACACCTGACAGTATCCTATATCTCTACAAAGCCACCATCTGCCCATGCATGGAGTATTGTTGTCACATCTGGGCTGGTGCATCATCCACTAGTCTCTCCCTCTTAGAGAAGGTCCAAAAAAGAGTCACTAATCTAATAGGTCCCTCACTATCCACCAAGCTTCAGCCCCTGGCCCATCGCCACAATGTTACAACCTTGTGCTTGTTTTACAAGTACTTCAGTAGAATGTGCTCGGACGAACTTGCTGTTCTGGTGCTCCCACGACGTAAATTCACTAGACCAATCCAACAATCAGGTAAATCCCATCCATTCCCTGTGGAGGCCTCCAGGTGCTGGAGAGCCTTCTACTCCAATAGCTTCTTTCCTTGTGTTGCCGGCCTTTGGAACTCCCTCCTTGCTCCCTGCTCCCCCGACTGTACCGACATTCAGAAATTTTAAACTAATATGAACGAGCATCTCGCTGCACAGCTCCTAATTTAGGATGCCCCCTAATACTTTCATCTAATTCTCAGTAGCGCCTTACATCTACAGTGGCAGCAAGCCTTGTTTGGGGTGAACTTTGTTAAAAAAAAAAATGCAGGAAGAACCGACGTTGTTTGGGATTGAATGAGGATCACTACTATGTATTTTTTCACTATGCTCATAACACCATATTATTTTCTTTGTTTTCTTACTTTCCCCTTCCTCCCGTTTCGCCCCTAATATTCTCGAAAGAAGCTGAAATCTTGAAATTTCTATGTATAAATGTCTTATACATATGGTTTCAATTTCATTAAAATCGGATATACATACTTTAAGTTTTAAGGGGGTACTGTCTCCATGGGTGACTTAGAGGTGTGGCATGTTGATATCTAGCACATCGAGGGTAATATAGAGATTCGGAACCATTTCCATTGTTGTTCCCGGAAAATTTTATACATATAATACTGTTGTGGACCTGGGTAAGGCCGAATGAATGACACAGGAACACATGGTTTAAATGAACAAAGGTATATATTATATAATAGAAAGAAAGAGATACAAGGAGATGTTGCTCTCAACCGCCATTGCCGGTTTGCCTGGGAAGAAGAGAACAAGTGTCACGTGCTTCCCGTATTTATAAGGTGGACGAGTCCATTAGTTCTTGTAGGTAGGTACGGCACCATAACACCCCCCTTCCAAGCCTTACCTCCTCAGGAGTCTTAATAACGTTTCCTTTTCGGATCTATCTCTAGGTAGTCCGGAGCCATTCGTTTTCTTTTTGGTTGTCGTTTACGTGTGATTACCTGGGGTGCTGGTAAGTTGAAGGTGTCATATATCACGTCCATCACGTCTTCTCCTTGTGGGGCGCTGTCAGTGTCATCTGACAGTCTTTTTCTGATCTGATTTAGATGTCTCTTATGCGAGAACCGTGGTCCTTTTATGATATAGATCATCGATCCGATCCTCTTTTCAATTGTACCGGGTTCCCAGAACGATGCATTGTTTTTGAACATCTTAAAATATACCCTATCTCCTGGGTTGTATTTTTTCTTCGGTACCGTAGAGATTCGGTCATAATTGTTATGTTTAGATAATAATTTATCAAACACGGACTTCACATTCCGCGCAAACATCATCTTTGCAGGGGATAATGATGATGCTATGTTCATGTTTTTTGTAATTCTATATACTTGTAAGAATTGTTGTAAAGCCTTCTCCTTATGAGTATCACCGGCCTTTTTTAATGCTCTTTTCAATGTGTCTACGAAGCGTTCCGCCTGGCCGTTTGACCTAGGATGATACGGGGGCGTCGTTATATGTTTGATTTGAAACGTCGCGCAGAACTCCTCAAAATCTGATGACGTGAACTGCGTCCCATTATCACTCACCAAACAATCCACTACCCCAAAACGGGCAAATAGTTCATGTAGGAATCTTATCGTAACCTCTGACGTGGGACTCTTGCAACGTAGTACCTCGGGCCACTTTGAAAAACTGTCGACTACGATTAAGTAGTAAAATCCTTCCAATGGTCCCGCGAAATCCACGTGAATTCTTTCCCACGGACGGTCGGTCTTTGGCCATGGGCTATGCTTTATATGCGGTGCTTTTGCCGCTAAGGCACAGCCTTTACACAGCTTTACTGCTTTTTCAATGTCGTTGTCCATACCTGGCCAGTACACAAAACTCCTCATTAACCCCTTCATCCTGGTTATCCCTGGATGGCCAACATGAAATTCTTTCAGAATTTGCTTTCGTAGTTTTTCTGGGATGACCACCCTTTCGTTATGCATGAGTACGTCATCACAGAGTAAGAAACTCTTTGCCGCATGTAAATCCTTATCTACCAATTTCATTTTTGTTCTGGTGATAAATTCATCCTCTTGAGCTTCTTTTTTTATCTTGTATAGTGTCACCGGGAGCTCTCTCACTGCGTTGCACAAAATCTCTTTAAAATCTCCTTCTGTTTGAAGAGACACAATCACTGTGTCTTCTAGAGTCTCTCTCTGTTTTGGCACTAATCTCGACAATCCATCTGCATGATAGATTTTATTTGAATGCAAATGTTGCATTTTAAAGTTGTAGTTTAATAAGATAGTTCCCCATCTTTGTAGTCTATTAGCTGTATATACAGGTAGGCCTTTTTTAGATCCATAAATTGTAATTAGCGGCTTATGGTCTGTCTGTAAGGTAAATTGTCTACCATGTATGTATCGGTGAAACTTTGTTACTGCAAATATTATTGCTAGGGCTTCTTTCTCGATTTGAGAATACTGTTTTTCCGCTGGGAGCAAGGTCCTTGATGCATGTGCAATGGGTTTATGGGTTCCATCAGGCATTTTGTGTAGGATACATGCTCCTAAACCATATGAACTAGCGTCGCTAGCTACGATTATGCCCAATTCTGGGTTGTAATGTGTTAGAAATAACTCTGACGTAAGTCTTTCTATGATTTTATTAAATGCATCCTGACATTCAGGTGTCCATACCCAGGCTTTACCTTTTTTTAATAGCTCATTTAAACTTTTTCTCTCACAGAGTGCAGGCTGCTAAAAACCGGTGTTTTTTGACAATTGATCCTCTCCAAAATACTGACTTGGGCCAAGGGTTTCATTTTGGGAAATGCTTCACATAGTGACCTAAATGACTAATCCGAAATTTGGATACCTTATATAATGGGGAAGAGAAATAATAATAATAATGTCCAAAATAGACACACTTTGAAACAGCTATTTGAGCACATTATTATTTCTATTTGGCTTGTCATGTTATGTTTCATTTATTTTTTCCTCGCGTTGTCATTCATTTCTTTCCTCTTGGGACAGTGTTGTCGTTTCATTGCTTCAATCTTATTGTTGTCAGCTTCTTGTCGTTTCTAGTCTCATCGATATTCATATAACTTCGTTGAGTTAAAGTAAGGATAATTTTGAGAAGACAGAGTTTCAGACATAGAGGTTTATTAAGAGAAATATTAAGGAAATCGCAAGTACAATTCACACTTAAAGCACAATTAACTAAGTAGAAAGAGACAGAAATCCTAACCTAAAGTAGCTATTAGATTGATAGAGAGATAGACAGAGAAACAGTGTCCATGGCAGCGTGTGCCCCTCAGCAGTTTTTGTTGTCATTAAAACATTTTGTCAGCGACCGTTTGTGTCAACGTCCAAACCGGTCTCTTCAAAGACTTTAACCATTATTCCTCGCTTTCGTCTGTAGTATTAACTCATTTCTCAAAAACAATTACACACACACACCACTAGGTGGTACACAACCTCGCTTCATCTCTTTCTCCCTCACGACCTGCTACAAATAATATCAGTCAGCCTGTCTCTCTCTCCCCATTTGAGCTGACGGCTGCTATCACCATGTGCTCACACATACAATGACACTATCTTGGTATGTAAGAACTTTTCTCCACTCACACCCATACGTACACAATACTCAGACTTTCTACTATATACATTCCCAATAGACACTTTGTCACATACGTACATACGCACACACAAACGCATACATCATTCCACCTACACTTACTTTGTATACGCTTTAATAAGCACTATTTTATAGTTGGTTCCGCACACAATAAATGTTTTATTGAATTATATTGACTTCGACTTGTTACTTTGCTTTCATTCATACATGCTTGTATTGTGAACACAAATATATATATATGTGTTAGCGTCGACTCAGAATCTCGTCATTTCTCACATTATGTCACATCCGTGGACCCCCATCTGCATATTGCCCTTTCCTGACTTCACCCGTCAGGTTCTAGGTTATTCTAGAAATGTACTCTGAACTTTCTTTGTTTCACATATGCGCAAGGTCGCTTGTATTCTTACCTGTTTATCTATGCTAACATATATAACATACACACCCGTTAGTCATTTGTTATATCCTATTCCCTCTACACTATGTTAAGGTCTGTATCCTGTGGTTGCAATAAGCTTCCAAACTTGAGATGTTATTCTATCCTATTTCTTTCACAATGCCGTAACATCTGTATCCTGTTTTGCTTACTTGTTCTGGGTCTTTTCAGTTTAATGCTCACCACATGATATTTTTCCTGTAGTATCTGTTCATTCGTTAATCATGAAACCATCCTCCCAGGCATTACTTCTTCCTTGAGGACGAGGTAGTTAGGGTTAGAGGTTAGGGTTAGGTGCAGTGTAAATTAAATGGAAAAATCTCCTGTTCCTATCCACCAATCTTCTCTCGAGAGCCGGACACGACATAATGTATGTTTGTTTGAAAGCAGCAGCAACCATAACATCTGACTGCTGCTGATCTACGTCTATATACTACTAAAACTCTGATGTTGTAATTTCGTCAGTGTGCACACTTTGCATCTGTTTTAGATGGTAGGAGGAAGAGCGAATAACCAAAAAAATAAAGGATGCATGATAAGAGAAATAGTGGGAGGAGGTATGTATAATAATAATAAATAATTATCTTATTTTAATTAGGTTTAATTATTTGTTATCTGCGTTTTTTTTGTAATAATATCTTTCACAGTTGCAGTTAAGGAAGCCGGGAATGCACTCAACAATATATCAAGCTGCTTAGCCTTGGAAGCAATACCATGGGCGATAAAATGCGCCTCTATTTGTGCAAACCACATGCGAATGTCACCAGCAAAATCTGCTTATATTTGCTAGAAAAATTATACCTGGTGCTATCAGATCAAGCTGTCTGAAGATATCGGCTTCCTGACCTAAAATGCACCAAACATTGATGTTATTGTTTTTTTCCTTTCTCTTTGCAAAACTCAATCATCTTCTGCAAAGCCAAAAACAAAAACAAAAACAACAATTTTCCTCTACAAAACAACCAAACCAAACGAAACACCATAAATGAATATTTGAAGATATAAAAACTTGAAGCATAAAAACTTTTACCAAAATGACCGGATTCGACATTAAATAACCCGAAAAGAGTTGATATGCCGTAAAACAAAACAACCAAACCAAACCAATAAACAACGTGTTTGGAAAAGATAAACACTTTATTAAGAGAAGAAACTGGAAATGCAAACAAAAGACAGGAATTTCAAAAGAAGTAGATTCTCCTTGGGGGGGGGGGGGGGGGCTATAAAGAAAAGAATCTGGGAATAATTGGTAAAATATTGTGCCTTCAGTTTCCATTGACAACATTAATAAGAAAAATGAAATCATCACTTGGTGAGGACAAGAATATTTTCAATGATAAAAACAACGTGAAACGCTACTCATGTGACCAGTGACGAACAGAAAAGAAGAAAATGTTGAGCCACAAAATCATTTAATTGCCACAATATGGAATAAAGGTTGTAATTAAATGTGCTGTGGAAATGCCAATTGTTCAAGAAATGATTGTTCAAGAAATGAGACATTCCACAGATGTGTGAGATTCAGAACACTGTTTTTTCTTCTTTTTGGCTTTGTTTTTTATGACATTGTTTACATAACTCTGATGTGTTTCACATCAGGCATCCTCTTTACGGGATGCAGCTTTTGTTGCATGTAATATTCACCCATGGCCGTTTTTCTACTGGACTCAGCTATCGTTCCCAGATATCATCAAACTAAATCTTATCTACTTTCACAACGCCAATGCATATCTTTATGAATGGTTTGCCCTGGCAATTCATGCATTTCGATTGTGTTTAGGGACTATTATTGTGAACTCTTTTGTTAGTAACTATGCCTGTGATTTTCATCTTTTATATTTTGATACTATGGATTATCCCCCCTACTCCTCCACACACAGTTTTTTATTAGGAAATGATTAACAAAAACAAAACGTAATCAGGAAGTAGGATAGGTAAACGACAATAGTGTGGCCCAAACTATATGGCGTCCTGATAATTAGCTGTTAGCTTTTGGCTGGCCGAAGGATGATGGAGAGAGTGGCTGAGAAAATGGGCGGATGTAGTCGGTTCCGCTGATCAGTTGAGGATGATTGATAGAAACACTGGACATTTAGGATCTCCGGTCGAAAGTAGATATATTTAGGAGATGAGTAGATTGCTTAGATCAGAGGGGGTAGCCCTGAGGAGTCAGTCAGAGTTGTTCAAGGAGACGAGGCAGATTGCGTCGAGCAGACAATGAGACGAGCTGGCCTGTAGATGACTTCAGGTAGACAATGACTTGTCTCAATAGACAAATTATCTCAGTTAGGTCTTAGCTGATAAATTGGAACTTAACTCAAAGGTAGACACACACATATACGCCCATTACCAACTAGTCAACATGTATATATGTATATATCTGAGTTTTTGTGTTGTTTTTCTTTTGTGAGTCTGCGTTGCTTTTGTTTTGTATACAACTTTTAAATCAGTGCCCGCACCCTTGGCTATCACAAATATGAGAGGCGACACAACCAGGATGAGAAGATGAAGACAAAGAGAAAACCACGGCACAACCGTTGGAGTCGACGGTCTACAATTCATCATGCTTTGTTATGTATCTCTTGTGCTTGCTTTAACAAAGATTCTGTTCATATATCTCTATTTATATTAAGTTAGGTATGTGTTTATACATTTATATGTATAAGATTCACTCCTAAACTAATTTACCGATCATTAAGAATTTGGGAACACAGCTGCTAGGCGTGAGAGTAGGTAATGTAGGATCTATTTATTTTAATTTACTTTTATTCAAAGGGGAAAAGATGGAGGTGGAAGCCCTTTGTGAACATTCAGATATCTCTGATTTTTTGTGAAGTTAAATAAAGGGTGTATGAAAAGAGAAATAGTGGGAGGAGGTATCCATTAAAGTTATAAATAATTAAGAGGGGCTTATCTTATTTTAGTAACGTTTAATTATTTATTATTGTTATACAGCTCTATCTGCGTTTTTTTGTTATTAAATGTGTTTTGGAAATGTCAATTATTCAAGAAATGATTGAGAAAGAAGTGAGACTCTTCTAAATACAGTTGGCAGATACACTTGTAGCATTAACTCCCTTCTCAAAACAGAATTACACACACATACTACTAGGTGGCGTTAAACTTGATTTATCTCCCCTTGTCGTGACGCCAAAGGCGTTCTGATCTGCCTTATAAAAAGGGATGCACAGACTCGCTCTTGCTGTTTCTCTCTCACGACCTGCTACAGATAACATCAGCCAGACCGTCTCCCTCCCCATTCGGGCTGGCGGCTGCTATTACCATGTGCTCACAGACACAAGTACACATTTCTGGTATGTAAGAAATTTTCTCAACTCACACGCATATGTGCACAATACTCAGACTATAGCCATTCCCAATGGATATTTTGTCTCTACATACACACATACGTACGCACACACAACACATACATAGACACACCCACCCACCCACACACACACACACACTCATACATCATTCCACTTACATTCATTTTGTATACGTTTTAATGAACACTAACATAGTCTATTGTGCATACAATAAACGTTTTATTGAATCATATATTGTCTTCAACTTATTACTTTTCTCTCACCAGTACATGCTTTTATTGTGAACACAAATATATATACCTGGAATATTTGGTGCGGTGCTAACGTCGATCTGGAATCCCCTCAGACTCACAAAGAATAGCTCATTGCGTCCAAGGCTATCCTCCACTCTGTAATAAAGACCAATGTGTATTTATATCTATTCATATAAACTTAGGTATCTGTATATGCTTACATATTTGTATGTATGGAATTCACTAATTTATCGATCATTATGAATTTTGGAACACAGCTGCTAGGCGTAAGAAGGTAAAGGGACATAAGGTGGGCAATATTTTAAGAGTTAATTCCACTTGTCCTGTACTTTTCCACGTTTTATATTTAAGAATATTAATACACATGCGTCCACATTTTTCAGTCTAGTCCACTTTTTTAAGGCATTGCAGTTTGAGAATGTACAATGTATTTTTTTATCATAATTAAAAAAGGAACAAATAACAAGACCCCAAAGCATCAGTGACCAAGTTCACCTTGGGTCACCTAGACTTTGAGTTGGTGGAAATATTAGTAACAATTGCTAATTGAGCTGAACCAATAATGATTATAACATCACAATAATGAAAGCATCTAATTCATTACTGAACTAGCCTTGGATTTATCACCTTCTTATCTGCTGAAAAGAATTAATTAATTAAAACTTTCCTTTGTAATCTGCATAAAAGCAATAATAAGAAATTCTAACTAACTTTGTTATCATAATTTTTAAAAAAATGAGTATATTTAGTATAATTATTTTAAAAAATTACCTTTTTTGGACAGCCTTACTACATGATTCAGTACTGCCCATAGAGACATAGTCAGAACAAATTATATTGTAATAAATTTGAATTTAACTTTAAACATGAAGTTAGCAATAATAATAACTTCACGTGTATATTTTGAAACAAAAAAATTGTTAATAGAATATATCAAATGAAACATTTGCCTTTTCTGGACAGCCCTACTACATGATTTAGTACTGCCAATAAAGACAAAGCACAAATGACTATACCCCAATCATTAAAAATTTAAATTTTACAAATGAAGTTAATATAAATTTCTTTATGAAGCTTGTAATGAAAAATAACTTAACTTTTTTAGTTTATAAAAAGTAAAAGTACAGAATTAGAATATAGTCAATTAAAACATTTTCCTTTTCTGTACAGCCCTACTACATGATTCAGTACTGCCCATAGTGACAAAATCACAATTAACTATACTTTAGCAATAAATTTCGATATTAAGTTTAAAAATGAAGTTATTTAGAAATAATAAATTAATAAAACAATAAAAATATATATATACTAATGTAATTTATGAAAAATATATTTTTAGAATATTATAAAAAAGACATCAGTCTTTTCTGGACAATCCTACCACATTATTCAGTACTGCCTACAGAGACAAAGTCACAAATGATAATATTCTATTAATTAATTTAGAGTTTTACTTAAATAAGTGAAGTTATTAAAAATAAGCAAAATAAATAATGGGGTTGCTTAGAACTTATACCGGCACTTTTAACCCTCTAAAATCCCCCCAAATTTTTTTCTTATTATTTAATTCTTCTTTTTGTGATTCTTTTGTTCTTCTTTTAAATAAAATTTATTCTTTTTCTTTTCAATTATTAGAGATTCAATTATTAATAAGTTAAGAATTACTAAAAATAATAATATTTTAAACATCATATTTTTTAAATAATAAAATACAATTTTACTTTTAGTTATATTTAATAATTTCAGTTTTTTTTTTAAAAATACTAATTCCATATTCCAATTCAAATTAAATGATTTTTAAGATTTTCAAAATTTTCAGAATTTAAATTTTTAGATTAAAGTAAAATAAAATAAAAAATATGTTGAATATTTTAAATTCAAATATTAATAAATTCAGGAAAACTGATTTTCAAAATAAGTTTCAGAATAATGGAATCAATTTCAATTTCTGAGTTTAAATAAGTTAAAATAATTTATAATTATTTCAGAATGAATCAAATATCATAATTCAATTCTTCCACAAAAATCAGAAAACAATACGAAACTAATAGAAAAAAGACACAAATATGTTGGGGTTAACATCTTCAACATACCCAAGAGTTAATATCTTCAATAAAGCCAATTTTTCTTCATTTTCTTCATTAATAAAGAGAATTTTTAATTTGGCAATTTTTGTGGCTTTCTTTCATCCAAAAGTGTTGCTTCAGTTTTCAATTTGGCCAATAAAAAAAGTGATAATTGACTTTTCCTGAAAAAATTAGCTTAAAAAATCAATTATCACCTTTAAAAACTTTTCTACTAAAAGTCACACAGCTCTGTTTCTATGACCCCCAATCTTTTTTTTTAATACAAACATATTTCGAATCAGCTCATCGAGTTTTATCTTTCTATTTTTCCATCCTTACATTATATTTATAATTTAAAAGTTATGTCGAGTTAAAGGGCATGAGGAGCGTTACTCAATAGGCATTTTTGTCAGTTTAAGCTGCTCAACCCTTCCATATCTTAAACTCCTTTCAAGATATCTATATTTTTAGATTCCTTGTGTCGTTTGCTATATTTTAGCTATAAAAATAAAATTTGTTTAAAATTAAAAACACTTATGGTTATTCAAAGTCAATGGGGGCGTTATCCTACACGCCGATGACCACACATATTTTGAATAAGTTTTTTTCTACTGGACCAAATTTTAATTTCTTTATGTTCAAAAAAGGCTTGGGGCAGGTCAATTCTAATGCAAAAAACCGCATCAAGTTTAGATGAAATTTGAATTAATGACAAGCCCAAGAATTGATCACGATTTGGTAAATGTTGACCGTAAGCATATTATTCACACACTGCTGTAGCGGTCGGACATAGGACCTATTTCTTCTTGTCCCCTGTGAGCAAATTGGTCATACATTGACCAATCGGCTTGCAGGGCGTATGATTTCCTAGCTGTCCCCAAACGGACTACTTTGACAGTTGAGTCTAGGGACGAGATGGCCAGAGAGAAACAAGACGCGATCACAGAAACATCATCTCTCTCCTAGTCCTGCATGATCATTGTTCCAGCTGCCGTCACAACGTTGACGCTTTCTTTGATTTTCCTTTCTTGGACACTGTCCAATATTTTGTTACTTTACCAAATAGTAAAGTAACCCTTTTAAATAAATCATATTTCGTATGTTTATATACAGTGTTTGTTTGCTTGATTCAAAATCGTGCGTAGAGATGTAAGAAACATATCTACACTGCCGTGTGTGAATGATAAATATTTCTCCAAATTTCACTTTCTTCGGAGTATTTTAAAGGGTTCTTAGGGAACCGAATATAAGCACCACCTCCCATTTGAAAATTCAAATATTTCACATTTGCCTTAAATTTGGTCCATAAACATTAGACAGCAAACCAAGCGAGATTCAATGAATTTCAATTTCTTCTTAAAACCTCTTAGCCTTAAATTTTAAACATTTTCTAGAATCAAAATCATGTAATGGATTTTGATCAAGATTTGAATCCGACACATAAGGTTTAGTATCATTATATTTTGATGTTAATCTTTGTAAGTAATGCAAAACTGTTTTGTTCCGTCCTGAAACAGATATTCTTCTTTTAAGAAACGCATCAGGGATTCTTGAAACAAGGGGAAATAACTCGTCTTCTTTTGAAGACGTCATTGCCAAGGGGAAGTAACTCTCTTCCCACGTGACTTATTTCTGTTTCCAACATGGCGTCAACCGTCTCGTTGTACGCCGTCGTTGGAAACATTCCTCAATCTTATCATTCAAGCGATCTGAGGAATTTCTTCTCCCGTTTTATCGAGAAAAATGGTTTCCACTGCTTTCATTTTAGACACCGCCCAGAAGGCAGGAGAAAGGAAAAAATGGCGGAATCTGCTTTGGACGACACAACAAGAAACAAGCAAGACGATGGCATTTCTTCAAAACAAAGTAAATAAACCTTTTTCTTTACAAATCTCATTCTTATAAGTTGGTTGTTTTGTAGAATAGGTACTCTTTCGAGAACTAGTGCCTTTCTGTTCAATTGTATTATAGGGGCCGTTGGAATATCTTTTCCATTTCCGATAGTATCCTCATAGTTGGATTGTAAATTGACCTCAGTAAAATACGTTTCGACAGTGTTTTATTGTTCCCAGACAACTTAGTGATACTTTAAATCATGGGTACTTCGGTACTTCTACAGAATTTAAACCGAACTGTGTTTTTTTAAAAAACCCTAACCTAAGTTTTAGTTCGGCAAAAGTTGGTTAGGTTCAAATGTTGTACAAGCATCGGTACTTCTATAAGAGAGGATGTTTGCGATTTACGGAACAAATCGGAAATGCCCGAGCCGTCAATTAGTACCGATAGGAAATAAAACAACTTTTACATTTTTTTCTCTGACTTAAGGTTAGGGTCAATTATTCCCTCTCCACACAAACATACTACGTGTTAGGGGGGGGGGGATAATTTTTTTTTTTTTAACCCTCACCTAATCCTCTGTCACCTCGGGTAAATTCATTTTAGCTTTGCATTCGTATGCTTTAGTGTCGTCTGCCTTTTTACATTTTTTTATTTCGTGGCTTTCAAATCGTAAACTGCTTCGGCCATTTCCAGTTTGTTCCGTAAATCGCAATCGGAAACATTCGGGCAGATATGGGACACCTATAGAAGCATCAACATCAAAAAGAGTAGTTTAATCGTTTACGCGAAACGCGGACCAAACAAGACGACCGAGAAAAGAAACATGTAAATAAATCAAGAAGGGAGATAATTCAAAGTTTAACAATTTTTTTTTTTTAGTAAAGGACAGGTTTAGTAAGTTGCAATAATCTATAGGTAATCAAAAGCAAAGAAGAACATTATTTTACCATTTTCAAAAAGGATATCATTAAACTTGCTTAACTCACTGCTTTTGAGTTTATGGTAATGGTGTAAGGGAGATAACTTATCTCGATTTTATTTTGGGTCCTGATATAGCTTTTGAACCAGACAAAACCGACTTTTTGTGTTCGGCATCTTCCGGCTGTTTGTTGTAAAAGATTATTTCCTTTCTAATATGAAGACGACTCGCTGGCTTGTCGTTTGGAGTTCGTGGACTCCGAATAGTAAATTAATTTTATTTTTTATTAAAATTCTACGTGTTTATTTTCTGTTATTTTTGGTGTACACTAATGTTTTTCGCTGATAAGTAAGTATATCTGTAAGGTTTCCTGTTATTTTATTTTGAGATGTCATATTTCACTTAAGTCTCTATAACCCTAGGTTCATTTTTTAAAAATCCTTAACCCTAAGCTAATTTTTTTAAAATCCCGTACCCTAAGCTAATTTTTTTTTAAATCTCTAACCGTAAGCTCATTTTTTAAAAATCCCTAACCCTAAACTCATTTTTTTTAAATCCCTAACCATAACCTCATTTTTTAAAAATCCCCTAACCTCATTTTTTTTTTAAATCCCTAACCTCATTTTATTAAAATCCCTAACCCTAACCTCATTTTTTTTTAAAATCCCTAACCCTAACCTCATTTTATTAAAATCCCTAACCCTAACCTCATTTTATTAAAATCCCTAACCTCATTTTTTTAAATCCCTAACTCTCTGTCACCTCGGTTAAATTGATTTTGGTTTTGCATTCATATGCTTTAGTGTCGTCTGCTTTTTATACATTTTTTTTCGTGGCTTTCAAATCGTAAACCGCTTTGTCCATTTCTGGTTTATTCCATAAATCTTTAATACCCCATGTCTCTAGCTACTTTGTTTCGCTAACTGATTGATATGGAAGTTCAGGGACATACTTTATCACACCATTTTCTCTGTGGTTTACCTCTTTATTTTTGGCACCCTTCCACCAATCTATAGACGTACTATAGAAACCTCCAAAGCGTACCACAGAACCGATGACGTCATCGTTATGTGCGTAAATGCGTTTTTAATTCTTTGTTAAAACAAAGAATTAAAAACGCATAAAATAAAGTTATATATATATATATATATATATATATATATATATATATATATATAAAGTTGTTTTAAATTAAAATAGTTTATTTAAATATTAAATTATCGAACTGGGAAAGAAACCTTTTTTCTTTATCTTGAGATTTTCATATGAAATTCTATTCTATTCTACAGCGGGGGGGGGGGGGGGGGCTATTGTTTACAGTAAACTTTACACTTTTTATTTATGAATTCACGGATACTTTAAACAAAAGTGTTTACCAATAAATAAAAAGGTAAATCTGATGTGCTTTCGCTTTATATATCACTAGCAGGGGTACTCGGCGTTGCCCGGGGCTCTCCCTCCTCCTCCTCTCCTCTCCGCAAGCAAAATAGGATATTGAGCACTTTTTTCCCGGACAACGCCGAAGCCTCTGGGTCCTAAATTGACGAAGCCCCCCCCCCCCCCCGGTGCTGGGTCCTATACTGTAAAAGCACCCCCGGTGCTGACTCCTATACTGTAGAAGCGCCCCGGTGGCTATACTGCAGAAGCACCCCCCCCCCCGTGCCTGTACTGCAGAAGCCTCTGGATCCTATACTGTAGAAGCATAAACACCCATGGTCCCTAGAAGCACCCCCGGTGCTGGGTCCTATGCTGTAGAAAAACCCCTGGTCCCTATACTGTAGAAGTACCCCTGGTCCCTATACTGCAGAAGCACCCGGGTCCTATATTGTATACGCACCCCCGGTGCTGGGTCCTGTACTGTAGAGGCACCCCTAGTGCCTATACTGCAGAAGAACCCCCCCCCCCCGCCCAGGTCCATATACTTCAGAAGCCCTCGGGTCCTATATTGTATAAGCACCCCCGCAGGATGAAGATGTTGATAATTCCCCCCACCCCTACCACCTGCTCCCAAAAATTTCCCCCACCCCACCCGCGTCCCAAACATTCTCCCCCCTCCCCCCAAAGAACTATTTTTATTTTAAAAGATATAAGTTTAGGTTGCTAGGTGCGGATGTGATTGAGCAACCCTTGTTTCACTGTTATTGATAGATCCGGACAGAAGTTATGGGATGACTTGATACAACCGGACAGTGCATTTTTATCAAGTTGTTACATGAATACATTGGCTCATTTCAAAATCACCAGTAAATAACATTGAAAAAGTTTCAAAAAACCAGACCCGCCCCCGAAAACTGGCCCCGTTGACCCCCGGGGACATTTTTTTTTTTGTAATTTTGAGATATTATGCTCCCAGGTGTTGTCCGGTCCTAAAGATGTCGACTTGTCGACAGTTTGCTGAGTAGTTTTTGAGGAGTAGCTGGACATACAAACAAACAAACAAACAAACAGACAAACATACAGACAACTGGCCTTTATATAGGAGATTAAAATTTCGATCGATCAGAATATATTTTGTTCAGATTTCATAAAATGAAATAGTGGGGGGGAATCACGTAGAAAAAATAGTTTCCCTAATATATTTTACAAAAAAAGCATATTAAAGATAAATTAGTCCAATAATGTATAAGTATCGAAAATTTCGGGAAAATCTGACCATTACTTGATTTTTGCTAGATTTATTAAACACACGGGTGTTAGCGCATAAAAATTGGTCATTGCATAGGAACGTTGTTTTAAAGCGTAAATAAAGTACACACGTTTTTAGTTTCTCATTTTCATTATTTTCATACGCTGAATTTTTTTTTTTTTTAAATCATCAACAGTTTATTTTATGTTTCTTCTTTTGAATGGTAAAAACGTTATAATAATAATATAAATATATTAAAGTTACATATAGGGGGGGGGGGAGGTAAATTCTATGGTCCAACGTTCTAGATCAGCAATTGATTGATTTTTTATGCTTTTGTATGTTTTCCATGTTCCTATATTTACTTTCAAAGTTAGACATAAAGTTGGTTTTTAATGTGAGGGAAATCCAGCTACCTCAAAAGGTGTACTTCAAGTTGGAACAAAAATTAAAATTGTCTTTTAGCCAAACAGTCAAGCTGAACGCATATTCAAGGGACATTACTCTAACTGGCAAAGTTAGAAAAAGTTGCGTCCCTTTATCTAACTTAACAGCAATTTACAGTTATGGAAAAACTGAATTCAAAGATTTCGCTAGTCTTCTTCGGATAGTCAGGCACAACTTCGATCGGCACGTTGATCTTTAAGGCCCTACTCCATGTTCATGTTGTTTTATGCTGACAAATCAAGGGAGATAACTTATCTCGATTTTATGCTTGCATTTTGTAACAATATCAAACATTTTTTCATATCAAACAAAAATCACACAATGATTGTCAAACTTTTTATTTACAAAAACAAGGATTTTTTTGTTGATTTTTAACAAAGATTAAGAAACTATAAAACAACGAAATATTTAAAGAAAATGTCAAATTTTTGTTCGCTAATATTGTTTCTTTACATTTTTTTAATATTGTTTTTCAGGTGTTTGTTCGTTGATATTGTTTGCGCTTCATTATTGTTTATTGACATTAAAAATGTTTTATTAATGTTTTTTTAAACTTTGTTAAAATTAATTGTTGAAATCTCAACAACAAAAATCTTTGTTTTTGTAAATAAAGTTTGACAATTTTCTGTTTTTAAATGGAAAAATATTTGAAACCAATTTATTACAAAATACAAGCATAAAATCGAGATAACTTATCTCTTTTACTTTGTCAGCATTAAACAACATAGGAGCAAAGTATAGTATCTGTTCAGATGTTGCACTTATTTTTTCTATCCTCGGTCAGTGAAGGTCAAGTCCTTCTCGATTGAGACAATTTTATTTTTGTTCCATAGTTTTATTTTCCCCACATTAAAAACCGACCTTGTGTCCAACTCTGCCCTTGTGGATAGGCAGTTAAATAGGGACGTGGGCGTATGTGTTTCTATGGTAACTTAAGTAAATAAAGGCAGAAAGGAAAAAAGTGCAAAATGGCTACCATAAATAATTTTCGCATAGTAAATGGGAATGATTTTGTGGAAATAGCGGACAGTTCGATATGTATTTACTTTTATCACAATTTTTTTTATATGAGTTGTATTAAGAGAGGTAAATATGTGAAAACTATTTCAAAGATAACTCCCCTTTTGACCTTTCAGCCACTGGACGATCAACTGTCGCAGATATGAATAAACCATTCATCTTCTAAAAGATTCTGTGTTGAATTAATTAATTGAATAATTTGTTTCAGCTAACTCCATAATTCAGTATTCGGAGGATAGCTACACACATGCACTACACTGACAAGAGCATTTTGAGTTTTTAGTATTGATTTGTAAACTTTTCTAAGTAAATGATTACATAAGGATTAATGTGGAGATGACCTCTCTCCAGGCTAATTTTGCCCTCGCAGAGAGGCAAGTAAATAGGTCTGCATTTTCTTTGTGCAGTATCTAAGTTTCGTTTTGTAATTTCAAGTCTCTTAATTGATTTTCTAATATAACATTAAAATTTCGATCGATCAGAATATATTGTGTTCAGATTTCATAAAATGAAATAAGGGGAGAATCACGTAGAAAAAATATTTCCCCTAATATATTTTACAAAAAAAAAGCATATTATAGCTACATTAGTCCAATAATGTATAAGTATCGAACATTTCGTGAAAATCTGACCATTACTTGATTTTTGCTAGATATTATTAAACATACGGGTGTTTTTAAAAAAAGGGGAGGGGCATTTTTATTATAAACTCAAACCGATAGTATATATTTAAGAATTTTTTAGATGAGAAGTGATAATTTGTATTGTTCAAACAATTGTTTTAATCTTGGATGTTCTTCTCACAACGTTTCGGACGATGTAACCTATGACCTTCTTCAGTTGCATCTTGTCGAACTTAGGAATCTTTGTCATTTCGAACTGAACCCTTTATTTAATCCAGATTACTGCTCATGTTCCTTCAGCAATGACCGGGTTGAAGTCTTAAGTAATTCATAATTATATTCTTAGTATCGCTTCTACTGAGGATTGAACCTTCAACCTCCAGAAGACTGTCACTTATAGCTGATTATTATTTAGAACTTTACACGGGTCCATTTGAACAAGTCTAGTATACATTTTGGGAGACTTAAACCTATTCTTGTGACTTATTACTACTTATATACACGGAGATGAAAGAAGTAAAAAGATGCTGCACAAAATTAATTCATACAGGTTTAAAGTTTCTGTTTTCTTTGCCGACACCCAACACTTGGAGCCGTACAAAGCAGCAGTAAAAGTTTGAAGCATTGATATTTTACATTTTTTGTGTTTCAGATATCATATATCTATCATATATCGCCATTTAAGTATGCCACCTATCAAAGAGGCATTAGAATTCCTAGTTGCAGAGGAGCCATATTATGGCTGAATCTAAAAGTGTGCTTAATCAGTTTCAACTTGCTGCAAATCTTGGGATTCCATTTTCCACTGTAAGCCAAATGATTTTCCAATTCAGCAGAGAGGGGAAAATAATTAATATTATCTCGCTTAGGTCTACCAGAACCCTTTTAATGACTAGCAAGGCTACACGGCGCTGCCCAGGGCAAAAGTGTAACATATTTGTATAAAAACTTCTATCTGTTTACTTCTCTCTATCCATCTCTCTATTTTTTTTCCTCGTTTTACCCCTCCCTACCCCTTCTATTATCCTCCACCTAGCCCATTCCTCTCCCTGGACATACACACAGACAACTCTCCTTTATTTCGAGGCATAAGGGAAGTAACTCCATGATTAAAAAATCAGTTATTTCTCTTTAGTACATGAAAATGGCTGGAAAACCGACACCCCCTGACAAAATCTGTTCCATTTTAGGGTTAAAGAATAAATTTATTTTAAAAAAAATTTAGATATTATTCATTCCGAGCAACGCTAATCAAGAATATATTAACTTTGTTGGTCTTTGTTTTGTAGTTTTGGCTGGACGTACACACAGACAATTGCCCTTTATATAATAGAAGAAGATAAGGGCGTTTATTTACTTCAGGCACGTCTATGTGTGTGTGTATATATATATATATATAATATATATATTAATTAAACAAGTTCAAATATATTGATAAAATTAACTAAAAACAAATATATTTTCAAAAATGCTCAAAATAAAGTAGAACTTTATAAATATACATCATATAAACATTTAGAATGGCCTATGCAAATGCAATTACCTTTCAGCTTCGTCAGGAGAGTTGAACGATTTATAATCTAAACTGCTGCTGATGTTATCAATCCGTTTAGAAAAGAATGATTATTTCAAATTTCTGTTTCTTTTGAGCCCATTGCAAGATTTTATTTTCATTATCTGGCTTGTTGAAACGTAATTATATTTGCGTAGGACATTCTAAATGTTTTTATATATATATATATATATATATAAAATATTAAATTATATTGTTAATATTTTACCTATGTTTCAAGCTTACGGCTTTCATCAGTGCAGGGAAATAGTAATCTCAGTCAGAGGGCGCGAACCCAGTTCACAGAGACACCTTGAATCTGTAAGCATTCACTTAGTCCCATATGCCACGGGAGATTGTCATGTGATAATGTAGAAATTAAGTTATATTTATTTTATCACTGAAAGCGGCGAGTGTAAATATGAAGACATTCGCTAGGACTCGACGACAGAGCCGGAGTATATTGCACTGGGGCTTCAGGTGAATGTCTATTTTTAATCTCTCCAACAGGGCTCTTACTTTAATTTTTCTTAAAGGAGCTTCTGATAATATTAAATGATATTTTTAATACTTTACCTACGTACGACGTCGTTTCAAGCTTACAGCTCTCACTAGTGCAGGGAAATCCTATATTAGGTCTACAATAGTATAACTAAGAATTAAATTTTTTTTTAATTCAGTAATAAAAATAAAAAAATGTAGAGGTCTCCAAGTACCTTCTTTTATTACTAAGTTTTTTAGGTAAATTGTTATTTTACTAGTGTACACCCTTCATCAAAAATGACGTAAAAAGATTATGCTGGGATGATAATATCGTGAGCCCCCCCCCCCAAAGAGGAGGTAATGCCTAGGAGGAATGTATCATGAGGAATAAAAATACACTAACGCGAAGAAGGTAAAGCATCGAAGGATTCCCCCCTCCCTTCACAAAAAAAAGATGTGGTTATGCCTGGTCGGATGGTATTATGACAACAGAACAGATGCTATAATACCCGTTTCAAAAAAGAGGAGGTAATACCTGTGAGCATCACCCCATAAAAGGAGAAGGTAATGCCTGCGAGTATTGTTTGGCAAGTTTTATTTTACACGTAAAATGCCGAAATTAAAAATGGGCTGAAAAATATAGTCACCATCTTTATGAACAAAGAGAAGTATGCTAGCTAAGGAAGAACGATAACTTCCGTTAATATTTTTCATATTAAAAGACATGTTTATAACCTTAAGTTATCCTTCTTCCTTAGCTAGCCTCTTACTCGACTTGTTTAGATGGCGACTATATTTTTCCAACCTAATTTTTTATTTTGGTGTTTCACATGTACGATGAAACTTGACGTAATTTAGGGTTTTTAATGTTTTTTTTGTATTGTTTTTTACTAAAACAATTCATTATAAGTAATGCCGAAACTTATTTCACTCTAAATAATTTACGTGACTGAAATAGGAATTAACACCAAATGAAAGAAAAATATCCCTTTTTATAAAGAGTAAGAGTTAATTAAAAAGCCAGCATGCCTGTTTTCTTTTTATTTATGTAATACTGTGGGTGGAGGACGAGAAATGTTGATAAAAGAATTTATTAAGAATTGAAAGACAACTTTAAATTAAAAAGCACTTTACAATTTAAACAGAAAATCCAATTTTATTGGTTAGTATTTTAAGTAAAAGACGTTTTTATTTCAGACGGTATATTTATATATATTTTGTTCTTTTATTTCGTAAATAAATCATGGCCTTCAAAAAAAATAAAAAAATAAAATCTATCATTGCTAGAGCAGGCGAAAGAGAGATAGTGATAACGACACCAAATGTTTGTTTTTTTAAGAGTCCAAAGCACGAGAGCGAAAGCAGTCGCCCCCACCCCTCTCTGTGAACTCTTATGCCTCATCGGCATCTTTCTCGCTGTCTAAGATATATTAGTTTCATCTAAATTATCTCCCTTGATATTTTAAGAAAGTTTTTTTTGTAATTTATTCATTTTTTTTTTATTAAATTACTTTATTAAATTAATTACTGTTTATATCGATAAAACTATTGCAGATATACAAGGAAAAAAAAATCCTAAATGAATAACAGCAAACATTAATTAATTATAGACAGTTAAAAAAAGAAATTATGCAAATTAGACAGATATTTGAATCTCTATCTGGATTTCTTTAGTACTATATATACTGCATTTCAAAATATCCTACTGTATTAATAACATTAACCCGTTTTGATGGTAATATGAGTGATAAATATATATATATATATATATTTATTTATTTATTTATCACTCATATTACCATCAAAACGCACTTTACAATTTAAACAGAAAATCCAATTTTATTGGTTAGTATTTTAAGTAAAAGACGTTTTTATTTCAGACTGTATATTTATATATTTTTTGCTCTTTTATTTCGTAAATAAATCATGGCCTTCAAAAAAAATAAAAAATAAAATATATATATATATATATATATTACTAGAAGAATCCATATTCTAGGATGGGTAAAATTAATTCTCCAGATAGAACAATTTTGCACCACTTTTATGTCCACTTATGAAGATTAAAATCAACAAAAATGATACTAATCTTGTGTCTAAAATCTTTATTTTCATTGTGATCAAAATGCATTACATGATTTTGATTCTAGAAAATGTCTAAACTTTAAGCTTATGAGGTCTTAAGAAGAAATTGAAATTCAGGGAATCTTGCTTAATTGATGTCTAATGACTATACATCAAATTCAATGCAAATCATAAATATTTGAATTTTCAACACATCAGGTGAAAGGATTTGCTGAAAGCACTGCACTTGCTCAGCATGGAGGTTATCCTAAGAATGAATCGATTATGTTGGTATGGTCATGTGGAATGTTCATCCTCCTGGGTAAACCGTTGCAGAAGCATGAATGCCCTAAATCGCAGGAAGGTTGGCCGGCCAAGGAAAACTTGCAAACAAGTGATCAAACAAGACGGCACAGAGTGGAATTTGGAAACTACTGAACCGTGAGAAGTGGAGTAAGCTTGCGTAATATCAGAAAACGTATGACCCCTGAACAGAGGAAAGTTGATGTTAAATGTATAGAAGATTGTGTCTATATTAGTTCACCATAAATCTCTTTTAAATACTCCAAAGAAACTGAAATTTGGATATTATTTGATGTCTAATACCGATTGTTAAAGTTTCACAAAAATTGGAGGTATCTGAATTTTCACAAAAGGCTCTCGCCCCCTTTTTACCCTCTTTGCATACACTAAATATAGCCCACATTATTACCCCTTATGTCTAGCAGCTATGTTCCAAAAATCATAATGGTCGGTTAATTAGTTTAAGAGTGAATTCTGTGCATACAAATATATAAACGTAGAAACACACCTAATTTTATAAAGATATATATATATACACACACACACTAAATGGGATATTAAAATAAAAGAATGTAGATTAGGTAAACAGTTGTTGGAGCAGTGTTCACCCTGGTCAGGTTGAGCCAACTTCTTCCCTGGCCTACACCACATCCTGAATCATGGCAGCACATGCATGACAGTTCCGCGCAAGGTCGTACAAGATGGCTAACCAATTGCAATTCTACTGTCAAAGGTCGACCATCTGTTGACCTGAGAGCTCAGCTAAGTCCTCCTTGATAGTCGTTGTCCTTGTCCTCGGCTGTCCACCAATACACTTGTGTCACCCAGGTAGAGAGGATTACGTTGCAAACTAATTCTCCCTTTGAGTGATGAGCTGCATGCGTGAGCTATTGAAGACGTCGCTGTAACAAGACGGATGGCAGAGACTTTAGATTTAGGCATTGGTGGAAAACAGCAGTTCGGACACAGTTGGCCCGCCGGCAACGCAAAATGACAGTCATCATCAAAGACATACTTCCACTTATCGACTATCCTCATTAGCCATGTCTCGCTGTAGCAAGGATAGTAACCCTTTTGTGGGAGCTGTGGCTCCCCACATTTAAAAGCCCTTTTACCTAGCTTGAATTGCCCTCGTGGGGAGAGACGTAAAGATCGACATAAAAGAGACGTAAGAGACGTAAAAATCGAATGTTTTTTCGCATTAAAAATGTCACTGTGGGAAAAGTTTGCCATCAATCAGACTTGAGAAGCTCGAGGTTGACAAGATGTTTATGAAATCCAAGGTTGACAGGTGCATAAGATGGGGTTAAAGGTCAAATCGGCTGTCGCATGTTGGGACAATAGAGTACTGGTGACTTTCTCTTTGCCTCCCTTTCTTTTTCAAGTATACTTTTCTCTCCTTCTCTTACTTTATTGCAGCAAGAGAAATCAAAAAACAGTTTCATGATTGTATTTTTACGGGACAGGCATGTATCCTGAACCAGCTCACCGACTTGGATTTCGGGTTTCTGTTATGTTTCTTCGGAAATGAATACATATATTTTTGATGTATAAAATGGCTGTTCCCTCAATTTACAGCTGATGGTCCTAGCCAGAATTAATGACGCCTAATGATGCCGCTGTAATTCCCGTCAAATATCCAACTTATTGAAGGAATGTAACGATTGTTTAGTTTGGAGAGCTGGTGTAGTGCCATGCCCAAGACGTAACAGCCCTTCCAGAGAAGACTCCATGGTATGCACACACCAAGTTACTCTCCCCGGGGAAACGGTCAGGTCACATCGCAGCCATTAGAGGATCGATCAGATGACAGATTGGTAAACACACCTCTGTTGATATTAAGATCTACCAATGCTCCCTCCTCCAAGGACAATTGGGGGTGCACAAATCACAAATGGCGAATCTGCGAGGCAAACAGTGTAATTAATGTAAGAGATTATTTCTTGATGATTAAAATTTAAAAAAAAATTACATGAAATAAGAGGGGGGAAAAACTTAGTTACAGACACATTATCTCCATTATAATAACTTGGAAAATATATATATATGACAAACGAGTATACTACATTGTCCCACCAAAGGAGGAGGAGGAGGTTGGTATTATGACCACAGAATAGATACACTATCCCCCCTCCCCCAAAAAAAGGAGAAAGTAATGCCTGGGGGCATTGTATCATGACAAACGATCATATACTACTACTGTAATGCTTGAGCGGATGGTATCATGACAATACAATAGATACTACACTACTCCTTGAATTGAGCAATGAAAGATAGTACATTAATATGAAATAATATAGTAACCTGAATTGAACATTAAAAAGTGTCTTCTCGATATAAATACCCTCCCCCGACAAGTAATAAAATCTCGCCCTTTTATTGTAGAGGTCCCTCGATGCCGGAAAGCTTTCTACTCGAATAGTTTCTTTCCTCGAACTGCTAGACTTTGGAATTCCTTCCTTGCTTCCCTGACTGTACTAACATGCAGAAATTTTAATGCAATGTGAACAGAGATCTCGCTGCTCAACCCCTTACTTAGAGTGTCATTGTAGGCATGGTTCATAATAGTAGCCCCTTACGTCCCAGTAGCAATGTGCCTTGTTTGGGGTGAATAAGAGTAAAAAAAAAAATTTTTTTTAAATGATAGTAATAGTATAGTTTCGGCTTCGGACCGACAGATACTAAATCTCCATTAGTAATAGATATGTAGACAGACGATTTGTTGCTGGATTGTGTTGAGCAACTAATTCTCTACGTATTTACTTTTCCTTCCGCAGATCCAGAGGTGCCTGTTACATGCTGTTGTGTAATCCGTTTACCTGAATCGCAATACAGAGACTTTGTGCAGATGTACGATTGCCGTCATTGGATCACACAAAAAGGGGATTCCATGAAAAGGGTTTGTCGCATCGTTAAGATAAAGACAAGCAGCAAATCCACAGGTAAGACAAAACGCAGACTTCTCCGACAAAATTACGCACCCTTTAAATTTACATAAAAAGAAAAAGGAAAGAGAAAAGTGAGTCACGTATAGTATTATACATTATATATGTACTACTATATATACACACTATTATACACACTCGCCCTGTCGGCGGCACCACAAATTTGCCAACTGCAACCTCATGCAAAAAAGTTATCCCCATCCCCGGGATTTTCAGACAGCCTGATCTGGTAACACAGAGCTGTAAAACAACTAACTAGGTACAGAGTATATATATTATATATGTACTACTATATTTACTGTATATACTATATACATACTACTATATACGCTGCTGACTTTTCTCTCTCTTATTCTGTTCATGTATACATTTATATTATTCATGATGTAAATGTATAGATATACCACCGGATGTCATATCCGGGATGAATTCTATTTAACCCATGGATTAGACTATAATGGTTACCTTGTGCCATGCATGCAGAAAACCATTTGCCGTCATTATTACAAAAAGCACATGAAAGTTCATAAATTGTATTCTTATTTTGGTTGGTCCCTGCATCTTTTTCTTGTATGCACTCCTGCGTGATCCTCCCCGACCGAGTGAATGCTGCCTGCAAATAAGTTCTTTCATACCTAAAAAAAGAACTAAGTCGAGGTGGGGTGGGGGGAAACAAAGACAGAGAGAGGGAGACAGTACATTTCAATTTTATTATCTTCAGACGTGTAGTGCTTCGAAGGAACTAAAAAAAATTCTCTCTCTCACTCTCTCTTTGAGCCATGTGATGTCACATCTGCCCCTATCAATTCCCACAGCCGAGTAAAAACTAACCTTGAGTTCAGTAAGTTCACCCCAACTCAACTTTCATTTTCTATTATTTTCAACTAGCCAATTTATATACTAGTGGGTTTACCTGCCAAAAATTTAACAGTACTACCACTCCAGGTCAGTGTGCATCTGGGAAAACGTTAACGCAAGAGTGATTTAATATCACCCAAATTAAACGATAAAATGACAGACCTTTCAAATCTAAAAACTTATTTAAATTGAAAGCAAGAAAATGAGGGAGAGACAGCATTATGTGAAAAATAATTTTACGGTGTGATAGAATGAGGGAATAGAAAACTTTAGCATTAAATAACTAAAGATGAGTTGATATGGCATTAAACAGACGAACCAAAGTGAACCATTGTGGATATACGACAGCCATCAGAGACGTGCCACAATCCTTCGACATAAGTACAATAGGAAACTTACATCCTCCTCCAGGTGATTTATTTTGTGTGTTTTCTGAAATACTAGGAAGGTTACCCGGCGTTGCTGGGGCAATACTTCTATCTCTTCCCCACCCCCCTCTCCCCACCCCCTCTTTCTTCTCTGCCCAGCCCGTTCCTCTCTCTGGACATACACAGAGACAACTTGAGTAATAAGTCAGCATAAGGGAATTAACTCTGAAAAAAAAAATCAGTTACTTCCTTTTAGTTAGTGGTTGGACCCCTTCCCCCCCCCCCCCCCATCGAATTAAATCTACATCAGTTTAGGGTCAAAGAATGAATAATATTTTTTAAATTCTAGATATTATTCATCCGGGCAACGCTGATCAAGAATGCTGCCTGCAAAGCCCCCAATAGACCGGCGTAAATCCAGACCCAAAGGCCCGGTGTTTGTCGGTTTTAAACAAGATGAAAATGAGCTTTAAGACTGGATGCAGAGTGCAGAATGCAACCATGAAGACTTGGAAGGTCAAATGTGGGGACACACGACAAAAAACTGAAAACTAGTTGATATGCAGTTATACAAACTAACCAAAATATACTATTGTGGACATAGAACAAACATCAAGAGCAAAGTGTAGTATCTATTCTGATACTATACTTCGTCTTTTTTGTCCTCCGGTCATTGAATGAGAAATCTTTCTAGACCGACCCAATTTTAATTTTTGTCCTGATCCAGAGTGACCTCTTTTAGGAAGCTGGATTTTCCTCACATTAAAATCTGATCTTGTGTCTAACTCTGCCTTCGTGGGGAGGCAAGTAAATAGCGACGTGCCTCAATCATTTTATATTAGTACAATTGGAAAACTTGCATCCTCCTCCTCCTCCTATGATAGTAATTGTTCTTCAGCTCAAATAAAAAATTGCAAATAACCACGACCAGCTAAAGCTCCTATTATTCCACCTTCTCACCATTATCATCATCTTCACCATCATGGTTATTGTCAAAAGAAGAGAACACAAAAAGATGAAGACAAATAAAAAGAAGCTGGAGGTAAAGATATTGAGGGAGTGGAGGAAAAGGGTGAAGAAGAAGAAAAAAGGTGGATAAGTAGAAGGTGGTTTATTTGTTGTTTTGTTTTACAGCATATCAACCCTTTTCACCTTATTTAATGTTAAATCCAGTCATTTGCATAAAAAGTTTTATGCTACAAGTTCTTAATATCTTCAAATATTTATTCATGGTGTTTGGCTTAATTAATTATCCATGATTTATGATATAAATGTCTATATCGACCACCGGATGCAATTTCATGTCATACCAAAGACAGATTCTATTTAATCAAAAGATGGGACCATGACAGGTACTACCACTCTCTGTCAAAGTGAACCTGAGAGTAATAGGTTAATTAACCACACACCGAAAGCTCCCAAATTGGGGCTTCACCACCAAATCCAGTTTCATGTCATACCGGTGGCTAAGTGGTGAATGACGACCCGGACTGAGGACCTGAGTGTACTGGGTTCGAATCCAATCCGTTCAACAGAAACACTTTCATCAAAACCCACCTTGGAGAGGGGGTAAATAAAATACCATGGACAGATTCTATTTAACCCATAGATGGGATTGACAGGTACTACCACAATTCCTGTGAATTCACACTCTCCAAAGCTCCCAATTAGAGGCTGCATCACAGGATGTAGTTTAAAATCATAATGAAATCTGGTCTTAATTCTTGACCACGTGTTGGTACAAGAATTCCCACCAAATCTCGTTCACCATGAGATTGGGGGGGGGGGGGGGGTCTACCTTTTTTTTTTAACTAAAAAAACAGTTTCTACCCAAGGGAGATAACTCTTGTACCTACACTCCTAATGCGGGGTCTTTTCACAGGAGTCAGTTTAAAAATCATACCGAGGACCTTTATTTTGAGATGCGGCCATTGAATCTGCACGTTTAGCGATGAAAATGACATTTCAAACTGAAGTTATTTATCTACCTCCCACAAGGTAAGATGTGATACAAAGTCGGGAAAGTGGGATTAGATAAGCCAGCGCTCGAGAGGTGAGCATTCTGGCCATTAAAAAATTGCCTGAGCAGTCCCGTCAGCATTCCCCGGTGGAGGCGCCTCAGACAGTAAGCAATAAACTTACTCCTCCCCAAAGAGGGGAGGCAAAGCCTGGGAGGGTGGACCTCCTAGAACTGCACAGGACCAGCAGCCCCCAATAGACCGGCGTAGATCCAAAGGCCCGGACGATACCAGTTTATTAGGTGGGGTAAAACCCCCCCGCTGAACTGAATTCTGACAGATCGATGGACAAAGCCTCTAATTGTAATGTGACGATGCATCTGATAACGGTCTTTGTCTAAATTCGGTTTTCTTACAAAATTTTAAAAGATGATTGCAAATGTGGTGCAAATGCAGAATAGTCATCTAAGAATTTAACGGAGATTCCCGAGTTTCGACGGCAAATTACAAACTTTGCCGAGACATGCAGACGATGTATTGTGGAGACAAATATTTGGAAAAATCCGACCTTTTCGCCATTAGTTTACTTCCACAGATTTCTGATTTGTACCCGTTTTCGGATAAAGAATATCATCCACTTTTCTTCTATTTCGACAAAATCGATTTCTACTACTTCTATACCTTCTTCTTCTAATATTTCGTAAATATGCATTATTCCAATTTATTGGCCTTACAATTTTCCTTCTCCCTAAACAAACAAAAACAAAAAACACTGGAACCCTACTACTAACTCTAACTCAAGCCTCCCCCCCCCCAAAAAAAAAACAAGACAAAATGTATAATAAATGAATAAAAAAAAAAATTTTTTTTATCAGCCTCCACACTCCATTTGTAGTCTTCCTTCTCTCACACACAAAAAAGCACAGAAACCCTACCACAAACCCTAAGTCCAAGTGCCCCCTCCTTTTCTAAAAAAAAAAAGACCGAAAGAATAAAATAATGAATATACAAAAAAATTTTTAAACAATTTATCGGCCTCTATTCTTAATTTGCAACTCTCCTTAAAAAAAAAAAATTAAAATTATTTCCCTCTTATTGGAAATATTTTCAATTATTTTTTAATTGTCTTCTGGGCAATCAAGAAAAAATATACAATAAATTATTTTTTGCGCTAAAGTGTTCGGGTAGCTACATATCTCACGACTTGAAAATCTCCGTAAGTACTGAAATTTTTTAGATGTCTGTTCTGCATTAGCTACACAAATGTCTTAATTATTTAAAATAATAATGAATCTCTAATTTCTTTTCTTTTTTTTTTTTTTAACCAGATGACCATATTGAACCTCAGTACAAGACACGTCTTGAACAATCGCTCGTGTCCCCTGATCGAGAAGAGTTCCACGAAGAAGACTTAAAAAACCTAATCGAACTGAACCCACCCACTGTGATGCCGAAAGGCAACGTGGGGACACCAACACTGGTTTTCTTAGATCTTATCAGGCAATGTCTTCTGCCACCGAAAATTATTTCAAAACTGAAACTGAAATTTCCTAAGACGGCCATAGATAAGAAATACGGAAATGTTCCGTTTGATTATCAGGTTTACAATCAGCCAGAATTGGGTCAGGAAAATACTGATATTCGCTGGTTACCAGTTAAGAGTGGTTCTGGACATGAGCTGCTTTTGGATGAAAGAGCTGCACGAGAAGATGAACCAGAAGAGTCCATTGACTCTCTCAATGGGGGTGAGAAGGATGTAAGAGGTGTGGTTACAGGGGTTGTAGAGGGTTATGCTGTCGGTGCCGAGCAAAGAATGTTGGGCTCTTTGATTATTAGTGATTCAGGTCAAGCTGCGGATGATAGGAAAGTAGAGGAAAAAAGGAGGAGAAATCTAGAAGGGGAGGAGGAAGAGTTAGTGAAAGGAAGAGGTGGAATGGAAGAGGAAGAAGCAAGCAACCACGAGGACTTGGATGAAGAAAATAGAAAGAGTAGCAATCAGAGAGAGGGGACTAACATGCTAGCAGCAATTTATGAGGATAAAAGAGGTCAGTGTGGGGAAAATGGATCGCAGAGAGGGGAAATGGATGAAGAGACGGATCATATAGGGAAAGAAAATGGCGATTCTGAAAGTGTAAAAGAGACTGAAGATATTGTGGCACAATGGAATCGGACGGAGAAATATAAAATTAATCAAGAGAATATAAAGTTATTTAAAGAAGGAATTTGTCAGAGTCAGCGATTAGGAATTCTTAAAATTCGGGAAACCTTAGAAGAGAATGTTGAAGTGTCTGATAATAAAAATGCTGATGATGGCGAGTCATCGCAGAGGAGACAACGTGAAAGTGAAAAGCAGAAGGCAAAGTTGATAAAGAAGCAAGAAATAGCGGCCAGGCGGAAGAAGATGGCGTTGCGGATCGAGGAAAAGATGATAGAGTTTGAACGAGGATCTGACCACTCGGAAGACGATGCAGACGAGTGCGAGGAATGGGAGCGACATGAAGCACTTCACGACGACCCCAGCAATCAGGAGAGAAATGAGGAACGTCTCTTTGAGCAGGAAATTGAGCTCAAATGGGAGAAAGGGGGAAGCGGATTGGTATTCTATACGGATGCACAGTTTTGGAAACAGCAAGAAGGAGGTTAGTTCGGAAAAAGCAGTAACTGATTTGTATTTTTTGATATTTGTATTTTTATGTAGCGTAGACATAAAGAATTTTTCAATCACTGATAACAATAAATGATCAATAGAAATTCTCAATAGTATTTGGTTCAATTTCCTTTTATGTTTGGGAAATAAGGATTGATTATTTGGACTACTATTCTCATCTAGGTTATATTTACGTTTTGGCCGATGTAACCTCTGACCTTCTTCAAATGTATCATTTTGAACTCGGGAACCTATGCAGAATTTTGAACTGAACCTTTTATTTAATCCACAGGGGTAGATTGTTCTCATTCTGCCAGCCATGATTGGGTAGAAGTGCTAATTTTTTTAGTGTTATTCTTCGTCTGTAGTAAGGATTGCACCTTCAACTTTCAGAAAACCGTTATTTAGAACTGATTGGTAACCAATGTCATACCTGTTATGCAATGTGGACATTTCTTGTATCAATTTAGGAGTCTTAAACCTAATCTTGTCTAAATGTGTAGTATTACTACTTATTACTGTGTGTATATATATATATATATATATATATATATATATATAATGTAAAATAAAAATGGAATAAAGGATAAGCAAATCAACAACTAGCAAAAATAAACTCAAAAACACATATTGAATAGTTCTACCAAAATATTTCAATTGTTAAGACAATCATCATCAGTTGGCAGCAGAACTTTAATTAAAAACATAAAAGTTTTCAAATTTCTACAAAGAACGCAATTTGGAAAAGAAATATAGTCACGTGTAATAGACAGTAGAAAGGGAGAAAGAAATGTTGAAAAAGAAAGAAAGCGTTTCCGATCGGCTTTTACATGCTAACTGCTGATTTTTTCTTTCTTTCTTTCTACTGTTTATTACACGTGACTATATTTTTTTCCAAATTGGGTTCTTTGTACAAATTTGAAAACTTTTCTGTTTTTAATTAAAGTTCTGCTGCCAACTGATGCAGCAATTTAAATATTAACAATTTAAATATTTTGGTAGAACTATTCAATACGTGTTTTTGAGTTTATTTTTGCTAGTTGTTGATTTGCTTATCCTTTATTCCATTTTTATTTTACATTTTGTCTGAAACATTGTTTCTTTTATTCCTCACATATATATATATATATATATATAAAGTAGGTTGAGATAAATAAAATTAGCACATTATTTATATCAGTTCCAAGAATTCAAACACAGCAAAATTTGGCGTATGATTGTTTCTAAAACGATTTGGAATATTTTATTTTGTAAAGATGATTCGAAAAAGTTACTACTTCAGCACCTCTCATGACATCACAAATCGAAGTTAAGCAAGAAAAAAAACAATTTAGTATTATTTAAGAATACATATATCCAGTTATCATAGGAAAATAGAACTTATATAAATTATATAGTATATATATATAATAAATTATATATATATATAATATATATATATTAGCACATTTACCTGGTCATGGTTGATAGAATGCAAACAATTTACCTTGTGGATCAAATAAAGGGTTCAATTTGAAATTGCATACAAGTTCTGGAGTTCAACATAAAGATTCTCAAGTTCATTTATTCGAAAAGAAAAGTTTGGATGTTACATCGGCCGAAACGTTGTGAATATAACCAGGGTTATAAGGTATAAAGTCCGATTCCAAAAATTCTGACTCCTTATTTTAAAGTCTTCCGATATTCAGACTGTCTGTTGATTCTTCAGAGACTTTAAAAATCCGACTTCTAGCATTCTTATGAGTCTGACTCCAACTCCTTTCAAAACCTCTGTGTGCCTAACAGCAAACGGAATATCCTATGGACAAACTTTCGTTTCAAGATCAGATCCTGTTGACCTTAAAATTGATTGTCTGTCCTTGCTTGCACTTGATGTGTTAAAGGTCAAGTTCAATATTGCTAAAGCAAAAGTATGGAAGCAGGCGAGAGGCAAATTTATTAAACTTACTAGCAGATTTCGCCCGCTCGCTATCTCTTTAAAATTTAATTCCTATTCATTACTTTAAATCATTGAAACGAAACTAATCGATAAGAAAAAGAAGACAAAACTCCCTTTCTCTTTCAATAGGGGAAAATTTTTGTGTCTATATTAAAAGTGAAAGAAATTTTTCCCTTTCTTTTTTATTATCGGATATTATTGAGAATAAGCCTCTCCTTCTTTGCTCATAAAATTTAAATTGACATATACGATTATTCTTTCCTTTCTTTTTTATTATTATCAGTTATTAAAATGAAGCCTATTTTTTTTACTCATAAAAATTAAATTTACACATGTAATTGTTGAAGCGAGCCGGACAGATGTATGTTCACTTTTATTATATAGATTAATAGTTGAGGAAAATATCATATATATATATATATATATAGATGGTTACCTGTGGGCTGTAGAAAGACAATCAACAGGCCACATGTTTGAGACCCCCCCCCCCCCCCAATTAAAAAGAAAATCTCATTAAAATCGGAGCTGGTAACATTTCCTTTAATAAGTGCAAGAAATCGGCTAACCAAAAAATTGTAAAACTATTATTTCCTCCTACTAGAGAGAAAGTATATAAACCTTTTGTTTCTTTCTTTTTCTCTAGATTTTGATGAGCAAACGGCTGATGACTGGGATGTGGATATGTCTGGCTATTATCAACCCGGCGCTGGTGATATGGACGGACGTGACTTGATAAGGATACGCCGAGACCAAAGGCGAAGGGAATGCATCGATGACGAAGATGGCATGGTTGCTGGCATTGGAAAATTTGAAAAGCACACAAAGGGCTTTGGGCGGAAGATCATGGAACGTCATGGCTGGAAAGACGGAGAAGGGCTTGGATCGTCTACTCCAGGGATCGCCGAAGCTCTTCTGAATGACGGGCAGAATCCCCACTGCAAAATGGGATTTGGGTATGTGTGATCTAGTTTCTTCTAGTGTAAACCTGCAGTAGGCTGCATGTTTTAGTTGTGCATGTGAATGACAGACGTTGCAGGTGATAGATGTTCGACCAGATGAAAAGGCAGGGGGCCACAGAGGAATTTAGAAAATATCTGATTTTGTATTTTGGGCCACATAGAACTTATTTCTCTTTGAAATGCCTCATCTATGGGGAGGGGGGGGGGGGTCAGGGAAACCTGGCCCTTTAGGCATGACAGTCAGTTTGGTTTTCTGAGGGTTGGTGATCAGTTGGAGCTGGGTGCCTCTCCAGGCGAGATGGGCCCATTGAGGCTCCTTGCTAAAAGATTATGCTGATTGAACTTATCTTTTTTGGTCGGGCAGAAATCTCATTCTGCAAGTCTGCTGTTCAACCTGGGGAACACGAGTTTCATTTGTGACCTCCAACAAATAAACCTGTAACTTGTTTATAAACTGGACTCGTGGCCTTACTTGGAATGAGAATTCTTTGTTGCAGCACTGATCGAGTCGAACAACAACTTTGGACTGACACAACGTGTGGTACGATAGTGGCTAGTGCAGTGAACGCATTTATACATATTCACACTAGACCCCCTTTCACAAAAATCTAAAGTTTTGATAACATCGCAGTAAGATGATATCTATATTTGCTACAAGCTGTTCCTACCCGGCACTGCCCGTTAATGTATTTAATTATAATTTTCTTTTCTTTTCTTTTGTTAAACTATGCTGTTTTTGTTTTTTGTTTTCCAAACAAAGGGAAGTAATTCTGTAATGGACGAATACAGAGTTAGATCCATTTTTTTTTTTTTTTTGTCAAAATTTTATGTTTCTCTTCCAAACATCTTTCGTGTGTTGTCTTGTGGTAAAGTAAGACAGAAATAGTCACATAAACTATTAAAATCACTTTTTGGGGATTTTTTATAGTTTATGTGACTATTTCTTTCTTACTTTACCACAAGACAACACACGAAAGATGTTTAGAAGAGAAACATAAAAATTTTGACTTTTTGTGTGTCTTTGGATAGAACAACGTTATATCTCTCCAAAAATTATAGTTTGTGTTGATGGGGTGGGTACTTAAATTAAAATTAAACCCCTCATCATGTTTAAAACAATAAAGAATTCCATTAAATTTAACTTTAGTTAAGGCGAAACGGTAACTATTTTTTTTTTTTCAGTTGCTATTATTTTGTTTTGCATTGTTCATTTATTTACTTTAACATAAAAAGAATATTTTAAACATTTAATTTTGAATTACTTGCATTATTATTCTCAACACGTTTCGGCCAATTTAACCTCCGACTTTCTTCATGTGTCTCTTGTCAAACTCAAGAATCTGTATGTTGAACTTTAAGTTTCTGGATAAACACTATTCTTTGTCTTTCCATAATATCGAATCATTCATGATATATCATGTGCAAAATGGAATTAAAATTTATTTTTTTAATAGAAGTTGCTCTGGACAAAATATGAAGCCACTTGATGTAAGGAGCTAAAAGGAATGAAAGATGATTAGCACAAAGACAGGCGATGCTTATTGGCCTTAGTCTTAAAAAGACCATAGCTATAGGTAGGAAGAAAACAGTCAGCAGGAAGAGAGTTCCACAAGCCTTTAGTTTCTTAATATTTTTTGGTACTTCTACAGATGAGGGTACATATGAAAAATGATGAAAATCGTAGTTCCGATTAGATTAACCGGAAAACTCTTTGATATACTTATGTATCAAGCAAAAATGGGTATGTACACCAAACATTAGCAAAAACCATCGAGTAGAATTTTAATCAAAAATAAAAATCCGTTATTTATTTTTTTCGGGTTCCGTCATTGATTCGAGCGAAAAACACAAAATTCAGGGAGAGATAACTCAGTCTGTCATATTAACAAGTAATACATCAATGGCAGTCATCAAAATAGGATGAAACTGATGTTTATCTTTAATTAAAATTCTACTCCATCATTTCTTCTACTTTTTGATAAGGATACTTATTTAAATCTGCTGCATAAGTATTTGATAATGTTTTTTTTTTAATGGTATTGATACTTTAATACTCACACGTCTTCGTAGAACCACTTGTTTTAATTTTTTTTTATATTCATCCTAAACAAGGCATATTGTCACTGAGACGTAAGGAGCTACTGTGAATTAGCGGCCAGATATATATGGGCATCCTAAATGGGGAGTTGTGCAGCGAGATGTTTGTTTACATTACATTTAAATTTCTGCATGTTGGTACAGTCAGGGTAAACAGGGAGCAGAAAAGGAATTCCAAAGGACAGTGGTTTGAGGAAATAAGCTATTAGAGTAGAAAGCTTTCCGGCATCTGCAGTGAAGGGATTGGATTTTTCCGTTGGTCGGGTATATTTACGTTGAGGGCCACAAGTGCAGCAAGTTCATCAGAGCACATTCCATGGAAGTACTTGTAAAACAAGCACAAGGATGCAACATTGAGGTGATAGGACATACGCTGGAGCTTGGTAGACAGTGCGGAACCTATTAGATTAGAGGCTCTTTTTTATTTTTAACCTGTTTAAGAGAGAGAGAGACTAGTTGTTTGTGCCCCAGCCCAGATGTGGCAACAATACTCCATGTACGGGCAAATGGTGGCTTTGTAGAGATAAAGGATGCTGGAAGGTGTGAGAAGTTTTCTAGCCCGGTAGAGGGAGCCTACCTTCTTTGCAGCAGACTTGACAGCATCTTCTATGTATTTATTCCAATTCATGTTGCCTGTGAATGTTAAGCCAAGAAGTTAGAATGTTGGACTCTCATGTAGGGTGCTCCACCTGCCTTATCCAGTGTATAGTATATGCACCCAGAGATAACTGTTAGGATATCCGCAGTAGAACGGGCTTGCCTAAATCCATATTGTTGATTAGAAAGAAATTTAGCATTTACAAGGTGGTGGACTATCGCGAGATTGATTAATGATTCAAAGATTTTAGCAAAATGGAACAAAGCTATTAGAATAGGAAGATGTATTATTGTTACATAGTCCTTTAATTACTCGTACCTTTTCTTCTTCGTCGTGGAGTGTCATCTCAATGTCGTCAAGCGGTTGAGTTCTCTCTTCGTTTCGGGACTGCTGTGGAACATCGCCGCGCGTCCAGTATCATCATCGTTGTATTGGGCTGTAACAAAGATTCTCATACACAGCGAAAAACAAGGCATACTCTCTCTTCTAAATGTGATTACTTTTATTTAGGCATCAAGTTTCTGTCGAGATGTTTTATTAACGAAGAGAGAGAGATCAATTTACTACTTTTATCGTAGTTAATTCCTAAGTATCTATGGTCCATTAAGTCATTAGCCATTCGAGGAGGGGGGAGGAATGAATTTCATAACGCCTGTATTCTTTTAGGGAAATAAATTCCTCTTTTCATTTGCGGACTACATGGAGAAATACGTTTGTTCAGCTTGCTTCCAAAAACCAGACTCGCAAAACTCAGTTTCCCACACAAGAGCCCGTGACGTCACAGAACCCCTATGCGCAGGTGCACCTTGACCTGAGGTCTCATCAACGTGGTGGCCTTGTCAACGCTTGTGAGCTCCGACTGTGAGAACAGCCCTATTTTGCACTCGGTTGTACGGGTTCACCCGCACTAAATCGTGCAAGTCAAACCAAACGATCCCCCACACATACGTCCATTCAACATGCGTCCGACCTCACAGGGCCATTATCCAACATTATAACGAGGTACCTTAACATTGAATTGATGAAGATCATTAGACGAATGAGTAAAAACAATTCTGCCTCTGACTTCCAAGAATCGGACGAATTAAATAACATTAGGGACACTCATGTCATCAAATCTTTCTTGGAGTTCATACATTAGGTCCATTGTTCTTTCTGCTTCTTGTAAAGTTATCTCTATCACTCCAAACGCTTTCTCGCACCTGAGGCTATTCTCTATCTTTACAAATCTACTATCAGACTATGTATGGGGTACTGTTTGTATATTTGGGCTGGTGAACCTCTGTCCCATTTGGGGGTTTTTGATAAGGTTCAGAAGCGTATCTAATTTGGTTGGCCCCACTTTTTCTTTTCTGTACTCTCTCTTTTTCTCTCACAGACGTGATGTTGCTAGTCTCAGTCTCTTCTATAAGTACTATTATGGCATGTGTCCTTCAGAATTGTTTGATCTATTCCCTGCTTCCTTTGTTCCAGCTCGTTTGACTTGTTGGTCTAGTGGTCTCCATCAATTTGCTGTTTGATTCTTCATTGATTACAGCTTCCTATTCCAGTAGCGTTTTTTCAAGAATCACAGGCTTGTGGAACTCTCTTCCTGCTGACTGTTTTCCTCCTACCTATAGCCATGGTCTTAGACCAATATGCATCTCCTGTCTTTGCGCCAATCATCTTTCATTCATGTTAACTCCTTAAATCAAGTGGCTTCTTGCCTTATCTGTAATGATTTCCATAAAAAAACAACAAAAAAATAGATGTCAAACCGAATATGATAATTCTTGATCTAAGAAGAGCAACTGGCTACAGTTTTAGCGAAGTTTGATTTCCAGTCGATTCCTGTGTGTGCTCTCCAAACCTCCGATTCATTGTTAATTTACCGATTCATCAAAACTGCAACTGTAAAACATAAAATTATATTTAAAAATTTTTTTTTAAGTATTCGTTCTCATCGTTTTTTTAAGCACACCAGCGAAATACAGCACATATATTGACAACACTTTTTAAATTTATTTTTCAGCTTCCAATTACCGAAACATGGAAAGAGAACGTCTGGGTTTTATAAAAGGCGAGAACTCCGAGAATGGCACGGACCGATTATTTCCACTGTGTATGATGACCCCTCAGTCACTGACCCAGCTGAACCTTTGCTTAGAAGAAATGAACCCTATCAGTTGAAACGACGGAAAAATAATGATGTTTCATGATCTTTGTAAATAAATTTTTTATTTTTTTACAGCAAATTTTTGTGAAATGTGTTTTCTTAATTTATAAAAATACTTTTACAGATTTCTTTTTTTCGTCTTCCTTTTCTTTTCCTGCTTGTCCTCTTCCTCCTTCTTCCATTCTCCATTTCCTCCTTTCCTTCTCCATTCCCTCCTCCCTCACCGTCTCCATTCCCTTCTTTCTTCCCCTCCCCCTCCTCTTCTTTCTCACCACTCCTCTTCTTTCCCTCCCCCTCCTCTTCTTTCTTTCCCTCCCCCTCTTCTTCTTTCTTTCCCTCCTCTTCTTTCCCCCCCCCCCTTCACCCATCATCTTTCTTCCTCCCTTTGTCTTCCCCTTCCCTTTGTCTTCCACTTCCCCTTCCCTTTGTCTTCCCCTTTCCCTTTCTCTTTCCCTTCCCCACCCCTTCTTTATTCCCCTCTCCCCCTTATCTTTTTTCTTCCACCCTCTTCTTCTCCCCATCTCCACTTTTTCTTCCCACTCCTCTTCTTCCCACTCCTCTTCTTTTTTCTTTTCTTTTTTCCTTTTCTTTTCCTTCTTTTTTTTGGTTTAAATCAAAAATTTTTTTTTTTAATTTCATTTTTACCCCAAACAAGGCATGTTACTACTGTGATAGGGGCCAGATTTATAGGGGGCAACCTAAGTGAGGAGTTGGGCAGCAAGATGTTTGTTCACCTTAAATTTAAATTTTTGCATTTTAGTACAGTAGGGACCTCCAAAGCGCATCACTGAATTTACCCCCCCCCCTTTATATGTAACATTCTGTAACTTTAATATAGGTTAATATTATCATCATAACTTTTGTACCATTCAAAAGAAGAAAACTTAAATAAACTGCTGATTTTTATAAAAAATTTTCAGCACAAGAAAATAATGAAAATGAGAAACTAAAATCGTGTTTACATTATCGACATCTTCAAACAACCTTCCTATGTATTGGTCATTTTTTACATGCAGGCATACCTGTGTTTAATAAATCTAACAATAATCAACTAATTGTCAGATACTTACGAAATTTTCGATATTTATTGACTTTTGGATTAATTTATATTTAATATGCAGTTTTAGTAAAATATATGATGGGAAATATTTTTTTTTAACATGATTCTCCCCAACCTCATGTTTAATGTTATGAAATCTGAGCAAAATATTTTATAATCGATTGAAATTTTAATATTATATAAAGCTTAAGAGTCTAAATAAAGATATCATACGTATGTTTAATCAACAAGTATTTTTGTAAACTTACCGTGAATTCGTAAAAAAAAATGTAAATAAATTCAATATTATTATGTTTTGGAAAAAAAATACTGTTTTTTTCCCATTAATGTATGCCATAATCTGTTGAATTGCAAAAAAGAAAAAAAATACTGTTTTTTTCCCATTAATGTATGCCATAATCTGTTGAATTGCAAAAAAGAAAAAAAATACTGTTTTTTTCCCATTAATGTATGCCATAATCTGTTGAATTGCAAAGAAGAAAAAAATACTGTTTTTTCCCCATTAATGTATGCCATAATCTGTTGAATTGCAAAGAAAAAAAAAATTCTCAAAAATAATTAATTTTAAGAGATTTAAATGAATTATAACGATATCATCAGTTCGAAAATGTTATGTTCACACAAAATCGATTTTGGATATAAATGTTTCCAAATTTTCAAAATATTTTAATGTAATATAAAACTGGGTCTTATCAATCGTAAACAACTTAATGCAAATTAACTGCGCTTTCATAATTTTTGATTGTAAATAAATGACTAGCATTAATATGGCCATGAGAAAGGTATGGTAGCACGTAACAATAACAAAATAAAAAAAGAATTCGCTTTTCAGAAATTCCACAACTTAAAAATAATTAAGGAATTTTTGTCTCAAACTTTATCACATTAAAAACAAAGGAAAATTTATTTAAAAAAATTGTTGAAAACCGATGATTTAGGCTAGAGACAAAATGTAGTATCTGTTCTGATGCTGCACTTTGACTATTCTGTCCTCGGTGAGTGAAAGAGAAGTCTTTCTAGATTGAGACAATTTTTATTTTTGTTCCAATTCAGAGTGCCCCTTTATGGAGAGCTGGATTTCCCACATTAAAAACCGACCTTGTGTCTAACTTTGCCTTCATGGGGAGGCAAGTAAATAGGAACAACAACATAATAAGCAAAAAAAAAAGTGTATTTTCTCTCACTTCTGACCATCCATAGATACTTAAAATATGACATCTGAATGCTCATTTTTGTGTACATGTTAGATAAGCTTGGATTTTTTACTTGTTTTCAGGGTCAATCTTTCACATGAAAAGGGTTACCAGTGATGCCAAATAAACCCTTATACAATATCTAGGGGTACCCGACCCCTAAACCCTCATTATATCCACATTGGTACCTGTACCCCTAAACCCCTTATTGCACTCACCCAGGTTCACAAACAGGCATATGGGTGATTATTTTTATATGGGTACCAGTGGTAAATTATTACTTTCTTCAATTAATCGAGCCCCTTACCTCCGTATATAAATAAAATGGTTTTATAGGATATAGGATTCCTGAGAAAACAACTGAAAAACCCAAAGAGACCACGTTTTACCCCATCAAAAACTGCCCTCACAAACAATTCACTAGCTCAATACTAATAACCATATACTAATACACATATATTTTCAGGGTCAAACATGAGTTCAGCCGCCAGTAGAGAAACTTGTCCTTTATGCGAACGGGATTTGGACTGTGATGAGACCGTGGTGCTTCGAGAAAAGAGTGCTGCAGGTGTCAACCGTGCAAGTATCGAAAGAGGTGTCAAAGTCATTGTTGAAGCCGGAACTAGTGTTCACATAAACAAAAAGGAAATTGCTTTAGCTTAAAAAAAAGGATGATTCTGCTCGGCCAGTAAAAAGCAGCGCTCGTGTTTCTCTGGGACGATATGACAGTAAAACACATTGCTTTTCTGTGGAACTGATACTACGAAAAAAAATTATAAACGAAAAAGTGAGGGAATAATTTGCTATGTGAAAACTGATGCATTTGCTCAAACTATCCTGGTTCATTGCAAAACAAGAGGGGATGAGTGGGCCACTGCTGTTCAAGGTCGGATTGAATATTTTGGTGGTGATCTTCATGCTGCAGACTGTGTGTACCACCAGTCATGTAACGTCAACTTCTATACAATACGAAGCATTCCAAGACAGTTCACAACAGTTGAATTAACCAAACGATGAAAAAGTGGAAGACCAAAAGACAGCGATCAGGATGAAGCATTCGAAAGGGTGTGTGTATTCCTGGAGGAAAACGATGAGGAACAGATAACGATATAGGATATTGTCACTTAAATGGCAGAATACTTATGAGGTAGTAAATCAACGGCATATGGAAATCAGTAGCTCAAGGAAAAGTTGATATGGAAACTCTTTATTTGTGACCAAAGGCCGTTGTGGTGTCGCAAACATTGTGACATTTAGGGAAAAAACTTGTGACATTCTTTGTGAATACTACAATTCACCTCCGACAGATGATAAGGAAGCACAAAAACAAGCAATTCTCAAAACCGCACTAGACTATTCCCAGCTGGTAAAGCATGATGCACCTGATGCATAAGGAGTGCAAATATATAGGACGTTGCTGGATGGCAGAAGACTCAAGGAGATCATGGAGACAGTATATGGTGAAAATGCCGTCGTACACATGATGAGCGGAAAGGCAGGGAAACGAGCATTTTGTGGTTACCTGCTGGTGGATCAGTGTCTCACACGTCAGATTGTTGCCAAAATCTTGGAGGATGAACCTGGTTTTCAGGACAAAGTAGAGGAACTTGAGCAACTGTACATGCTGATGGAGACTGGTGAATGTGACTTGAAGTTATTGTTGGAATCAGATTCCATCGATAGAATTTACAACAGTCTAACTCTGATAAAGAATGAACTGGTAAAGACCTCCAAAACCAGCAATCTATGGATAAACTATCAGCACATGCTAGTAATTGCTAGGGCACTTGTTGCAGCTGATCGAATGGAGTCTTGGGAACTGCGTTTTAGTGCCGTCTTCGCTTGCTTGCCAATATTCGCAGCCACTGGTCATCCAAATTATCTAAAGTCAGCTCGTCTATATCTCCAGAAGATGTATGCCTTGAAAGATGACAACCCTGCAGTACATCAAAAGTTCCTGTTTGGGTTTCACGTAATCAGACGCAGTAGCCAATACTGGGCTAGTCTTGGCTCCAATCTTGTCATCACTCAAAAGCCATGGTTGGCTCACACGGGGTAGTAGGGTGTCCGAGCACTAGAGAACAGTTTGGGACATGTCGTCCACTATGTCATGCAATAACTTACCGCACGAAGTTACACAACAAGCGAACAATATAAGGAGTTGCCTGTCTCTGGTGAGAAGAGATTAGACAGACTTCTGGAAAGTTGCAGAGCAACTAGATAGCTTTAAGCTGTTTTCAGGCGATGAATCGTTATGCAATATTATCATAGAGATTACTGCTAACGAGGATGTCATTGTTCAGGACCTTTTCAAAATCGGAAAAGACATTGTACAGAAGATGGATGCACAATTAGTTTTCTCCTACTCTCACAAACAGAGTTTGAAAGTGAAGACTTTAGCATCGAGCGAGAATGACAAAGTTTCTGCAGATCGTAGCATTGACCCAGTACTTTTATTCCAGAGTTTTCTCGTGATCTCACAGATGGGTGATCTAAGACTGGATGATCTCATGTCCTATGAACTCTGTCTCTACCCGATGTCTTTATTCGAAGGAAAACACATCTTACGTGAAGCAGACAAACCACAGCTGGCAGCAGCTCTCAGAAATTATGTTGAAACCAAATTGGACAGTGCTGTGACACAAACCGTTCCAGTCACAGAGCACAATGTACTAGACGGAAGATCTCTTCTTCACTGTTTGAAATTGAAGGTGGGGAGTACCTACAGCTCGATTGCAAATGATTATGCCTCATTTACTGTTGAACACTATGGGAGAGCAACTGTCGTGTTTGATGGGTATGAAGTTGGACCAAGTATAGAGGACTACTTATCAGCGTCGAAGTCGAAAACTGAATGTAAGAAAGGTGAACATTATCGAGATAACACAATTTGCTGGGAAAAAGGACTTCTTGTCAAATGTGGCAAACAAGCAGGCGCTGATTTAGACGATCATGGAACGAATGCAGCAGAAAGGCTTTGACGTTATTCAAGCGGAAGGAGATGCAAATGTTTAGATTGCAAAGGCAGCCATTAATATGTTTGCTTTCAAATCAATCACCCTCATTGGAGAAGACACAAACCTTCTCTTTCTGTTCCGTGCGTATGTTTCTAAATGTACTGCATTTTATTTTTGCTATGACAAGGCGAAATCCTACATCTACAATATCAAGGTTCTCAAGCAGGTGCTTAGCGAAGCAGTTTGTAATGATCTGTTATTCCTGCATGTCTTTACGGGATGCGATTTGGCGTCCAGGTTATTTGCAATAGGAAAGACATTGGGGTACCAACGAATCATCAAGAGAGAAAAGACAATGACAGACTGTTCAAAAGCATTTTCTCTACCAAAGCAAAGCCAGGATGTTGTGGAAACCAATAGTTGTAAGGCAATGATAACTTTGTTCAATGCGGATAGAGAAAAACTTCCTGGCATCTATCAGATACAATATGCTCTGCAAGAAAGTTGTGAGAGTTAAGATATTCGTCACATCAGAACGACTCCCACCAACGCCCTCTGCCTGTAAATTTCGTTCTTTGTGGACTTACTACAAGATTATGGTATGGATGTGATGTAGTGATGAAATAGTGCCATCTGAGTGGGGGTGGAAGGTGGAAGGGAGCAAACTTGTTCCAGTGATGACGGACAAAAGTCCTGCTTCAGATGCACTGATTCAGATAATTCATTGCAACTGTTCAGAAGGATGCAATAACTTAAGGTGTACCTGCAGGAGGCATGGACTAGAATGTACAAGTGCATGTGGACATTGCCAATACAGAAATTGTGACAATATGAAAAATGATACAGTGGAAGATGATGATGAGAAGTTAAAAGTTTTGACAATGCATTGTTATATAAATGAATCAGGGTGGATACAACAATGGTAATGGGTGTAAGGGTACCCATTGATATTGTATAAGGGTTTATTTGGCATCACTGGTAACCTTTTCATGTGAAAGATTGACCCTGAAAACTTGGGTAAAAATCCAAGATGTATTGATTTATCATGAAAACTGACCGAGTTAGTGCTTCACATGTAAATGGAAAATGACTTGTAAACCTAAAATAGTCATATTCGAAATTTGAAACTTTCCCATACTCGGATCTTGTCCAACTTTTAATATGTTGTAGACTAGACCCAACCTAGCACAAAACCACCAAAAAACAAAATATTGCGATTTTTTGGGGTCAATCAGTATATTGACCCATCTATGAGTAGTTGGGCAGCAAGATGTTTGTTTATGTTACATATACATTTTTGCATGTTGGTATGATCGGGGAAACAGGGAGCAAGGAAGGAATTCCAAAGGCAAGCGGTCCGAGGAAAAAAACTAGAAAATTAGATCCCCTCTCCTATTGGAGAGAGTGTCCAATTTTCTACTCTAGTACCGAACAAAATATTAAAAAGAACTAAGAATTCAAGTTATTATTTATATAAAACAAATCCGAATGTTTCAATAAGTTTTGAACAATCAAGCTTAACAGAACGAAAGAGCTTATGGATTGTCTCTCTTGGACTATTTAGGCCTATTTAAGGATTATCTCCCCTGTAAGAGCATTCTGAGTTGCTTAAAGGTTTAGTTTATAGGGAAGAGACAGCGCTGATGTTGCAAATGCAGGGGGGATAACTAGGTTTGACTAAGAAAATAAGCATAAAATGAAAAGGGGATTTAGGACGCTGGAAAATCAATCGAACAATGAAACAATGTTATGTAAAAACTGTAACATTATTGTTATTTTTTTTAAATACATGAATTATTTTAAGGAAAAAATTATATCTCATATTGAACCCATGTACCCAATATTTAACAATTATCCTAATTAGGGGAGGGGGCTACTTTTTTCAGCAAACTTGGGGTAGTTTATCAATTGTTTATCTACCTTTTCAGGAAATTACGTGTGCTTTTACAACCTGGAACCACACAAAGGGAGAAATATTCCCGTGTATAATTCTTGAAATCAGGGAGCAATATGTGATATAATTTCATTTTTCGTTAATTAACAATTTATTTAATTTTTGTATTTGGTTAATTAACATTGTTTTATTGTTACAGTTTATTTTTTGTGTCGTTAATTAACAAATTTTATTGTTACAGTCTATAATTAACGTTATTTTTTTATCTAACATTGTTTCATTTTTAGTTCATTAATTAACTTGTTTCATTTTTAATTCGTTAATTAACTTGTTTCATTTTTCGATTGATTAATTTATTATCACTGTTAATTATTAATTTGAAATTGCGTCCTTCGAAAATTGTTTTTACTGATTTACGTTTCAAAATGTTTTTACTGATTTTACGTTTCAAAATATGTAGTGGTTCCAGGTTGTAAAAGCACATGTAATTGCCTGAAAAAGTAGAATCCCCTCCCTAAAAAAATAATAATGTTACAATTTTTATATAACATTGTTTCATTGTTAGATTGATTATTTCAGCGTCCTAAATTCTCTTTTCATTTTATGCTTATTTTCTTAGTCAAACCTAGTTATCCCCCCCCTCTCTGCATTTGCAAGAACGTGACTATCAGCACCGAAGAGACGACCAACATTTTACACGTGAACAAGATCTTTTATGAATTTTGACAAAGAAATTTGTAGATGAGCACCCTTAGCTAAGGCATCTCCAACGCCCCCAAAAATGAGAATTTTACTGTTTTTAGGCGGTTACATGTGAACACCCGTAAAAAACTTGGGACATTTTTTTTTTAAATTTTGAGTGGGTGATCAGTTTCACATATGAATTTAAAGTAAAATGATCACCTATTTCCGGCCCATTGTCTAACCGGATAGTGTTTTGAGGGCATATAACCAACATATTTTTTGTTAAGGAAGATAAACTGTGTGGGTTTTTTTCTGCCTAAGAAATAGCCTGGAAAACTTGGAAAAAGATCCCATTCTTTTAATCCTACCATTAACCCTAAGTCAGGGTGGCAGCTTAACTCTCACACTAATTCTAAGTCTGAAAAAAAAACTCCCTTAACTTTACAACTAATCCCAGTAACGACCTCCCCCCCCCCCTCAAAAAACAAGAACGTGGTTACATCTAAGATTTAACTAAAACGGATACATGTTCAAACGCTATCTGGTCAGAAAGTGAGTGATCATCTTACGTTTAGTTTATATGGGAAACTAATCCCCAATTTAAATTCTGAAATAATTTAAATTTAAAAATAGGCAAAATGCCTTTGAAACCAATGCAAATATTTTTTTATTAAAAAATCATTCATTTTTTTTTGTTGATTAATCTTAAAAGTGTTTCATAATAAATGTAAAGGTATTACTTTCCTTTTATAATTAGTAGGGTCCGTTTCTTCTTGATGTTATCGAAGTGTCTGTCTGTTGTTATTCAGACGATTAAGAAACATCTCTTTTTATATAGAACTTTAAAAGCACATGGCCGCTAGTAATGTATTTAAAATGGAAAAAGGTTTTTAAAGAATTTTTTTCTATTTTAAATACTCTAAAATAGTTGTTATAAAAGTTTTTATTTTTCAGTCCAAGTTTTTCTAGGGTGTTCATACGTAATCGCCTAAAAATAAAAAAGTAGAATCTCATATATTTTTTTTAGGGAGTTGAGGGTGATTTAGCACAATAATACCTTTGATCCAAATAAAATTTGTTTAAAAGATGCCGTTAGTGTTATTGTTGTTAAGTGAGATGCCTCAAGATTGTCTGGTCTGCATGAAGTCCTCATCATTGGTTACAGCTGTTCGAAAACCTGCATGATTGCAGGTTTTTACCCTCAATACCAAGAGTAGCAAGGTCTAGCAAAGTCGGGGAAGGTTTGGCCCAGAACGCACAAAGGAATAGCGCAGAAGCAACATGCCCACATTTTTGCTTGCCACACACAGAGGCAAAGATGACCAGAGAACAACAGATCCTGGTTCTGACGTCTCCTAGATTTTCACCAGAGCCCTGTTAGCTAAGTGGCGGCCCTTATATCGCTTGGTGCCAAAACTATCTGCCATGGGTTACCTAACCGATATTCCAGATGGCATAGCTCTGATATTGCCACTGGCCATACCACAGTGAGGATGAGGAGGTCTTTAGAGGGATGTTGCTGCTGCTGCTTCATTTTAATTGCATCCACAACAGAAAACTGAGACTAAGTGTATTTTCATCGTGGGGGATGATCTCTTCTTTTCCCTACAGCCCCTTTTTCACAAAAGAGACGTTGTTAGTCTTTCTCTACTCTATCGTTATTTTCATCAAAGGTGCTCGACTGAGCTCCAATCTCTTATTCTGGTTCCTTTTCCCTACAACCCTTTTCTCACAAAAAAAGACATTGCTAATCTTTCTCTACTCTATTGTTATTTTCATGTTATGTGCTTGACTGAGCTCCAATCTCTGGTTCTGGTTCCTTTTCCCTACAACCGTTTTCTCACAGAAAAGACATTGCTAATCTTTCTCTACTCTATTGTTATTTTCATGTCATGTGCTTGACTGAGCTCCAATCTCTGGTTCTGGTTCCTTTTCCCTACAACCGTTTTCTCACAGAAAAGACATTGCTAGTCTTTCTCTACTCTATCGTTATTTTCATGTCAGGTGCTCGACTGAGCTCCAATCTCTGGTTCTGGTTCCTTTTCCCTACAACCCTTTTCTCACAGAAAATACATTGCTAGTCTTTCTCTACTCTATCATTATTTTCATGTCAGGTGCTCGACTGAGCTCCAACTCTGGTTCTGGTTCCTTTTCCCTACAACCCTTTTCTCACAAAAAAAGACATTGCTAGTCTTTCTCTACTCTATCGTTATTTTCATGTCAGGTGCTCGACTGAGCTCCATCTCTGGTTCTGGTTCCTTTTCCCTACAACCGTTTTCTCACAGAAAAGACATTGCTAGTCTTTCTCTACTCTATCGTTATTTTCATGTCATGTGCTTGACTGAGCTCCGATATCTGGTTCGTGATCCTTTTCCCTACAACCGTTTTCTCACAGAAAAGACATTGCTAGTCTTTCTCTACTCTATCGTTATTTTCATGTCATGTGCTTGACTGAGCTCCGATATCTGGTTCGTGATCCTTTTCCCTACAACCCTTTTTTTCACAAAAGAGACGTTGCTAGTCTTTCTCTACTCTATCGTTATTTTCATCAAAGGTGCTCGACTGAGTTCCAATTTCTGGTTCATCCCTGTAAAACTTTCACAGCAAGAACTCGTCTTATTACCAACAGCGTTGCAAAAAACTTTAATTTCTTCTCGTATGTACCTAAAACCTGACTGAATTTCCATGAATAAAGTTTCTTTCCAATAACTTCCCATCTGTGGAACACATTACCATGGGACGACTTCCCTGCAGACTACAACATGGTCGTCTTCAAGTTAACGTAGCTGTCGAGACGTCCTCTTAAGTAATCAAATTTTGTCCATTCATTCATCATTTTCAATCCTTCAATAGTATTGTTTATCATCCAACTGACAATCTCATTAACCCTCATCCTCGAGTGGCCTTCAGTCCTTGATAAGCGGGGAATCATTAGTATAAAAAAAAACAATTATGCTAGCAGTTGAAGAGAGTTTCGGTGGCAGGTATCTTGGAAATTGTGCTTTGTTCATGGAAATTTCCGCTGGTTTTAAGACAAATTCTTTCTGCAAAAGTTTTACAGGGATGAACCAGAGATTGGAGCTCAGTCGAGCATCTTCTATGAAACTGAAATGAACTGATTTGGCATATTTTCATATCGCACATCACTCGAAGATGGATGTTATTTGATCAGCTTGACATTTTTCGTTATTTATTTGGATGAAAAATATTTGGGTTTTTTTGTTGTTATTCCCCCCCCCCCCCCAAAAAAAAACAACTCCAAACAGACAATAAAAACAAGAGAAAACCCACCAAAATAAATGGAAAAACAAAATCGGTGCTCTTCTAATATGTGATCTACCCATTAACCCTAACCCTAACCCTTAAGTTAGGGTGAGGTTTAGTTAGTTAAACAGCTCGGTAGATCACGAGGGACCTCCAAAGCTCACCATAGAATTTAATGCCCCCTATATGTAACACGATGTAACTTTAATATAGGTTTATATTACCAGTATAACTTTTTTTACCATTCAAAAGAAGAAAGATAAAATTAACTGCTGATAATTTTTTTTAAAAATTTTCAGCGTACGAAAATAATTAAAATGAGAAACTATAAACGTGTGTACTTTATTTATGCCTTAAAACAATGTTCCTATGTAGTGACCACTTTTTATGCGCCAACACTCGTGTGTTTAATAAATCTAGCAAAAATCAAGTAATGGTCAGATTTTCACGAAATTTTCAATACTTATTCATTATTCGACTAATTTATCTATAAAATGCTTTTTTTTGTAAAATATATCAGGGAAACTATTTTTCTTCTACGTGATTTCCCACTGCCCTTATTTCATTTTATGAAATCTGAAAAAAATATATTCTGATCAATCGAAATTTTAATGATATATATAAAGCGAAAGAGTCTTAAAAAGCACATCAGATTTACATTTTTATTTTTTTGGTAAACACTTTTGGGTAAAGTATCCGTGAATTCATAAATAAAAAGTGGAAATAAATACAATATTATTATGATTTTAATTTTTAAAATTTCATTTTCTCGTTTAATATACACTCTGATCTGGTGAATTGCAAAGAAAAAATGTTCTAAACAATAATTTATTTTTCAGAGATTTTAAATCATTAAATTATATCATGTAGACATTTTAAAGTTTAAACATCTATTTTGACAATATGTTTTCCTCAATTTTTCAAAATATCTGAATATAATATAAACCTAACTATTATTAATCATAAAAGACTGATATCTACTTCGACCGATTAATTTGTGCTTTTTTAATGTTTATTTGATCGAGGTAAGCAAGAGTTTGTTGAATTCCTGACATTGTCAAACTATGGAAGATCATAATAGACTTTATTACCGTTGTTGGAGTGCGGAGCTTAGCGTAGTAAGATATTGTGTCTTAGAGAATATGCTAAGATCCACGCTTACATCTTTTTTGTTAAAGACTCCATTTTCTAGAGACGCACGCACCACGTGGGGAGAATGAAATTGTGTTATATATTTGTGATATGCTTAAACAGTGTAAAACAGAGAAAACATAAAATGGTTGAAAAAAAAGATGAAAGTTGAATGAAAGATAAGGCATGCATATAGGGGAAGGAAGAATAAAACGTAGTTTAAAAGTAACACAAAATATTCGTATATTTACAAAATACAGAGAATTAAGTGTTCATTTCAAGCGTCCAGTTAGAGAAGCGATAAATGTGTATGCTTGTGATTTATGAGTGCGTGTGTGCGTGTGTAGTTGTACGAATGTGTGTGCGTGCACTTCAGTTGAGATTTATCTGGTAAGTGTGAGTGTGTGGTTGTGTATGGTAGACAATATGTGCGCGTGACAGTGTGTATACGAGCGTAGAGTTGATACATCGTTTAGGCATTTGTATGTGTGTGCCTTTGTCAGCAGTGTGAGGTTGAGTGGGTTGAAAAATGATAGGAGTGTAGGCCTTGTGTGTATGTGTGTTTAGTAGTCAGCCGACGTGCTGGCACTCCTCGCCCAAAGGCGAAGAGTAACCGAACTTGTCCTCTCTGTTAAGCGTCTGAGAGGCAGAGAGAAAAAGAGGAAAGAGAAAGTTTGGCGCTGCGTGATGTTTTTTATATTTGACTAGTGGTTTGCCCGACGTGATCAAAATTTTTGGCCTTTTTGCGCTTTTTTGTTAGACTGTCTCTGGGAGATGGTTTTTATGGCCCCAGTTTTCACTTTTGTTGTTGAAGTGAATTTGGGAGTTGTTTCTGTTTACGCCGATGATAAAATATTAGGGAGTCAATCCGATACCGTCAACTTGTAAGGAGAAAGTTATCGCTTTAACGCACAAGTCTTTTTTTTGTTACTTACATTCTTTAAGCTGAAAACGAAACTGTCTTTACGACAAAAGTAAGTATTATATACTTTTTATCATTTTTCTTTTTTTTTTTAATTTAAATGCTTATCCATTCAAAATTCTTTTGAATTTGAATTTTATTCAGCGAAAATACGACGTGACTTATTTTCACTTTGAAATGATCTCATTTATTTTTAATTGACAAATTATATTGTTAAGTCATTAACAAACCACAATACTTTTTAAATTTTTATTTTTAATTTTATTTTTATTATATATAAAATCCAAGCCAAACACTAACAAAACACAATAATAGTAAAAAATCATTACTTCCATTAGTCCTTTAAAACTATTTTTTATATTTATTTTGATGAAATTCAAACATTTTTCTCTTAAAAGTTTTCATTTCAGTTATATTCTTTTAGTTATTATTATAAATGTAGTATTAAATTTAAGTAATTTGTTTCCCTTTTGCCTATCCATACATATTTAACATTATTGATGACGTCATTTTATAGTGCACTTTGGAGGTCCCTATAGATCACGTATTGGAATAGCACACAAAAAAAATCAATGACTATTTTACTAAGGGGAGTAACTTCTATATTATTTTCACGAGTTATCTTTTCTTGTTTATTTTGTTTTGTTTTCCCAGAAAAATTCGTTTTTTTACATTTTCGTATCTATTAATATTTTGTCTGTTTAATTAAAACATAGAAAGGAAATTCTGAAATTATTTTTTCTTCCACAGTAAATCAAACTCAATCATTTGCTCTGAAAAACCTGAATCCTAAAAACTCGATCGCTTAGTTTAGTTGAGAAGCAAAGTGTAGTATCCGTTTTTCATTCTTTCTCTCCTCGATCAGTGAATGAGAAATCCTTCTCGACTGAGGCAATTTTGATAAAATAGAAAGTATCCACTCGATCATGGCCGCCGGTTTTTAAATCGGAAATTGACACCCGAAAACAGTTCCCCATTATATTTTATGCCGGATTTTTTTCTTCTTCTTTTTTTCAATTAATAATTTGTTTTCAACAATTTGTTATGGCATAGGAAAAAAAATGAAGGATATATACGGGTGTGCATGCATATTATATATAAATGGAAAGAAATGAAATATTGAGGAATCTTAGGGTCACCAGCTAGAAAGTGTTAACTTAACATGAATAGAGTTTTGTGAATGAAAAATCAAGGAAAACATGATTACTTAACAAAACATTTATGTAACTATAAGTTTACTGGAATATAAATTGTTAGTGAAGAAATGTTCATTTATTTTGGTAGAAAAATGTTCAGTGAATATCAGACATGAGGGTGAAGAATGTGTATGTCTATGTATATTTGTTCAATGGCCGATTCCCAAAATGAAAAAACATTTTGACCCACCCCCCCCTTTACTTAAAAATACACTAAAATTCAGGAAATCAACCAATTTTACTGAAATTTTCAATATTTATTAATCAACGATCACGGAATATAATGAAACCATTATTTTTTTTTTTTAAATCTTAGTGAAAATGTATTATTTTTTAAAAAGAAAATACACCTTTACTAAAGTTATATTTTTATATATTAATAAAAAAAAAATGCATGATTTTTTAACTGTTGCTTATGTAAATAAAGGATCGTAGATGTTAACAATTAATTTTTTTTTTTTCAAAATATTTCGTATATATTACGAAAAAAGCCAGTAAATACCGTGTTAATAAAATCACTATAACTCGAAGAAAAATTAATTATTATTGAATAAAGCATTGTTTAATCAATATTTTCACCAAAAAAATAATATAATTGCAAAAAATATTTCATGTGATTTTAATGATTAGAGTTTTTGGAAAAATAAAAAATGCGACATAATTATATTTCCCTGAACGTGGCATAATCAGCGCAAGAAATTTTTTTTTATAATCTTGAAAATAAACCAAAAATTGACAAATTTGAGATCCAGGAACTTAACGAAAAAAAGAATTTTAAAAATTGAATAATTTCTACTAACGATGAACTTTCATTAGTATGGTAGCCCCGTTCTGTAATAACCAGGTGGGATTAGCCTTCCAACTCACTTTTACAGCGCACTCAATTTTTTTTTTTTTTTTAGAGATTCAACAATTTCGTTCATTTCACAATTCATCGTCAATTATTTGGAAAGATTTGTATTTGTTTTGTCTTTTTTTCATTAATAAATATTTAAGTTAAAAACAATTATTTATTAATAAATAAAGAGAATTCAAACATGACATTTTCTTTCAAAATTGAATTCTGTTTATCAATAAATAACTGTTTTAACTTTTTTTTTCAATTAATAAATTGTCAGTGTAGTCATTGACTTTAATTTACTTTTTCACACTTAAAATAAAAAAATAAAAACACTTTATTTTTAAAAGAATCAATGTAATTTATCGTTACGACACGTTAAGAATAAATCGAGTTACTAAAGTTTTAAATCATGTAAAAATGAAATTGATAAAATTGACGCAGTTCGTAACGTAAAAATATTTTTAACATTTAAAAAATAGTTTTATTTCAAATTCTAAGGAAAAACATTGGTAAACAGACGTCATCAATAATTTCAGAGTATTACGAAATTAAAAACTGAACCTTTTCAGTTAAAAATAATTGCGTACACTCACAAATAATTAAATAAGCATTTCCTTTTTAATTATAACAAAATAAGGGTACTTAAATTTGTTTATAACCTTAAAAAGAATAAAGAAATTAATGGATAATAATTTTTCAACTTCTATAAACTATTATTACATTTTTATATATAAAGTTAAAAATGATAAATTATGACATTTTTGTCTTCCATATATTTTGCATAGTGATGTCAATTTGTAAACAACGTCCTTTTCCGATGAAGTTATGGCGGATTTTACTCATTTATCACATTTGAAGGGCTAATTTTGCTAATTTTTAGTCAAACGTGGGATTTATTATTTTTTTAATTCAGTGTCTTATGACTTTAATTTAATAATTATCTTTGAAATAGTTCCCAAAAACTTATATTTATCTTTTAAGGGATTTTTACAAGTAATTTTTTCAAAGTTCAAAATTCATTGAATTTTTGGGGGTTTTGACCGTCGTAATTACATATTTTATTATAATTTATTTTTCACACGTAAATATGCAGTTTTTTTCGTTTAGAGATTAAGTTTAGGCTTTTATTTTTCAAACACAATCAAAGTTTACACGGAAACTAATTAAATAATTAATGATAAGCGCTTTTTAATAAGCATAGTCCGTACAAGAAGCCGCCATGTTTGCACGTACCTAGTTAGTGTGAATATGTGTATGTAAGTATTAGACAATGTGGCACTGTGTAAGTATGCGTGAGTTTACCTTGTTCTCTTAGTGCGTGCGTACATGTGTACGAAGTGAGGGATATGTATATGTATAAGATATATTTTTTTAGATAATTTCAAAAGAAATCTAGAGCAAAATTCCCTTTACAATTGTTTCGAACCAATTTATTCCATAATTCTTATACATTACCTTTTCTTTCTTTTTCATACGAAAGTTCACACAATAAAATAAAAATAATGAAAAAAAAAAAATCGTCACATTTTAGCTTCAGAGAATATTTAAAAAAGTTTTTTACCATCAAAATCTTCATGATTCATCGCTGTTAAAAACCTTTTTTCTTTTTTTTTCAAAAGCTGTATTTATTTATATTTTTCTTTCAAAGTTCTGATAATTAACGGGAATCAATTATATTTCTTTTTTTAATTATTGGAAATTTATTAGATCAAGAGAAAATAAGTATCAATTTGTTTTTAGAAGTGAATTATTTTCCTGGTATTTATTATTCCTGAAAAATATTTTCATCTATGTAATGTTAACTTTTATAATAATATTATATGATTAAAACATTTTAGCCATACACCAAGGAAATATTTTGTATTAATTGAAAACTATCTGTATGCTTATATCATATCAATAAATATATATTGTAAATATTTCAAGATTATTTTAATGCTAATTTATGATCTTGTTAGTTTATATTATGGAAATTAGAATTAGTCTAATTTATCTTAAATTGGTCATATTTATATTTTTTTGTGTGCAATCAGGATAAGATAATTTCAGATTTAACGTTAAGTAGATTAGTTTTAATTTTCATTATAGAAAATGCTTTAGTTATATAGAAATTATAAAACTTCGAGTCAGATCTATAAGCCTTTTTATGAATTGACCATTCGATAAAGTATAGAAGCTGTATATTCTCTATCTCTTTTCGATTACCACCGCAAATGACATCGCGGTATCGCAATAGCTGCCTACGATTGATTTCTCGCTGGCAATGACCATTGGTCTCCTCTGAGATTTGGGTGGCAATAAGCCTCTCCAAAGTCCCAGCAGTCCCCACACTCATCCATTTGAGGTCTGGTTAGTGCTGTCCCTCCTCGGTCTTCCCATCCTCCTTGACCCTTCAGGAATATTTTGTGTGGTGTCAGCCGAGGCCGGTGCCATTTCTTGTGGGGGGGGGGGCAGCTTATGATGTTTCTTGCAGTTTCTGTTTCTTGGTTCGTGACGTGGTGTTCTTCCTGCGGTTTTGTTTTCTTCCTGTTGTAACTTCCATGTGACTGGTTACCATCGTAGCTTATGCGGGTTAGTTTCCGCATTCGAGGATTTTCCTTAAGATTGTAGCTGTTTTGATCATTGTCGTCCTTTGTATGGTCTCAGTTGTTAATCTAGGTCACTTGTTGCCTGCAACCGTACACCCATAAACAGCCATCTTGCTAAGCAACAACAACAACAACAAACTAAAAGGGGAGCTCACTCCTTCTGTCCCACATCATATAAGGAGATGACTCAGCCCAAGGGGGACAACTCAAAGACACTTAAACATTGCTGGTGTCTTCTTGTGAAGACTACAGTTCTAAACAAAACAAAACGAACAAAAGCAAAACAAATCATTGCAACAAGTCTCTCAGAATTTCGGAAGAGGCTCCCATCTTTGTCAGGCAATCCACGACCTGTTCTCGACCCCTGATCCATTCAATTTGGATCTCCTCCTTCACCATCATTTCCTTCACCCTGGCTACATCAACTCTGAGACGCCGGTCACTCACAAGATTTGATGACTTTAAAGTCTCTACCAGAGACGCATTGTCCGTTTTACAAAGAACTTCAGGCAACCTAGGTAGTCTGAATATCTCTTGAAGCATTGCGGCTATCAACATTCTGGCATCAGCTGCTTTACTAAGCGCAAGAGTCTCTGAAACTAACGGGCTTTTTGTTACCCGGTCAAGTTTTTTTGATGACCAACATATAGGAGCCATTCTGTTCATCTTGCCACAAACAAAGATGATAAAACCACCCTGTGAAGATCCATCCTCCAAACTAGCATAGGTGGCATCTGAATAACAACAATATTCAGATCCGAAGGTTTTCCAAGTTGGGGAAAAGATACGGATCCTGTCCTTGATTGTAACCTTATTAGCGATTTGTTTGCCTCGAAGAGTAACTTCACCTTTGGATATTTTCCAATATTACTCATTCTACACACATCAAATGATACATCTGGTCGCATCTGGGTGGATACTCACATCATTTGACCTGTCAATCTTTTTAACTTTGTCTTCTCTTCTTGACTCAATTCATCATTTTTTCTTAATGATCTTCCTTTCTTTATGTCTATTGGGGATAAGGCCGAAACATAAAGATTTTGATCCAAAATAATCCCATTTTTTGTTTGCTTAACATTCAATCACAAAAATTTGAATGTTCCACTTTCATGCTTCCCAATTTTGAAAATCTTTTCCAATTCTGCGATCACATTTTTCTTAAATAAATCATTTCCACAGAATATGAAATCATCAACATGTATTGCCAGAATGCCCATCAATTCACCAGTGGCATCATGCCAAAGAAACAGTGCATTGTCATATGCACTCACCATTCCTTTTAAGTGCGTTAACTCATGATTAACTCGCTTGTACCATGAACGAGGTGCATCGTTTAATCCATGAATACATCTTTTCAGCTTCCACACTTGTGATTCTGGACACACATCAGATGGTGGTCTAAGAAATACCTCTCTCTCCAGCATATTACCTTGCAGAAATGCGGAGGTAAAATCAAGAGTCTCCACCAGCCACGTCATAACCGAGGCCGTTAACAATACGAAACGCATAGCCTCACGGCTGCACGTTGGAGAATCTGTTTTTAGGTTATGAGAATCTTCTTCATAACCACGTGCAACAAGACGAGCCTTCATTATCTTTTTGTCCTTCACAAATTTTTCTGTTATCACCCACCTTGTTGATATACATTTTTGCCCTTTATCAGGCACACATTCATATACTTCATGAATTTCCATATTTTCCAATTCTCTTTTCTTTGCATCAATCACATCTTTTCCTTGTTCTTGTTCAGAAAAAAGAAAAATTGCATGTTCTTGATAACTTACTTCCTCTGTTTGAGGAAATTGTCTCCATTGATCCACATGATCCCAATTGATACATAAGGGATTTTCATTTTCGGCTTCAGGTTTTATATTTAGCCAATGGCTATACTTTCCCGTTGACTTTGGTTGTGTGTTCATAACCATCCCTTTTTTCTACTCTAGAGCATCCTTTCAAAGTCTCACAGTGCAACACTATGTTTGGTGCATTTTTAACTGCCAAAAGTTAGTGGAAGACTATAATGTCCAGAAGTTGTGATTTGCAATTTTATATATCTGCCAAAAATTCGACAGCTGTCAGTTTTAAAATTTAGTAGTATTCCTGCAGTTTTCATAGATTTATGACTTAATAACACGGGTAAATCATTTTTGACGATGTCAGCCTCAATATAATCTCTGACACCTTTTATACCCCCTATTGTTACAGGAAATTTAACTGTTTTAATGGCTTTCACTTCCACTCCATCTCCAAAACAAAATGTTCTGTTAGACCCAACAGTTTCCACCAACTGCTTATCTCGGTCATTCAATGTATCAAAGAATATATTAAACCAAAGCTCTCCAGCAACAGTTCGTGAACAAGCAGTCCAATACTGCCATACCCAATGTCTCTTTCACAAGATTGGACATTTTTACATTAGAATAAGAGTCATTTATCACTGTTCGATAACATGAATCAACATTAAACAAAGTTCACCTGGTCTGAATCCACGACAGTGTGTATATTGTTTCTAGAATTGAAACTCGGGTCTCGGGCAAAATGAAGTATCTTACCTTGTCTGTCTGTTGGATTTGTATTGTAATCCCGGTGATAATTTTTTTTTTTTATACTTGTGTTACTATAATTGACTGTTTCAACTTCTTCCTTGATAGCAGGGACGGTTTTACCTTCCGTTGATGAAATGTCTGAAAACACTTTCTTCAATGTTTCCTTCATTGTGACATATGTTAAGCTCGAATATGTGGTTCTTGCCAATTTTTCATTTTCTTCTGACACATTTGTTGCATTCAGAACAAAAAAAGCCTGCACTCCTTCTGGCAAAGTGATTCCAAATTTCCTTAATATTTGGTATAAAAATTCGTATCGTACCAAAAATTCATTTATGTTAACCCCGGTCTCTCTTTTGTAGGTTTAAAATTCCTTAAATGACATATATGCCATCGTGTTCTCGTCCACTAAGTAAATTTCGTCTAATTTGTTGAGAATTATATTTAACCTATTTGGAGTACCAATATCCGTGGTTGCCAAATGTCGAACACATTCTCTTATATTTTGTGGTAGTGACAAAAATACTGCTGGGCCATGTTTTTCTTTAGGCAAATCCGTGAATAGAGACCATATGCCAATGTCTTATTTCCATTCTGTATAAGAATCCTGGTTCAATAGAATGGGTGGGGTCTTACTAAACGAAGCCATCTTCCTTTTAAATGTGTTTCAACTTTTGTTGAACAAGACAGATAACTTCTTATCACACAAAGAAGACAGCCTCTGCTACCAATGTTAATCCAGGTCATTTGTTTTCTGCAACCGTACACCCATGAACCGCCATCTTGCTAAGCAACAACAACAAACTAAAATGGGAGCTCACTCCCACTGTCCCACATCATATAAGGAGATGACTCAGCCCAAGGGGGACAACTCAAAGACACTTAAACATCAGTGATCCCTTTGATTCAAATTTCTCCCAGTCGTTTCTCCAGTTTTTTTTGGGGACTGTTCCTAGTGCTCCAACGATTATTGGTATTATATTTACTTCCTTTATGCTCCATATTCCTTTCAGTTCTCTGGCAAGCTCAGTGTATTTGCTTCTTTTTAACGTCTCTTTGATCTTCACTCTGTGGTCTGCTGGAACGGCGAAGTCTACGATTTGGCAGGATTTTTCCTTCTTGTCGATTATTATGACACCCGGTCTCCTTGCTCATATGAGTTTTTCTGTTTGTATATCCATATCCCAGAGGATTTTGTGTTTTTCGTTTTCCAGTACTGTCTTTGGTTCATGTTTGTACCATTTGTCTGCGTGTTCGAAATTCAGTCATGTGCACAGTTCCCAGTGTTCTGCTTTCCCCATGCAGTCGTGTCTGTTCTTTTGGGGCTAGTTTGCTGTATTCACTTATTATATGATTTACTGTTTCGTCTCTTTGTCCACACAGTCTGCATTTACTGTTTTCCTGGGTTTTATCTATTTTAGCTTTAATGTAGTTTGTCCTAATCGCATTGTTCTGTGCAGCCGTCAGTAAAGATTCCGTTTCTCTGTTCAAGTGTCCTTTTCTTAGCTATGCCCAGCTATTTTCGTTGATTTCTTCTCTTGTTAGTCTTATGAAGCGTGCATGTAGTTGTTTTTCTTCCCACTTTTCTTTTCTTTTCTTGTTTTTTTGTTTCTGGTTTCGGTGCTTCCCGAGTTGCTCATTGGAACGGTGTCTCTTGCTGCGGTGATTAGCCTTTCTGTGTTCTGGGTTATGTATTTCTCCAGCTCTTTTTTGTGTATTCCACAGTCTTCTATACTTAGCAGTCCTCTTCCCCTTTCGTTTCTTTTCATGTAGAGTCTGTCCATATCGTCTTTTGGGTGTAGTGGGTTCTGCATGATCATTAATTTTATAGTCCTCTGGTCAAGGTGCCTAAGTTGTTCTTTAGTCCAGCCTATGAATTGTCCAGAGTATTGTATTAGTGATACTGCCCAGGTGTTTATTCCTTTTACTAGATTTCTGTTATATAGTTTTGTTTCTAAGAGTTTTCTTGTTCTTCACAATCTTCTCTTTCATTTCTGTAGAGTAAATGGTGCTGCTTCCGGAACTTCTAAATATTTATAGCTCTCCTGTTCGCCTAGTGCCCTCATCTCCTTTTGGTTGGGCAGTTCCATGTCCTCTGTTGTCTCCAGTTTTTACCTTTTCATCTCTAGCAGTGCACACTTTTCCATTCCGGATTTCATTTGAATGTCCTGGCTGAAGATTCTGGTCGTATTCATCAGCCTTTCCAGTTCCTTTTTGCTTTTTGCAAATAGTTTCAGGTCGTCCATGTACATCAGGTGGTTTATTCTTTGTTCTGTGACTGTAAACTTGTATCCGGCATCACATTTTCTGAGTATGTAGTTGAGTGGAATTATGGCTATTATAAATAGTATTGGTGATAGAGAGTTTCCTTGAAAAATGCCCATTGTATTTTTATCTCAGTCAGGTGTTGTCCTCCAGCTGTCAGTTCTAGTTTCCATGTTTCCATTGCTTTCTTAATAAGATTAATAATTCTGTTGGGTATCTTGTATACTCTTAAGCATTCAATTATCCATGTTTGCGGGATTCTGTCGTAAGCTTTTTTGTAGTCAATCCATGCCATGGATATATTCTTTTTCTGTTTTTTACCTCCTTCAGGATCTTTTGATCTATGTATAGCAGATCATGCGTCCTTCTGTTCCCTTTCCGGAGAGCAGTCCACGATTGTTCAGGGATTGATAGATTTGTTCTCTAAGTTGTGCCGTTAGGATTTTCCACATTGTTGGTAAACAGGTTATTCGTCTGTATTTGCTTGGAATCGTTCCCTTTTTGGCATCTTTTTTTATTAGTGTTGTCCTTCCTTTGGTCATCCACTCTGGTACGTTTGTTTTGTGGATACATCCTCTCAGTTTCTGTGCTAGTCTTTCATGTAGGGTCGTGAATTTCTTTAACCAGTATGCAGTGTGGCCTGATACTTTCCAATTAGCCATTTTAAATTATTATTATTATTATTATTATTATTATTATTAAATTCTTTTGGAATATTAGTTTGGATCCTAAATGAAAAAGGTGGGTTAAACCATATCAACTTGCCTCTTCTATTCATTTAATTTCACTATTTTCTAATTGGCTATTTAATCTTGAATTAATTTTTGGCTTTGTTATTTTATTTTGAATTATGTAGTAGTTTTTTTTTAACTTCATTCATATTATTAGGAAATTTAACTATTATTATTAGAGATTTTTTTCCTCAATGTAAGCGTTGGATAATTTGAATTTGTAAGTATTAGAAGCCAATACTATGCATATATATATATGTTTTTAAATAAATATTTATTTAAAATTAACTTAGTTTCAACGGTATAACGTCTTCAGGACTAGAAAATCCGTATTCTCTTTCAACAGTGATTTTGTTTTTTAAAATGCTTTAGGCAGGAGGATCGCATTGGCACACATGAAATGTAGTAGCTATTTTTTCCACGATGTAAGCGTTGGATAATTTGAATTTGTAAGTAAAACTTACAAATTCAAATTATTTATCTAAAATCAACTTAGTTTCGACGGTATCACGAGGAAGGAAAATTATTATTTATTTATTTTGTTTTCCATATCTGTCTATGAGTGTGTTTATATATGCTTGTGTGTATATATGTGTGTGCGTGTGTACTTATATATGTGTATATACACACATTAATGTGTGCTGTGCATATATGTATGCTTATATATATGTTTTTGTTATGTGTGTGTGTGTGTTTATATGGTTTCAGAAATAGCATTATCTGGTCTGTCAAGCTTAAGTGTGGAATAGTAATTTCCTTGGTCTGTCATGCTTAAATTAGAAATAGCATTCTGCTGGTTTTACCTAGCATTTCCATCGCAAAACGCACAGATTAAATGTACACAACTTGTATTTTAGACAATTAGATTACTTTTAGATTAATTACTTTTCAGACTGATCATTTCAAGTACATTATACATTAATCCGATAGTTCATGGATACCCGTTGTTTCATGGAAACACCCAACGCCCATCCGTTGGGCTAAAGAATACCAAATTTAACCATTCTTCAGCTGAGATTGTGTTGGTATTTCGTAGGAGTATTTTATATATATATATATATATATATATATATATAAAAGTTAGTGGGACAGAACCCCAGCAGAGTGGCCGCTTATTAGAAAAAATAAAAAATAAGAGCATAATATTTATTTATATATGTATTACAGAAGATCAGAACATCATCCGGCATAGGAGACTAACTATAGGTCCCCTTTATTTGGATTTGAAACCGACGGTACCGATGTTGTTCTGATCTTCTGTAATATATATCTAAATGAATAAATGCAAAATATTTTTCCATTCATCCTAACTATGTTTATATCAAAACACGTTACGCTTATTTATATTTTCAAATATTTATTTACTCCTCTGCAGGAGTTAGGCACAAGGCCAGTTTTATCTTACTCCCACAAGTAAGAGTAATTTACTCCTCTCCAGGAGTTAGGCACAAGGCCAGTTTTTATCCTACTCCCACAAGTAAGATGTGACCCAAGGTCGGGTCGGAAAGTGGGGGTTGAAAAGCCAGCGCCCGAGAGGTGAGCACTCTGACCATCAAAAATTGCCTGGGCAGCCCCGTCGGCATTCCCCGGTAGGGGCGCCTCAAGCAGTAAGCAATTAACTTACTTCTCCCCAAAGAGGGGAGGCAAAGCCTGGGAGGGTGGACCTCCTAGAACTGCACAGGACAATCCCATAGACCGGCGTAAATCAAGCCCCGAAGGCCAAGACAATACCAGTCTATAGGGTGCAGTATCCATCGGAACAGATACTACACTTTGATCTCGACCAAAAGGATAGCCAACAGAACACTGTGTACACACATTCACCCCGATGCTTCATTAGCATAATAATTTTATTAAAAAACCTAATAAATTAATATTCTGAACAATTCATTTCTATTTTCGTTTTACAGTTTTCTTATATATATTCAAAAGTTTTCTTAATATTAATGTTATTATTATTATTAGTAGTAATATTAATTCCAACGATTTTTATGAAAAACGTTTAACGTTCAAAATGATTATTTTGAAATTCGAATAACTTCCGGTCACGCGTGCGTATGTTTACACGGACCAACAACTTAGATTAACTGGAATAATTTATTCTAAAAAATTACACTCCGCATCGAACGCAATAACTAACAAAGTTTTTCTTTAGATATATACGTTATCTTTAAAACTAAATTTGTTGTTGTTTTTGACGACGACAACGACTATTGAATATGATTTTATTTGCTATAAAAAATATAAGTTCCCCACCCCTCCCAGCTTTTTGAATAATAAAAAAATAGATTCATATTTTTTTTAAACTTAATTTTTTAATGTCTTCTAAATGAATAAATGCAAAAGTTTTTTTTTCATTAATCCAAACTATATTTATATGAAAACACCAATCAATTGGGGATAAGTATAGTTAAAACAATGTTTTTACTCAGAGACTTCCATAATTTTAACAACAAACTTTGATAAATTTGTAGATTTGTAAGTTTAAACAATGTGATTCTACTTTTTAGTGTCATTCTAACTTATTAGGACAGTAATTAATATATTTTCTAACACTAACCCTAAGTCTGACTGGTAAGGTCGTAAAACCACACGTAATCGTCTAAAAGAGTAGACCCCTGCCATGGCCACCGAGAGTTACTACAGGCCGGTTGGCTAGAAAATGACGTCACTGCATTGCGTGTCAAAACAAGGACCGTAGTAATAACAATAAGAAGGCATTTCGACTTCTCCATTCACTAAATAATCCATCAAAATTCAGGAAATCAACCAATTTTGATGAAATTTTCAGGATTTATTAATTAATGATCACGGAATATAATAAATCCATTACTTTATTATAAAGCTTGGTGCAAATGTATTATTTCTTGTAAACAAAAAACACCTTTACTAAAGTTATTCAAAATATCAAAACATGTTGACCATACGATATTGTAAATATTTAAAACAAAGCATTAGAAAACTTAAAAAATTGCATGTAAAAAAAGAAAAGAAAAGAACACGATTCGATTCATCTTGAAACTGATCTTTATTCAATATAAATTTAAAGAAAATAATAATTCACGATCAAATACTGCAAAAAACTGAATTATGAATTACCATTATTTAAACTTCTAACCCAATCAACCGTAAGTAATTCAGACTTTGAAATTTGTTTAAAAATTATACAAAAAAAAAGTTCAATGTTAACTGTTTGTTTAATAATGGAATCACCAACTCCTATCTTGCTATTAAGAGATAGGTACGTGCAAAATCAAAGGCCGATCCCCAAAATGTAAAACATTTTGACCCCCCCTTCACTTAAAAATTCACCAAAATTCAGGAAATCAACCAATTTTAATGAAATTTTCAATATTTATTAATAAACAAGCACAGGAGATATAGTGAAACATTTTTTTAAATCTTAGTGAAAATGTATTATTTTTTTTAAAACAAAATACACCTTTACTAAACGTATATTTTTATATATATAACAAAAATCGGTGCTTATTTAGAACAGGGTCCCTGTAGAAAATTATTTTCATGTAAAATCAGTATTTTGTACTTACTCAGTCATAGTTTCTCACTCACGGTACGAAAAAGAATTTAAAAATATCAAGCAGAACTTTAATTAGAACGATTTTTCCATTTCGATGTACAACGTCTATTCGCTGACATTTTGGGTGTGAGCGATCGATGGAATAGCCATGGGCAATAACTAAAAAAAATGAAAATTAAATAATTACTTTTGATTTCTTCACCGGGGTACTTTCCACGATATAATTTTATAGATTAATAAAATGTACATTTATTGCTTTCTTGTTTTTTTTATTATTTACATGGTAACTGGGTACCGTTCTGCAATTTCGCGACACTTACCTGCCCTTAGTTAGCTATTCCATCAATCGGCCACACCCAAAATGTCGGCGAATAGACGTTGTATATCGCCCTTATGGAAATGGAAAAATCGTTCTAATTAAAGTTCTACTTGATATTTTTTTATTCTTCTTCGTACCGTGAGTAAGAAACTATGACTGAGTAAGTACAAAATACTGATTTTACATGAAAATAATTTTCTACAGGGACCCTGTTCTAAATAAGAACCAAAAAATCCATGATTTTTTTTTAATGAAAATAAGATCTGTATATGTTTAAAATATATATTTTTTTAAAAACCATTTCGTATATATTACGGAAAATGCCCCTACACTCTTGTTAATAAAATCAGTATAACTCGAAGAATTAACGATATTATCATTGAATAAAGCATTGTTTAATTAATATTTTTTGTGAAAATTTTGATTAAATATGATGTTATTATTTCATTTATTTAATCTACAAAAGTACAGAGAAAAGATAAACTATACTACACTTAAGACATCGAAAAAAAGTAATAATAAAAAAAAAATGGACACTATTTTTTTTATCAAATAATGAATAAGTAATTCAGACTTGATTTTTTATATAATTAAAAAAAATTCAAACTTACTACACTCTATTTAGTCGGTGTAAACATTATTACGTGTATCCATATTTGCAGTCATTATTTTTCTTTTTGAAATCCAAACATATGCAGTAGGCATTTTAACTTTGTGAATTATGAAATGAAATTTTAAAAAGTGCGAAATTATTTTAAAATTGGTTGATTTCCTGAATTTTGATTCCATTATTAAACAGACAGTTAACATTGAACTTTTTTTTTGTATAATTTTTAAACAAATTTCAAAGTCTGAATTACTTACGGTTGATTGGGTTAGAAGTTTAAATAATGGTAATTCATAATTCAGTTTATTGCAGTAATGATCGTGAATTATTATTTTCTTTAAATTTATATTGAATAAAGATCAGTTTCAAGATGAATCGAATCGTGTTCTTTTCTTTTCTTTTTTTACATGCAATTTTTAAAGTTATCGTATGGTCAACATGTTTTGATATTTTGAATAACTTTAGTAAAGGTGTTTTTTGTTTACAAGAAATAATACATTTGCACAAAGCTTTATAATAAAATAATGGATTTATTATATTCCGTGATCATTAATTAATAAATCCTGAAAATTTCATCAAAATTGGTTGATTTCCTGAATTTTGATGGATTATTTAGTGAATGGAGAAGTCGAAATGCCTTCTTATTGTTATTATGACGGCCATTGTTTTAACACGCAATGCAGTGACGTCAGAGGGGGGCAGGAAGTTAGTTGCTTGGCCTTGTCAACTCTCGGTGGCCACGCCCCTGCCCATGCCCAAATAACGCACAAAATTTATCTCCAATAGCAAAAAAAAAAAAAAAAAAATGGTTAATGCCATAAAATCCTAGAATGGCCCAGATATGGAGGATCATTTTAAGTTACATTTATATGCGACACTGATGCCCAACTCTAAATTCTAAAATAATTTTGTTTTCTATTGCCGTCAGGATTTTCTGGGTATCCACGTGTAATCGGTTAAAAAAAGTAGAATCGTATTTTGGTGGTGGTGGTGGGGGGTAGCCGAGGGTGTTAATCTACAATAATACCAAAACTTAATTTTTTTTTATTTACACATGAAAAATAAGGTATTTAATTATTTTAAAGAAGCTATTTATTTAATTTTCACACGAAAAAATTACACCACTAAACTCAATTGCTTAAAATTTAAATGAAAAGAAGATCTACGGTTAAAAAATATAAGATTTAAAACATAAAATATGGGTAAATTTGCAGATTAACACACTCCGCTACTCCCCTCCCCCTGCCACAAATAAATATATTCTGCTTTTTTAGGCGATTACGTGTGAACACTGTGGAAAATGAGAAGAAGGAAAACATATTTTAGAATTTAGAGTGATGGATCAGTTTCATATATATTTAACATAAATTGTGCATTATTCTGTGCATTATTTTTTGGGCGATTACGTGCCAGTCGGACTTAAGGTTAGTGTTACAAATATATTAGTTAACTATACCCTCCCCCAATTAATTGCTGCCTGGAGGGCGGGTAGGTTTTGCTAGTATATATATATATATATATATATATATACAGGATGCTGCGGCAAAATCCAACACCTGACAAAAAGAAAACCATATAGGTAAAAGTTGTATATTCAGGGACCCGACAGTTTATTTAGCGGCAGTTAGAGTTACATACTACATTATTTTTCAATGTAACCGCCGCCGGCGGAGACGACTATCTCAAGGCAAGCACAAAATGAGTCACACAATTTGGCAACCATGCCTTTGTCTATAACGGCAAACGCCTCCACAATAGAAAAACATACAATTTAAACATAAACAAAAAATCTTTTTTGTTTGTCGGCGTGGCAAAGAGGAATTACAGGCATTGCTGATATATGAAAGTAAAAAGGTGAAGTTTGGTTGTGGTCGTTCGACGACATGAGGATGAAGAAATTGTAAAATCAGATGAAAGGTATGGTTATGGATTGATTTTTGCTTTGGTCATTGAAATGCACTTTATATATATATAAAAAAAAAAATATATTTTTAAGGGAAGTGGGGTCTGATCAACTCTGCTGGGAAGCCATGAAATAAAATACGGTTTTGTTTTTAAATTCCCGAAACAGTTTTTCATGGTAAACAACTGATGATCCCTTAAATAATGCTAAGACTAGCGTAAATTCTTGGAAGCAAGCTAATATAGTAACTGCTAAAAGTAAATTGACTTATAAAAGTGATTTTCCACCGAATGACTTGGGACTAAAATTTTTTTTTTTTTCTTTATATAGTTTTAATGGTTAGGAAACTTCCGAGACTATATATATATATGTATATTATATCATATTATATATATAAAATATAGTTATATTTTATCTATGGATAAATATATACGTCCCTAAATGGGCCGACGTGGCGCAGGTAATGAATGTAAAGGAGTTGACTCTCTCTCAATCACTGTCATTGCCGCCAAAAAACAACAAAAAACATATTTATTTATATATGTATGTATTACAGAAGATCAGTACAACATCGGTACCGTCGGGTTCAAATCCAAACAAAGCTTATATATATATGTGTATGTCTGTATATAATCAACAAGGTAAATCTCAAACAAAGCATTTTTATTAATTCTACAGTTATTCCATCTTGTATAAACAAATACATAATCTCAATTCACAAATTAACGATCATCTCTGGGATTCATCAGGGAGTCATAGTAAAAACAACAGTCTTTTTCGTACTTGATTCCATTTGTCTCTCAAGTCCAAGATCTTTAAAAGATTCCGTCAAATATACGTTTGTACTTTGTTTGAAATAACAAATTAAATGGTTTATTCTCGGGATCAATTGTCCAGACCATAAATACTGATTTGCGGCTCCGAAGTCTCTGAAGAATTGTAAAGTTGGTGCCGAATACACAAGTGATTTCTAAGAGAAAACCAATTTTGATTTCCGATCAAATCTCAAAACTAATTAATTTCGGTATTTGAAAAACTTTTCCGCAAGGCAAAAACAAAAACAGTTAGAATCAACCCCCCCCCCCCCAAAGATAAATATAGACACTTCTCTGGGGGGGGGGGGATTAAATATCTCATTAGAAAATAAAGCTTAGTACTTGAATTCTCTTCAGATGATTGCATATTAAGGTCACCTTCTGTGGCAGGTCGACGTTGTATTGTTCATCATGAGTTGCGTGTGAAAATGAACCGCCTATTTTATAGATTCACTAGAAAGATACGCGTCCCAGGACGAATAAAATTAATTCCCCCAACAAAATAGTTATGCACCACTTTTATGTCCTCTTACGAAAATCAAAATCAACATATAATACTACTGAAACTTATGTCTAGAATCCTTATTCTAATTTTGATCAAAATCAATTACATGATTTTGATTCTAGAAAATGTCTAAAATTTAAAGCTTAAGCGTAAGGGGTCTTAATAATAAATTAAAATTCAAGGCATCTTGCTTAATTGGTATGTAATAACTGTAGATAAAATTCAATGCAAATCTGATATATTTGAATTTTCAAATTGGCGGTATTTGGAGGTATTATGCCTCTAAAACCTTTTTAAAATACCCTAAAGAAACTGAAATTTGGAGAAAATTTATTATATCTAATACCTATTGTTCAAATTTCACAAAAATCAAAATTTTCACAAATAGCTTTTACCACATTTTTACTCCCTTTGCATAAAACTAAATTAAACTAAATATAAACCACATTTAGACCCCTTACGCCTAGCATCTGTGTTTCAAAATTCATAATAATCGGTTAATTAGCTTAGGAGTTAATCTTGCATGTACAAATATATAAACATATCTAACTTTATATAGATAGAGACTAGAAGAATACCCGTCCCAGGACAGGTATAAGGAATATGTATATCATTTGAAGCTACACATGTCCATACTTAGAGATATATCAGAGTTAAACATGTACTCTATCGATCCTGTGACGAAAATGACATGGCATGACCAAGTGACAAAAGACTTCAAATCACTATCAGACTTCAACTTTAAAAATAACATGAACAAAAACATCAGTATCCTCAAAGTAAGGTGTTCTAACAGAAATGACTGGAGATGTATTGTTAACTAAGTTAGCAAGTATGCATTGATGATGATGATGATGATGATGACGGGTATAAGCAATATCTATAGCATTTTGAGCTACACATGTTCACACTTACAGATATATGAGATACATGTGTACATTCCGTAAGTTACCAAAATTAATTTATTTTTGACAGATTAAGTTACTAAACGTTATTTATCCGGTAGGGAATTGTATCTCGCTTATTTTAATTCTTTATTCTTTTTTTTTGTGTGTGTGGGGGGGGGGGGTCTCTAAGTTTACAAAAAAAAAAAAAATAATAATAATGTGCCCACGTTACTCACCATGTGGCTTAGAATATGTATCCCATAATTCATAATGATAAGTTCATTAGTTTGGGAGTTTACTTATTATTGACGCTTTCTCACATGCGAGCACTGATCCGGTTAAAATTTTATTACTTCATATAACTCAACACCAATTCTTTTCTGTATTAAATTTTTTGGTATCTTTCTTATAAAAAAAAATGGGGGGGGTGGGTGGATTTGGGGTGTAACACCCACTAGATGGTAAAGTTTACAAAAAATATAATCTACACCATTATTCACCATGTTGCCTATAATATATATTCCATCATTCATAATGATAGGTTAATTAGTTTAGGACTGAGTCCTATACTTAGTATATATATATATATATATATATATATATATATACCTAACTTTATATTGAGAGAGATTATATTGATTATTATCGCCTAGCCCATTTGGCATAATGGTAATAGTGTTCGCTAATGGGTCAGGAGACCAGGGTTCAATCTGTGAAAAATGATTAAAAAATTTATGATTCGCCAGTGTTCACATCAATATTCATATTCATATAAAATAACGTCTGAATTGGTGAAGATAAAAAAAAAGAAATAAGTAAGAAAGAAAACTTCTTAAACTGGAAAGTTTTTTAAAAAAGAGAAAGGAAAGAAAGAACGTATAGATAGAAAAAAAAACCCGACTCACTATGGAAACAGATTGAAAGTAGGTCAGATGTCTGACTTGCTATTTGCTATCTCTATTCCCCTAAATAGATTTGTCTGGTAGATTTTTTACTTGCTAACTCCTGTGTGACGAGACGGATATATATATATATATATATATATATATGATAAACTTATCATTTGTGGTGGAACGGTCGGTCACCAATGAGGATAAGCCAACATCAAAGAAGGGATGACATATGTGTCATAGTGGCCGAATGGTTAAGGATGTTGGAGTGGACTTACTTGGATTCAGGGTTCGGATTGTTCGACCGGCGTATATAGCCACACTGATGATTGTTAATGAACATGAAACATGTATGTGGTTATTAAATATTTATTTAAAATAATAATTATATATATATATATATGTAAGTGTAGTATTAACACAGCATAACGTCACTAGCTTTAAATACATCGTTCCTTTCATTAAAAAAAGTAGAACGCTCTCAGACATTAAGCCGCCGATAAAGTGTTAAAATTATCCGTTTATTCGCTGTTCAAAATTGGCCGAGTAGTTAAGGCGTCGGATTTGAGTTGCAAAATTTCGGGGTTTCGAATCGCATGACCGATAATGAATAGTCATATCTCTATGCTGATGAGTCCCAATTATTAAGGACGAAACGTATACGTACATAGATAATAAACAAAAACAAATATTCATTATATATATATATATATATATATAAAAAAGAATCATAATGTCTGTATAATACCGGGGTAACTCTGAATACGAAGGGGGTATGCTCAATATTTCAAATAGGGTACAGTAATAGTTAAACATAAAAAACTACAAATATTATTCATACTAGCAAATATATGCTCCCTCCGGTCGCATATTTTTGCTAGTGGTTTTATTTAATTGCTCAGTAAAATGTGTTGTTGTTTTTGGTTTTTTTACAAAAAAAAAAGAAGAAAATCACCCCATCCTTTATTTTAATAAATAAAACACGGAATAATAAAAACAGTTTTGAAACAAAATTTACCCTTTACGGCGTAAAATGTAAAACAAAAAATCCTAAACTCACTTAAGGTCGTAAAAATATAATATTTGAAGTTTTTCAAATCGGAAAAAAAGGTGTACCTAAAATAAAATCAATAATTAAAAAAATAAAATACAGTTATTTAATTGCTCAGTACAATGTTTTGTTTTTCATTACTAAACATTAGTAATTTTATAATCAATTATTTTTTTAATTAAATCATTTGATTCAATAAATTTGTGCTTTAAAACATAAATTCTAATAATATTATAAAACAAAAAAAATCAAAGTAAATATATCATTTTTGAGCAAATCGTACGATAAATTTCAGAGAATCTGTTGTTTACATGTTATTAATCAAATAACGCGCCCCTGTCTTGTGTGTGTGTGTGTCTCTCTCTCTTTCTGGAAATAGAACTTTCTGTGCATTCGAAATATAACATTATACTTAATAATCAGAGGCCGGGTAAGACATATACTACATTAACACCCCCCCCCCCTCAAAAGAAGAGGGGGTATTGCCTGGGAGGATGGTATAATGACAACAGAACAGATACTACACTACCTCTCGCCTCAAAAAAGTAAAGGAGAAGATAATCCCTGGGAGGGTAGTATCATGACCACCGAACAAATACTACATCCCCCTTCCCAAAAAAGGAGGAGGTAATGCCTGGGAGGATGGTATCATGACAACAGACCATATACTACACTACCTCCACACCTCTCAAAAAAGGAGGAGGTACTGCCTGGGAGGAAGGTATCATGACAACAGAACATATACTACACTACCTCTACACCTCTCAAAAAAGGAGGGGATAATGCATGGGAGGGTGATATCATGAGAACAGATACAATACTACCTCCACACCTCTCAAAAAAGGAGGAGGTAATGCTTGGGAGGATGATACTACACTACACTATGCCCCTGAATTGAGCATTTAAAGATAGTATATTAGTCTGAAATATTATGAAATAGTATAGTATATACTAAGTACAATAGTCTTAAATAGTATAGTTTTGGCTTCAGACAGACAGATACATAATCTCCATTATTAATAGATAATAGATATGAACAGAGATATATTGACTTTTAATGATATTGAACTATACTGAATTATATTAAACTATACTAAATTATATTGAGAGAGTAGAAAGGACTTTGGGTTTACTTTCAGCAGCCTTATAACTCTCGCTTCCATTATTTTGTCCCTTTCTCCTCACATTCCATGAGTGATGTTTCTGACAAAAGGGGAAGAATTGCTGTTTTCTGGGTCGGAATTTTTTACTATGAAGTAGTATTTTTCTTGTTTAGCTCCTTACATCAAGTGGCTTCATACCTTGTCTGGAGCGATTTCCATTAAAAAAAAAAAAACTATACTGAATTATATGGACTTGTAATGAATGAATTACATTGAATTATATTAAACTATATTGAATTATATGTGTGCTGAAATCTGTTAGATCTATGAAGCTAGATTGTGAGCAGGTAATCAATATTCGTCTTGGAATCAGTGGAGCAATAAAGATTTGACTGATAAGAGTCCAAATATAAACATTGCTGATTATCGCAAGACTTGTTTATGGTAACAAAGTGAAAGATTATCAATAGCCTCAGGTTATCTGCTTGATAAGAACCTGGGATTCTGACATTATTGGATCGAGGAATTTTTCATTAACAGGTTACAGTATTACCAGCACCTCAATATCTCTATAATGCCACCATTCGCCCATGCATGCAGTATTGTTGTCACATCTGGGCTGGTGCACCAACCACTAGTCCCTCCCTCTTGGACAGAGTCCAAAAAAGAGTCGCTAACCTAATAGGTCTCACACCATCTACCAAGCTCCAACCCTTGTCTCATTACCACAATGTTGCATGTCTGTACTTGTTGGACAAGTACTTCAATGGAATGTGCTCAAACGAACTTGCTGCACTTGTACCCCCCCCCCTCAATATAAATACCCTTGACAAACCCGACTAGAGACTAAATCCCACCCCTTCACTGTAATCCATAGAGTCCGAGCAGTACAAATTCAAAGTCCAAAATATGAAAGGATTCAAAATCCAAAATAAAAATCAGTTGATAATAAAATGACTCACCAAAAAATATAAATAAATATATATATATATATATATATATATATATACCCAGAGAGTTCAGTAATAAATAAATAAATAAAACTGTAGTGATACTGGCTATTCGGTATGTCTAATTAGCATAATAGTAGGAAAGTGTGTGTGTGTATATATATATATATATATATATATATATATATATATATTATATATAAGAGCAATATTAGATGATGTTTGACTAGCCACTTATAAGGTTAATCCTACACTTCTCAACAATGGCGTCGTTGATATAATATTTCAATTGTCTCTCAAGGATTCCGACTTTGTCGATACATGGCTACGATGTTTTGTTGCTAGTGCAAGAAATAAAAAGTTAAACGACACGGAAACGGGAGGAGAAAATGAAATAATGGAAGTATTCACCCTGGCGTATCCCACAAACCTGGAAGACCTGACTTTCGAAAAAAATAAGTCAGATCATGAGAAGAAATATGAGATCCAAGAAAAGATTGACCGTGGCAGAAAGAATGAAGTTCATGTCGATGAAACAAGAAAGCGACGAATTAATCACAAATTATCTACATTGTCTATGAAATGTGAGTAGATATTGTGAATTTGAAAAACTCGGACAATAAGAACAGACAATTGAAGAGGACTTACCTTCAATTAATCTTAATTGAATTAAGTGCAATGCATCACACCAATATAAAATAATGGAACAACTGCAAATAGGAAATGTGTCTTTAAATACATGCCTTGACTTTATACAAAAAGAATTAATTCAGAAATTCAACCAGTATAAAAGTCACCCTAACGAAAAATATTTGCCGATACTTACATGTTAAAAAAGATTTTTAAAATGTTGGTATTGTGGACGTGAACGCAACATAAGAAGAGGAACATGTCCAGCATTTGGAAAGACTTGTACAAATTGCTTAAAAAGAACTATTTTCAAGCCGTATACAAATTCAAAACGAAAACAGTTGAAAGATTTTAAGAGAACGAAACCACTAGGGAAATCTTTTCATAACAAAAAAACCAAAAAAATAAAATAAAAATGTGGAAGAAATGAAAAAGAAAAAACAATATGGAAGTTACATTAAAAAAAAAAAAAATTGTGGAGAAAATTGAAAAAAAGAATTACTTAAAATTAACAACATCGGTTTGGATATGCAAATTGATACCGGCAGTGAGGTTACACCTATACCCACTGGCGTAGCTAGGGGGGGGGGGGGGCGAGGGGGGCGGGCCGCCCCGGGCGGCACACCTGAGGGGGCGGCATTTTGAGAGGGTAAAAATAGAAAGTAGAGAAAAAAATTTAAAAAAACAAAAGTTAACAAAAAATATGAAATTTTATACTATAATTTTATATAATAATAAATTTAAATGAGAACATTTGAAAACCTGAAAATGTTATGAAATGATAAAATCATTTTTATTTACTTTTTTGTCGTTGTTGTTAAAGTCCGAATTTTCGCCAAATAACATGGATGTATCAAGGAGAGAATAGTCCGATGTAGTTTTCTTTTCTTTGTCTTCATAATGTTATTATTAAGAGGGCGAGCCCTCCGAAGAGAAAAAACGTCTTGTATCGGTGCTTTTTTAAATCCGTGTGTGTAATCGCTCGGTTTTCAGAAATTTGTTGTTGTTAATAACGTTTCAACTCTTTTAAAAATAGTTTTAATATATTTTAAACAAATGTATTTATGAATGGCAAATAAGGCTATAAATTTATTTTTTGTGAGAGAACTGTCGCAAGGCATCAAGTCGGTTGAAAATTTACAAACAGATTTTTCGCGCCTTTTTTTCGGCAAAGTTATCAATGACTCTATCAAAATTCACTTCCTCGACAAGTTCCCTCTCTATTGAGAGGATTGCCAAGTCTGTAAGTCTTGTCTGGCTCATTGCTGTATATATATATATATATATATATATATGGCTGGTTTTAATTCTTGAACAAAATTTCCATTAATTGAGAATAAATTGCTTTAATTCATTTCAATCACTAAGTTTAAAAAATGCAAGCATTAATTATTTCTGGAGATATACTCAGTGACCGGCTGACCTAACAGGATAGGGCCAAGCCAAGGCTTCGGCCAAGCACCAAAAAAACAAAATGACCTCAGAAAGATTTCATACTTAAAGGGGAACTTTCATATAAATTTTTATCGAATAGGTGCGAAAAGAAAGTTGGATATTTGGGTGTATATACACCGACATCAAAGAGGAAATAACATTAGATGCGAAAGTTTGAATTCATTAATTTTATTACTGTCCAAACGTTTGTTTTTGTAGCATACTTTTTATAACTCCTTGTAAACTTTACAATTGCTAGCTGGGGGATCGGACAAAATCACCCCGGGCAACCCCCACCATCTACTTAAAACAAAAGGAAAACAGATAAAATCTCACATGAATAAAAAATATTAAAAATCAGTTTTCATATTTTAATTTTAATTTAATTGAATTTAGGAAAATTAGATACCGTAGAACTAATTTTCGCAAGGTATGAAAATTAAGAATAATGTTAACTTAATAATAATGGACCAGTTTTCCTACCTAGCAAAAAATTTTCCATGGACGAATTATCCATGGGCGAATTATCCATGGACGAATTTTCCGGGCACCCAAATGCCGGGGGGGGGAGGGGCGGCAAATTTTACTACCGCCCCGGGCGGCAAAAGGTCTAGCTACGCCACTGCCTATACCAAAAGATTTCTGGAAACGTATTGGAAAGCTAACTTTAGGAAAGAGCAATTTACAACTTCGCCAATTTGATGGGTCTGTTATAAAATTTTTAGGGTACATTGAAAGTTCCTTGGAATTAGAAGACCGATTTGAAGTAATGCCTATAATTATCACATTGTGTGAAAAAAAAACATGGACTTCTTGGAAACAACATAAACATAAATTCGACCAAAATAATTAATGAGATAAAAATGAAAAAAACAACCCAAAACTGTAAAGTTAAAAAACTAAGAAGCGAGTTTAAAATTTAAAGAAAATGTTACTCCTTATTATGAGGCACGAAAATTACCAGTACATTTGTTGTCATTAGTAGTAGCAGAACTACGAAAAATAATAGAACAGGACCTTCTTGAACATGTTCTACCTGGGGGTAGCAAGTGGGCATCACCCATTGTAGTTTTGAGAAAGTCAGATAGAGACATACGTATATGTGGAGATTATAAAATAAGTGTAAATCACAAAGTTTGCTCGGATGCATATCCTATACTTAATGTTGAAGTTGCACAGGGCTTTACGCGCTCCACTACTTTTGGAGCTGCTCCCGCGCCTGCTCCAACGCTCAAAATTGGAGCTGGCTCCTCTCACGCTCCCTATTTTCAAAAAGGAGCCGCTCAAACTCCTATAAAAAAGGAGCGGATCTTTTTCAGCGCTCCATAACGTAAATGTACCTTATTTTATAAACGTTATATTCTGCCAATGAGTGGTCGAAGGATAGGGGTGGGCGTCAAAGGATCTCGTCAATATGGGTGGAGATGTCACTTTAAGTGTAAGATAATATTTGACAAAATCTCGCTAATATTTTGAGATGTGCTAAGGGTTATAGGAGAACATGTCGGATGAAGCATACGTAAATTTTCGTTTCCTGAGGTATAAAATAGAAATAGAAAAATCCCTGAAGTATTTTAAAACAATTTTAATTTTCATTACATTAACAACCTATTTTTTCAGGGCAGAAAAATTTGACCCGATATTTTTTCTATTTTTTTTCTTTGGAAGAGAATTTTGATTTTTTTTTTAGTAAATAAAGTTTTACTTTTAAACATTATTAGTGATTATTTTCTTTTTAAACAAAACATTTCTCTGGGAGAGAAGAGACAGCCAGGACAACATTACTCGTCGTGCTGTTGTTTAATATTTGTTTGCTTTACGAACGTAACTATATTGTATAATGTATATTATTATTTACCACAAAGAAACGCGCAAGTACTTTCAAACAAATCGATTTATCCATTTTTCTTTTGGTACAATTTGCGGCGAAAAAAACCCAATGAAGTTTATTTTTTAAAAATTGAATAAAAAAAAATATTTTTCATGAGTTGCCCCCCCCCCCCCCAAAAAAAATCAATATATTGTCAATAAACAATTTAGAGATCCATTTAATGTCTTATAATTTCATACAAAATATCTGGCCTATACCTTGGGAGTTAAAAAATGAATTTAGGAAAACTCGGCAACGGAAAATTCGTCAATGGAAAATTCAGCAAGGAAAACTCGGCAATTTTGGCCAAGTAGGAAAATTCGGCAATTATCGAATAAATATCGATTGAAAATAGATTTTAGAACCGTTTTTACAGGAGATATACTTGTAAATACGGGCTACCCCCCTCCCAGTGAAGAACATTTTTTATATTATTTTTTTTTTGGTACTTGTGCAGTTTACGAACCGGGCTATTTTTAGATAAGATTTTCAAATTAAATTACATTTTTACGATATCTTTAGTTTATTAAATTGTTTGGTGAAAGTACAGAATAGTTAACAAAGAGCCCCCCCCCCCCCCCCCATTTTTAAATCGTTTCAGCGGACTTTAACCGAGCGCTCTTTTGGTATCCTTTTTTTGATTTATGAAGTGAGACAAAATGATAAATACATTTATTAAAATTAAATATTTAAAATTATTCCGAAGGACTTTAAAGAAGAATATTTAAAAATGTTAAGTTAATCTTGTAATGAATGTAGAATAGCATTTTCACATAACTAGAAAAATTAATGTTATTTTTTTTGTATTTACATGAAGGAGGACTTTAAAGAATACTATTTGGAAAGTTGGGAATATTTTACTATAATCAAAAGGATTAAAGAAACAAATGCATTATACAATAAATGTCAACAATCATACGAAAATGTAATGTTCTATCAGTTTCTATCAGTATATTTTTTAGTTTTCGAGTTTTTATCGATTTTCAAGTCCTGGCCATGGATGAGCCTCCATTTTGAATTTCTTTTCGAGCAGTCAACACCGACTGTTTTGAACAAGAAAACTACCCTTTAAAATAAGTTAAAACACAAATAAAATTATCCAGGCAGGTAGATGAGTAACTTAACTTGCCTTTGCTAACATTTATTTGTTGCACATTCGTTTTTTAATCCTTTTTTTCGTTCTGTTGATTATAGTAAAAGATTCCCGAAAAGTTTATATTTAAAGATAAGATTTATAATATAAAACTTTAATCTTCTTAATGCACTCTCATTATTAAAAATTGGTTACACGTTATTTCCTACGCTATCTGGTCCGGAAGTGGTTGATCATTACATTTTGTTAAATTTATATAGGAAAGTGATCCTCCACACTAAAGTCTAAAATATTGAGTTATTTTTTATTCCTTTTTTTGCGGGTATTTTACCAGACTGTTTACCTAATTGCCTAAAAAAGTAGAATTTCATTTTTATTTTTTGCTAAAATTAAAATACGATGGATTAAACTAAATGATCCAACAATACCAAGTTTCCTTATTAAAAACAATGTTTAAACAAATAAAAGTGCATTTTTTAAAAGAAAGTCTCGGTTTTATCGTAAAGAAGAACACCTCACAAAATAATGAATTTATAAAAAATCAGTTGAAAATATTTTACGGTGTCGAAAGTATAAAATTTACCAATATACAGATAGGCATTTAAAAGATGTTGATAGATGTATTGTAAAATTTTAGTTAACTTACAGTTTCGGGGCGAAAAAATATTTTCGTCGGTGTAGCAGGAGAGGAGGGACTTGCGAAGATACTACACTTTGAACAGCAGACAAAAACATAGTTCTATTTTCAAGAGTTAAAGCGATATGTAGTATTATTTCGTTTGGTGAGGAATAATATATAATATGTAGGAGTCAAATGTTATGAAAACAAAAATTTCTTTAGCTATTATTACCCTTAAAGATTTTTTTAATACCTTTATTTGAAGAAGAAGAAGAAGAAGAAGAGCAGTAAGATTTAGTACAAAATTAAATTGTCTGTAAATTAAAAGAAAAATTGGCTTATTTATTCAATCAGCAATAAAACATCTTTTTCATAAATACAAAAAAGTTCAAATCTATAAGAAAACAACTTCAAAGAATCTATGGACTAGCTGGCTCATTTGAAGACATTGTCCCAAAGTGTCTCCTTCCTACTGCTCTATCAAAAATGTAACATGTCCACGCGAAAATTTACAAAGAACTTAAAATGTTCTCTTTTCATGTGTAACTCTCTCGTTCTTTCTCCCTCTTTCTCTCCCTGCCCCTCTCCCTTCCTCTCTCCTCCCTCTCTCTCTCATATACATTTACAATATACATAAAAAATAAATCAAAGATGTTAGCCGAAACTATTTTTTCTTTTCCTTTTTACTGCTGAATAAAAAAAACTAATGTTTTAAAAAAATTAAATAATTTTGGAGCACGGAGCGATAAAACCACCGCTCTTTAGTCCCAAATCCCGTTGAATATAAAATGAGCCGTCCTCTCCTTGCTCCAGCAAAAAGGAGCGTGCTCCTTTTTGGAGGGCTCCGTAAAACCCTGGAGTTGCATGGCAGGAACGAGCGTTTTAACAAAAATAGATTTGAAAATTTCATATCACCAAATACAAATAGACAATAACTTCAAAGAAGTAACGACCATAAATACAATAATAGGGTTACTAAAATGGGAAATGATGCCAGCAAGCGCCATATTTCAAAGGGCAATCGAATAGGTTTTAGTAGAAAATATGAACAATATGGTCTGTTATCAATACGAGATATGCCTAAGAGCTACTAATGAAAATGAATTAAAAAAGAAAAATGACATTATCTTGAACAAATTAAAAAAGGCTAAACTTTGAAATTTTAGAACCAGATAACATGACGCGAGATTTTGTCAAATAAATGAAATGTTGTCTGGTTCTAAAATGTCAATGTTTATCATTTCAACGGCTTTTCAAACTGTAGTAACACTTATCTCATTATTAAAAAAAGGCTGGAATGACAATAAATGAAAAGAAATGCGTAAACATTAGTAGTAAAATGTTATTTTTAGGTTATTCCATTTTAAAAGAAGCTATATTACCAGATGAAGCCTTAATAGAAAAACTACTAAAAAATATCCCCCCCCCCCCCTACAAATAAAAAAAAAACTTGAATCTTTTGTTTTGAGGATTGGTAAATTTCTACCAAAATATACGAAGCTGACTGAACCGTTTGTAAATTTAAGAAAAAGAATATTGAAAAGAAAAACACTCGCCATATGTTTAGAAAAGAAAATCAATGAAATATTTTTTTTTTTGCGGGAAAATTAAAAGTTAAAAATGTTTTTTTCGATAAATTGTGCTTTTTTATGAATAAAGTAAAAATTGTAAAGAACATAATCAGTGAAACAACAATCTTTACAGATTTTTTTGTACTTGTACAGCTTTTAAACCGGAGAAAAATCGACTAGGGTTAGGTTAGCTTAGGATTAGTGTTTAAAAATAAACAGTTCGGTTTTTGTCCGGTTCAAAAGCTGTACAAGCTTTTTTTTTTTTTTTTTTCTGCAAATTTTTTTTTTAGTCATTTTCAAAAATTTTTTCAGATTTTCTATTAGAGTTAGCGCAGACGTGGGAAGGAAGGTTTCGGCAGGAGGGTAAGAAACTTTTCTTTCTCCTTAGGGTCATATCCTCCGAAGACTCAGATTGTCGTTTGTTTCTCAAGCCTTCTGATTGGCTAAGCGCTTCGTCATCTTCTGGCTGTTTATGTAAACGGCCAGAAGATGCCAAACAAAAAGTCGGTTTTGTCTGGTTCAAAAGCTGTACCAGTACCGATTTATAATTAATTATTACAAAAACATAAGAAATAAAAAATGAACAAAATGATCACAAATACTCTCCCTATCCCTCGCTCTCTTTCTCTCTCCTCTCTTACCACCCTCTCTTTCTCTTCTTCTGGTAACTGAAAACAATCGTTGACAATGACTACATAATACCATTAAAAATCGCTCTAAATGTCGACCCCATAACTAATTCTGTTCCAGTTGACCCTCAATACAATGATATTTTTTAACAACTGCCTATATTTTGTCCGAAACGCTGCCGAAAAAGAATATATCAGCTTTGTGGTTGTATCTTATGTACGTTTTGACATTTAGCTGGTCAAACAGACAGGCAGATAACATTCCTTTATATAACAGTAGAATAGACCCTCCGGGTTTAGACAGTTTGTCTAGTATATATATATATATATATATATATATATATATGAAAAAGGAAAGTCAAAAACTAATAATTTAATAATTATTGATCAACCAATGATACACAAAAAAACAAACAAATAGGAACAAATTGGAAATAATATTCAATAAAGAAGGAAATAATATTTATTAGTTTATTTATTTGTTTATTATTTAATAATGTAATCTATTAATAATGGAGTTTATGTATCTGTCTGTCTGTCTGAAGCCCAAACTATACTATTTAAGACTATTGTACTTATTATGAAATGGTATAGTATATACTATTTCAGACTAATGTACTATCTTTAAACGTTCAATTCAGGAGCATAGTGTAGTGTAGTATTAGCTCTGTTGTCATAATACCATCCTCCCAGGCATTACGTCCTCCTTTTTTTAGAGGTGTGGAGGTAGTGTTGTATCTGTTCTGTTTTAATGTTACTATCTTCCCAGGCATTACTTCCTTCTTTTTTGAGAGGTGTGGAGGTAGTGTAGTATCTGTTCTGCTTCTTACTAGCAAAAATATGCGACCAGAGGGAGCATATATTTACTAGTATATATATAATATATGATAATATATACATATAACCTAATAATATAATATATATATATATAATAATATATATGATATATAATAATATAATAATATTTATTAGTTTATTTATTTGTGTGTGAATGTATTTATTTGTTCCTATTTGTTTGGTTGTTTGTGTATCATTGGTTGATCAATAATTATTAAATTATTAGGTTTTGACTTTCATTTTCAATTTTATCCCTATCTTTATATATATATATATATATATATATATATATATATATGGGACCAAATTCTAGTATATAGTAGATATTAAATAGTTTTTAACGCCAATACATAGTTAAAGCAAAATAAATTGTTTTGGACTATCAAAAGAATGTTCAACCCTATTGATAATGTTTAACTATTCATTTTTCTTTTTATTATTGATCATGTTTAAATTCATGTTTTAAAACAATAAATAATAAATATCTATGACATCATGTCAAAGCTATAATTATTTTGTTAAGGTAATGTTTAAAGATTCATTTATAAGAAAATTTAAATAGCTCAGTTTGCAGAGCATCAGACTAAAGATTGCAAGGTTTCGGTTTCGATTTCCGGTCATGACATCCGCCTATTTGTTGGGAATTTATTATTTCGTATCAATGCAATATTTTCCATTTCTAAAAAAAGTGAAGATATTCGTTTCAAATAATTATGACTGACGGACAGAGAGGCATACACACACACAGAGAAAGTTCCCCTTATGTTCTTAGTGGATTCCTGAACTATTTTTATAGCAAAGAAGGGAAAAATTCATATTTATCAGTTTTCCTTTCAGTTTTTAAATTAAATTTCATTTAATCCACAAAATGTGGGCAGAAAACACCAACAAATAAATTAAACAGATCTCTTAAAGAGAATACGTTTAAATTAAAAAAAAATTTAATTTAAGAATATGCCATTTCTTAAAATGAAAACATTTTTAAATACAATGAAATGTTGATGAATTCTCCTGTAAAAAAGTTGAAGTAAAACATTATCCAAAAATTAAATATTTCGTTTGATATGGAATTTAATCACAAATGATAGAAAAAATAGTTGTAAAAAAAAAAATAATTAAAATAAAAATATATTTAATTCGAGAAGATTTGACCTTGAAATCTGGCATCCATTTTGATTAAATACCCCTAAAAGTTCATAAAGCGAAAAGTTTTTAATTATTTATAACTGCATTGCAAATCATGATTTCCTGACTTCAATTTCTAAAAATTAATTAGCCATATTTTTGTATGTTGTCTGTTATGATGTTTAACTATTGTATTATTTTCATTTTTAAAAATCATTATTAATACTAGCAAATATATGCTCCCCTGGATGGATATATTTTTGCTAGCCTGTAAGGATAGTACTATTACGAATGAATATATACTACACTACCCACCCCTACCCAAAGGAGGAGATAATGACTGGAAGGAGTGTATGATGACAATAGAACAAATACTACACTACCCCATCACAAACACCCCCCCACACACACACACATCTGAATCAAGTATTGAAAGATAGTACATAAGTCTGAAATAGTGTAGTAAAGTAAATTGGACATCAAAAGATAGTACAATTAAATAGAAGAAACAGACATCAAATCTCAATTAGGAATAGAAGTAGAAGTATAGTTTTGGATTCAAACAGATAGAAATTAAATCTACATTAATAATAGAAGTAAAAGTATAGTTTGGGTTTCAAACAGATAGACATTAAATCTCTATTAGTAATAGAAGTAATAGTATAGTTTTGGCTTCAAACATATAGACATTAAATCTCCATTAGTAATAGAAGTAAAAGTATAGTTTGAGTTTCAAACAGATAGACATCAAATCTCAATTAGGAATAGAAGTAGAAGTATAGTTTTGGATTCAAACAGATAGACATTAAATCTCCATTAGTAATAGAAGTAAAAGTATAGTTTGAGTTTCAAACAGATAGACATTAAATCTCTATTAGTAATAGAAGTAGAAGTATAGTTTTGGCTTCAAACAAATAGACATTAAATCTCCATTAGTAATAGAAGTAAAAGTATAGTTTTAGCTTCAAACAGATAGACATCAAATCTCCATTAATAATAGAAGTAAAAGTATAGTTTGGGTTTCAAACAGATAGACATTAAATATCCATTAGTAATAGAAGTAAAAGTATAGTTTGAGTTTCAAACAGATAGACATCAAATCTCAATTAGGAATAGAAGTAGAAGTATAGTTTTGGATTCAAACAGATAGACATCAAATCTCCATTATCAATAGAAGTAAAAGTATAGTTTGGGTTTCTAACAGACATCAAATCTCCATTAGTAATAGAAGTAAAAGTATAGTTTGGTTACAAACAGATAGACATTAAATCTCCATTAGTAATATAATTAAAAGTATAGTTTTGTCTTCAAACAGATAGACATTAAATCTCCATTAGTAATAGAAGTAAAAGTATAGTTTGAGTTTCAAACAGATAGACATTAAATCTCTATTAGTAATAGAAGTAATAGTATAGTTTTGGCTTCAAACATATAGACATTAAATCTCCATTAGTAATAGAAGAAAAAGTATAGTTTTGGTTTCAAACAAATAGACATTAAATCTCCATTAGTAATAGAAGTAAAAGTATAGTTTTAGCTTCAAACAGATAGACATCAAATCTCCATTAATAATAGAAGTAAAAGTATAGTTTTGGCTTCAAAAATATAGACATTAAATCTCCATTAGTAATAGAAGTAAAAGTATAGTTTGAGTTTAAAACAGATAGACATTAAATCTCCATTAGTAATAGAAGTAAAAGTATAGTTTGAGTTTCAAACAGATAGACATTAAATCTCTATTAGTAATAGAAGTAATAGTATAGTTTTGGCTTCAAACATATAGACATTAAATCTCCATTAGTAATAGAAGAAAAAGTATAGTTTTGGTTTCAAACAAATAGACATTAAATCTCCATTAGTAATAGAAGTAAAAGTATAGTTTTAGCTTCAAACAGATAGACATCAAATCTCCATTAATAATAGAAGTAAAAGTATAGTTTTGGCTTCAAAAATATAGACATTAAATCTCCATTAGTAATAGAAGTAAAAGTATAGTTTGAGTTTAAAACAGATAGACATTAAATCTCCATTAGTAATAGAAGTAAAAGTATAGTTTGAGTTTAAAACAGATAGACATTAAATCTCTATTAGTAATAGAAGTAGAAGTATAGTTTTGGCTTCAAACATATAGACATTAAATCTCCATTATTAATAGAAGTAAAAGTATAGTTTTGGCTTCAAACATATAGACATTAAATCTCCATTATTAATAGAAGTAAAAGTATAGTTTGAGTTTCAAACAGATAGACATAAAATCTCTATTAGTAATAGAAGAAAAAGTATAGTTTTGGTTTCAAACAGATAGACATCAAATCTCCATTAGTAATAGAAGTAAAAGTATAGTTTTAGCTTCAAACAGATAGACATCAAATCTCCATTAATAATAGAAGTAAAAGTATAGTTTTAGCTTCAAACAGATAGACATCAAATCTCAATTAGGAAAAGAAGTAGAAGTATAGTTTTTGATTCAAACAGATAGACATCAAATCTCCATTATCAATAGAAGTAAAAGTATAGTTTGGGTTTCTAACAGATAGACATTAAATCTCCATTAGTAATAGAATTAAAAGTATAGTTTTGGCTTCAAACAGACATTAAATCTCCATTAAAAGTATAGTTTGAGTTTTAAACAGATAGACATTAAATCTCCATTAGTAATAGAAGTAATAGTATAGTTTTGGTTTCAAACAAATAGACATTAAATCTCCATTAGTAATAGAAGTAAAAGTATAGTTTTAGCTTCAAACAGATAGACATCAAATCTCCATTAATAATAGAAGTAAAAGTATAGTTTTAGCTTCAAACAGATAGACATCAAATCTCAATTAGGAAAAGAAGTAGAAGTATAGTTTTGGATTCAAACAGATAGAAATTAAATCTACATTAATAATAGAAGTAAAAGTATAGTTTGGGTTTCAAACAGATAGACATTAAATCTCTATTAGTAATAGAAGTAATAGTATAGTTTTGGCTTCAAACATATAGACATTAAATCTCCATTAGTAATAGAAGTAAAAGTATAGTTTGAGTTTCAAACAGATAGACATCAAATCTCAATTAGGAATAGAAGTAGAAGTATAGTTTTGGATTCAAACAGATAGACATTAAATCTCCATTAGTAATAGAAGTAAAAGTATAGTTTGAGTTTCAAACAGATAGACATTAAATCTCTATTAGTAATAGAAGTAGAAGTATAGTTTTGGCTTCAAACAAATAGACATTAAATCTCCATTAGTAATAGAAGTAAAAGTATAGTTTTAGCTTCAAACAGATAGACATCAAATCTCCATTAATAATAGAAGTAAAAGTATAGTTTGGGTTTCAAACAGATAGACATTAAATCTCCATTAGTAATAGAAGTAAAAGTATAGTTTGAGTTTCAAACAGATAGACATCAAATCTCAATTAGGAATAGAAGTAGAAGTATAGTTTTGGATTCAAACAGATAGACATCAAATCTCCATTATCAATAGAAGTAAAAGTATAGTTTGGGTTTCTAACAGACATCAAATCTCCATTAGTAATAGAAGTAAAAGTATAGTTTGGTTACAAACAGATAGACATTAAATCTCCATTAGTAATATAATTAAAAGTATAGTTTTGTCTTCAAACAGATAGACATTAAATCTCCATTAGTAATAGAAGTAAAAGTATAGTTTGAGTTTCAAACAGATAGACATTAAATCTCTATTAGTAATAGAAGTAATAGTATAGTTTTGGCTTCAAACATATAGACATTAAATCTCCATTAGTAATAGAAGAAAAAGTATAGTTTTGGTTTCAAACAAATAGACATTAAATCTCCATTAGTAATAGAAGTAAAAGTATAGTTTTAGCTTCAAACAGATAGACATCAAATCTCCATTAATAATAGAAGTAAAAGTATAGTTTTGGCTTCAAAAATATAGACATTAAATCTCCATTAGTAATAGAAGTAAAAGTATAGTTTGAGTTTAAAACAGATAGACATTAAATCTCCATTAGTAATAGAAGTAAAAGTATAGTTTGAGTTTCAAACAGATAGACATTAAATCTCTATTAGTAATAGAAGTAATAGTATAGTTTTGGCTTCAAACATATAGACATTAAATCTCCATTAGTAATAGAAGAAAAAGTATAGTTTTGGTTTCAAACAAATAGACATTAAATCTCCATTAGTAATAGAAGTAAAAGTATAGTTTTAGCTTCAAACAGATAGACATCAAATCTCCATTAATAATAGAAGTAAAAGTATAGTTTTGGCTTCAAAAATATAGACATTAAATCTCCATTAGTAATAGAAGTAAAAGTATAGTTTGAGTTTAAAACAGATAGACATTAAATCTCCATTAGTAATAGAAGTAAAAGTATAGTTTGAGTTTAAAACAGATAGACATTAAATCTCTATTAGTAATAGAAGTAGAAGTATAGTTTTGGCTTCAAACATATAGACATTAAATCTCCATTATTAATAGAAGTAAAAGTATAGTTTTGGCTTCAAACATATAGACATTAAATCTCCATTATTAATAGAAGTAAAAGTATAGTTTGAGTTTCAAACAGATAGACATAAAATCTCTATTAGTAATAGAAGAAAAAGTATAGTTTTGGTTTCAAACAGATAGATATCAAATCTCCATTAGTAATAGAAGTAAAAGTATAGTTTTAGCTTCAAACAGATAGACATTAAATCTTTATTAGTAATAGAAGTAAAAGTATAGTTTTGGCTTCAAACAGATAGACATTAAATCTCCATTATTAATAGAAGTAAAAGTATAGTTTGAGTTTCAAACAGATAGACATCAAATCTCCATTAGTAATAGAAGTAAAAGTATAGTTTTGGCTTCAAACAGATAGACATTAAATCTCCATTAGTAATAGAAGTAAAAGTATAGTCTTGAATTCAAACAGATAGACATTAAATCTCCATTATTAATAGAAGTAAAAGTATAGTTTGGGTTTCTAACAGATAGACATTAAATCTCCATTAGTAATAGAATTAAAAGTATAGTTTTGGCTTCAAACATATAGACATTAAATCTCCATTAGTAATAGAAGTAAAAGTATAGTTTGAGTTTCAAACAGATAGACATTTAATCTCCATTAGTTATAGAAGTAAAAGTATAGTTTTGGTTTCAAACAAATAGACATTAAATCTCTATTAGTTATAGAAGTAAAAGTATAGTTTTAGCTTCAAACAGATAGACATCAAATCTCCATTAATAATAGAAGTAAAAGTATAGTTTTAGCTTCAAACAGATAGACATCAAATCTCAATTAGGAAAAGAAGTAGAAGTATAGTTTTTGATTCAAACAGATAGACATCAAATCTCCATTATCAATAGAAGTAAAAGTATAGTTTGGGTTTCTAACAGATAGACATTAAATCTCCATTAGTAATAGAATTAAAAGTATAGTTTTGGCTTCAAACAGACATTAAATCTCCATTAAAAGTATAGTTTGAGTTTTAAACAGATAGACATTAAATCTCCATTAGTAATAGAAGTAATAGTATAGTTTTGGTTTCAAACAAATAGACATTAAATCTCCATTAGTAATAGAAGTAAAAGTATAGTTTTAGCTTCAAACAGATAGACATCAAATCTCCATTAATAATAGAAGTAAAAGTATAGTTTTAGCTTCAAACAGATAGACATCAAATCTCAATTAGGAAAAGAAGTAGAAGTATAGTTTTGGATTCAAACAGATAGAAATTAAATCTACATTAATAATAGAAGTAAAAGTATAGTTTGGGTTTCAAACAGATAGACATTAAATCTCTATTAGTAATAGAAGTAATAGTATAGTTTTGGCTTCAAACATATAGACATTAAATCTCCATTAGTAATAGAAGTAAAAGTATAGTTTGAGTTTCAAACAGATAGACATCAAATCTCAATTAGGAATAGAAGTAGAAGTATAGTTTTGGATTCAAACAGATAGACATTAAATCTCCATTAGTAATAGAAGTAAAAGTATAGTTTGAGTTTCAAACAGATAGACATTAAATCTCTATTAGTAATAGAAGTAGAAGTATAGTTTTGGCTTCAAACAAATAGACATTAAATCTCCATTAGTAATAGAAGTAAAAGTATAGTTTTAGCTTCAAACAGATAGACATCAAATCTCCATTAATAATAGAAGTAAAAGTATAGTTTGGGTTTCAAACAGATAGACATTAAATATCCATTAGTAATAGAAGTAAAAGTATAGTTTGAGTTTCAAACAGATAGACATCAAATCTCAATTAGGAATAGAAGTAGAAGTATAGTTTTGGATTCAAACAGATAGACATCAAATCTCCATTATCAATAGAAGTAAAAGTATAGTTTGGGTTTCTAACAGACATCAAATCTCCATTAGTAATAGAAGTAAAAGTATAGTTTGGTTACAAACAGATAGACATTAAATCTCCATTAGTAATATAATTAAAAGTATAGTTTTGTCTTCAAACAGATAGACATTAAATCTCCATTAGTAATAGAAGTAAAAGTATAGTTTGAGTTTCAAACAGATAGACATTAAATCTCTATTAGTAATAGAAGTAATAGTATAGTTTTGGCTTCAAACATATAGACATTAAATCTCCATTAGTAATAGAAGAAAAAGTATAGTTTTGGTTTCAAACAAATAGACATTAAATCTCCATTAGTAATAGAAGTAAAAGTATAGTTTTAGCTTCAAACAGATAGACATCAAATCTCCATTAATAATAGAAGTAAAAGTATAGTTTTGGCTTCAAAAATATAGACATTAAATCTCCATTAGTAATAGAAGTAAAAGTATAGTTTGAGTTTAAAACAGATAGACATTAAATCTCCATTAGTAATAGAAGTAAAAGTATAGTTTGAGTTTCAAACAGATAGACATTAAATCTCTATTAGTAATAGAAGTAATAGTATAGTTTTGGCTTCAAACATATAGACATTAAATCTCCATTAGTAATAGAAGAAAAAGTATAGTTTTGGTTTCAAACAAATAGACATTAAATCTCCATTAGTAATAGAAGTAAAAGTATAGTTTTAGCTTCAAACAGATAGACATCAAATCTCCATTAATAATAGAAGTAAAAGTATAGTTTTGGCTTCAAAAATATAGACATTAAATCTCCATTAGTAATAGAAGTAAAAGTATAGTTTGAGTTTAAAACAGATAGACATTAAATCTCCATTAGTAATAGAAGTAAAAGTATAGTTTGAGTTTAAAACAGATAGACATTAAATCTCTATTAGTAATAGAAGTAGAAGTATAGTTTTGGCTTCAAACATATAGACATTAAATCTCCATTATTAATAGAAGTAAAAGTATAGTTTTGGCTTCAAACATATAGACATTAAATCTCCATTATTAATAGAAGTAAAAGTATAGTTTGAGTTTCAAACAGATAGACATAAAATCTCTATTAGTAATAGAAGAAAAAGTATAGTTTTGGTTTCAAACAGATAGACATCAAATCTCCATTAGTAATAGAAGTAAAAGTATAGTTTTAGCTTCAAACAGATAGACATTAAATCTTTATTAGTAATAGAAGTAAAAGTATAGTTTTGGCTTCAAACAGATAGACATTAAATCTCCATTATTAATAGAAGTAAAAGTATAGTTTGAGTTTCAAACAGATAGACATCAAATCTCCATTAGTAATAGAAGTAAAAGTATAGTTTTGGCTTCAAACAGATAGACATTAAATCTCCATTAGTAATAGAAGTAAAAGTATAGTCTTGAATTCAAACAGATAGACATTAAATCTCCATTATTAATAGAAGTAAAAGTATAGTTTGGGTTTCTAACAGATAGACATTAAATCTCCATTAGTAATAGAATTAAAAGTATAGTTTTGGCTTCAAACATATAGACATTAAATCTCCATTAGTAATAGAAGTAAAAGTATAGTTTGAGTTTCAAACAGATAGACATTTAATCTCCATTAGTTATAGAAGTAAAAGTATAGTTTTGGTTTCAAACAAATAGACATTAAATCTCTATTAGTTATAGAAGTAAAAGTATAGTTTTAGCTTCAAACAGATAGACATCAAATCTCCATTAATAATAGAAGTAAAAGTATAGTTTTAGCTTCAAACAGATAGACATCAAATCTCAATTAGGAAAAGAAGTAGAAGTATAGTTTTTGATTCAAACAGATAGACATCAAATCTCCATTATCAATAGAAGTAAAAGTATAGTTTGGGTTTCTAACAGATAGACATTAAATCTCCATTAGTAATAGAATTAAAAGTATAGTTTTGGCTTCAAACAGACATTAAATCTCCATTAAAAGTATAGTTTGAGTTTTAAACAGATAGACATTAAATCTCCATTAGTAATAGAAGTAATAGTATAGTTTTGGTTTCAAACAAATAGACATTAAATCTCCATTAGTAATAGAAGTAAAAGTATAGTTTTAGCTTCAAACAGATAGACATCAAATCTCCATTAATAATAGAAGTAAAAGTATAGTTTTAGCTTCAAACAGATAGACATCAAATCTCAATTAGGAAAAGAAGTAGAAGTATAGTTTTTGATTCAAACAGATAGACATCAAATCTCCATTATCAATAGAAGTAAAAGTATAGTTTGGGTTTCTAACAGATAGACATTAAATCTCCATTAGTAATAGAATTAAAAGTATAGTTTTGGCTTCAAACAGACATTAAATCTCCATTAAAAGTATAGTTTGAGTTTTAAACAGATAGACATTAAATCTCCATTAGTAATAGAAGTAATAGTATAGTTTTGGTTTCAAACAGATAGACATCAAATCTCCATTAGTAATAGAAGTAAAAGTATAGTTTTAGCTTCAAACAGATAGACATCAAATCTCCATTAATAATAGAAGTAAAAGTATAGTTTTAGCTTCAAACAGATAGACATTAAATCTCTATTAGTAATAGAAGAAAAAGTATAGTTTTGGCTTCAAACAGATAGACATTAAATCTCCATTATTAATAGAAGTAAAAGTATAGTTTGAGTTTCAAACAGATAGACATCAAATCTCCATTAGTAATAGAAGTAAAAGTATAGTTTTGGCTTCAAACAGATAGACATTAAATCTCCATTTGTAATAGAAGTAAAAGTATAGTCTTGAATTCAAATAGATAGACATTAAATCTCAATTAGTAATAGAAGTAAAAGTATAGTTTGAGTTTCAAACAGATAGACATTAAATCTCCATTAGTAATAGAAGTAAAAGTATAGTTTTGGCTTCAAAAATATAGACATTAAATCTCCATTAGTAATAGAAGTAAAAGTATAGTTTGAGTTTCAAACAGATAGACATTAAAAACCCATTAGTAATAGAAGTAAAAATATAGTTTGAGTTTCAAACAGATAGACATTAAATCTCCATTAGTAATAGAAGTAAAAATATTGTTTGAGTTTCAAACAGATAGACATTAAATCTCCATTATTAATAGAAGTAAAAGTATAGTTTGGGTTTCAAACAGATAGACATCAAATCTCCATTAGTAATAGAAGTAAAAAATATAGTTTGAGTTTCAAACAGATTGACATCAAATCTCCATTATAAATAGAAGTAAATGTATAGTTTGGGTTTCAAACAGATCGACATTAAATCTCCATTAGTAATAGAAGTAAAAATATAGTTTGAGTTTCAAACAGATAGACATCAAATTTCCATTAGTAATAGAAGTAAAAGTATAGTTTGAGTTTCAAACAGATAGACATCAAATCTCCATTAGTAATAGAAGTAAAAGTATAGTTTGAGTTTCAAACAGATAGACATCAAATCTCTATTAGTAATAGAATTAATAGTATTGTTTGGGCTTCAGACAGACATATATCAAATTACTGTTTTTAATAGAAGTAATCGTATTGCTTCAGCTTCAGACAGACATATAGCAGATCTCTATTATTAATAGAAGTAATAGTATAGTAGCGTCTTCAGACTCTATTAATCATAAAAGTAATAGTACAGTTGTGTCTTCAGATAGACAGATACCAAATCTCCATTAGTAATAGAATTAATAGTATTGTTTGGGCTTCAGACAGACATATATCAAATCTCTGTTATTAATAGAAGTAATAGTATTGCTTCAGCTTCAGACAGACAGATAGCAAATCTCTATTATCAATAGAAGTAATAGTATAGTTGCATCTTCAGACTCTATTAATCATAAAAGTAATAGTACAGTTGTGTCTTCAGATCGACAGATACCAAATCTCTATTAGTAATAGAATAATAGTATAGAATGGCTTTTGATAGACATGTACCAAATCCCTATTATGAATAGAAATAATAGTATAGTTATGGCTTCAGATAGACAGATACTAAATCTCCATTATCAATACAAGTTATAGTATAGTTCCGGTTTCAGATTGACAGATACTAAATCTCCATTATTAAAGAAGTAATAGTACAGTTGTGTCTTCAGATAGACAAATACCAAATCCCCATTATTAATAGAAGTAATAGTATAGTTGCGGTTTCAGATAGACAGATACTAAATCTCCATTAGTAATAGACAAGCAAAAATATGCTCCTTCCAGTTGCATGTTATTTTATCGGTAAGTTACAGTATAAAAATGGTAAACGGATCTCAACATTTTTTTCAGGTCATAGGGGTGCTGTATTGTTTATATTTATTATACAGCAGGTCTTGGACTCCCTTCAGTCGCAGAGTTTTCTAGCCTGAAAGGATGGCATCATGACGAATGAACGTATACTATACTACCCTCTAAAGGAGGAGGTAATAGTAGGGAGATGGCATCATGACAACAGAACAGATACTACACTGCCCCCCCCCCCTATAAAACAAAGAAAGTAATGCTTGGACAGATGGTCTCATGGCAATAGAACAGATACTACACTATCTCTCTTCTACCTCGCCTCCTATCCCCAAAAAAATAACGAAGAGATAATGCCTGGGATGATGGTCTCATAACAACAAAACAGATACTACACTAATCCCCAAAATAGGAGGTAATGCTTGTGAGGATCGCATCACAACAACAGATCAGATACTAAACTACCCCTCTTCCAAAAGAAAGAGGTAATGCCTAGGTGAAAGCTCATGGAAATAAACGCTGTTCATGGAAATTCTGTTTGATGGGAGGTGCCTAACATCAGACGAATTTCCATGAACAGAGTTTCTGTTCAAGAACTTACCATCTGTGAAACACGTTGTCACAAGATCGATTCCCTGAGGTCTACAATATGCTCATCTTCAAATTTAATGTCAAGAAACACTTGTCATAAACCTTTCCTCATAAGTTCTCAAATTTTATTTATTCCATTCATTATTTTCAATCCTCTCATAATATTCATCATCATTCACTAACAATCTACTACCCAACCTGCAAAGAACTCTCCTTTCTTCCTCTGTGTATCTAAAATAAAATAGAATTTCCATGAACGGAATTACTTTCCAAGAACTTCCCACCTGCGGAACATGTTACCAGGGAACTGCTTCCCTACAGGCCACAACATGGTCGTTTTCAAGTTCAATTTTAGCAAATACCTGATGAGATGTTCTCTGAAGTATTCAATCCTTGACCAGTTCGTCCATCGTTTTCCATCCTTTTGAAGTACTGTTCCATCATCCAACTGACAATCTCATTAACCCTTATCCTCTAGTGGTACTTAGCCTTGATAAGTGGTGACTCGTTTGTAAAAGACACAACCTTTTTTAAAATGGCTATTTTCAAAATTTCACTGAACATGTAGTAAATATTTTGAAATAAATAGATATTTTTTTTTATTTCGTAAGTTCCATTGAGTACAGCTTATGTAAATGTTGGTGCTTCTATAAGAGGGAGCCCATATCGACCCGAATGTATCTCATTGTGATTTACGGAACAAACCGGAAATGGCTGAAGCAGTTTACGATTTGAAAGATGCACAAAAAAAAAGTATATATATATATAAAGCATACGAATGACCAAAAGCAGGTCAGGATTAGGTTAGGGTTAGGGTTAAGGATTAAAAATTGATGAAAGTTTTTTCCAGGATTCTCAGAAAGTCCAAGAAATAAGTCTTTTTTTTTTATTATTATTTTTTTTTTTACTAATGTGTCACCACTTATCAAGGCCAAATGAGATTGATGGATTGGCAGTTAAATGCTGCAGAATAGTAACGGAAATGGCTGAAACAAAGATGAAAAAAAAATATAAAGGCAGACAACACTAAATCATACGAATGACCAAAACCAAGTTAGGTTAGGATTAGGTGAAAGATTTTTTTTCAGGATTCTCAGAAAGTCCAAGAAATAAGTTATTTTTATTATTATTTTTTTATTTTTTATTAATGTGTCACCGCTTATCAAGGCCAAACGCCACTAGAGGATAAGGGTCAATGAGATGGATGGATTGGCAGTTTAATGCTGAAGAATATTAATAGAGCATTGATAATGATAATGAATACAAACATGATGTAACAAGGCAAACAACATTAAAGCATACGAATGCCAATACCAGGTTATGCTTAAGATTAAGTTAGGATCAGAGATTAAAAATATTTTAACGCCAAAAAAAGTTGAAGAAAAACTCTCTAAAAATATATAAATAAAAGAAATAAAGTTGATTAACTTACTGATTTGAAGAAAATTATTAAACCCATTCTTAACAAGAAGGGAGTGTAATTGACCCTAACCTTAAGTCTGGAGGGAAATAAAACTTGTTTCATTTGATGTCAGTATTAATTGACTGTTCGACGACGTTTCGGCGATTCCGGTAAATCACGATCGAAAACATTCATGTTGATATGGGTTTCCTCTTATAGAAGTACCTAAATATTTTTAACATTTCTATTGCCCTTCAATTAAATTGCATCGGCTTGTAAACACCAAAAAGAAGAATCTATTCTTCCATTTCTTATTCTATTTTTTCATTGAAATTGATTGAAAGATTTTCCCATGATGCAACAGTTCAGACCACTTCAAACCATCGTTTATTAACAACTGTTTTGTCCTTGGACATAAAAATAAGATAAATACATAAAATTGATTTGAATAAAAATAAAATGATTGTACATTTCAGAACATGTGACAAATATTTTGCTAGTTTGATTTTTAAATTACATGGAAGAAACCAAACAACAAATAAACAAACAAAAATGGACGCCATGTCGAAGATTTCAAAAATGGCTACCTAACAAGATTCAATTATATTTCACAGGCAAGAGAAAATTTGTAATATCTTTCATTATTACCATTTTAATGGAGAATGGTTTTCAATGAAAGATGAAAGGAAAGGTCCAGAGAAAAATAATAAATAAAAAAATATTGACAAAATATTACCTAGAAAAGGAAATACGAAAACAAAAAAGAGTATAAATCAAAACAGATTGAAGACCTTTTCTTTACTTTTCCTTGTACTGTATTATTTTGGTTTTCAAATTTTTATTAGAACTTTTTACCAGAATCGGATAAAATATACTTTTGTTTCTATTCCATTTTCGATTGGAATAATAGGGAAGAAAATATGAATCTAAATGAAGAAATAATTGAGAGGAATACTAATAAAAAAAAGAAACGAAGATTGTTTTGTGTTTCGAAAATATATTCGTTATTCCGAGACAAAGGCGAACTGAATCTTTTAAAAATACTTCACGACATATAGGCGTACACGTGTAAGCCCAATAAACGAATGCATGCATATACATATAGGCATATGCATGTATATACATACACATACATGCTTACTATATATGTACAGACACTTTGTTGGGCTTTTTCCCATTCAAACGAGGGATGAAACCTCTGGAAAGACACGGCTTAAAACGTAACAAGACAAGAAAGAGAAAACAACAACGATTTAGTTAATAAAGAGATTTTATATAACTAAAGAAAAAGGAAGAAAAAGACAGAAGAATGTTGGTTGAAAATAAAATAGTATTTGCGAACTTTGTCGTCTCATCTTCTTAACAGGATCTCCTTGTTTGGTGTGGTCTTTTGATGAAAAGGCATAATTATACCTTTAAATCAGGGAGCTTTTCTTTGCTTAAGTGCGCAAAATACAGTCAATATACATACACGCTTGTTGGATCAAACATGGTATGTATAGACACAGAAATTAGTGTTTTATCGGTACGAACACTGCAGAAAGGGAGAAGCGAACTGCTTCAGTCGGCTGATGCTGGGATAAGAGAACGTTAGTTTAAAAAGAACTGCTAACATCAGTGGGGAAAAGTGGTCTGTGATTGGTTGATTTTAATCGAATCACAGGGCACATAAAAAACTACTGTGTTATAATAATTTCTAATACCTTTGAGTAGGTGTTGTTTGTACAAGTCGGTGATACATTCTTGACAATCAGTTCGACAGTGGCTTGTGGGGATGGCTGTGGTTCCCTGTTTGGGGTCTGGTATTTTTGATGACGGTCGCGTCTTTAGGCACGTCGTCTGGGTGTACCTTTATTAGGTGATATGCAGAAGTCAAATCTACCTTCGAAAAATAGCATTTATTAGCTAGCCGTGAACTGAATGAGTTTATGTTGGGTATCGGATAGCGGTCTGTCTTGGTAATACTATTCAGCGCACGGAAATCACCGCACGCTCGATATGTATCATCCGATTTCTTTACTAAATGTAGCGGGGATGCCCACTCGCTACTTGAAGGCTGGATTACTCCTGTATTTAGCAGTTTCTTAAATTCTGCTTGAGCTGCATCAAACTTAAGACCGGAAAGTTGCCTAGCCCTAGCAAAGACTGGTACATGACTTTCCGTGTCAATTCTGTGATAAACTCCACCGTAGCTTTTACTTGTATCGCTCTGAGGGGAGATCACACTATCATACTTATTTATTATATCGCGCACACTTCCAGTTAGGTTTACTTTATTAATTACTATGTTAATAGTTTCGGTTACTGCCTTTACTTTTACCTCTCGTTCGGTTATTTCGTCTCGGAGGCATCTATTTTTGCAATCTACAATAATGCTAAATTTATTTAAGAAGTCAAATCCTAATAATGGGTTGGTGACATCAGCGATCACAAAAGTCCATTGGAAAGATCTTCTTAAACATGGTATCCTCACTTCTAAATTTGTTTGTCCATGACAATGTATTTTCTCTCCATTAGCCGTAGAGATATGTACAGGGGTTGGTTCCAAGGTAACACCATTTACTGCAGAACGCGGTAAAATGGAAATACTGGCCCCTGTATCTATAATAAAATTTATTTTAGTGGCTCCTATTTTTGCAGTAACTTCTAATAAAGGCGAACCTGAGGGAGCAAGCGCAGTCCGCCTTTCTAGTTTTCCGAATCGCTAGGGCTGGGAGAAGAAGGACGAGAGTTAGGCAATATTTGTAGATTACCTTTTTTCTTCGGCCATCTACACCATGGTTTACACGTCCGAGCCTGCTCTGCAAAATAGAGATGTGCTCTACAGACCTTTGGTTTTTGGTTTTTACTATAAGGACGTAAACTCATGGGAGTCGTTTCCCTATTTTGATTCGGCTGTCTATGGTAGTAGCCTGTCCGAGTTTGGTTGTCAGTCACTTGAAATGCTGATGCATTCTCTATTAATGGCATCAGGTTGTCGGACAATCGACCTAACTCGACTAACGGCATTTCAGTGTGGGCTGCTATTACTGGTGCTATCTGATGAGGAAGAGCCCGGATAAATTTATGTCTGACTATTTCTTCGCTGGCTCGTATCCTACTTGCTATCGTCAACATTTCCTGGAGGTATAACGAAGGGCGACCAGCTAGTGTGGTGTTCCTCATTAATTTCTCCAGGAGCTCAGGTCTGGTTTTCTCATACGCAGACAATATTGACTCCTTTAATTTACCATAGTCGTGTGAATCCAGAACTGATGTTGGTATGTTAGTTACCACATCAGGTGGTAGTGCGCTAATGACAATATAAAATTTTGTGTCATCCGCTGTTACGTGCCTGAGGTGAAACTGTGCTTCGAGTACGGCGAACCACCCTCCAACACTAGTTTCCATAAACTGTGGTGGTTTGACACTAACATGTTGCGCTTCCATATTTTTCTAAACAAAATTATTATTACTATTATTTAAAAAAAATTTTAATTTAATTTTTTTTTTACACCCTACTAGTGACAAAATCAAAGTATGTGACAGAAGGAAAGGTAAATAGTCAGGAAATATAGACAAGAAAAGAAGTGGGGACTCACCGTCAGATGCTTTATTTTCTCCTTTCGTTTTTTTTTTGTTGTTTTTTTGTTTTTGTTTTTGTTTCTTTTTTTTTTATGAAAGTTCTTGCTTGTTGAAAGATGTTTGGTTTTTTTTTTTTTTTTTTTTTTTTTTTTTTTTGTTCACAAATGTTCTTGCTTAGCCTCGAAGGATTTTGTTTGTAGAATCACACACAAATGTTCTTTTTGTTTGTTTATGTTTTTGATTGTTTATTTTTATTTCTTTTTGCACACACACACCCTTATACACATTTATATATATATATATATATATATATATACATATATATATACATGTATTTTAAGCTGTGTCCGTTTCCTTCAATTCTTCTCCGAATTATTACTATTATTATTATTTTTTTTTTTTCTTCTTTTACTCTACATATTTTGCATTTGATCAGAAAGTTATTTGCATGTTCGACGTCGGAGCTCACCAATTGTGGGGATGGCTGTGGTTCCCTGTTTGGGGTCTGGTATTTTTGATGACGGTCGCGTCTTTAGGGATTACCAAGCCACCACACTAAACAATTGATTTTGTGTAGATGAATTGAGACCGATTCGATTACAAGGATCACCAGTTAGCGAGTGCTAACTTTTAACAATATAATATTGCTAATAAAAAGAAGAAACTGCAAAGTAAAAGAATAAAAACTTTTATATGTAAACAATTTTACAAAAATGTAAAATTTAACAATAAAGTTTGAAGGATAAAAAAAGTTTGAAACGACACGATGTGTCAACTTTGTCCTTAAAGTTTAGTATGCGTGTGTGCGTGTGTTTTTGGTTAAGCTTGTTCTTGCGGGGAGACAGCAGGCGTGCTTACAAGTGGATTGTTGCTGTCTTCATTGGTAGCGAGGCGCGTTGTCTGGTCTCGCCAAGAGAACTAATCTTTTTCAGATAATTCCCTGTTTTTTATTAAAAGTCTATTTCACATCCACTTGATAAACCTGTGTGAACACTTTTCTAAGTTCATCTTTCGGCCACATCTGTTATCACTTATTTGTAAAGTTTTGACCGGTACTGTGACCCCTCTTCAAGAAGAAAGAAAGAAAGAAAAAGAAGAAGAAGAAGAGGAGAGAGTAAGCCGAACGAACCTAGAAAGAAAAGGGGTAGCTAAACAGGCTAGCACTTTTCCTCAATGCCCGTTCGTCTCATCGATCTATTGATATGCCACAGGCTCACACACACACACACACACACACACACACACACACATATATATATATATATATATATATATATATATATATATATATATATATATATATATATATATAACAAATAAGAAAACAATATTCTTTGAACAGAACCGAATTAAGACAGTTGCAACAGATATTGAACAAAAACAGAGATCGATATCCTATAGGATAGAGAGCTATATAAATTGTAAATTATAATAAAATGTACTTAGATTAGTAAGGTACTTCAATAAGCGGTGATATCATGAAACTGCAGTAAATTGTTAAAGTAAGTACATTTTATTATAAGTTAATATATATATATATATATATATATATATATATATATATATTATTATTATTATTTCATGTATTCACTACAAAATACATGCCTAACCAAAAGTATTGTTTACCAAGCCACAATATTTGCCAAAGAAAGACCGAATAACAAGAAGTACTACGTGAGTATGACCTCCCCAGATTTTAAAACCAGATATTACGACCACAACAGCACATTTAAAAACAAAGAACACCGAATTAAAACAACACTAGAAAACCATTATTGGGAGCTTAAAGATAGCGAACGCGTACCAATAATTGAATGGAAAATAATACGACAGGCCAGTACATGTAGAAATTTAAACGACCCGTGTAGATTATGTCTGAGTAAGAATTTTGAAATCCTAAACTTTAAAGACCCCCAAAACCTATTAAACTGTAGAAGTGAAATAGCAAACAACTGCTTACACAGAATAAATTTTACTTTAGGTTAACAATACATAATAAATAAATAACTAAATAAATGAACAAATAAATAAATAAAAAAACTAAACTAAACTAAAACCTAAAATAGAAATACAAGCAAGCACGTGTTGAAATAAGGTCACCCATTATTTTGACACAACAAAGAAACAGGGATGGGCCAACCTATAGAAAACAGTACAATAGAAGAAGAAGTAGAATCAACCGAAACTTAGTGAGAAGCCCGACGATTGGCTAATCGATACATTAACCTGTGGGAGAGAATAGCAAAAAATCTGAATGGTTAACTAGCTAGACTAAACACTATGTGCATATATAAAAACAACCGGCAACACAAACTCCATGCATTTTAGCCTGACGATTCCCTACGGGGATGAAACGTGGAAGCCTCTGTGTAGCTTAATTGTCATGAATATATTTTCATAGCTTACTATATATATATATATATATATATATATATATATATATATATATATATATATATATATATATATATTATATAATTAAATAAACATTATTACAGTCTATGCCAAATAGTCAGCGTTTCGATGATATTGCATCTTTTCACAGACTGAATACAAAGAAAAAGTGAAAATAGATAAACTCGCATTAATGTCACCGCCAGAAAAAAACCGGACGTGAAGAAAAAGAGAAAAGAAAAAACAGAATCAAATCCAGTCCAAGGTCGCGTCAGCAAAAATCAGTCACCGGTCGTTAACCCTTCAAAATTGCATTAACGAATCCCTATCTCCCCCTCCCTCTTTACGAGCACCCCCTCTCCCTCTCTATATAACTATCATTCTGAAAAAAAAAACGCAGCCATAATAGGAAAGAGAAAGTTAGAAATTGATGAGTCCTCATTGAAAAGGGACGAAACGTATACGTACATAGATAATAAACAATAACAAATATTTTATATTTGTAGCTCCTCGTAAAATAAGTAGAGCACTCTAAATGGTAGTACAAACACAGCATGACGTCACTTGCTTTATATGCATCATTCCTTCTTTAATAGAAGTAGAATGCCTGGATATCGTGCCGCTTTTAAATCGTTAAAATTATCATTGTTTATCGGCTATTCAAATATTGGCCGTGCGGTTAACGATGTTGGATTTGAGTTGAAAAATACTTGTAATCCAGGGTTTCGAATCGTACGACCGGTAGTGAATAGTCATATCTCTATGCTGATGAGCCCTGATTGAAAAGGGACGAAACGTATACGTACATAGATAATAAACAATAACAAATATTTTATATATATATATATATATATATATATATATATATATATATATATATATATATATATATATATATGTATGATAGAGAGAGAGAATATCGTGTCCACGTTTCCTTCATGGTTAGAGGTATATTTATATGTATATAGGTGTGATCAGTGAACGGAAAATCATATGCACAAGTAGGAGAAAGAATAATAATAAAAACTGAGATTGAAATGATTACAGACAGGTTTCTATTCCACACAGCACCACAGAAAGAACGAATGGATCTACAAATTAAACACTTATACCAGCGGAATAAACTCAGATATCGGAATTTTGAGTCCCTACAAAAAAAGATTTTGTGGGGTTGTGCAGTGTAGGTGTCGGAGATTTTTTTTAAATGCTCCAGTCTATTACAAGAACTATATTCTTATCTTTTAGAGATTCTATGTACTTGGACATTTTATATTTTCAAATATTTGCTAAACAGTAATACAATTTTTGCTGATTTTTTATTCTGATTTTCCTCCGATAAACAGAGCTTATTTTTGAAAATCCACGGATTAAGGAAAATAAAATAGGTTTTTATATTCCTTGTTTGAATATTTGATGAATTAAAGATATTGTATTTTATCCAATTTTTATTTTCATAATTCATTTTCGTATATTATAGCTCTGTCTAGTATATCGAGCATTGACTTTTCACAATATGATATAATATCTATCTTTATTGTTTCATTTATATATATATATATATATATATATAT
>OY744516.1:67456691-67526691 GCA_963556195.1 Sepiola atlantica | reverse complement strand
TTACATCTTCAACAGAATATGGCAAGTTTCTGCTCCTGACTACGTGAGTCATTCTTGTGATACCTAGGTGACACAATTCCCTGTGGATATTCTAAAGATCATCTGAGCCGGTTACCAGGCCACATACCCTTGAAAGCACGTCGACTGCAGCATTCTCCTTACCAGAGCGGTAAGTGACGTCGAATGAGTAGCAAGAAAGCTCCATTCTTCATCTCGCTATCTTCTCGTTTTTTATTTTGCTCGTTGTTTTCGGGTTAAACATAAACGAGATCGACTTTTGGTCAGTGATTAATTCAAAATGTCAGCCGATTAGGTAATGTCTCCATTTTCATAATGCCTCAACTATGGCGTACGCCTCTTTTTCTATCGCCGAGTGTCGTCACTCAGAACGCGAAAGTGTTCTTAAAAAAAAGCTACAGGACGACTGGATTGTCTCAGCGAGGCAGCTATCACACAGTTGGAGGCATCCGTCTCAACTAATAGAGGGATAAAAGGAACCACAGCAGAAATGGCAGATTGTTACTTTTCATGTTTTGAAATGCTTTGATGGCGGAACAGGACAAAGGAAAAGTAGATACTTGGTCAATGGGTGTATTTTTTTGAAAAAGACGCAACCCATTGGGAGTTGTGGGCGAACACACCGAGGGCTCGTCGTAAGGTGGGCATGTTTCCAGAGATTGGTAATTCTATTAGGGGTTTCAGTCGCTCGGGATTCGACGTCATAGTACCATTTTTGACAATGTATCCCAATAGCTTGATGCTTTTCAAGTTGTAGGAACATTTTGTACTGTTCAAAGTCAGATTATATTTCTTGACGGCAGCAATGAATCGTGTGGTCACGTTCAGCTTGGTTATGGCTGCATACTGTGACATTGTCTATATACACAACAGTACCCTTCAATTTTTCATCGGAGATTATTTCATCTATAACCCTCTGGAAGCTAGCCACACCGTTTTTTACCATAAAAGGAATGCGGCAGAACTGGTGTAGCGACCGCAGGCCTCGAATGTCATGTAGGGCTTATCCTCTGGCTTGATAAGTACCTGATGGTAGGCACAATGTCTAGCAAAAATGCTATTTTTTTTCTTGATAAACATGGCTTCTAAAATGTCCACGGCAGTTTCGTAATTCTCACATTCAGATAAATTTCTATAAATTGGAGTGGAAACATAATGTAACAGAGGAGTATATTTTTCAGTATCTGTTTCAGCCGTGTTTGAAGATAACCTAGCGCTGTAAGGAATCCTTCAAACATTTTTCTCCAGTGCTACTATTTGTCAGTAGATTCTCAGTCGGACGTGTCGAGGGCTAGACGGTTGGGTTTCAGGTAACGTTCCATAACAAAGTTAAATAAATTGTAATAAAAACTGGAAGCCAGAATAACTTACTGATAAGCTTTATTTGATTTTTCGTTGCTCAATGCTACAAATAGGATAAAATATCCGCTCCTAATATACTACACGAATGTAGCATATTCCATTATTAACAAAGGGGTGAGATGGGTATCAATTACTTTTGATACTACAGTATCATTATATCTTGATTTTAATCTTCGTAAAGGGACATAAAAGTAGTACAAAACTGTTCTGTTCAGGGAATTGATTTTACCCATCCTGGGACAGGTATTCTTCTAGTATATATATATATATATAAACTTGATACATTGACATGTAAAAAATAAGTAGTTTAACTTGGCTTTATCTTGTATTTTTTCTCTCACTTAGATATGAAGGTTGCGTACTTACAAGTTAATAAAATTGAAGAATACATTTTCTATTATACCCCCACCGGTGTTTTCAATTGCAAAACATAGGATTTCAAGAAAACGTGTTTTAAATCCAATCTCCTTCCCATTCCAACTCACCATCCCAAACGGCTTTCCTTTATCGCCACCCGGTGGTTTCAAACACAAGGTGTTCCAATATGGCTTCCATTAGTGCTGCCACCTAGTGATTATTATTTTTTTACGTAAGCGGGAGATCACCCAAGATAAAAAAAATGATAGTTAATGAAATATAAAATTAAAGAAATTGAAGAAAATAAACTTAAAATCGCCTTCAGTATTTCAGTGCTGTAAGCTACTTTCTGCTAAATGGACGACATGTTGACTGCAGGTGGTGATTGTGAACGTGCTATACCTGCTGGCTGTTGTGTTGCATTAGGAAGGTGCAGGTTCTAGCGGCCTTAGCAACATTTAGATCTCGAGTGAACATAAGTCGTAAAAGCTTATCCAAACAAGGGACTTCTTCAAAGTGACTGGGGCATTGGCAGTGATAGGAGAAACAGAATGCGCTAAAAAATTGTGTATCAGTGATAAAAATGGCTTTAGATTGTTTTAAAGAGTATTTCATGACGAACCATTTCGAGTAAAATCTATTTAGTATTATGTATGAAATCTGAAGGAAAACACGTTTACAATGAGTAAATATGCTAGCATAATATAAGTTTTTACAAGATGGCGTTATACTATAACCGGAAGTAGGTTATTATGTAAAAGACGGACTGAGTTTACGTTAACTGGAATGAAGTAAGCACTTTCATTATTCAGAAAGCAATTTTAAGAATTCTCAGTATAGTATTTAACATTCTACTGCTCGTAGAATGTTTCGAAGTTATCTATGATATTAAAAAAAAAGGTTGTGAAAATGCTTTAATTTTTTAAATAAATTATGTTTATAATTAACTACAAGATTTTACGTCCATTCAGTACACATCGTTTACGTTCCAGTTTTTGTATTGCTCGTAGAGCCATGATTGTTTTTTTTGTATCGCTCAAGACGAAAAAAGTGTTAAAATGTGTTTTTTTCCCCTATTACTGCATAATACTGAATTGATTTTAACTTCAAAACGTCCATCATGTCATAATCTTAAAAAAAAAAATTATCGCCTATGCACTATTTTTATTCTAATTTTCGAATAAACTGTTTAGGACGGCAATCTCATCATTTATAGAGAGAAGTTTGGTTTTAGAAGTGTTCAAGGTAAGAAGCCATTTTTTTCCCTACAGCACCACATACTCCAGGTCCGAAGAGAGGGCGTCAGTGAGATCTTGATCTTCAGTGCTCTTTTTTGGGGGGCGGGGGGGGGGGGGTGCATAGAAAGTTGTGTCGTCTGCTTAGATGTCAAATAATGATCTCAGGATATGATTTGACAGATATTAATGAAGATCAGGAATAGATTCTTGAGGCACGCTGGCATTGATTCGATGTTCTTTCGACCTCTGCCTCTCAACAATTACTTTTATAAACCTATCCGAGAGGAAGGATTTGATGGATTGCCAGATATTCCATAGCTGGCAAGTTTGCGAAGCAACCCTCGAAGGCCTTTGATATGTAAGAGCTATTGATCTAGAAACAAAGTCCCTGTCAAGAGATTTTCTGATACTATGCGATATTATAGTTAGCACATCAGCAGTCGACCTTGCAGGACGAAATCCGTATTGCTTGACGTTAAGTAGGTTGTTATTTCTGAGGTGGTTTACAATTGCTTGATTTAGTGCAGATTCCAGCAGTTTACTTATGATGCTGAGGAGGCGGACCGATCTGTACTGGCTTGGCCTGGTGCAGCATTTACCCTGTTTGGGCTGAGTTAGCTTCCTCCGAATGAGAAAGTTTCTAGGGAATATTAATTTCACAAGCGGTCCTCAGTTGCATGTATATTCCGGTCAGGGGAATGACGCCATTAGTTTTTGCATTTTTTTTCAGAGAAGTGTCGCTGTCCTCTCACATACAACGCCTGGTATTCTCAAATGGTCACCCATCTAGTACTGACTAGGCTCAACGTTGCCTAACGTCGGTGATATAATGTACAGAAGATTGATCACCAGTGTTCTTCGCCAATTATAACATTTTAATTGTCAGCATGGGTACATTACAAAGATTCGACCATCGTCTGTATTCTATCCAAGCCAGGATCCAAGATACAAATTGGTGACACCGACGTCCAGCTCCTTACACTTCAGCTGATCATAAGATCAGCTGAAGTGTAAGTCACAATACCTATATTTTGTTTTAGAATTTTCGAGATGAAGATTAATAATTTGCATTATTCGGACTACTGTTCTCATCTTGGATGTTATTCTTTTCAACGTTTCGGTGAATATAACCTCTAACCTTCTTCAAGTGCGTCTTGTTGAACTCAGGAATCTGTACTAAATTTTGAATGAAACCCTTTATTTAATCCATGGCGGTAGCTTGCTCTTGTTCCGTCAGCCATGACCGGGTAGAAGTCTTAAGTAATTCGTAATTGTATTCTTAGTACTGTCCGTACTGTTGGGTACATCAACCAAAACGTTGTGAGAATTGTAGTAGCAGCGAATACAAACCACCACCGCAACAACAACAACAACAACAGCGGCGGTAAACGATTTTGAATCTATGCTTAATTTCTAAGCTCGGTGCTGATTGGTGCAAGCATTTAATTTCCTTTCTGGCTTGCCCAATCACAGGCCATCTCTAAGGCGAGCTGAGCACATGATGGGAGATTATAAAAGAGATAGCAAACTTCCGGCCAGTTCATGGGTCAGTTCCGGTCAGTTCATTTATTTAACCCCACGTGGACTTTCTAACCTTTTCTCTTGGTCCACACTCATGGACGTATTCGCTTACTAACACCCTTCTCTTTCATTCTCCTTTTATGTACATGTCAACGAAGATTTAAAAAAGCGTATATATTTCGTTTATTTATTAAAATAACTTGCGTAATCTTCCGTTTTGCCTCCTCGGGCTAAGAGCAAAGTGTAGTATGGAAAAATCCTTCTGAACTAAGGTAAGATCCAGAGTGCCCCTTTTTGGGAAGCTTGATTTTTCCCTACAAAACGGAAGATTACTTAAGTCCGGCAATAAATATTTCATACCCCCCCCCCATTTCTGCCCTCGTGACAAAACATGTTTTAAAAGAAAACATGTTAATATTTTATTTGTTTTATTTATGGATCCTCTGCCTTAAAATAACATGTTAAAAGAAAAAAAAAAATTCCTAAATATAGAATGTACTGCATTTATTAAAGTAAATAAAAGGTTTATTTACAAGTTCAGTTGTTTTGTAAATAGCGACCATGTGTATTGCAAGGTCAACCGGAAGACTTCCGGAACATGTTCCGCGTGTTGTGTTAATGAACTGGGGTCCTTATTGTACTCTTGCTCCTAAAGTTGTTTGAAGTGTTAGAATGAGACTTTGTCTTTCGATACTACAGAATAATATCAAAGATGAGAACAATAATAAAAATAATACACTTATATTTTTGTCTTCTAATGCAATTTACAAGTGCTTTCCCTCCAAAATAAGTGCATACATTGCAGTAGCTAAGTAAAATACAAGTGTGGATAGAGTTTAAGTTGGTAACATTTAAAAAAAAAAGAAGATTTTCCTGCTGACAATTATTTTTACGCTAAGAAGACAGAGAATTGTAATGACAAACGAGAACAGACGTAACTTGAGAAAACTTTATTCGGCATACAATGTCGGTACTGCTATTTATATTATTTAGTTAAAGCAGGAGAGTTCTCCAAAGGGGAGACAATTATGAATAACTTTCCCTATTTTTAAATAGGGAAAGTTATTCGTAATTGTTCATTACAAGAATATTTCTTATTTTAAGAAGTATTAAATTACTACAAGTTTAAAAAATAAATGAATAAATAAATAAAGAAGGGACATATTCGTTTTATTTATTGGTGCTTGTTAGAAAACATACATAAATGAAATATGGCAGTTAAAAATAAATTAACAGGAAAACTCTTTGATAGACTTACGTTTAAGGACAAAGTAGATATCTATACTCAAAATTATGGAAAATTATTGAGTAAAATTTTAATTAAAAATAAAAATCAATTTGATCGTATATGTCCAATTCTAGGTTGGAACGAACCCATTTTACGCTTATCTCCCCTTTTTCTCCCTTTAACGTAACTCTTCTAAATTAAAAACGTAGATGGGTTTGTTCCATTGATGTAGAAAGCACCGTGAACTACAAGTATTATTATAGGCCATAATTAGTAAACATAGCATAACATATATGCCGTATAAGCTTCGTGTTATTACGAAACATTTACCCCGAGATCATCACAAGTTCTGATCATCTGAACATCGCGAGAATTAGTTTAAATTTTATTTATGATCCACAATATTTATATTTTTGTCTTTTAATGCAACTTACAAGTGTTTTCTCCCCAAAATAAGTGCATACATTGCAGTAGGTAAGTGAAATACAAGTGCAAGTGTGAATACATTTTAAGTTGGTAACATTATACAGATTGATGGAAAAAGCACTGTGGAATTTCCACGGATTCTGTTAGTAGTATGATACTGCCATTTAAAGATTTTGTTTTATGTATTGGGTTGGCCAAAAAGTTCGTTCGTTTTTGTTAGGAAGGAGGAACCCACACATTCATTTTCGACAATCGATTTGGAAATCTTGAGAATGTCTGCGATTTGTCTGGTTGTCAAATGGCAATCTTGTTCAACTACGGTCATCACTTGGTCACTGTCGATCATCTGTGGCCGACATAAGCGAGGAGCATCTCTCACTGAAAAATTTCCTTTTCGGAATCGAGCAAACCATTTTCGGCACACTCGTTCTGTAACAGCATTCTCTTACCATACTCATGACATATCTTAATATCTTAACATGTGTTCTTCAGAATTATATGATCTATTCTTCTTTTGTTCCAGCTCGTTTGACTTGTTGGTCTAGTGGTCTCAATCAATTCGCTGTTTTGATACTTCATTGTAATACAACTTCCTATTCCAGTAGCTTCTTTCCATGAACCGCAGACTTAGGGAACTCTCTTCCTGCTGACTGTTTTCCTCCTTCCTATAACCATTATCTTTTCAAGACTAAGGCCAATAGGCATCTTCTGTTTTTCGATAACCATATTTGTTCTTATTAGCTCCTTACATCAAGTGGCTTCATGCCTTGTATGGAACGATTTCCATTAAAAAAATTAAAAATATCTTTATTCAGGTTTATGTAGCTTTTTCCCCTTTTCTGCAGGAAAAACGGCATCAGATGTCGGTAGTGTTCTACTTGATCTTCCATTTCAAGGCCTGAAATACAAGCAAAAATGTAAGAACTCCTCTACTCAGAGGCATATTACACACTGACATCAACATACTCGCTACACTGAATACAGGATTTGAAGAATAGGAATATAAAACGATGTTTAGTAGGTCGGTAAGATGACATTAAAAAACGAACAAACTTTTTCCCAACTCACTTATCAAAGCCAATAAGCCACACGAGGATAAGGATAATTAGTTTATCAGGACGGCAGTGAAGCAACAACCGGAAGATTGGTAACAATGGTTGAGACTGGTCCGAATTAGATTATTTAAGAGGACGGCTCAACAAGAATTTGTTAACATTGGACTTGAAAACGACAATGCTATAGTCATCTGGGAATCAGCCCCATTGTATTGTGTTCCACAGACGGATAGTTCTTGGAAAGAAACTTTGCTCATGGAAGTTCCATTTAGTTTTACATACACAGAGAGAGAGAAAGTAAAATTATTTACAGTGGTTGTAGCTTAACAAATTCTTGTAAATGTTTTACAGGGGAGAACCATAGATTGAAGGTCAGTCGAGCTGTTATCATGAAAATAACAATAAAGCAGAGAAAGACTAGCGACCTCTCCTCTGTGAGAAAGAGGCTGTAGGGAAGAGAAGCGGACACCCCTCACTAAATTTCGAAGTTGGTTTTGTACTCTGCGGCACCTCCCCAGATCTGTCAACAGAAACCTCATGTTTAAAAAAAAAATTTACACTTCCTTGGCCTTTTGACTAGGAGCAAAGTATAGTATCTGTTCTGATACTACATTTCATCTGTTCTGTTCTGTCAGTAAAGGACAAATCCTTTTGGATTGAGGCAATTTTAATTTTATTCCCAATCCAGAGTTTCCTATTATCTCTCTTCTTGAGGGAGCCCTTTGTTTTGATAAGCTCATAGGACTAACTTTCGATTCAGATCTTAAATTGAAGACTAATATCCAATCTGGGGAAGTACTGCTCAATCGCAGAGCAGATTCTGTTGCTCAAAGACTGCTGACTAGTATACACCAGTCGAGGATCAGTTCTCGACAATCAGTTCGATGGGAACTGGACCATTTCGGTGGCTTTTATCTGTTAGGCTGGGTAGTCCTAGGAGGTTAACCCTCACCGGAATTTCCTCACCTTTTGGGGAAGGAGTTTATTGCTAACTGCCTGAGGCGCCCCAAGCAGGGAGTGCTGACAGGACTGGCCAGGCAATTTTTAAGAGGCCAGAGTGTCCCTTGTTTAGGGGCGCTGGCATGTTCTCCCCACCTTGTACCACATTTTCCTGCAGTGAGAAGGAAGTAAATACAAGTACCACTTTTTGTGTTGACACAATACAAAATCAACTTCGAAATCTAGTGGAGGATGATCTCTACTGTTATCTACATCCCCTTTGTAACAGAACAGACGTTGTTAGTCTTTCTCCACTCCATTGTTATTTCCATAGAAGATGCTTGACTGAATGTCAAACTGTGGTTCCTCCTGTTAGTTTACTTGTTATATAAATCCAGTCATGGACAAACGGGCATTTGTACAAACCACCATCTTTGGTTTCCCAGCCAATAATCAACAAGAACAAAAAGCAAGAGCGATCACACTAAAAACTTATCACAAAGAAATATAACTCTTATATCTCAATACAAGGGAGATAACTTAACATCTTTTTGTAGGACATTCACAGCAAGAACATGTCTCTTCCTCTGTGTGCCTAACCTCGAACGGAATTTCTATGCACAGAGTTTCTTTCCAAGAACTTCCCATCTGCAGAAAACGTTACCACAGGATTGCTTTCCTTCGAGGTACAACATAATCATCTTCAAATTTAATATCAATAAAATTTATCGGATGTTGTGCTGAATTGACAAGCCAAGAGCAGACTCAAGAAACACTTGTCATAAACCTTCCCTTATAAGTCATCGAATTTTATTAATTCTATTCGTTATTTTCAATCCTCTAATAATATTCATCATCATTCAACTGTTAATTTTCCCATCTCATTAACCCTTTATCCTCGCATAGCATTTAGCCTTCATAAGTGGTGACTCATATCTGTGCATTTTTAAATCTATGATTTTTTATTGTAACATTTTCATTTTACCAAGTGTGTTGTGATATTTTCATGTGTTCCTCCTAGGTGTGCACCATTGAGGTTTAGAAACGTTGATCTAATCAAATAAGAAATCAAAGAATCAATTCAAAGCTCTCGTTTCAAGTTTGTTCACTCTTTGACCGTGAGCCGGCGAAATCTGTCAGTTAATGAGAGAAATCTGTTTTTGTATTGATTTGATCCGGTAACCAACCATTTGATCCTCATCTTGATCAAGAGAAACAGGAAAGATCAAGTCGTTGTTCATCCTCTTTTGATTCGTTGGATTAGCTTTGATCTGCTTATTTGTTATTTTAAAACTATCATCAAACCATCAATCAAACACGAAATTACCTGATCAGGAAAATCAAATCAGACAACATAATTTGTTATCAGTAGATCAACAGGAAGAAAAGTTGTGGTACTTTGATCCCCCAAAAATCTTCTGACTTTATATCTCTCTATCTTTATAAAGTTAGGTATGTTTATATGTTTGTATGTACAGGATTCACTCCTAAACTAATTACCCGATCATTATGCATTTTGAAACACAGTTGCTAAAAATAAGGGGTTCAAATGTGGGCTATAGTTTGTTTTGATTTAGTTTTATGCAAAACGAGCAAAGAGGAGATGGAAGGCCTTCGTCAAAATTCAGAGACCTCAGATTTTTCTGAAATTTTAACAATAGGTATTAGACATTAATTTATAAATATTCCCAAATTTTCAGTTTATTTGGAGTATTTAAAGTGTTTTTATTAGGCATAATATGGGCACAACCTCTCATTTAAAAATTCAAATAATTCAGATTTGCATTGAATTGTATTCATAGTCATTTTAGACATTTTTTTTAAAAATCAAAATCATTTAATGGATTTTGATCAAAATTAGAATAAGGATTCTAAACATAATGTTTAGTATCACTATATCTTGATTTATATCTTTGTAAGGCACATAAAACTGATGCAAAACTGTTGTTTCAGGAATTAATTTTACCCGTCCTGAGACGGGTATTCTTCTCGTATATATATATATATATATATATATATATATATATATATATATATATATATATATATGGCCGGTTTGTGAAATAATAAAAAACAATATTAATTTAAGTTCGTCATTTTCAAGAACTCTGTTCACACGTCATAGAAGGCTTGATGAAGGGAATGGTTCCTGAAAATTTCCTAAAGACTATACTAAAAAACAACAACAAAAGCTAAAATTGGGATGTAATTTACTTTGCTTCTAAAATTGTCCAATAAATTAGGCTCAGAATTGTAAGTTGCACGTTTATTGATTTTTTACTTAATTCTCAGTTTTTTATTCACTATTATTATTATACTTCTTTTGCAACTTGTGCGCTTATGATTTTCTGTTGACTGATTACTTATATATATATATATATATATATATATATATATATATATATATATATATATATATATATATATATTAATTTCAATCAATTAACTATTCTAGCAATTTCTTTTGGGATATATTGCACATATTTATCAAAGTTTTACTTTATAAAGTAAGATGGCTGCCCTGATGGATATCAATATCTATGTTTTTCCTCGAGAGAAAAAGTAATCAATGTCAACTGGTTGTTTTTTGTAGTTTTTTTGCTGCCTTAAAATGTTTTTTTCTGAAAATGAACTTTGATTTTCTGATCTGGAATTAATATACTGATTTCGGTTGGTCAGCTATGAGCGAAACGCTCTGTAAAATATGTATCAAAGTTATGAATTGGAAAAAAATGAACAGTAAAATGGATAAATCTTGGTCACTGGAATATTGTCTATTTATGCAGGCAGAATTTTTTGCGTTTGGTGATTTTTTGGGGTGATATTCTTGATGCGTCGAGCAAGCTTTCTGGTCTCCGGTGGTAGCCGGTTTCATATGTTTCCAAGTGTTCTTGATTCGGCCATCACTCACGCGCTTTCGACCTTCGTGGTCGTCATCAGAAGTAGGTTTTTATTTTTAAGAAGACTTGAGTTATTGTGGTTTTTTATAATTATTTGAAGTATTTTTTACAATCAGTAACCAAATTTTGTATATACCATTAATCATTTTCAATCCTTTGAAGAAATGAAGGTCAGAGGTTACTGCAGGGAATAGAGCCTTGCTGTCACTTTATCCAGGCTGCAGCTTTTAATTCTGCATAATCCAACCTAGCAGGAGATACACCTGTGACACCCATGAGAATATATGAGTTTATCTGATTAGCAGTGGCATGCAGAAGGAGGGAGGTGTCGACAGGGCGGTTGTCTCATATTCAAACCTTTTCCCATAGTATTTCTCAGTACTAGGACTTATACTCGAGTCTTTGAGGCATGGAATCAAAGAGTTGGCCTCGGCACCAGACCTCTGCATACTACTGCTGCATTACCACAATTGTAATATCTCTTATCCGTATCAGTTCATTAATATCGAAAGAATGACGGACCACAAGATCCACTTACATTAGTGATCGACTTGAAGATGATAATTCGATGAAGGTCAATAAGATTCCTAAAACATGACAACATACACACAAGAACCCGGTGAGCCAAGTACAAAAGAGATCCAAACGATTGTGCCTAAAGGGGCGGTTAGAATCCTAAAAAGATCTCTCAGTTGAAGTCTCTGAAATAGTGGGTGAATGTATGGCATCCGGTAGGCATCAAATCATATTCAAACTATCTACTTTTCTCATAATATTTCACAGTACTAGGACTTATACTTGAGTTTTTGGGACATCTAATCAAAGAGTTGACCCTGGGCATCACCAGGGCATCCCAAAACCTCTGCACCCCACTGGATAAAGCTAAATCAATAATAAATGATAATCAAATGCACTTAGCTTAATCACCCTGCAGTAATGCTATAGTTCCCTCCCTTTGGTTGGTTGAACACTGTAGATGTAATTTACAGTACGAGTTTGTATAAAAAACGTATTTACACATATCATTCACGCTGCTGGTCTGCTGGTAAAGGGGTTAACGACATTAGGTTAAAAGGCCCAGGATTGCAGTTTCGAACCTTGAGGTAGGTAGACCAGTTGTAAAATCTATATAGATGAGTTTTCAAAAGGCGAAACAAACTTGTCTATAGATAAATAAATATTTGATTGTATATATATAGTATGAAAATATACTTATGGCAAGTACCTTACTTTGTACTACTGCTAAGATCTACTCATGTATTGAGCACTGTTGAAGTAAATACTTTAAAAAATGTATGTATGCAATATATTATAATATAAGCATATATGAATGAAGTGCAAATTATATACAAATTGGGAAGCGGCAACCAATCATAATCAAACATTTTCTCATAATATTTCTCAGTATAAGGACGTATTCTTCAATCTCTTTTGTAATCAAGGTGTTGGCTCCGATTGTCATCAGGATATCACCAGACTACCTACTATTGAGAAATATTATGAGAAGGGAAGATAGTTTGAATATGATTGGATGCCCCCCCCCCCCCACACTTCTACACGTCGCTGACTTAAAATTTTTAGGGCATACCATCAAGGAGTTGGCCTTGGGTATCAGCAGGGCATCACCAAACATCTGCATGCTTCTGCAGCCATCAATACAAATTTGTAGGAGGTGACGGTGGTTAAGTTGTTAACGACACGGACTGACGACCTGGGTGTGCCAAGTTCGAATCCACCACTTTCACTTAGGATGTTGTCAACCTGCATGTGCCCCCCCCCCCGTAAGTCCCTGATGTATTGCTAGAAAGAATTCTGACTAGAAAGATATTTGGGGAAACCAATGATTCATGCGATATGAATGAATACAAATTTGTGACGTTCCAACCTTCGCATTTGAGCAACATTATCATTGGAACTATGGAGCAAAGTGTAGTATCTCTTCTGATACTACACTTCATCTTTTCTGTCCTCGGCCAGTGAAGGAAACATCCTTCTAGACTGGGGCAATTTTAATTTTTGCCCCAATCCAGAGTGCCCCTTTTCAGGGAGCTGGATTTTCTCCACATTAAAACCGACCTTGTGTCTAACTCTGCCCTCGTTGGGAGGCAAGTAAATAGGGATTACTACTACTACTACTACTACTACTACTACTACTACTACTACTACTACTATTCTGCCACGTTTTACATCTTCATCCCTTGTAAAGAACCATCACAAAACATGAACAAGCATTTGTAGAGTGAACAGCTTACAAGGCGATTCTAAATATAATGCTAGTGAAGATGTTGCACAGTCCGCAGCCATGCTATAGGTGTTAACTGGAGGGAAAGAGAAAGAGACGGATCGACTGATATAACTTGGCCTACATATAACAAAGAGAACGGTTTATGAATCACGAGGAGTAGAAGTAGTCGATCTTGGAACACATGCACCTGAAGTTGGCTCTTTTAATAAAGGGGAATTCCTTACATGCGAGGAATATCCTGCAGAGAACAACAAAAAAAAAAAATATCAGCTAATTCTGTAATTATGTTAAATGTTTATTTATTTATTTATTTTTGTTATTTTTTTTATTAATGAGTCACTTGAGGATAGCGGTTAATGAGATAGATGGATGGATGGATTGTCGGTTTAATGATGAAGAATATTATGAGAGGATTTAAAAATGATGAATGAAAAAAGTTTGATTACTTATATGGACAAGTAAAGCATAGACTGAAGTTTATTTGGATTGTGAAAAGGATTGTGAATTTTTTAACGCTTCTTTGAATTGCATTTCCATGGAAATTGAAATTTGATACAAAAAGTGTAAAGTTTTATATATTCGGACAGAGCCTTCCATAGATTGGAAAATGTCTATTCGTCTAGATTCTTCGAGACTGTTATGACGACGACGATGCTGATGATTGCCATAAGATAAGAGAAGAAGAACAGTGTAATGGTGGATTCTGTTCCTCTGGACTAGATACGTGTTGGGCAGGGTGGGTGGGTGGGTTTAGGCGATTCTCCATGGAGGCCTGTCCATGTATGCATCATCGCCAATTACAATTAATTAATACAAAGACGTTTGTACCCAAAACACATGTTGTTTATTCAGGCAGAGATCGAGATAAAGATAGAGAGACAAAAAAAAGTATGAATATGAATTAAAAAGGAGAATCAAAAAGGTATCTGAAGGATCTGAGTTTGGAATAAATTTTAATGATGAATTTGAATTTAAATAATCATATGTTGTCTTTTTATCTCAAAGGCAAATAAAATAATTGTGATTGGATGATTAGAAATTTTATTTTTAGCAAATGTTAATTTTAGAATACCTAAGACTTTAATATGACCTCATACCGAATATTGTACGAGTCTCATTTTTCACTGATAATTCTTTGTTTATATCTAGCCCTACGGACTAAATAAATCGCTTATTTGATAATATTACCCTCGAAAAGAAGAGCATAAAAATGCAGCTTAATGTATAACATAAGAGTATATATTGTATATCACGGAACAGATACCCATGTTTACCATACAGTTTGCCAAATTTACCCTTTCCAGCACCGATTGTAATGGCCGATAGCACCCTTTCTGAGAGTCCAACGTTCAAACTCTTCGGCCTAATATTCTGAGGCAATATGAAATGGAATAACTACATAGAACATACTGCCAAGTCTGCTGCAAAGGAGGTAGGCTCCCTCTACCAGGCAAGAAAATTTCTCACACCTGTCAGTATCCTATATATCTATAAGGCCACTATTCGCCCATGAATGGAGTATTAGTCACATCTGGGCTGGTGCACCAACCACTAGTTTCTCCCTCTTGGGCATGGCGCAAAAAAGTCTCTAATCTAATAGGTCACACACTGTCTACCAAATTCCATTCTCTGGCGCATCGCTGCAATGTTGCGTCCCTATGCTTGTTTTACAAGTACCTCCTACGGAATGTGTTCTGACAAACATACTGTACTTGTACCAGCTCAACGTAAATACCCCCAAACAACTCGACTAGCAGCAAAATCCCACCTCTTCACTATAGAGGTCCCCAAATGCTAGACGCATTTCTACTTTAATAACTTCTTTTCTTGGACCGCTTACCTTTGGAAATCTTTTCCTGTTCCCTGTTTTTCCCACTGCATCAACATGCAGAAATTTAAATATAATGTGAACAAACATCTTGCTGCACAATTCCTCACTTAGGATGCCCCCTATAAATCTGGCCTCTAATAACAGTAGCCCCTGGTGCACCAGCCCATATGTGGCAACAGTACTTCATGCATGGGCGAATGGTAGCTTTGTAGAGATATAGGATACTGACAGGTGGGAGAAGTTTTCTAACCCGGTAGAGGGAGACCACCTTCTTTGCAGCAGACTTGGCAGTATCTTCTATGCATATGTTGGGAAGGGTAAATTTGGTTCCCACTAACAGAGTAAGCGAACTGTATGGTATACATGGGTATCTGTTCAGTGATATTGTTGTATTATGACTGACTTAAAAAAAATGATAACACTAGATCTTATGGAAATATAAGATGTATGTTTATTGTTGGTGATGGTGAGGATGACGGTTGGGTAGGAGTGAAATGCACACACAGGAATATGATTGTTGATTCTTCTCCGAGGCCTGATCGTCAAAAACTGCCGATATCAATTCCAGGTTTTTATTATATAACAATTTTGTGGCCACCTCAAACGCCCCCATGGCATGACGTTTTAACTGTAGCTACAGCCCCCAGGGTGTTTTATTTGGTGACGGTGTTTCAATCATTTAACAATCCAACAGATCTGTCTATCTCCTCTTGGTATGACTCAATTGCACCTGGCATGTACTTCTTGTCAAATGACCTTTCACCTTTAAACGTTTCTTTTTCTTTTGAAATTGATCTTATGTTGTTTCTTCTCGTTTTAGGTGCATTATCTTTATTCAAATGACTTTCTGGTCATCTGATAATTATCTTATCTTTTGACAATTGCCAGGTGCATCTCTTTTTGTCAACATGACTTTCCATTATGACAATTGATCATGTTATGTCGCTTCTTCCGATGCGGGTGGTTGATGTTAGGTACATTATCTTTATTCAAATGACCATTTGGTCATTCAATAATTATCTTATCTTTTGACAATTGTTAGGTGCATCTTCCTATTGTCAGCATGACTTTTCCATACACACGGCCTGGATATTTATACAATATATACTCTTATTTTATGAATTAAAGTACCTTTTTATGCTATTGTTTACGTGAGTAATATTACAAAAACAAGCGATTTCATTTAGTCCATGGGGCTGGATATAAACAAAGAATACCACAAAGGGAAAAATGAGACTCCTATAGGATTCAAACCTATGCCTCAGAAGAGGGACCGCTTAACGTGCTGTCGTCTTGACAAACGTACCATATGTCCAGAGGAAGCTGAAATTATACTAATAATTTATCTCCCAAGCTTTGCAGTAAACCTTTGTTTATGTTTTTACTTGCAATGTAACTATATCTCCTTTCTACACTAAACAGCAAAATACGATGAACGTTTTTATATGTTTGTAATATTGGAAGTTTATTTCCAACAGTATGTTATGTTATGCCTTTTACTTTATCCGGGTATGTATTTTTATTATACCTGTGAAAACAATAACATAAAAACGAAAGAAAGAAAGAAAGGAGACCCAAAAGGAAAGAGAGGAAGAGGAGAAAAAGAGGAAGAAGAGAAAAAGAGGAAGAGGAGAAAAAGAGTCACTCGTGGTATTTTATCCACCGCCGCACACCTCTTTGCCACCGCCATAAGACCACAGGTGTTTTAATATTTCCACACTTCTGGCACTGAAAGACCTTGATGAAAAACCTGCCTGTGAGAGGGGGGGGGGTGGAAGAGAAATTTGATTGACAGGGCTCCTGTTCAATGCCGGGTACACCGATATCTTGGTTGCGAAAACAGCCAGCGTTATATTCCACCAGCACTCAGTTCGGGTCAAGGCCATGCCCAAAAAGAAGCCAGCCTTCTTTGCCTTGTGCCACAAGCTGCCCTTTTGGTTTACTTAGATTTTCCAATATTACAAACAATATATACTGTATGTGTAGCCCGATGATCGTTTCAGTGGTCGCGCTACAGTAAAATAACATCAGACAAGTTGTAGGTAGATAGGTATCAATATGTCCATTGATGTATGTTAGGGACAACCATTGTAATCTGTTGTAATATGTCCATATATCAATGAATGAGTAATATGTGTCCTATTTGTATTGTTTCCATGTTTCCATCATCTTTAGGGATGGTGAATAAAAGACGAAGAAACTACACATGTCTTATGTCCTCATTCCGGAGAAGTTATCGTACATAGCAAGTAGGTATAACTTATTTATGCTAGCTGGTGTGTGTGTGTGTGTGATACCGTCATGGATAGGGACCCCAAACGCTGTGTGTTGATCGGTGCTTGGTCAGTGACAATATTCTTTGTCCTACACCAAGTCGTTTACTCTCAGACTCTCGTGCTAATTTCCTGAGCCAAACTCCTCTCGACAGCCAGTCGTCCAAATATATTTACTCTTGACCAGAAATCCTAAATGTCTGGTATTTTTCTCAGCCCCTCTCCCCCTTCTGAACACAGAAACTGGCCACAGCCGTTTTTTCTCAGCTTATTGCTATGTGCCCACTAAGAAACTAACAATCAACTGTCAGGGTGCCATCCCGTCTGGGGAGTTCAATAGATTCAGCGGCCTCTCTATTGTGGTCCACTTATCTTACTTTATTTCTAAGCGGTCCCGGCTGCATGTGTTTGGGGGAGGGTAGCAGTCCATAGTATCACATATGTTTCCAGTGACATTTTAAAATTGATCTCAGAATTTGCAACTTTTCAATCCCAATAAGAATTCTTTGGTTTTGACAAATTTGATGTTCGCTTTTATGATAAACTAACTGTACCCCTAACCCTAACTCTAACTTGGCGTTATTTCATTGATTGCACGTTTTTAAATTAATTTAAATTAAAAGAATGATTGTGAAGTCAGTGAGAGTAAAAGGTCTTAGAAGGAGTCAGAGTCAGGCTCGTAAGAATGCTAGGAGTCAGACTTGGAGTAGGATATTTTAATCTCCACAGAAACAACAGACAATCTGAATATTGGAAGACTGTAAAATAAAAATTTGGAGTTGAATATTTTGGAATTCTAAAAGTCGGTGTTTGACTTTTTGAAATCACAACTTCCGAATCAACAATCCTGAATAATAGTAAAATAAAAGATAGTGGTGAGAAAGGAAATAAAATAAATAATGGGCAAGTCACATATGAGCGAGAAACACAAACATACACAGAAACATGCAAAGTGGTTACCAAATATCATTAATATAGAGAAGAGATAGAGAAGAAATGGGAAAAATGCTCATTAATAACTCAAATAATGTAAGGGAAATAAGTCATATTTTAAGCTGTAAAGATTTATCTCTCTTTCATTAGTTGATTCATTATTCAAGATTGTCGCCATCGTAACAATCTTTCTAACCGGAATAATTTATTTACAAACATACTGAAGCCAGATACATTTTGGTATTGTAAAAAAACATGTTGAAAGGAAAAAACAAACAAAATGTTAAGGCAGAATCTAATATCGATGTGTCAGATGTGATGCAATTTGGGTCTAAATTCTAAAATTCTGACAAGATAACTTTATAGATTATGCTATGATATATGGGATTTCAAACTGAACCGTTTATTTGATCATGACGGAATGAGAACAATCTACCCCCCAATGGATTCAATAAATGATCCAGTTCGAAATTCCATATAGATTCCGAGTTTGTCATAAAGATTCCCAAGTTTGAAGAGACGCACTTGAAAAGATCTGAGGTTACATCAGCTAGAACGTTGTGACCCAACGGATCACAGGAACATTTAGTATTGTATTATGAATATATGCATATAGGCGGAAAGAAAAAAATAAAACTAGACGTGATAGAACAAAACTGTTTTGAAATGTTAAATCAACACACGAAAATCAGTAAAAAAAAACCCATCGATGTACATGTTTGGCTCAGAGAAAGATTTCTATTTTGTTAAAAAATAACCTTGAAAATTACCCTTTGAATACGACACAGTCTGAGGAATTGTTCAAGCCATTTTCTTATTTCGTAAGAAAAATCCGGAGGCACGAGATGTCAACTATATTGGTTGAAACGAGTCTTATCAATATGGCATAATCAGATTGACATATCGGTTCTCCTTAGATCATCAAAGTTAAGCGACATTGAGCCTGGCGAGTTTTAAATGGGTAACCATTTGAGAATAACAGGCACTGTAAGTGAAAGGATGTTGAAACCTCTCTGCCAAAAAGATAAAGCCCTGAAGCAAGTCGCAAGTACTTCCGTATAACCTGCTATTCTACACATGTGTTGACACAGCGGAACTAACCCTAACCCTAACCCTAAACCAACCGCACCATGGGCGGAAGTTCTGTTCTCAATTATGGGGCGAAGCTCTCCAGAGAGAGTATGCCACTGTCGTCATTGTCGTTGTCTTATCATACCAAAAGTTGATCGTAGTTTCAGAAAATATATATAGAAATATATATAGGGTGACATACCTCTCACCCCAACACACTAAAATATGCCACTCAAAGAATCGTTATTAAAATTCATTGAATTGTTTATGCCAGTTTCTTATTTTGTAAGAAGAATACTGAGGCAAAAGATATTGTTTGAAATGGGTCTTGTCATACAAAAAATTGGTTCTAGTTTTAGAAAATACATATACGGTGGGGGGGGGCCTTAAAAAAAGAATGCCACCCACGGAATCGTTAATAAAATTCACAACTCTTTTCTTGTCTCCCTCCCACTAGCACCTTTTCTTCCTTTCTTTCTTGTCTCCCTCCCACTAGCACCTTTTCTTCTTTTCTTTCTTCTTTCCCATCCACTTCCACCTTTTCTTCTTTTTTTCTACTTTCCTTCTCACTACCACCTTTTCTTCCTTTCTTTCTTCTTTCCCTTCCACTCCCACCTTTTCTTTTTTTCTTTCCTTTTTCACTCCTACTCTCACCTTCTCCTCCTTTTCTTTCTTCTTTCCCTCCGACTCCCACTTTTTCTTCCATTCTTTTTTCTTTCTCTCCCACTCCCACCTTTTTTCTTTCCCTCCTACTGACACCTTTTCTTCCTATCTTTCTTATTTCCCTCTTACTCCCACCTTTTCAAAATCAATAGACGCTTATTCTGGAGAAATCAATATTTTAAAATGCAAAACAGGAAATGAGTCAGCATTTTTTTAAATTTTATGTTTTAGTAGATGCTGCTCGCTACTAACTGCTGATATCCGCCAGTGTCTGCCACTTACCGCCCTGTAAAGAAATTGCAAACTAATAATTCATTTTAAAAATTTTACTTTTAGTAAACACTGTCTGCCACTCTCTGCCACTACCCACCAGTGTCCACCATGTAAAGAAATTGCCAACTCATAATTCAAAACAGGAAATGAGTCAGCAATTTTTAGATTTTACATTTTAGTAGACACTCCCTGCCAGTGTCCACCATGTAAAGAAATCGAGTCTTTTGTACAATAAACTGTCGCCTCTTTTGTACAATAAAGGTGCCACCATAAATTTTTGACATTTTTGTACAATAGAGGCGCTGTAAACTGTCAACTCTTTTGTACAAAAGGGGTGCCACTGTAAACTGTCGACTCTTTTGTACAATAGAGGCGCTGCCTTAAACTGACGACTCTTTTGTACAATAGAGACGCCTCCATAAACTGTCGACTCTTTTGTACAATAAGGGTGCCACCGTAAACTGTCGACTCTTTTGTACAATAGAGGTGCTACCGTAAACTGTTGACTCTTTTGTACAAAAGGGGTGCCACTGTAAACTGTCGACTCTTTTGTACAATAGAGACGCTGCCGTAAACTGACGACTCTTTTGTACAATAGACACCTTCATAAACTGTCAACTCTTTTGTACAATAGAGGCGCCACATAAAACTGTTGACTCTTTTGTACAATAGAGGGGCTGCAGTAAACTGTCAACTTTTTGTACAATAAGAGTGCCGTCGTAAATTATCGACATTTTTGTACAATAAGGGCGCCACTGTAAACTGTCAACTCTTTTGTACAATAGGGGCGCCGCCGTAAACTGTCAACTCTTTTGTACAATAGAGGCGAACCCCCAAACTTTCGACTCTTTTGTACAACCGAGACGAGGCTCTAAACTTTCGTTGTCATGATATCATGTTTATACTTTTTCATTAAACAATAACTCGATTTAATTCGGTCTATTAATTCTGTGTAGTATATTTTCATTCGTCATTACCTAAACTTTTCGGGGAGGGTGCATTATAATATACGTTTGTTCCTCACGCTACCATTCTCCCAAGATTACCTTCTCTTTTATTTATCAAGAAGTAGTGTACTAAATATTCTGTTGTCATCATATGATTCTCCCAAGGATTAACTCCTACTTTTTAGGGTGAGGGTGTGTTCGTGTGCTTATTCCGTTTTATTTTCGCACACATTTTGGATGAAATTTATTAATTAGTCTTCAATTGTATATTTTATCCCGAAATAAAACTATTTTATTTTTTTAAAACTTGAAAATCAAACTTTAATGCAATGCCTCAGTCGCTGGCGGCCATGTTGTAATTTCCTATTAATCGGGTCTGTTATTCTGTGTAGTCTATTTTCAGTCGTCATTATATATTCTTCCCAGGTAGAAGAGGCTGACGCGGCAGGTTAGCAAAAATATACAACTGTAGGGAGGATATTTTGCTAGGTCTATTATATAAAGGACAGTTGTGTGTGTGTATGTGTGTGTGTGTGTATGTGTGTGTGTGTATGTGTGTGTGTGTGTATGTCTGCAAAAGGCTGACGAGATACTCGACATAAATATCGAAAAATTGGAAAAAATGTCGATTCCTTCGTGCCGAACTGACACGGAACTTCTCGGGGAGGAGAGGTACAAAATTTCTTTATTTTCCAGTCATCTGTATGTTGAGCACATGTGCAGTTTGCCAAAAAAAACAACAACATTAAAGTGACCTATTTTCTTATAGATTTTGTTACGGATAAAGAACGATGACCAGGACGTCGAGCGTTAGAATCCAACTGACCCATAAGAATTTTTTTTAACGATAATTTACATATACATTGAAGTGGGGCGAAGACAGAGATGGTACTTTTAATAGAAATATGTCACACTCCCCCCCCCCCGGGCAACGGGAATAGGCGGGGCGGAGAAGAAGAGTGCAAGGGGGAGGAGGCGAGCGAGGAAGAGACAGCTGCAATGGAGAGAGGGGCCGGAGGTGAAGGAGGGAGTGACCATGGAAGAGACAGCTTTCGTCCAAGGCAACGGGAAGAGAGGGGCAACGGTGAGAGGGGCCGGTGAAATGGGGCGAGCAGGAAAAAGAGAGCCCCTGCTAGTCGTATATAAAGCATAAGTACGGTTTCAGAATAAAATGACCCAACAGCAGTTGAATTTTTATTTTATTTTTTTACTAATAGTCACCACTTATCAAGACCAAAAGCCACTCGAGGATAAGGGTTAATGAAGTGGATAGATTGTCAGTTCAATAATGGAGAATGTTGAGAGCGTTGAAAATGATGAATAGAATGAAGAAAGTTTGAATACTGATGGAGATGGTAGATGACAAGTATTTGTTGAGATTGGATTTGAAGACGACCATGTTGTAGTCTGCAAGTAAGCACTCCCGTGGTAACGTGTTCCAAGGACAATGCAGAAACACATAAAGGGCTCTTCAGTCTCTTCGTTTGAATTGTCCCTACAACATGGAAAACCGTCCCTAATGAAAGCACAAATTTTATGTCCATGGTGACATGTCGTAAAACCCGAACACCCAAACAACGAACTGTAATCCCAACAATAGCTACTATAAAAATGTCAGACGTCAGACAAGCTATTTCGGCATTATACTCGGAAACAAGAGAATTAACTTTTCTATTCGAAAGTACACAAAAGATTCACAGCACGCATGTGCAGAATTCAAAATAAAACTTTTCCTCTTTCTAGCATAAGCTCTAGATTTTTTAACGACTCTGGCACATTTCTTGTCAGACGTCCCATTTTGAGTTGCAACAATACTTTACAGATATATATTCAATAATGGCTGCTATAAAAATGTGGATACTGATTCAGAATTGGTCCTAATTTCCGCCAACTTTGTGTCTGCATCTTCTGGCAGTTTACGTAAGCAGCCGGAAAAAGCCGACGCGAAGACTGACAGACGATAAAACAAAAACGCTACTGTGTCGCCAGTTTTTTTGTCTTTTTCAAGAAAAATGTCAAGCAAATACATTTTAAAAATTTTTAGACGAAGACAACTAAAACTAAATAACTGGTCAATGTTTTTTTCGTTATATATATATATATATATATATATATATATATATATATATATATATATATATATATATACAATAATATTTTTATAAATAAATATTAGTTTTTTATATATATATATGTATATATATGTATAACGAAAAAAAAACAGCTAAACAACTGGTAATAATCAATATATACTCACATATACTCGCAGTTTCTGCATTGCTTTTTTTTCTGAACTAATAGACAGCGTTCTTGGGAGAAAGAGATGACTCCTTCGGGAGATTTGATTCACTGAGCTAGATCGTTAAAATTCATTTTCGCATTTGACAAATTTTTCTTGATTTACTCACTTTTTTTTTCGAGATTTGTTAAAAACTTGTCTGCTGACAGCTGATTGGCTAATCACTTTGGTATCTTTCGGCGGCTTACATAACCTGCCCAAACGCTGTCGACGCAAAGTTGGCAGAAATTGGGTCACCAAAGAAGAATAACGACTGTGCCACCACCTTGATTTACCTCGTCACCTGAAATGAATTCGGAAGGAAATCCTCCATTCTATAATAAAAAGTCAATGGTGGGTATATTTTTCTTTAGGGTACCAGCAATGATAATAATAATTTGTATATGACATAATTCTATGATTTTATATGAATATTTTAGTAATATATCTAGATTAATAGCAAGTGCGAACACTGGCGAAACACAATTTTTTCCGTCATCGTTGATGAAGGGAGATTATATATATATATATATATATATATATATATATATATATATATATATATATCTGTTGTTTTATCATGTGTGGTGATTTGAGGAAGATATGAATTGTGATATCTCCCCCCTCCCTTTTTTTCTCAAATTGCTATGTATTTTATGGTGAATAATACTGAAATTTTGATGTTTTGATTCGAGTTTTAACTTCTGGTGTCTAGAACCTATTTTGATGTAGACACTTGGTGTCAATAAACGTCCTTTCGTCTCAGAAATATAGCTGAATTAATCTACGTTTTTTCCCTAAGGCCTTTCTCTCTATATTTTAATAACATAAAATATATGCTAAAATAATCTTCCGTTTGGAGATGCATTTATATAAAAAAATCTTAATTGTTCTAATTAGCTGTAATTTTCAATTAACTCATCGAGTGGCCCATCTCTTACTAAAGTTCTATCTATAACCCTCACCCTCTTTTACTGTATGTTTTTACCTTCCCCATTCTTATTTTATACATTATCTAGCGCTCTTGCTTCCATCTCTCTCTCTCTCTCTCTCTCTATATATATATATATATATATATATATATATCTATCTCTCTCTCACTCTCTCTCTTCCTCCCTGTTTATTAACAGTCGAAGATAATAAAAAAAGAAAAGAATGAAAGATTGGAATAGTTCATTATAAACTAAAGGGAATATAACCAGAGTAGTAATATTATTTAATCTGTAGATGTAAAGAGAAAGTGAAAGGGGGGAGAGAAAGGGAGTGTGGGGGGGGGGGGAGACATAGCGAGCAGAAAGAGACTAATTTTGGATTTGGAACGATAACAACCTTGTCACATTTAATGAGAAAGATCTGAATTTCTCCGAAAAGATACGTGACAATTTGCAATCCAAGTATCGAGATAGATTGCGAGTCAAATGATTTGCGTGATGTTGATTGATACGTCACTTCGAGAAAGATGACGGCTGATTGGTTAATATTGGAAGATAATGAATGAATTACTGGACATAAATTGATAGCAAGTAATGGCGATAGGTCAAACATAGATTGATTTTTAGCTTGCGTGACGGAGGAGGTAGACAAGAAGATTCAGAAATATAGATAAACATAGTGATTCATAGACTTAGATGGAGGAATAGTACATGAAAAATAACATATTCTCAACTCTATAATAAAGACCAATGTGTGTGTGTATATATATATATACAGGGTGGGCCAAAATAAGGGTCCTATCTTTAAATTTGAATAACTTGAATTTGAATAACTTCCACAAAATAAAAGTTAAACTCACCAAACTTTATGTGTGTGTAGACTGACCCTTCCGAGATTTTTTGAAATAAACAAAACAAATTTTAGCCGAAAAACACTTCTTAAAACTTACAAAAACTAAAGTATTGTTTTTTACACTGTTTTGAGTTTTTTAAGCAAAAATAATGTTTTCTAAATGAGGGTACGTTCCTTAGGGCTAATACGGCTCATGCTTGCTTCGGAAGGGGTCCTTTACTTATTCTAAAAAAAATAAAAAAAATCAATAAATAAAAAAGTTATGAATTTTTAAAAATAGGACCCTTATTTTTGCCTACCCTGTATATATATATATATATATATATATATATATATATATATATATATATATATATATGAAAAAAACAAAACAAAAAGAAAAGCAAATTAAAACTTTGACTTTTTCTGAAGACGTTCGTTGATCCGAACGAAACCACGTAAATGTCTCGGTTTTTATGATTTCTTCCTGTGTTTAATTTGTTTTTCCTTTTGTCTGTTTCATACATCTTGTCTCTGCGGCATTTCCTTTTTTATTAAAAAAAAACATAACTGCGCCCTCCTCTGATTTAAGACACATTTTAGTTAATAACACGAAAATCTTACATTCTGAAACTAATTAAAAAATTAAAAAATGCTTGAAGCTATCTTCATTAAAACCCAGCAACCCAAAATAAATAACATTACGTATGAAAGAGTAACAACATTTTAAAATGTTTAATGTAAATACACTTTATCTTGTGACGCTAATTTATTTAGGTATGGTATTTAAATTGTAAACGTTCTTCAGGAACTGCAACAGTTCATTGTTTTGACGTCTGTGGGGGTCGTCATACCTTTTTTTGGTGATAACTTCCTCCACAAATAAAAATAATAATAAGAATATTTACATGCAAAATTAACGGAAGTTTATTTACTGAAATAAACATATTAACAAATAGAATATATTACTTGTTGTAATGAGTTCATGAGTCCTTTCTTTAGTTTCATGTAAGTAAAAAGAAGAATGTCTTTTCTTTTGTTGAAGTGTTCATTTATTATAATGTATTAAAAGAGGCAATAGTGAATGTTCGCCTGTGAAATTGTATGAAGCGCGCGAAAGGGTGAAATGGAAGAGTGATTGTAAGATGCGTGTAAGCTCCGGATGAAAGTCAGTTGAAAAGAGAGAGTTTGATGTTTGTGTGTGCTTAAATACTATTTGGATCGGCTCCAGCGAGCTTATGGAGAAAAGTTTAGAAAAATATGTCTTTGGAGAAATCTCATTGGACAGAAATTATCACGTGGTGTGCTTGCAATTACGTCCGCTCGTTTTGAGTTGATTTAATATAAAAAGCCACATCGGAATTTGCGTGGGCGTTATTTTATATTTGTCACGCGCCAATACAACAATTTTCACTCTGCGCGCCCAAATTGTATTTATTCCAAACAACAATTTTATTTCGAATCTTAACCGTGTCAACTGGCACACGTCTAACGACTTCACATACGACGTTCTCGGCTGTGTTTTGAAATTTTCTTTTTTTTTTTATCCAGCGTTTAGTTCATTTGGTTATTGTCACCTGAAAATGATTCGACGAAGAATCGAAAGTGATAGTGCTACTTGAGGAACATTCGTTATTTTTGTAGAATTTTGACGCAGAAAAAATTATTATAAAAGTTGAAAAAATAAAAAAGGTATAATCAAGCAGAGGTATTCTGTTATGTTTAACAATGTTTGCTTAAATGAAAGAATCCGGCCTAATTACATAACAAGCAGACGGTCACGGTCTGTGCAGTAAGCACACACAGACAGTTCACAATTAGACGTTCTAAGGGTGCTAATATGTCATTCTAGAGCAATTATAAATTGAGATATTTTCCGACAAAAATAAGGTCTCGTTTCAAGCAATATTGGTTTTAATTAAAAAATAACAGCTGTTTCTCCATAGGGAAGTAACTCTAATATTTTTTCAACGAGTTAATTCTCTTATGCCAACTCATTCCTTGAGGTATCTATATAAGGGAGTCTGCATGTGCATGTCTAGAGAGAGGAATTGGCTGGGCGAAGAAGAAAGAGTGGGGTGGAAAGAGGGAGGGAGGGGGAAAACGGGGGAGAGAGAGAGAGAGAGAGAGATAGAAGTTTTAATAGAAATATCTTACACTTTTGTCCCGGGAAACGTTGAGTAGCCTTGTTAGTCAGATATAAAAGAGATAAGTAAGCAAGTAAAAAAAAATGGATGGGTAATTTAAAAGAACTGAAATGGAAGAGGTTAATAAAAAGTAATAAAAAAACGCATTACAAAAATAAAGATTTTTTTTCCCCAGTATTTGGTGGAAAAATTTGTGCTAGTTTGATGACGAACTCAGAAGTTGCTTTATTTTATTAAATGAAAAGTATTAAATGCAATAAGAATTTCATTTGCTTCTAAGAGCCAAAAAATCGATCATCAACTGCAGGGGAGAAGGGTTGATACTAGCGACATTTGATATTAATAGTTTTCTTTCTAAAATTGCCTTTACTGACATTTATGTTATGGAAGAGAGATTATAGGTAAATGTGGCAGATGTGATGAGCCAGAACTTAGAACAAGTGGTGGAAATAGTCTTGACTTATGTTAGTGACACAATGAAAGGGTTCGTCTTTATCTGGCGTGCAGAACTTTGACATGAGAAAGAACAAGTACACGTTGGAACTAGAGTGTTTATACGTGTCGATCACGTGTGACCTGCGTCTTTTGCCACCAATAAAAGATGGCCTTAATAAAAGTCAAGAGAAAACGTTTTAGCACTCGAATGGTTAAGATCATTGAGTGATAAAGATCAGTATTGAAAACGGTGTTGTTGGAGAAAAGTCTACTACATGATTAAAGACCAGTAGCATATACTCTGTTACATTCACTACAGTGTTGTTGGAAAAAGTCTACTGCGTGAATATGGTGTCATTGGAGAAAAGTATACCATGTTACGAAGTTCCAGGAATTAGCACATTTTCAGAGAACGTCTTTTCCTCTTTCTTTTCTTTTCCGTTTTTATTCCCTCAGTATAGAGATAGATGAAGAAGAGATGGAGAAACGTAATGAGATAGCAATTGTATGGGAGAGAGTGATAGACAGAACGTTAAAACAAATCTGATAAATATCTATTAGTCATTCAGCTTTAATGTTAGTCCGCATTTCGTTTGTATTATTTCAACAACAAATTTCGAAGACAAACAATTTATAAAGTATATACTAAAGCGGAGTTAATCAACGTTTGTTTTCCTAAGGCTTTTTCATATATATTTTAATCACACAAAATACATGCTAAAATGTTCCTTGGTTTTGGGATTGAGTTATGTTTGAAACAAACATCCATTTTAATTATTCGAATAAGGCTTAATTTGTAATTAACTCACAAAGTAACACATTTCTCACTAAGTTTCTGTCTATCGCTCTCTTCCTCTTTCAATGTATCTTGTTCGACCCTGCCGTTCTCTTATTTTATACCGTTTCAATTACTCTTTCTCACCTTTCTCCTTCCTATCTATCCTCCTCTCTCTCTCTCTCTCTCTCTCTCTCTCTCTCTCTCTTAACAGAGACCACCTTTTCTTCTTTTTTCTTTTTTTTTTATTCCTTCAGTAAACAACTTAAAAAAATTAACTTTTAAAAAATAAATATTTCAACATCCACAAAAATATATCAAAGTATAAATTACGGAAGAATTAAATATTTGATATTCTTTTTATACGTTTTTGTAGCGACCACGTGTTTGGGTTTCTTTTCAAACAGGCTGTCGTTATTGTGTATGTATTGTGATATCGTTGATAATACATGATGGTCAGGAGCAAGGGGATATCCCTCTGAGACCGAAAAGATAATACACTTTGATAGCTCCAAAGACATGTAGGGCAAAATTACGGAATAGTTAACACTCGAGAACTTGCCCATTCCAAAAAACAAAGTAAAAAAAAAACAATACATAATTTGTATAAAACGCATTAGAATGAAATTCTCTACCGAACCCGGATAGTTTTAACGTGTGAACACGAGTTGTAAGATGCTTTTAAACGTTAAAAGTACAGAATAGTTCATTCATTCAAATACGCAACAAATAAACATTCCTAAAGGCACTTGGGTAAGTTTTTTGGTGTGTTTTCACTTATTTTAAATCGTTTTTTACTTCAATAAAAAAGTAATGTGCGAGACATCACATTAGAATGAAAAACAGAAAAAGAAATAGCAGAAGGTATCAAAGTATAAATTACGAAATTACCATAACTTTGACAAATTCCGCGTATTTTCATTGTTGATTTGATTTGACAAAGAAGGTTGTTTTTTGTGTTTAAAATATAAAAAAAATGCAGTAAACAGATTTTCTGGCACTGTTTTCTGATTTAAGTCTAGAGGGTCGTATTCCGTGAGAGTTTTCATTTTTAACTCTGTAGGTTGCTTTGTTTATTTCCACCCCCGTGGATTAAATTAATCGTTTATTTAATGATATTACTTATGCAAATGTAAGCATCAGCAAAAAAAAACGCAGCATGATACATGAAATAAATTCCAATATTAAATATTGAAATTGTAACATTCTAATGAACACTCGTCATATATACTATACTGGCCCCTACCACCACCACCGTCAAAGAAGTAGGTAATGTTTGGGAGGATGGTATCATTACGAACGAAGTCATACTACACTACCTCCCAAAGGAGGCGCTAATGCTTGAGAGGATGATATCATCACACCAGAACAGATACTACAGTATCCCCCAGCCCAAGGGAGAAGGTAATCCCTAGGCGGATGATATCATGAGCACAGAACAGATACTACACACTACGCTCTCACCAAAAAGAGGAGGTAATGCCTGGAAGGATGGTATCATGACCACAGAATAGATACTATACTACGTCCCAAAGAAAAAGGGTAATGTCTGGGAGGATGGTATAATGACAACAGAACAGATACTTCTCTACCCCCACTCAAAAGATGAGGTAATGCCTGGGAGGATTATGTCATGACAACAGAACAGATATTATCCCACCTCCACCCCAAAGGAGAAGGTAATCCATAAGAGGATGGTATAATGACCATAGAACAAATATTACACTAATCCCTCCAAAAAAAGGGAGTGTAATGGCTGGTAGGATGGTATCATGACGAACAAACATATATAACACTGATCCCCATCAAAAGAGGAGGTAATGCCTTAAAGGATGGTATCATGACGAACAAACATATACTACACTACCTTCCAATGGAGGTGATTATGCCTTGGAGGATGGTATCATGACCACAAAACAGATATTACACTACCCCCCCCCCCCCCTCCTCCACAAAAAGAGGAAATAATGCCTTGGAGGATTGTATCATGACGAATGAACATATACTACACTACTTCCCGAAGGAGAAAGTAATGCCTGGGAGGATGGTATTATGACAACAGAACATATACAAAACTACCCTCACCTGAAGGAGAAGGTAATCCCTGGGAGAATGGTATCATTAACACAGAACAGATACTACACTACTCCCTCCAAATAAAAGTAGGTAATGTCTGGGAAGATGGTATCATCACGAACGAACATATACTACACTGCTCTCTCCCAAAGAAGGTGATAATGCCTGGGAGGATGATCTCATGACAACAGAACAGATACTACCTGCCTCCTATGAATTGAGCATTGAAAGATAGTACATTAGTCTGATATAGTATAGTAGACTGAATTGAGCATTAAAAGATAGTAATAGTATAGTTTCAGCTTTTGACCGACTGATACCAAATCTCCATTAGTAATAAATAATAAGTATATCTAGACTAGTGTTTATCAACCCTTTTCTGGTCATGGACCTCTTCAATCCAATGTGAGATTTTATGGCTCCTTCATGTCAATTTGAGTTCTTATACAAACACTTAATTCTCTCTGGTACCTCGTGGTTGGATTTGTGACACCTGAAAATATATCATGGACCCCAAGTGGTGAGAAATCTTGATCTAGATTATTGATCCAGGTACAATAATTGATTTGGGCTTATCAAAATAAGGATATGTCTAGTTGGTAAACCAATTCAAGTTGGTCAGGTATGAAACAGTCACTAGACCAAGTAATTAGTATTTTAAATGATTGAATGGTTTCACGACCTCACAGAACAGAACTATCAATCAGCTTATAATTCAGTTCGTCTGTATAACTAACTAAGGCTTGCCATTTATGATTTAATTCCAGTCCAACTGGTTCCGGTCGAGGTTTGCTTTGGCCACATTCTGGCAACCTGACTTGAACCATCAGCTGGTTTTCCTCATCTCCGGTTCAGTCCTAGGAGGTTTATCCTCCCAGACATTAACTTTTGCTTCTGGAGGTGGTTGGTTCATTCACAACTGCCTGAGGTTTCCCTAATGGAGAATACCAACAACTCCATTATTGGTTATTTTTGTACTCAATCAGAGTGCCTCTTCGGGGGAGCTGGTTTTTCCACCTTCGGCTCAGTCCTAGGAGTTGCACCCACCAAGGCATTAACTCTTGCTTCTATAAGTGGTTGGCTTATTGCCAATCGCCTGACACACCCTTACCAGGGAATGTCAACTGGTTTGTTTCTGGCTATATTTTACCTTCGGGGGAGCTGGTTTCCACACGTTTCGGCATTGTACTACATTTTGCTGCAGTGGGAATCAAAGAAATATCAACGTGTTCACCAGTTGTGATACCAGCCAAGGTTGGTCTTGGCATCATTCTGGCAACCTAGGAGCTTACTTGAATAACCAGACCTTTTTTTGATTGAATGAAGTATGGTTCATCTCGATCCTAGGGGTGCAACCTCTCAGACATTACCTACTACTTTGGAAGGAGGGTTGGTTTATTGCCAATATTCTGAGGCGCGCTTATTGGGGAATGCTGACGGATCAATTCCTAGCTATTTTTGTACCTGATTAGAGTGTCCTCTCCGGGAGCTGGTTCTCCCCACCTTCTGGCCTTATGCCATATTTTGCTGCAGTGGAATTAAATAAATACCAATGGATTCGTTCACTAATTGTCGTACCAGCCGAGGTTCGCCTTACCATAATTCTGGCAACCTACGAATCTGTTCTGAATCATCAGCCCCTTCTTTGTTGGGATGAAGTATGATTCCAGGCATTACCTCCATTTTCAGGAGGGGGCTTTAGCTGATCAGTAAATAAAGCAACGACAACACCAACGCCAACACCAACGCCAACGCCAATGGGCCCGTTCATGATTATATTTGTACCCGACCAAAGTGCATCCCCTCGGGGGGAGCTGGTTCTCTCCACCTTCCGGCCTTGTGTAACATCTTGCTGCACTGAGAAGCAAGTAAATACTAACTTTCAGGAATATAATGATTAGTAGAAAAACAAGGTTGGTTTTGTTTCTGACTTTTTTAGATGAGGATTGATAATTTGTATAAATTCGATTATTCAGACTACTGTTCTCATCTTGAAGAAGGCCGGAGGTTACAGCGGCCGAAACATTGTGATGATAACAAGATTAAAACAGTAGTCAGAATAATTGAAATTTATTTTGGAGGTGACGCCAGCTAAGTGATTAACGAAACAGACTGGCAACCTGGTGTACCAAGATCGAATCCTGTTCGTTCCACAAAAATACTTTCACATAGGATGTTGGCAACCTCCCTCCTGTAAGTACCATAGTCTCTTTAGTCTCAATAGAAGACATGCAGCATTTTATGTCCGTGTTTCTGCTTCATGGTATAGCCTGCCGCAGTTAGTGATGATGACTTAAAGTCGCATTGGAAAAAACATTCAGACGGTATATAGATGTACACATCTTCTAACTGTTTTTTTAGATGGCTTGTTGCACTTTGCTACTTTTTCCCAATAAATTTTATTTTATTTGATTTGAAACACAAAAACAATACACATGCTAACAGTAGGTTCTCTCACAAGTCTGTTAAAAATGTCTGAGGGCAAAGCGGTCGTAAACAGTCTAGAAAGTAAAATTACAATCAATCGCAAATATCCCCCCACCCCCAATTTTCTTAAATTCTAATCTTCCATGTGCATGAAAAGAAATGAAAATTCACTACCCAAGTTTTATCTTCAATAAATTTGGTTTGATTTGATTTTTTAAATAAACTGTAGCAAAGTAGGTTATTATAGTGCTAATAACATAGTACAACAATAAAACATGAAAATTTGCTCGTCAGAATCAGAATTTGATATGTCAGCTTAAATGCTATTCAGACCCAACTTTGAAAATCTCACAAGATAACTTTATAATTGTAGAAAACATATAATATATCATCGGAAATAAATTTCAATGTTTATTATATATCTATATCATGTTGAATATTTAATTAGCTCACCTAATTTGCATAATTCTACCTTGCTTTCTGTAATGGCAAATAATTAATTTTCAATATTTTTCCTTCAGCTTTGGGCGATGCAAATGAAATTTCCACTTGACCGCTATTTTTGTTTTGAACGTCTAAGTAAATAACACAAAGGGGTCATTTCTTGAGATACGTCCAATCGATCTGCACGTTTAAGTGTGAAAATGTTATCTCAAACCAACAAAATGCTATTTGAATCATAAGTATGACAGACCAACGAAAATGCTGTTTGAACTTTAATTGTGACAGACCAACAAAATGCTATTTTAATCATAAGTGGGACATACGAACGAAAATGCTATTTAGAATTTAATTGTGACAGACCAGTAAAAATGCTGTTTGAATCATAAGAGTTACAGATCAACGAAAATGCTATTTAAAACAGAAGTGTGAAAGACCAACGAAAAGGCTATTTAAAATTTAATTGTGACAGACCAACAGCAATACTATTTTAATCATAAGAGTGATAGACCAACGAAAATGCTATTTGAAACAGAAGTCTGACAAACCAACGAAAATGTTATTCCAAACTTAATTGTGACACACTAACGAAAATTTTATATAAAATATAATTGTGACAGACCAACGAAAATGCTATTTGAAACTTAATTGTGACACACTAACGAAAATTTTATATAAAACATAATTGTGATAGACCAACGAAAATGCTATTTGAAACAGAAGTCTGACAGACCAATGGAAATGATATTTGAAACTTAATTGTGACACACTAACGAAAATTTTATATAAAATATAATTGTGACAGACCAACGAAAATGCTATTTGAAACTTAATTGTGAAACACTAACGAAAATTTTATATAAAACATAATTGTGATAGACCAACGAAAATGCTATTTGAAACATAATTGTGATAGACCAACGAAAATGCTATTTGAAACAGAAGTCTGACAGACTAATGGAAATGATATTTGAAACTTAATTGTGACACACTAACGAAAATTTTATATAAAATATAATTGTGACAGACCAACGAAAATGCTATTTGAAACTTAATTGTGACACACTAACGAAAATTTTATATAAAATATAATTGTGACAGACCAACGAAAATGCTATTTGAAACTTAATTGTGACACACTAACGAAAATTTTATATAAAACATAATTGTGATAGACCAACGAAAATGCTATTTGAAACAGAAGTCTGACAGACTAATGGAAATGATATTTGAAACTTAATTGTGACACACTAACGAAAATTTTATATAAAATATAATTGTGACAGACCAACGAAAATGCTATTTGAAACTTAATTGTGACACACTAACGAAAATTTTATATAAAACATAATTGTGATAGACCAACGAAAATGCTATTTGAAACAGAAGTCTGACAGACCAATGGAAATGATATTTGAAACTTAATTGTGACACACTAACGAAAATTTTATATAAAATATAATTGTGACAGACCAACGAAAATGCTATTTTAAACTTAATTGTGACACACTAACGAAAATTTTATATAAAACATAATTGTGATAGACCAACGAAAATGCTATTTGAAACAGAAGTCTGACAGACCAACGAAAATGCTATTTGAAACTTAATTGTGACACACTAACGAAAATTTTATATAAAACATAATTGCGATAGACCAACGAAAATGCTATTTGAAACAGAAGTCTGACAGACCAATGGAAATGATATTTGGAGCATAAGAGTGACAGACCAACAGAAACGCTATTTAAAACATATGCATGACAGACCAACGAAAATGCTACTTGAAACATAAGTCTGCCTTTCATAGAACTGTTCTATCAATCATCAAACTCACAATTTCATTAACCCTAATCCTCGAGTGGCTTTTGGCCTAGATAAGGTGTGAATTATTACTATAAAAAAGAGACCAACAAAAATGCTATTTGAATCATAAGTGTGACAGACCAACGGAAATGCTATTCCAAACTTAATTGTGACAGACTAACGAAAATGTTATTTTAAACTTAATTGTGAAAGAGCAACAAAAATGTTATTTTAAACATAATTCTGAGAGACTAGTGAACATTTTACATGAAACTTAATTGTGACAGACCAACGAAAATATTATATAAACTTAATTGCGACAGACCAACAGAAACGCTATTTAAAACATAAGCATGACAAACCAACAAAAATATTATTTTAAACGAAATGTTACTTAAAATATAAGTGTGACAGACCAATAAAAATGTTATTTCAAATTAAAGCATGACAGACCAACGGATAGATCGGTTGACGGGCAAAGCCTTTCATAGAGTTCTGATGATACATCAAAAGACCAACGCAAAGAATTAAAAAACTGTATGGCCAGGACAAGTGAAATTATTTTAGTTTTTAATTTTTATTTGCTTGCACATTTTTTAAATTAAGGTAGACAACTCCTATTATATTCCTCAATTTAAAATGAGTTATCCCCCTTGCTGATTTTTATTTTTAGGTGATTATTTAAAAATATTTCATATTAGCAGTCGTCTGAACTGGACTGGACTGGACTGGACTAAGTAATTTTTAAAAGTAAATTGTAGTTGAGTACGTTATTATATAACCAATAACATGGTACAAGAATAACAAATGAAAATTGGCTAGTCAGGAGCAAAGTTTGATTTATCAGCTTAAAGGCTATTTGGGCCTGACTTTGAAACTACGACCAGATAGCATTATATGTTGGACTATATAAATACCCGTCCCAGGAAAGGTAAAATTAATTTCCTGAACAGAAGATTTGCACTACTTTTATGTCCTCTTACAAAGATTAAAATCAAGATATACATGCTACGAAATCTTATGTTTAGAATACTAATTCCAATTTTGAACAAAGTCCATCACATAATTTTGATTCTAGAAGAATTTAAAAGATTTAAGGCTTAAGCTTAATGAAGTCTCAAGAAATTAAAATTCAGGGAATCTTGTTTAATTTTTGTGTAACAACTATGGATCAAATTCAATGAAAAAGAAGTATGTAAATTTTCACTAAGGGCTTCAATTTCTTCTGTGACCCTTTTTGCATGAAACTAAGTTCAGCTAAAAATAGCCTACCTTCCCCACCCTTACACCTTAAATCCTTACGGAAACGTCAGTGTAGAGATAATCATTCAAGCCGAGCACAAGATTCGAAACCCCGGAACAAGTCATGGTTATAACTCAAACTCCCAGGCCTAAACTCTCACAGCCATCATGAGCAACTACATAAATGGTGAGAGTTTTAAACCTATTTTAGGTAGCCGACATAAACAGTGTTAAACTTATAAAGGAACATGCATTAAAGCTATGATTTTAACGGCTGTATTAATACTACTCACTACAATGCCCAGCCTAGATTGGGGGCGACATATATATATATATATATATATATATATATATATATATATATATGTATATATATATATATATATATATATATATATATAATTAAAACTGCCTTCCGATTCCCCTTTTCGAACCGAATAAATATTGCAACATTTGCACATTCCATATTAGCTCTAAAGCCATAATATTTTATTTCAACAGGAAATATATTTTCTAGGCTGACAAGTCTTATGATATCCAGATTTCCTGTACACCCACACACACACACACACACACATATATATATATATATATATATACATATATACATATATATATATATATATATATATATATATATATATATATATATATATATATATATGAGGTTAGTGGGAGAGCAGACTGGTCGATAATTAAGAAAAATCAAACAATAAGAGCATAATATTTATTTATATATATATTACTGGAGCTCAGGATAAAAAATATATAGTTCTCATATATTACGAAAACAAGAAGCATTTCTAATGCATTTTGATATATGTACTGAGTTGAATAATAAGAACAGAAGTCTAGACTTTATAACTGGATGTGGATATATAATTGAAAGTGTTGCTGGGCTACAAAAGAAAGACATAGCCTTTTTATTTATTTATTGCATTATTATCTGTTATAACAGATAATACCTTGAAGCCTATCTCCTCTAAACCAATTATTATTGGTTATGTCAAATAAGTTCTCAGCTAGAAGACATTTAGTTGGCATAACATGCACATTCTCCTTATATTGTGAGAATACACTGCTAAGCACAAAAGTTTATGCACTTGTTGCGGCTTCATTGATGTTGTTGACTAAGGCAACAACATTACCACCCTTATAATCAAAATAAGGTTTTAGATGAATTTCATCAACAAGTAAAGATACTGTGATGTCTTCCTGCACTAGTAATTTGAACTTACTTGTAATATACATAAGAAATTTGTTATCATGTTGTTCAACTACAGGATTCAGAGAGGTTGATAAGGTTAGTCTTCTGATGGTCGAATAACATGGTAAAATTACATTTTAATATCTCTTAACAGTCTATACCCTTTAGGGGAGCAGTTATAAAACAAGGAAGAAAATATCACCATTTCACTCGAATAATTAACTTTATTCAGTATCATTATATTTATCTGTTCGTATATGAATTTAATTGCATTGAAATATTGAAATGACTCATCTTGCACTAATAACAGAAATGACAAGATTAATTTTAATATAGAAATTACATTTTGAAAGTTATTAATTAGTCTTACATTCTATTTTTTATCCCGAAATAAAATTCGAATTTATTTTTTAAAGGCTTAAAAATCGAACTTTTAGGCAATGCCTTAATCGCTGGCGGCCATGTTGTAATTTCCTATTATTTTCTTTCGTGCTTGACATCTATAAAAAGGAAATACGTTTGGCTTAATTTTATTTATACAAAAAATTGTGGTGTCTACGTTTATTTTCACATCTATAAAATGGAAATAGGTTTTACTTTATTTTATTTATAAAAATATTGTGGTGTCTTCTTTTGCGCTTGACACTTCAGGAGGTGAAAGAGGGGTGGGGAGAGGGATGTGGAAAAATGGGGAAGGGGAAGAGAGAAAGATAGATAAACGGATTGAGAGAGGTAGAAAATAGAAGTTTTAAAATAAAAATGTTACACACACTTTTTAACCTCTTCTATTTTGTTTTATTATGTCCCCGGGTAAAGCCAGGTAGGCATGCTACTCTATTATATAAAGTTGTATGTGTGTATGTTCAGCTAAAAGTAAAAAACAAAACAAAGACACACAAAGTTGGTATATTCGTGATCAGCATTGCCCTGGACGGATAATATCTAAAATTTAGAAAAAAATATTAATTCTTTGAGGGTCAACTAGACTAGGTTTCGTCAGGGGATCGGTTTTTCAGTGTTATTATGTACAAATTAAAAAAAAAAATGCCGACTCATTCATTGAGGAATCTATTATATAAAGGAGAGTTGTATGTGTGTGCATGTTCAGCTAGAGAGGAATAAGCTGGGCGTGGGAGAAAGAGAGGGATTGGGAGAGGGAGGGGAAAACGAGAGAAAGACAGAGAGACATATACAGAGAGGTAGAGAGAAAGAAGTTTTAATAGAAATATGTTACACTTTTGCACCAGGCTAGGCCGGGTAGCCTTGCTAGTCGTATATAAAAAGGAAAATTAAGCAAATAAAGGAAAACTGCCTTATTTGGGAGGAGTAATTTAAAAAACAAAGTGAAAGGGAAGAGGTTAAGTTTGAAATAGCATTGTTAATTTGCGTCCATGCTCCCACGCATCTTTAACAAGAAGCTCAATCTGTCTGTCTGTCTCTCTGTTTCTCTGTCTGTCTGTATGTTTTTCTGTATGTCTGTATGTATGCATGTATGTATGCATGTCTGTTTGGCTCTCTGTCTGTCTGTCTGTCTGTATGTATGTATGTATGTCTATCCATCTGTCTGTCTGTATGTATGCCAGTCTGTCTGTCTGTCTGTCTGTTTGTCACGATTAAGTTTGAAATGTCATTCCCAGCGCTAAATGTGTAGATTAAATGGTCAAATCTCAAGAAAATCCGTATTTGTTTAATTATGATTGTTTTAAAACATCGTTTCTGATTATTTGGATGCCAACGTAATTTACATGTTTTTCCAATCATGCGCGTGATTGGATTAGTTGGTAAAATTAAGTATCTTCTTATTAGAGTTTTGTCTGAAATTAATCTTAACTCTATCTTCTGTATACTTCTAAAATTGCGCCATTTCCCGCTCAAGCAGTGACATTAAAATGCCGATTACATATACACTATAAGAACACTAATTTCTAAAGTGGATCTTCTTCATTGTATTTGTATAAATTGTCACTTTCTCTTCCACTGAGCAGGAAATATATATATTAGTGACGGGACGATTCCAATATTTTTCCCGATTCCGATACAATTACTGATTCTGTTATAAATTCCCGATTCCGATACAATTACCGATTCTGATTCTGATTCTAAAATCGCCTAAAAAATTAGAATTTTAATTTCCGGGGTGGGGGGTGGGGGCGGATATAAAATGTAGATATAAGTTTCTTTATAATTTGACAAACTTCTTAATGTTTTCCCTTTGTGCATTGTATCCTAGATTTTGATAAACTCATTGTGAGATTTTCATCGATATTTTTACCTTGTGCCAACAATAGAAAATTAAGTTTTAAACCAAACAAGAAATAAAATAAAAAAATCGTTTTTGGAATCGGAAATTTTCTGATTCAGATACCCGCAAAAGTTACGATTTTTACGATTCCAAATTCCGATTAATGGATTAAAATTCACAAAGAGTAAAAAGTTCTTGGATTAAAGTGTCTTGAAAACCTACACTATACAGTAGTTCATTTTTGGGTGAAAGCAAACAAAAAAAAATTCAAAATGGCATATTAGTGGGTTCCCCCACGTGTGAGTTTTTGCTCTCTTTTCTTTGTTTTTGTTTGGTTTCACCCAAAAATGAAACTACTGTATAGTGTAGGTTTTTTCAAGACACTTTAATCCAAAAACTTTTTACTCTTTGTGAATTTTTTCTGATGATTTTGTAGTGTTGCAGAGACGATATTGATATAAAAATTTTGTTTGGCACAAGACAAATGAAACGGACCGTAAAAAATATATCTCACAGAAATGTTATCTTTTTTTGAAATGTGAAAAAATAAAAATAATAAAATAAAACCATGGTTATTGGAATATAATATGAACTGACTGATATTTGCTCTGTTTTCAATAATTGACAATCATCGAGCTGAATCTTTTAAGGAGACTAGAAAGTAAAAGGAACTGATAGTATATGCTAATACATATATTGTCATTAATAATTATATATATATATATATATATATATATATATATATATATATATATATATATATATATATTGAACAACACGGAATGCTTCTGCTTGATAAGTCTTTTTTTGAGTTTTTCGATTTTTCGGATGGTCCATGAAGCATTTTTGTCAAATTGTCGTACGTAGGATCCGTGTGTTTTATGTGCCATTCTTCGCGAGGACTTTCGATTGATTCATTCAAACGTCCGGGTATTAATCTAGTTTGTTCATATATGCTGAGTTCGTCGAATGTTGCAGCAATGTATGGCTTTTGAAATGTACGCATGGGTGATGAGACGCTGTATGTGGGACGTGATCACGTGCAAAGTTCATGACTAATTGAAAATTACAAAAATTAAAAAAGTTAAAAGTCATTTTTTTTACATACTACAATTTGACAAAGATACTCGATAGACTGTCCGAAAAAAAAGACTGATTAAGCAAAAGTGTTTAATGACGTTTGCCTTAATGAAAATATGCTGCCTAAATACACACACACAATATATATATATATTTTTTTTCTTCTTTTCTTTAAGTTAACACAAAGGTTTATGTAGTAGCTCAATAGTGTACAATACGACTAAGGCTCTTAATTTAACATCATATAAACTTTAGTTATTAAGAGAAATATTCCATATTTCATTTAAAAATACTTTACTGACCACAACTGTTTCTGGCCATTTCGAGAATATACACTTTTATGATATACAAAATATCACAAATATTCACGAATAGGCTTCATCAGTGTATAATATCCCATAGTCAGGCTGAAAAATTAAAATGTATCAAACATTCATTTAATTCATACATATTTCTTTTCACTCAAATTCAAAGAGAAACCTTAGTAAACACTGCTCCCAACTTGGGGTGTAATCCAAAACTCACACCCAAATTCTCAGTAACCTTTTATGTCTACAGTGGCGGCCTGCCTTGTTTGGGGTAAAATATGTTTTAAAAAAAACAAAACAAAAGCTCTATTTGCTTTTGTGTATATAAAAGTTCTTTTATATGCCAACAAAAAAAAAATTCAGAGAAATTGACGACAGTTGTGAATGTCTCTATTCTTCTCAGGACAAATTCTGTCCTTTTCAGAACAATTTCCCTCTCAGTTCGCCAAGCTCTTCAAGAGGTTTCAGCAGAAAATGTATTAAACGCATCCTCAACACCAAGTGGCAGAGCAGACACTGAGCTCCTTGTCAGGGCAAAATTCCCAAGTACTGAGTCTCTAGTAGCATATTAGCAAATGCGCTGGGCAGAACACATGGTTCGCATAAGGGGTTGATAGATCCTGAAGCGACTATTATACTGTGTTCTTCATTCAGCAAGCACTTTAGGGTCTGCCCCACTGTTGCCGTCAGGCAATACAGCAATGCCTTTTCCCTCCAGAATCCCTGCCAGTCGAAATGATGACTTACTCCGACGATAACAGTTACCAGCAGTAGCGGCAACTCTGACCTTTTCTTCTACAGCTCCTTCCAACTACGTTAAAAATGACTGTCATCATCATCATCGTCATCATCAAAACTACAACGGCTATTTTCCTACAAACTAACAGCAGCTCAATCCTGCCATCATCATCATCATCATCATCATCATCATCATCATCATCATCATCATCATCATCATCATCATCATAGCAGTTCTGTTAACAGCTGTTAACCGATCCATTCATCACATCATCGTCTACAGCTTGTCCTCTGCCAACCCAAAATGGATTATTGTTGTCACATTTGGGCTGGTGCATAAACCACTAGTCTCTCCCTATTAGACAGGGTCCCAAAAAGAGCCTTGAATCTAATAGGTCCCACACTAGGTACCAAGCTAAAGACCCTGTCTCATCGCCGCAATGTTGCATCCCTGTTCTTGTTTAACGAGTACTTCAATGAAATGTGCTCTGCTGAACATGCTGCATATGTGCCCCCTCGACGTAAATACTTCAACCAACCCCCCAAATCATCAAAATAACATTCCTTCACTGTGGAGGTCCCCAGATGCCGGAAGGCTTTCTACTTCAATAGTTTCTTTTCTCGAACTGCTAGCCTTTGGGATTCCCATCCTGCTCCCTGTTTCCCTGACTATACCAACATGCAGAAATTTAAATGTAATGTGAACAAACATCTCGCTGCACAACTCCACACTTAAGATGCCCTATAAATCTGGCCCCTAAATCACAGTAGCCCCTTATATCTCAGTGCCAATGTGCATTGTCTGGGGTGAATAAAAGTAAAAGAAAAATCCACATCAGCGAACGAGACCTCAGCAGCAGCAGCAGCAGCAGCTACATCAAAAAGCAACAGCTCCCAGTGAAAGATCAGAAGACATTTTGGCCAGAATAATCATTATCATCATCCTATAGTAACGATCTATCCTTTCCTATCGATTCACTAAATCATGAACTCTTCCGTTGAAATAAATACGACCCTTACTTTACGTTGCACATACGAGTTTGTTTTTCTCCCCTTTTGTTGTTGTCACCTTCATCACACATCTCTTTTTATTTACATGTACTTTTTCTTGTTAGCGAGGGTCATGGTACATTGGGCGTCCAACCGTACACTAACACCACCACCACTAACACCACCACCACCACCGCGTCTAAATGCTACTTTCTTGATTCTTTGACAACTTGTTGCCAGGACCACTGGAAAAAAGGTTGGCTCATTCTACCGCTCCAGAAAGTACCTGACTTCTGTTGCAATCCTCTACCTATATAAGTCCGATACATCCCCAAGATGGAGTACTGTTTCCACATCACAATCTTGTGGGGCATGATTTCTTCCATTTCTTACATCCCTTTCTCACAGAAGAGATGTTGCTAGTCTCTTTCTACTCTATCCTTATTTCCATGGAAGATGCTGGACTGAGCTCAATTCTATGATTCTTCCTTGTAAGACATTCGCAGCAAGAACTTGTCTTCATACCACAACGAAGAAAAACTTTCCTTTTTCCTCAGTGTACTTAGTATCAGGCAGAATTTCCACAAACAGAGCTTCTTTACAAGAGATTTCCATCTGTGGAACACATTACCACGGGACTGCTTCCCCGCAGATTACCACTTCAAAACCAATGTCAGATTCCTATCTATAACCGTCATCACAAGTATTCGAAATGTGTCCTGACAATCATTTCCTCTCATTAACCCTTATCCTCTAGTGGCATCTGACCTTGATAAGTGGTGGCCATTTAGTAAAAATATTGGCATCATCCTTAGACCTCAGACGGACCACCAAGGATGTTGATGGATCGAAGATTCTTCTTATTGTTGTGGCCTTGAAGGGCCGGTAATAATCAAGACAAACACAGTGGTATAATTAACAAAAGTGTATTAACAAAAGTATGTTACAGAAAGTATGCGTCCGATTCTGTGGCTATAACTGCCACGACGCTTAGTCGTAACTGTATTTATTGTTTCTGTGTAAGTCTATTTATTCCTAAAATAGGTAGATCAGCTCACACCATAACCCCCTCCCTCTAAGCTTTGCTCCATATGGAGTCAATTCCTTTGTCTCTTTGGGTTGACGTCCATGAAGTCGGTATTTGTTTCTTTTCCTTTTAGATGTTCGCTTTTAAGAAACTACTTGCGGGACTGGTAATTCGAACGTGTCAAACACGACGTTCATCAATTCTTCTGTAGTATTGTCTTCTACAGTATCGGAATATCTGTTCCTGCTTTGGTTTAAATGTCCTTTGGGGGCCTTTCATCATATAGAGCATATTCCCAATTCTTTTATCCACAATCCCGATTTCTCAAAATGATCTGTTGTTCTTAAACATTCGGATAAAACACTTTTCTCCGATTTTAAAACGATCTTTTTCGACATTTATTTTTCCTTCCGGTTTCTTATGCGTGGGTAACAGTCTGTCGAAAATCGTCTTGATCTTTCTTGCGAACATAGCTTCCGCTGGTGATATACAAGATGGAACATTATCATTCGGGGTCATTCTATACACGTATAGAAAATCCTGTATGACGTTCTCTGTGGGAGTACTCCTCGCCTTTTTAACGCTCTTTTAAAAGTATCGACAAATCGCTCCGCTTGACCGTTGCTTCTCGCATCATACGGCACGATTGTGAGGTGTTTCACAAAAACGACTGACAAAATTTTTTGAATTCACTGAATGTTGAGTACCGTTATCCGATAATACACAATCCATGACTACAAAACGTGCGAACAATTGTTTTTTTACACTAATATATCTATGGTCATTTAGTTTAGCTATCTAGTGCAACCAGATAATTGAAACAGTCCAATAGCCCAGCAAATTCAATATGGATTCTTGACCAAAGTCGGTCCTTTTAAGGCCAGGTTTTAAATTTAATGAGAGGCGTTTTTGCTGCTAACGCACACCCTTTACATGATTTAACTGTATTCTCAATATCTCGATCAATGTTCGTCCAGTAGACGTAACTTCACATGAGACTCTTCATCCGTGATATGCCTTGATGCCCAACGTAAAACTCTTGTAGAATACGTTTTTGCAACGTCGCCAAAAGGACCACTCGGTTACTGTACATTACTATATCATCGAAGATGGAATATGCTTCCGGAATATTTTTGGTTCTTTTCTATTATGCCCTTTTAAATATGTTTTTATAAAATCATAGTTCATCGCTTTTGTCATTATCTCTCCAACTGTTACTGGAAGTTCTCTTACGATAGTACACAACGCGTTTTTCACCCCAACTTCTCTTTGTACAGAGGCAATTACCATCTCCTCAAGAGTTCCATAGAGTTCGGTATAAATCTAGACAATCCGTCTGCATGACTGATCTTTGAAACTGGGAGATACTCCATCTTGTAGTTATAATTTAGGAGGATGATTCCCCATCTCCGTAGTCTGTTAGCCGTATGTGTAAGTAAACTCTTCTTCGATCCATAAATTGTTAATAAAGGGTTATGGTCGGTTTGTAATAAGAATATTCTTCCGTGAACAAAACGAGGAAACTTTGTTACCGCAAAAATAATGCTTAGCGCTTTTTTTTCTATTTACGAGTAGCTTTTCTCGGCTGGTAAAAGTGTACGAGATGCATGTGCTATCGGCTTCAGCAAACCGTCGTCTATTCTGTGTAAATATGAGCTCCTATGCCGTATGAACTAGCATCGGAAGCTACAGCGATTTCGCGTTCTGGATCATGAGTTAAAAATTAAATCAGATGTGAGAATGTTCTTTATTTTCTCAAATGCCTCCTGACATTTTGCCGTCCAAATCCAGTCTTTCTCTTTCTTCAATAGTTCGTTCAAAGGCGCTCGTAGGTTGTACATAAATACGTTATAGTAATTCGCTAACCCAAGGAAACTCTGCAAAAACGATATATTTTCTGGCGCTGGCATATTCTTTATTGCACCTGCTCTCTATGGGTCGGGTATTCTCCCATTCTTGTCTATTATTTATCCCAGATATTTAATTTGTTCTATAAGAATTCACATTTCTCTTTTTTTTTAGTTTAAAACCGTAATCTTGAATTCTTTGGAAAACTTCATGTATGTGCGCTTTATGTTGCTACGTAGTTTTACTAATTATTAAAATATCATCGATATATGCTGTCACAAACTCTAAACCTTTCAGTAATAGGTCCATTACCCGCTGAAATATAGTCGGCGCCACCTTTACTCCAAACAGTAGGTTTTCAAATTTGTATAACTCTTTATGTGTATTTATACGCAATAACTTAGAGCATTCTTCGTCAACCGGGATCTGCAAATATGCGCCGCTTAAATCCACTTTCGAAAGAAACTTTCTTCGATTTAGCTTCACGAATATTTCCTCCGGACTAGGCAACGGATAATTGTAATCTCTCAATGTCTGTTTCAAATACACGAATTTCTTTATTCTTTTTCTTTGTGTACACTGTTGGCAAATCCCATTCGCTATATTCAACCTTTGATAGCACTATCCAGTTCCATGTTGAGTTTTACTTCTGACGTGAACGCGACATTTTGCTTCTTTTTGAAGATCAGTTGTATATTCGGTTTCAACTCAAATTTTGCAATTACTTTGTTGCATCTACCAAGCCTACCTAAAAAAACTTGGGAAAAATTCTCTTTCAATTATTTATTTAATTCTACCGCAATATCTTTAGTGTTTACATTCTGGCACACAAAATCTATCGGTAAATCCCACAATTGGAACTTCTCCATCCAATCTGTGCTAGTAATTATTTGAATTATTCACCACAAATACTTTTAGTTTTAGTGTTTTTCCTTGTAGTGTTACTGCCGTTATCAGTTCGCCTTCGAATTTGATTTGCTCACCGGTTACGCTTTTTGCGATTTTATTAGTCTTTGGTTTGCCGATTTTTTTTCCATGTCTGAAGATTTACAATTGACAAATCGGAGTCGGAGTCCAAGTGAATTTTAATATTTTGACGTTAGCAAACTTCCTAACATTTCCAATTTCGTCACATTTGGCGATTTTGATAAAACTCTTTTTTGTTTTACTTTTTGTTCTACAATGCGTACTTTTATGCCCTATGCGATCGCATTTAAACAATTTCTTTGTTTTATAGGGGTAATCTATGTATCAATGCATTTATGGGGCAAACTACTTCTCTTTTGACTATCAAGTTTTACTGGTGAAGTCATTTTTTTATGTTGCCGATTTTTCTGATAAGAGACACTCCAGACTGTTCGTTATCCTTTGAATCCTGACACATGCTAATAAACCGTTGGCAGTTTTCGCCTATTTGCTGGAGTGTTAAATCTTTTTATTTTCCAGTTTATTAAGAACTCTTCTTCTAATTAACGAATCAATGTTCGACACCAATCCTTTTGCAAATATGAGACATTTGAAGTTATTAGCACTTAATTCCAATAACTTGAAGTGGCCACAGTGCTTATTTACTACGCTTGCAAAAGTCGTGTAGTCCTTAACGTCATTTCTTGTAAGGTTCAAGCACTTCCACGTTTTGTGGAAGAGAGATGTTTTTAGTTAAAAATTGTATCGCGTCACTAAATTTTAGCTCGCTGGTCTTTTTGAGGTAAAATGTAATTTACAAATTGGGTATGCTCAATTTCCTTAACAGCAACCGAACCTTTTTTAAAAAATCAGTCCAGTTTTTACAGTCTGCATTATATATGTCTTTATAACGCCTGAAATACGAGGCAAAAGTAACCTTGTTGTTCGGATCATAGTTGAAATTATCAATGGTGTTCAAAATCGTATTCTGAGAGAACGCGTTTTCGTCCGTACCATTTTGCCACCCATTTGACAATTCGAATAATTTCTTCTGTTACTGTTTAGTCTGAATAAACATCTCCTCGAGTCTTTTATTTTGTGCCAGCTGTTCTTTCTGTAATTTCAATTTTTCTGCTTCAATTTTCTTTTGGTAGGATGCCTGTTATTTTTGCTGATGCCTAAAGATCTTTTGCGTTACTTAAATCCTACATTTTATTCCGTCACCGTGAAAAAACCCTGACAGTATATATATATATATATATATATATATATATATATATATATATATATATATATGGAACAAAACTTAGATTTAGTATACGGAACGTTTATGTTTTTGTCTTTTAAGGGAAGTGGGGTCTGATCAACTCTGCTGGGAAGCCATGAAATTAAATACTGTCTTGTTTTTAAATTCCCGAAACAGTTTTTCATGGTAAACAACTGATGATCCCTTAAAATAATGTTAGAAGCAAACTAATATAATAACTGTAAAAAATAAATTGAATTACATGAGTGATTTTCCACTGAAAGACTTGGGACTAAACGTTTTTTTTTAATTAATTAATTTATTTTTTATATAGTTTTAATGGTTGAGAAACTTCCGAGACTATATATATATATATATATATATATATATTAATTCATACGGTTTTTTAGGTTTTTTTCTTATTGTGAGATAACTTCGTAACATCTCAGTTCGTATCATACTTATTTTCTTTGTTTATGATTAACGAAAGAAACTCGACATACTTTTTCGGTTTATCTTGATTTTTCCCTCGCTGTTGAACGACTTGACTTTTAAAAACTTTGTTTCGAAAGTATTACGTTCTACTTAGAAACCGGCAACTTTTTTTTTTTTAGAATTTACACACTTTGCTTGTTAAAATTCTATATTATTTCAACTTCTGTCTCTATTGTTAACAAGCATTTTACTAAAGTCTTTTCCCCCCAAATCCGAGTTTTCTGTATCCAGTGTTCGTGTGCAACTTAAATCCAGTTTATTTTCGTGCTTGAATAAATCCGAATTCGTTGCCGTCAAAGTTGTGTGACATACATTCAAAGAAAAATGTTGGACTGAAGTACTTTGTCTCCAGTGTTGTGGGATGAAGGTTTCGAATCCTTGCTTCCAGGGTTGTGTGACACAGGTTTGGGTAATATTCGAATAAATCCTCAACGCCAGTGTTGTGAGATGTAGGTCTCGAATCCTCGTCGCCAATGTTGTGTTGATGTAATTCTTGAATCTTCGTTGCCAGTTTTGTGGTGCTGTCATGGCCGGTAATATTCAAAACAAATACAGTGGTACAATTAAGAAAAGTGGTACAATTAAGAAAAGTGTATGTTACAGAAGGCATGTGTCTAATTCTGGGGACATAATTGGCATCAATAACGGTATTTACTTCCTTCCTATCGCAGGAAGATGTGACACAAGGTCGGAAGGTGGGGAGAATCAAGCCAGCGCCATTAAAGAAGGGGCACTCTGGCCTCTTAAAAATTACCTGGGAAGCCCCGTCGGCATTCACCGGTCGGGGCGCCTCAGGCAGTCAGCAATAAACTAACTCCACCCCAAAGAGGGGAGATCCAGAGTAAATAACTCAGCCCGACAAATAAAAAGCCACCGGAATGGCTCAGTTTCTGTCAGACTGATTGTCAAGATTGGATCCTCGACTGGTATGTGCCCATTAACGTCACCGAACGGTAAATGAATTCCACCAATAACGGGATTTACTTTTTTGTCAACACAGGAAGATGTAACACAAGGTCGGACTACCCAGGATGAATACCTCAGCCTGACAGTTAAAAGGCCACCTAAATGGTCCAATTTCTGTCGGATCCTTGACTGGTATGTGTTCGCTATCGCCACTTGACACCAAATGAATGGTGCCAATAACTGCCACGACGTTAAGTTGTAACTGTATTTATTGTGTCTGGGTAAGTCCATTTATTCTCAAAATAGGTAGATCAGCTTACACCATAACACATATTAACAATTATTATTCGAGTCTTTGACGTTGAAGACTTTTTGGATATCAAAATTCATGTGTGCAGCCAATATTTCGTCTTCATTTGTTTTAAAGGCTTCCTCAGAGTAAGATAAAATTTTAATAGCAAGTAATAATAAACAATAGACATGTAGAGGGGCAGCATAGCTAACCTATTGTGCATTTTGTGATACACGCACCAAATTTGGCACAAATGTACATTGACATATTGCGAACATTTTCAGATATTGAGCCACTCGGAATTCTCTCTTCATGTCCGCCATATCAGAATTCAAAATAGCCGCCATTTGAAATCTACATTTGTGCTTATCTGTGGATCTAAAATTGCTATTGACTCGATTCTGGTGCCTAAATATAGGTTTTTGGGGGCAAGGAATCCAATGGTAACAATATGCATTTTGTATCTTTTAGCAATGAGTCGCCATATTGGATTTCAAAATGGCCGCCATTTAAAATCTACATTTGCGATTACCTTTGGGTTTAATAGCGCTATTGACTTGATTCTTGTGTCTAAATGTATGATGGGGGGGGGGGGGCAAGGAATCCAATGGTAACAAACTGCATTGCGCATCTTTATTAATTTTGCTGCGATATTGAATCACCCGGAAAAGGATCAGTTGGGGCCGAACTCCATTTCGAGTAAAAATGACACAGAATAAGGTATAATAAATATGACCATTTCTGGGTCTGATCTGACCTTTTCTGTGTAAAATCTAACTCTATTCCGAGTCATTTTTGATCCAGAATGGAGTTTAGCCCCACCTGATCCTTTTCCGGGTCTGTCACGGAATTTTTAAGAGTGTAGTTGCAGTAGCAGTTTTCATAGCATTTATGATTACAGAAATGCTACATTGTGTCTTTTCAGGTTCACCGTGATGCATAATGTCTGTAGACTGACGGTGCTGGTTGTTCTTCTTAAGATAGTTCGATCACCATGTCCAAGAGGTTCACACTAGCTCATAATGAGCGAACTTCATCAACATCGCAACACCTCACAACTAGTGACTGGAGGTTATGCATCATATGTCAAGAGGACATTGACCAAACCTGAACAATCTAAGAGAAAAGACATTAGTAGTGGATACAGTTTACTCGCAGAGAACTTGATCAAATTCAATGAACTTGGAGAGCTTCCAGGATCACTCCAATTGGAAAGACTTGATGATGCCCATGACATTGAAGCTGCGATGGTTGCACACGGCGCACAATATCACCATACATGCAAGCTCCAGTACAACAACATTAAACTACAGAGAGCACAGAAGAGAGCACTCAAGAAAGAAGGTCAGAGCGATGAGTACAATCTTTATGCAAATGCACCATAGCGCATTCATGTTCGAGTACAGAAAAAGTTCCAGAAACTTGTTTCTTCTGTGGACAACCTGCAGGGACTAATAGTCTTCAGAAAGCTGCAACATTCGAAATTGACAGACGGGTCCGTGCCTGTGCAAACCTCCTTGGTGATACAGAACTGCTTGGCCGTCTCAGTGGTGGGAACATGGTTGCGTTGGACGCCCAGTGTCACCTACAGTGCTTGATAGGACTTTACAACTGCGCGAGATCGGTTAAACCAACAGGCCCACAGGACTCCAACCAAGAGAGGGCAATGTCGGCAGTAGTCTTTGCTGAACTGGAGACAGCACCAGTATTTAGATTGGCCGATCTTGTCTACCTATATCAGTCGAGAATGGAACAGCTAGGAGTGCAGTTCGATACGAGAGTCCACTCCACACGACTGAAACAGAGACTGCTATCTCAGTTTCCTGACATGCGAGCACACACCAAAGGAAGAGACATATTGATGACATTTGAAGAATATCTCGGTGCTGCTCTTGACAAAGCCTACAAACTGGACAGTGATAGTGATGCAGTCCATCTTGCACATGCTGTACACATTGTTCACCGTCATATGTTTGGATAAACCAAGCCCTTCACAGGATTCCCTGAAGGATGTCAAGAAGAATCTGTGCCACCGTTGCTGCTTGCACTAATCAGCATGATTCCCGAGGAACCCAGCATCAAGGACCAGACGGAAAACACTAACCCTGCAGCAATTACCACAGCCCAGATACTGAAGTTCAACAGCGTCAAACGCAAGCGAACTCGTTGCACCACATCGTCCACCTGTGTCAGACACAGTGTTGCACAAGAGACCTCACTTCCTACGAGTGGAAATCAACAAGACCGAGCTGTTTAAGTTTCTTTCAACAGATCTCTTGGAATGGTTTGACCAGGAAGACAAGCAACTCGTCATTACTGATGGAAAGACAGTGCTTAGCAAGCCACTACTACCATATTTGATTTCACTCGACCCATGCAACCATGAAGAGGCTGACAGTCGGATATTGCTGCATGCATCTCATGCAGCTAAGCACAGACACCATTCAATAATCATCCGGACTGTAGACACTGATGTTGTGGTGCTGGCAGTGTCCGTGGTATAGGAATTGCAACCAGAAGACAAACTATGGCTGGCATTTGGAACAGGACCAAGTTTCCGATACCTAGCAGCACATGAAATAGCAGCTGGACTGGGACGAGAGAAGGCTCGTGCACTGCCAATGTTCCATGCTCTAACTGGATGCGATACTGTATCAAGCTTTACTAGACATGGCAAGAAGACCGCATAGGCAGTGTGGACAGTACTGCCAGAGTTAACTGAGGCGCTGATGCAGCTGTCTTCAGCACCAAGTGACATATCAAATGACGCAATGTGCATCATCGAGAGGTTCATGATCCTGTTGTATGATCTAACCAGCAAATGCACCGACATTGACAAGGCCAGGAGGAAACTCTTCGCAAGGAAGAACAATGTGCAGCTGATCCCTCCAACGAAGGCAGCTTTAGAGGAACATGTCAAGAGGGCAGTATATAAAGGTGGACAAGAGTGGGGTCAGATACTGCTGCCAGCACCAGAACTCCCAACAGCAATCAACTAGGGTTGGTCAATGACTAAAGGACAATACATACCATACTGGACCATTCTACCTGAGGCAGCTCACACCTGCATTGAGCTGGTTTCTTGCAAGTGCCAGAATGGGTGTGTGATATGCTGCAAGTGCAAAAAAGCTGCCCTTAAGTGCACAGCCCTCTGTGTGCATGAAGGGGGTTGCACATGAAGATGAGTCCACTACATTCATTTACTTGTGGCAGTGCTGAATTGGTTTACATGACACTGTTTACGTACACATATCTTCAGTACCGATGTATACCTAGCCTCAAATGCCAGGCCATTGTAGAATGTCAGTACACACCCAACCTTATATATTACACCATACCATGTCAGAATTTTAACTTAGATATTTAATGACTTAAGACATGTATCAAAAGTATAAAACTCAAAATTAGTAGTTGAAGTAAATTGATATTTTTATTTAGAGTTATACTGAGAAAGCTAGTTTTGAGAAGTTTACGTTGTTTTTGTGTTAATATTCACACTATTTCTGTGGATATTCAGACGTAACCCCCGAATTGATCATTTTGCAATATTGATTGAAGGAATGGAGAAGACTAATCAACCAAATCTCTTATGAAAGATGCCATATCAAACCTAGAACACAAAATCTAATCAATAACTCAAACTTGTCAAAACAATTTTTACTTCACAGACTTTGAATAGAATGTTGTCTTGTCAAAAATACATGATGATGAATATTTATCTCTCATGAATTAAGTGGAGTACTGTAATAAAGTATGCCATTCTGAAAAATGGATTTTTTTATTTGTCATGTACTATAGAAATATTTGACCCAGAGGTAATTTAACATGTAGAATTCAAGTGGCGGCCATTTTGAAATCCAATATGTTGGCTAATTTATAAAGATACACAATGCAGATTGTAACATCAAATTCCTTTCCTCCCAAAACACACATTTGGACACCAGAATCGAGTCAAAAGCAGCATTAGACCCAAAATGAAGGTTTCAAACAACGACCATTTTTAAATCCAATATGACGGCTCATTGGTACAAAATATGCGCTCCAGATTGTTACCATTATATTCCTTGGCCCCCCAAAACATACTTTTAGACACCAGAATCGAGTAAATAGCAGCATTAGATCCAAAGATAATCGAAAATGTAGATTTCAAATGGCGGCCATTTTGAATTCCAATATGGCGGACATGAAGGGAGAATTCCGAGTAGCTCAATATCTGAAAATGTTTGCCATATATCAATGTACATTTGTGCCAAATTTTATGCTTGTATCACAAAATGTACAATCCTTTTGAAATTTCGAACTAAACTGCCCCACTAATGAACCGGTTGTTAGAATATATGTCATTTTATTTTACAGCTCAGGTAGTAAACATATATTCCAAACATATCCATCATCAGAACGAAAGAGTAAGACCAAAAGTCTGGTTAACACATTTATTTACAGATGACAATTATGAAAGACAAGCAATGTACATTATACAAAATAATTAGTTCTTACTCTACATTTAAGATAGGAGCATTGCTTACTGGAGGGGGGGGGGGGGAATTCTTCATTTGGCGGTGGTGGGATGCCGCAGAAGATGTCCGACAGTGGTTGATTCGTAATACTTTTTGGTCCTTTTCAGGCACAATCAAGAGGAAACAATCAGCGTTGCTTAGAACCGGTGCACCATCAGAATCTGTTCCCTACAAAACAATAAAAGATATTTAGTCCTTACTCTACATTTAAGATAGGAGCATCAATTACTGGGGATGGGGGGGGGGGGAGATTTTTCATTTTGTAGGAGTCTCATGAGAGAGGTCCAACAGCGGTTGATTCTTAATAGTATCTGGTCTCTTTCGGGCACAATCAAGGGGTAACAATCAGTGGTGCTCAGAACCGGCGCACCATCAGAATCGGTTCTCTACGCGGTGGTCTTTTCGCTAGCAGCAAAGTGTAGTACCTGTATTGATACTACATTTCATCTTCTCTGTCCTCGGTCAGTGAAGGATAAATCCTTCTAGAATGAGACACTTTCTATTTATTTTTGTCCCAATCCAGAGTGACCCTTTTTGGGGAGATGGATTTGTCCTCACATAAAAACGACTTTGTTTCTAACTCTGTCCTCGTGGGAATGCAAAATAAATAGAGACATGAGACAGTAGGGAAGGGGAGAAAAAGCAGAAAACGGAGAGCAAGCCAGAGAGCGAAAGAGTATACATAGAATACAAGATAGGAAAGGGGGAGACGTTGAGAGAGAGAGAGAGAGAGAGAAAGAGAGAGAGAGAGAGAGAGAAACTCAAAGATAGAAATGAAAAGAGATAGATAGATAGATAGGAAAATAAAGAAAGTAATCAATGCTAGACAGAACAAACAAACAACAAAAGAATAAGAAAAAGGAAGGAAAAAAATCGAATCAAACCTTATTAGTAGACGACTGGACGTGATCTTTCTTACGCGCACAGAGTCGTTTACTACAGTATTACTACACGAATACTAGCGTCTTCATTGATTGGGGGCACCGAATCATTTATTCATTCATTCATTCATACATTCATTCATATATTCACCCGGGACACAGTAGTACGCATGCTTGCTCAGTTGTTAACGCACACCGACACACACACGTTAGCGTACACACCAACATGGCTACGATTAAATAACAACTACGTCACTAGTCCCAGCGAGCAACCAATATAACACACACACACACACACCTTGTGTAATGGTGGTGGAGGGGGAGTCGGAGTCGGAATCTGTGCTATATAACAGAGGTGAGAGACAGTCGATTTGCTAGACTTGGTAGGGATTCCATTCTTGCGAATTCATCATTCTCTCTCTCCTCGCATGTAGATAGCAATTTTGCTTCGTCGCTTGGGTTGCTTATATCGTCATAATAACAAAACAAACAGATGGAAAAACTACGGGTTGGGACCGTCTAACTTAAAGCAAACCTCACACACGCCTGGATTTCGATATTATTATTATTATTATTATTATTATTATTATTATTTGCTTAACTTTTTTTCAACAACAAAACAAAATTTGAAAAGATAAAAAATAACAATGGAGTTAAGTAAGAAAAAAAGTTTTTGAAAGTGTTTAATTTCTTAAAAAATATTCTTCATCGTTAAAATAAGTTATTAAAAAAAATAGAAGAATAAGTTGGTAAAATACGCACACATATATATATATATATATATATATATAATATATTATATATATATATATAATATATTATATATATATATATAATATATTATATATATATATATAATATATATTATATATATATATATATATATATAATATATATTATATATATATATATATATATTATATATATATATATATATATATATATATATATATATATATATATAATATATTATTATATACTTCCTCGTCGAACGAGAATATAGTGTGTAATACTATAAAAACATCGACTATATAATCGGTTACATTTGATATCTTTCTTTAGCTCTGCGGCCTGGGGTTCCAGTTTTTCCGTGACATCGAATGTATCGATAGAAAATAAAACTAATAGTGTCAATTGATATATATATATATATATATATATATATATATATATATATATATATATATATATTATATGTTACCGACTTTGGGGTGGATAAAATAATACCGTTCTTGAGAAGTAAATAATAATAATAAAAAAATTACTTTTTTTTTTTTTTTTCGCACTTTGAATTTCTTTATGGCTCCTCGTTCTATTGTTGTTGCTGTAGTTCAACAAAAAAATTCGTATCTGTTAAAAGAATAAAAGGTTTTAGTATTTTATTACAATTCTCGCTGTACAAAAAATAAAATAAAATAAATATTGCCGTGGGCCGCCTCGCAACAGTTGAACGCGACAACGCACGCACCCAATACGGCGTAGCAAAAAGTGCGAAAAAAAAAATAAAAAAAAAATAAAATGAATGAATAAAAATAGAAAGTAATCTAAAAATCTCCCCCCACCCCCACTTAATCTGTAAATGTTTTGTTTTTCTGTTTAGTACTGTTTACTTCCAGCAATACCTTTTCGTCCAAGAAAGGCATAAAAAACAAAAAACACAAACAGCTGATCTGAAGAAATAATACTGTACGTGTTTGAAACAGGTGTGGTTTCCTTTACCTTTAGACAAAATAATTTTAAAAAAGCAGGAAGCACACACGCAAAGATAAAAAAAAACATACACTAAACAGCGCACCTGTTAAAATTGTATTACAAGAAAGGACCTATAGACTATATTTCTTAGCATTTTACTGATATCTTCTGTCCCCCACCCTTACTCCCAATGCGATGAGTGCTGTGAAGAGACTGAGGGATTTTAGTAAATGACCAGTAAAGAACCCCTCCTCCCCTCCCTAACACATTAAACCGACGTTTGTGGGGATCACGTCCTCTTACCAGTACGGGGCGGTTGTTGTTGTTTTTTTTTATCCGCTCCCCACTTACAGCAGACATAAAGTCGATTTAACGTTCAGCTCCCTTAAAAAAGGGGGCCACATTCGAAGGATAAAGAAAAAAAGAAAAGAAAAAAAATAGCTGAAAACTGACCGGTCGGCATTCCTGGGTAGAGACGCTTGAAGTGATCCGCAATAAACCAATCCTCCCTCATGAAGAAAGGCTAATGACTGGGAGGATGCCCTCATAGGACCGACCCAAAACATACCTCATTCCGAGAAAGAAGGGGTTGCTAAGAACTTAAGATACTCCCTAGGTTCCATCAATTCGCTGTTTTGAAACCTCATTGTAATACAGCTTCCTATTCTAGTAGCTTCTTTCCAAGAACTGCAGGCTTGTGGAACTCTCTTCCTGCTGACTGTTTTCCTCCTAATTATAGCCTTGCTTTTTTCGAGACTATGGTCAATAAGCACCCCCTGTCTTTGCGATAATCATCTTTTGTTTTTGTTAGCTCCTTGCATCAAGTGGTTTCATGCCTTGTCTGGAGCGATTTCCATAAAAAAAAGAAAAAATACCAACAAGGAAGCAATTATAACTTTCTTTACAATGACGATGGCGACAGCAAATAATTTGCTTGTCTAATTATCAGATTTATCCCAATTTGTTTTAAAAAAAGCAAAATTAAAAACAGGAGTAAACGTTTTAATTTAATTTCTGAAAATATGAAATCCATCAGTCATCGCCAGCTAGTATATGGTTGGCACAAATCACAACGAATGGTCCAAGACTGTTTGTTGTATTTATAGATTGGGAGCGGGTCCTCGGCTCGCAAAACCACAACTGGTATATCCAAATGTTCAGGCTCAACATGGGTAGTTTTATAGGGACCAATGTATATAATTTAGTTTAAGTTAAAAAAAAGAAGATTTTTGTGATCAAATAAAAATTGCTGTTAAACCGATTTTCTAAATTTCTAAAAATAAAAAAGTAAAGGCGTAATTCTCCCCCCCCCCCCTCCCCCGCTATTTAAAATTATTTTAAACATTGTTTGCGGTTTCGTTTGTTGTCGGGCACTGGACAAAAACAGCTGATTAAAAAAATTCTCCCAACTTAAGTCCCGTCAGTCGAATATATATATGTTATCCACACATACGTGTTTTGTCATCTCTACGACTCATCAGTGTGGCTTGACCCAGTGAGATTCGAAACCGGGATCCCAGTGACTGACGGGATATATATATATATATATATATATATATATATATATATATATATATATATATATAACCGACATACTTATTAACCAAATTGTCGGAATAAACAAATTAAAAAAAAAATGAATAGAATAGTTTTTTAAAATTATTATTAACTAATGAGTCAACGCTTATCAAGACACACATGCCACTCGAGGATCAGGGTTAAAAATACTCCCCTGTGTAAAATGTCTAATTTCATTAAAATAAAATAAATAAATCTGTTTTATTCGGATTACTATTCTTATCTTGGTTGTTAATTTCACAACGTTTCAGCCGATGTAACCTCCGACCTTCTTCAGATTCATCTCAAAGAACTTTGAAACCTTCAAGTTAAATTAGTTGGTATTTATTTATTTTGATTAATGTTTTCCTTCTAAAACAAAAAAGTATAAATATTTTCGTTAAACGGCGAATGGAACTATTTGTTTAATGGTCTAAATTTTTCCTTCCTTCTTCAAGTTTTGTATTCTTATTCGTCCGCGCGTACTTTCTCTCCATCTTTCACAACCTGACGTCTTGATCTCATCTTCAACAAACACGCACCTAAAACAGTCGGACTGCAAACTGGGAGATATACACTCGACACACACAAAAAGAAAATATTTTCTATTCGTGAAATGTAAATGGCTTCTCATAGTTGTACATTAGGTGCGTAAACCAGGCGTACGATGGTCTAGGAAATAATTTCGGAGTGTTTTAAAAAAAAAAAAACCGTCTGAAAATGAGAATGTCTCACGATGTGAACGTACGCAACAGTTGAGTTCGGAAACAAAAACAAACCCCATGTTAAAACGCTGCTCTTTCTTGTGAGTTAGTCCTTCTTTGGTTGGGGGAAAAAAAAAGGAAATTAAGTTTTACAAAAGTAGAAAAAAAAAAAAAAAAAAGTAAAATTACAGTCAACAACAAAAAAAAAAAAAAAAGGAAAAATACGTGAATAATACAAAAAAAAAAAAAAACTAGTCTCTATTTACTTACCTCTCCACCAAAGCAAAGTTAGACACAAGGTTGTTTTTGTTTTTATGTGGGGGCTATCCAGCTACCCCTCACATCCCCCCAAAAAGGGGGACACTCTGGATGGGACAAAATAATCAAAATAAAAACTCCCCCATTCTAGAAGGAGTAGTCCGCCTCTGACTGAGTTCAGAACAAATACTACACTTTGATCTCCAAAACAAATACTTATTTTTGCGGTTAAAAGCTGACGGACTGTGGAAAAAATGCACGAAACAAAAATACTCCCCCCCCAAAAAAAACTATACCTAATCACACAGATTTTAAAAAATAACAAAATAAACAAAACCTTAGAAAATAAATAAATACATATGAAAATTGAAAATCTGGTAAGTTTATGTCTTACTAAATATATAATATTGTATTAATACATTTAATCTCGAGTGGCTTTTTGCCTTGGTAAAGTGGTGATCCATTTAATATATATATATATATATATATATATATATATATAAACACTAAAAAAAGAAAAGAAAAGCGCTTGCGACCACGTTATTGTTTTGTTAATATTGAAGAAAAAAAAAACGGAATCCTGTTAATGACATTCAGTGCCACAGTTTGGGTTTAAATAACCCAAACAAAATTATGTTTAATTAATAATTATTGTTGCTAATTTGCAGTTGAAATATAAACACGAAAAAGTAGAAAACATTTTGAAATAAATTTCCTGACCCCTTAAACACATAAGAACTTTCTGCCTTTGCTTTTTTTTTTAATAACACCGCCAAAGTATATTTTAATTTTTAAAGTCCTGAAGACGCAAAAATATAAATAAATAAAAATAAATAATAATACTAATAATAATTCAATATATATTGAAACGATTTAAAAGTGTTACGAAATATTTACGACACGTTAACTTCCTCATTACATTATCATTTTAAAATAACACTTCGGTGACAATGACTTGTCATTGACATAACCGGCATTTTCTTTTGACCACAAATTATTTCATTTCCTATTTTTTTTTTTATGAATGAAATAAAGGTCATTACTTTAAAAAGTGTACAATTTATGACTGGCTTCGTTTTCGGGAGGATTAACTTTTTGCCTTGTGTTTAGTCGAGGTACCAAATTGGATTACCGTTTATATTTTGCGATGTTATTACACAGAAACGACACGTGAAAGGTAAGTAAAAAAAACAACAAACAAAATAAACTGACTTATTTTCCTTTTGAATGTGAGCCGTGTTAGACGCACGTGCACGGCTTCGATTCGTTCGCAGGTGCACGAGTCTTTAGAACGGCGGACACCGCTTAGTGTAATCGCTGTTAGGCAGTGTGATAACAATAACAGGCTGCATTAAAAAAAAAAAAAAAATTAATTTCAATTTTTTTTAGAAAGTAACATTTTGGTAAATTTGTAGATTAGCACTCTCCGCTATCCCCCCCCCTCAAAAGATTCTACTTTTTTTAGGCAATTACGTGTAAATACACTAAAATTGGCGAAAAGAAGAAACATTTTTTTTAGAATTTAGAGTGGGTGATCAGTTTCGTATATACATGTAACGTAACATTATTCCCCATTTCCGGGCTATTCTAACTTTTTAGAGCATTAACAATTTTTTTACCACTAAATCATAAAACCACGTGTAATCGCAAAAAAAAAAAAAAAAAGAATGCACAGAATTTATCTACCATAGCAAAAATTTTACGTTAAATTTATATTTGATCCCCCACACTAAATTCTAAAATAATTGTTCTTTTTCTCTTTTCTTTCCGTCAAGGTGTTCAATGTTCAGATTGTCCACTACGTAATCGCCTAAAAAACGTAAAATCTCAATGTTTGGGTGAGTGGGTCTGTGGACGGTAATTTAGCGATGGACGTTAATCATCTATAATAATCACATTTTTCGTCGTTTAACCGAACTTTTTGTTCAATTGTGGCATAGGAACCGTTTTAATATCTCGCCTATTTCGCTTCCTTTTTGCCCAAATTTTGGATAGAATTTATTCTTGGTTTTAAATTATTTTTCTTGTCCCGAATAACACTTTTTAATTAACTTTATAAAGTCTTGAAAATCGAACTTTAATTCAACGTTTTAATCGCTGGCAGACACGATGTTTGTTTTTTAAAATTATTGCATGAGTCTTTAAAAACAGCTGACACCGCTCATTATAATCACAATTGGGCATTTTTTGATAATAATCGACTGCGTGTTTTAAAATTATTAAAAATTTTTTTTTTAGAAAACCATCATATTTTGGTAATTTTATAGAATCACTCGTGTCCCCATTCTGCCACCCGGACTTAGGGTTAGTGTTTTTTATGACTTTAGTTAAAATTAAATTAATTGTTTTTTTTTGTTTTAATCGATTTCAAAATGATATTGATTACTGAAACTCACGTTAGTGAGAACACACGCCATTCCTTACCACTAACCCTAAGTCTGGGTGTCAGATTTGAGGTTGAAATGATTTTATAAAATTATCCTTTTTTATTTTTTTTTATTGGTTAACCGAAATTTTGGAAAAGGAACCGTTGGAATATCTCACCTTTTTTTTTGTTATTATTTCGATTTCATCCAAGTTTCGGATAAAATTGCTTGTTTGTCTTAAATTATATCGCTTTTTAGTCGATTACGCGTGAACAACGCAAAAAACTTGCCCTCCCCAATAATTTTAGAATTTTAGAGTGGGGAATCTGTTTCGAATTTTAAAATTTAACGTAAAATGATTCTAGCATTTTAGGGAATTAACTCATTAAAATTTTTTTTTTGCTATGGAAGATAAATGTTATGTGTTCTTGGGGGAGGGCGGTTCTAATTTTTTAGGCAATTACGTCTGGTTTTTCGACCTTGCCACTCGAACTTAGGGTTAGTGGTAAAATATTCGGTTAATAATGACCTAAAAAGTTAGAATGGCCCAGAAATGGGGAATCATTTTGCGTTCACTTTATATACGAAACTGATCTTACTCTAAATTTAAAAATATTTTTTTTTCTTTTCGTCAAGTTTTTCACAGTTCACACGTAAAAAGTAAAATTTTATTTTTGGTGGAAGAGTGTTCAGCGGAGTGTGTTAATCTACAAATTCACCAAATGAACTTGGAACGCGTAATATAATAATAAAAAAAAGACTAAAAAAACAACGGAATGTAAACAAATTTATAAGCAAAATCGACGAGGTTAAAATATACTCGTCGATGATGTAATGACAATTCACAGGAAAGCACACCATATCCTGTCTGATAGTTTTATTCATGTAGACATAATTAAATGTTTCTTGAAAGTCGCGTGCAATAACACAGCCGTAACAAATAAAAAATATGCGTTTAATTTTACGCGATAAGAATCTTGTCATGTTTACAGATTTTTTTTTAATAGGATTCGTTTTAGCTTTCTCTTTTATTCCTGATTTCAATAAATATTCGACTAATAACAAAAGAAAAAAAAGTGTATTTATCAAAGTTGCGTAAAGGCGAGAAACACACACACACACACACGCGTGATCTTGTCTGATAATTTTATTAATAGAAAAATAATGATCTGTTATAATCAAAATCGTCGAAGTATTATTAGAAATATTCAGGAACTACTATATCTTAGGTGTTATTCAGTTGTTAATGTGACTATTATAGACGGGTCTGTCAGGTTTACCGCATCGATCCCACCAATACCCCTGGGAAAGGTATGACTCCATATATACTCCCTTCAACTATAGATTAAATAGTAGGGTAGACTGGACTCTCAAGTCTTGGTTGTGCGATTAGTCTAAAGAAAAGGTAAACGCCGAAATACGTCTTTTTGGTGCTTCTATAGGAGGAAATCCATATCGACACGAATGTTTCCGATTGCAATTTATGGGACGAACCGAGGGGCTTCTACAGAATTTGAACCGAACCAAATCGACTTTTAGCGACCTAAACCTAAAACTTAGTTTAGGGTTAGGGTTAAAGAAAAAAAAACAGTTCGGTTCAAATTCTGTAGAGGTACCCAAACCGAAAATGGCTGAAGTAGTTTAAAGATTTGAAAGCCGCAAAAAAGAAAATGTAAAAAGGCAGACTACACTAAAGCATATGAATACAAAATCAAGGGTTAGGTTAAGGTTAAAAAAAAATGTACCTCTCCACGGAGTGGGGAGATGGTAATTGACCCTAACCTTAAGTCAGAGAGGAGGGGGATGAAAAGTTGTTTTTATTTAATTTCGGTACTAATTGACTGTTCGACGACGGATCGAATATATTTCCTGTCTATTCGGTAAATCGCAATCGGAAACATTCGGGTCGATATGGGTCCCTCTCCCAAAGAAGTATCAACTTTGATCTGCTTAAGATTTACGTGTTTACCGCCAAAGCAAAGTGTGGCATAAGTCACGAGGCGGAGATAGCCAGCTCCCCTGATAGGGACACTCTGGCTGGGTGCTTAATAGCAAAGAACGGACCCGTCGACATTTCCTGCTAGGGGCGCCTCAGGCGATCGGCAATAAACCAACGTCCCCTCCTCACTTATTCCGGCGTGGTTTTCAGTCGTCCTATCTAGACCTCTATTTGACACTGGGCTGGAGCAATACTGACTCCAGAAATGTGTAGTTTGTTATTGCGCAACACTTGCTTCACTATAGACTAATGGGTTGTCCATTGTCTATCGAGACTGACAAGTGTCAGCCAGCGATATACAGTTCTTTAAAAGTTGCTAATAGCGAAAATAACATTTTTTTTTTGGTAAATTTATAGAAGTGCACATCTCGTATTTCGAACCCTAAAAAAAAGTTTCTACTTTTTGGGGCAAATTACATGTAAACAGCCTCAACAAATATCCGCGTGCGGATATTTGTTGAGGCTGTTTACATGTAATTTGCCCCAAATAGTAGAAACTTTTTTTTTTAGGGGTCGAAATACAAGAGGTGAGATTCGGTGGCCAAGAAATGCGTGCTCACTTTACGTATAACTTATATGGGAAGTGATCCACCACAACTCCTAACATCTAAAATAATAACAATTTTCATAATTTTTTTTCATAGCAGATATTTGTTGAGGCTGTTTACATGTAATTTGCACAAAAAAGTGGAAACTTTTTTTTTAGGGGTCGAAATACGAAAGGTGCACTTCTATAAATGTACCCTTTTTTTTTTTTAGTCTTTTATCTTCTGCGGCAGAACCTCAGAATAGAGGCCTCATTGTTTTCTGCTGTTGCCATTTTCTTATTTTTTTTTAAACTGCAGATTATTATTGACAACCACGTTATCGAAAACATGAAAAAAGGTGCTTGCGCAGCCTAGTCATCTAAGACTTTAAGTATTTACAGAGATTCCCGAGTCGTGACGTACGTCGCTACTCGAACGCTCAGCGGACAGAAAAACTTTTCTTTGTTTGATTGCCCAGTAGAGTGCAATGTTTTTTAATTAAAAAAAAAATATTTTTTAATTTTTAAAATTTTATTATTATTATTTATTATTTATTTTATTTTTTTTAAATTAAAATTTAATTTTTTTAATTTCTTTTTTTTGGCGGGGAGGGGGGGGGGAGCAGCAAATGGAGACAGAAACCGATACTTTTTTGTAATTATTCTTGTTGTTTATTATTTTTTTTCGATCTTTGGGTGTGTGTGTTGTGTCTGTTGCCACCTAGACTTAGTGGTAGTGCCTTTTTGTGTTTTTTTTTTTGTGGGGGAAGGAAAACTGCAAATGGAGTTTGAGGCAGATAAATTGGAATTAGGGATATTTACGAAATATTAGAAAAAGGAGACAAATAAGTACTATGAAGCGATTTTGACAAAATAGAAGGTGGGTGATTTCTTTTTTTTTTAATCCAAAAGCGGGTATAAATCAGAAATCTGCGAAAGTAAACTGGCGAACGAGGCAGGTTTTCCAAATATTTATCTCGACAATTTATTGGCTGCATGTATATGGGCAAATTTCATAATTTGTCGGCGAAACTCGGAAATCTCCGTCAAATTCCTAGATGACTATTCTGCATTTGTATCTTCAGACTGAAAGGTGGCACACAGCATATACGGTTCTTAAAAAAAAAAAAAAAATGCTAATAATCGCAAAAAATCTCATTTTTAATCATTTTATATCTTCTGCGGCGGAACCTCGGAATAGAGACCGCATTGTATTTTTGTTGCCATTTATTTATTTTTTAAACTGCAGATTATTATCGATAACCACATTATCGAAACACTATTAAAACAAAAGTATGCACCGATTACATCTATTTCGCTATTTGGTACTGACAAGGAATGACTATCCGTAAACCCAGTTAGTTCCGAGTATCGACGAGCCAGTCTTGGAAATAGACGAAGCCAAAGTAACCTTCATTTCTTTTCCATTTTTCTTTTTAAGAGGCTAAATTTAAAAACAAACAAACCTAATCCTAACCCTTCTCATATTTAATGTCGTCTGCCTTTTAGCATTTTTTCACGGCTTTCAAATCGTGAACTGCTTAACCGGGATTCTCCGTCGATACTCGGGACTGACTGGGTAAGTACTGAAACCATCTAGATAGCCATTCCTTACAAGTACCCGCTATTCTATCTTATTTGTAAAATATTCACTGACTTTATAGCCGGTGTAACGGAAATCCCTAATTTCAACGGAGGGATTTTGTTTTACACCGACGATAAAGTCAGTTAATATGTTAGCATGAAGGTAGAATAGTGACGCGCGACCCTCCCTTCCAGGTGCATAAAAATCTTTTTACTTAATTTATTAATTAAGACTACAAAATCTGTTCGGTCTTCGGTCATAGAAGGATGGCATGTTCTCCTGCGCCCCAACAGATACTACACCTTGAATTATTCGCAAATAAAAAAAAAATCACTGAAAAATTCGGCACAAGGCCACCAAAAGTGTGTGTGTGTGGGGGGGGGGGGATGGTCCGTGGTCTCTCTCTGTCTATCCAACTCTTAACTAGATGCATTTTTACCCTTTCGCACAATCATTGTTTCTTTCACCCATCACTATCACTATCACAATCACCACAATACCCAATTTATTTTATGGGCTACGTTAGTTAAAATATCCCCAATAGTTTCAAATTAATTTTATTTACTAATAATATTTATAATTACATTAAAAAATTGGTGTGGGTGGGACAACACAAACCCCCCAAAACAAAGTAAAAACTGATAAAATCAGGAGTAGGTTAGTAAGACCCTCCTAACCCTTTCTCAGAGTAGATTGCCTACTGTTTTACGGTTTGTTTAGAACCGAAAACAAGCAGGTCGATCTCTAAATGGGAGTGGTACCAGTGGTGTAAAGAGGAGAGCGACAGGGGCATCCAATCATATTCAAACTATCCCCCTTTCTCATAATATTTCCCAGTACTAGGACTTATACTTGAGTCTTTGGGGCATACAACCAAGGAGTTGGTCCCGGGCATCACCAGATTTTTGAACGTCACAAAGTGAGTTTTCTTAAAATAATTCTTTTTTAACATTTGGTTTACCCCAAACAAAGCATATTATCACAGAGACGTAATGGGCTGCTGTGAATTAGGGGCCAGATTTAATGAGGGGCCATCCTCAGTGGGGAGTTGTGTAGCAAGATATTCGTTCACATTACATTAAAATTTTTGCATGTTAATACAGTCGAGAAAAACAGGAAGAAGGGAGGGGGATTCCAAAGTCAAGCAGTTCGAGGAAAGCCGTTATTAGAGTAGAAAGTTTTCCAGTATCTTGGGACCTCTACAGTGAAGGGGTTAGATTTTGCTGTTTGTCCGGAGTATTTACGTTTGGGGGGGGGCGCAAGTGCAGTAAGTTCGTCGGAGTATATTCCGTGGAAGTACTTGTAAAACAATCACAGTTGAACCTAAGTGGAATGGAATAAAATAGGATGAATATGGACAATTTGGGGAGGACGAGGACAAAAATTAAAAGTGGGGAGTAAGAATCTTGGAGGATCTCTATTAGGGAAAAATAAAGTGTAACGTGGCTGCTGGCCTTGGTAGGGTTATATTTAGACGACAGTTGCGTCTATGGGGATTGTCAAGAACTACGCCAACAATTACTATAAATTGTAGCTAAATTGGCGAATGTAAAAGATAGATAAAAACATGAATGTTATGAATGGGTCACCAAGTTGGCAAGTTCTAACTAAAAACATGAATAGAGTTTTGTAAATGAAAAATCAAGGAAAACATAATTAAATAATAAAACATTTATATAACTAAGTTTACAAGAAGATAAGTAATTTTTAGTGAAGAAATGTTCATTTGGGAAAGTTTATGCAAACTCGTGTTTTGGTAGAAAATGTTCAGTGAATAAGCAGACACGAGGGCTAAGGATGTGTACGTCTATATATTTGTGTTTCATTTTACTGCAATCGAAGTTCTCAGAAATCAAGGGGATCCTTCCTAGGGCTAACGCTTGATCCCTATATGAGATACATAGATATTCGAATGCCCAATTAAAGTTCATTTCCCCAAGTGACCAGTTAACTATGTTAAAGCATATCTTTCTTGTGGTCTCTTGGTTTTACCAGATTCCAGGACAAGAATTCATCTAGTCTGGTAGGGTATTCAGCTTAGTGCTGTTACTAGAGCCAGGGACCATAGGTGCACCATTCCTCGTATATACCAGTGTGTGGTAACCATACAGACGAGATCTTATTTGGGCTTCGAATACTATGTTATTTTGAATATTTAGTCAGAATTTACTTGTCGGGGGTCGTATCCTCATGCCAGGTTGTCCTGATAAACCTCTGTACAGAGAGATCTTAGACACTCGAGGACAATGTCTAGTAGACATTCAAGTTCTCTCTTGTTGGCATTCGAGTTCTCTTCAGTAGGCATTCAAGTTCTTAATGTGAATATGCGTGTGTGAGTAATAGACGGTGACAATTCGTTTCTTTTCGCTTTACTTTCGTTATTGTACGCGAGATGATGGGGTTTTACGTGCGTTTGAAGTGAGTGTTCAGTTCGTTTTCGTCTACCCGGCCAAAGATGCGGGGGGGGGGGGGATACGTTCTGGACCTCTTCCGGTGTCTGCCGGCCTGGATCTGCTTTCGTTTGTTCATTTTGTCCCATTTTTATTGAAATTTCCCCTTTCGCATCGGATTGTTACATTTTGGGGTTAAATCGAGCGGTAACCATTTTTACTGGTTGAAAAATTTTGACATGTCTATGTGAATAGGAGAAAGGTGTGTGGGTTGCTATTTAAGCCAGTCGCTTTTTGGCGTTCGTTCGAATCTCGCCTTCTTTCACTACAAAGGCTGCCTCACTCAACTACCTTAACCAGGCTGGGTTCCAACAGGACCAATAACCGCGTTGACAATGTTCAGGCAGGAGACGCGTACTCATATCTGACCCCCTTTCGTACGCACAAGCTCGCAACTTGTGCTCAACTTTTTGCTGAATTCTATGAAAGGTAACCTCTTACTACACTTTAAATTATTTATTTGATATAAGGTAATGAATATATACAATGTAACAGATTAGACACAAGGTCATAAAAAGTGTTGAGATATTGGAAATCGTTGGTCATATTTGGTTTAAAAGCGATTATTCACCACAATACCACATTTACTCTAAAGGGCCATCCTACTTATGATCTCTCCGAATTTATTTTAAATTTTAATTTTTCATAAATATATTTATATACACTAATTCATTGGATTAAAATGGGGAGTTGGGAAAACAAAAAAACAACAACAACAAAAAAAAAGTTTAGCAAGACCCCCCCCCCCCCACACACACACACACACAACTCTTTGTAAAGACTTGACCGCCCACTGTTTTCCGATTTGTTGAGAACCGAAAACACATTTTGATCTTAACCAAAAAAAGAATAAATAAATAAAAATAGATAAATATAAAAAAATCTTTTTACAATAAAATCCCTATTTACTTGCCTCTTCAGATGATCAGTTTTTAATGGGGCTCTCCGGATTGGGACAAAAATAAAAATTGCCTTTTTATTACATTTTTATTCGGCGTTTTTGGCTAGGATCAGAGTGTAGTATATTTGAACTAAGATAGCATTTAGGGTAAATGTGGTATTGTTGTTGCTGCTGAAGTGAGAGTGATCGACAAATAGTGTAAAAAGATTTTTAAAAAAACCCTGCTTGGCCTGTTGCCACATCTAGGGAGGTTCCCCTCAGAGCACGCTTTCTTGACTTAGCAGAGTACAAAACCGACTTCGACATCCGGTGTGTGTGTGTGTGTGTGTGTGTGTGTGTGGGGGGGCTTTTCTCCCCTTCATCCTCTTTCTCACAGAAGAAACGTTGCTCGTTATTGGGTTCTTGGCCTTTTGGCTAAGATCAAAGTGTAGTATCTGTTCCGATGGATACTGCACCCCATAGACTGGTATTGTCTTGGCCTTCGGTGCTTGATTTACGCCGTGCTATGGGTCTGTCCTGTGCAGTTCTAGGAGGTCCACCCTCCCAGGCTTCGCCTCCCCTCTTAGGGGAGGAGTAAGTTTATTGCTTACTGCCTGAGGCGCCCCTAC